>QNUK01000121.1:110000-710000 GCA_013621035.1 Clarias magur
CGCTTGCCATTCCCTGACCTTTGGCCTCCCAGATGAAAAGTGCCCACAGGGGGTATTAGTGGAGAAAGCCGATTGGTTTAAAGTGGGAAGGGGGAAATTAAATCAGGATTAAGAGTGCCTGAGATCTGGCCGTCTTCCCCCCTCATTGTTCACTGAGAGAGGAGGGAGCAAGGGTGTGTGTGTGTGTGTGTGTGTGTGCGTGTGTGTGTGTGTGTGTGAGAGAGAGAGAGAGAGAGAGAGGAGGGGTCTTTCTCAATAGTGCCACATTAACACATTACAAGTGCAGGTCTGTGTTATGCCTCAAGTGTCCAGAGATCAATATAAAGCACTTAAGGCAAACATGTTCAAGCCAAGTTCAACAGCGTTCAGAATCAAGGGCTCGAAAATGACCTTTCTGTCCCAATTTCCTCTGCCTCTGAAGCGCTCGTCATCCATCAGGGTCGACAAGATGTCTTCCACCTTCATCTCACCGAGACTGCAACATAGAGAGAGAAATGATCACGGTTATTACACTGTTATTACACACGACTACTTTTAAAAAAGTATTCCAACCTGATTTGCTCCTAAGTACAGTACTGAACCTTGTCTTACAGACCTGATGTTGTGATTGGCCAAGACGTCTGTGTAGGTGGTCTCTGCGGGGGTGAGAAACAGAAGGGCTTTTCCCTGAGCGCCGATGCGAGCCGTACGGCCGACGCGATGCACGTAT
Organism: Clarias magur; assembly: GCA_013621035.1. Lineage (NCBI taxonomy): Eukaryota > Metazoa > Chordata > Actinopteri > Siluriformes > Clariidae > Clarias > Clarias magur. The sequence continues at coordinate 110,710 of QNUK01000121.1, forward strand.
TCCGCTGCTGACGTCGGAGGGTTAAACTGCAACACAAAAACGTCCGATAGCAAAACAATAACTTACCTCATTTTCAAATCGATACGGAAAGAAATCTGTTGCTTGATTATTATTATTATTATTATTATGACACGCTATTTGTACAACTATTTACCATATAAATTTTAGGAATGAAAAGGATGCCGGAGATGTACCTGTACAATCCACGTGACTTGAGGAAGATCCAACCCACGTGCTGCCACATCCTTAAAAATAAATAAATAATATAAATAAATAAATAAGCGCCCAGAACAGACATGCGTAAATGTGACCCACTTCAAACAGCCAACATTGCGCATAGCTGAGCACGAGCAGTGCGAAGGAAAACAGCCCCGTCTCTAAACAAAGACTGTTTACTCTCTCGATTTCGCCCCGTTATCCTTTACAGATTTGTGGGGCCCAGCCAAGATAAGCTCTTTATTAATAACTGATAGAAGACCGAGAGCCTGGTACTGAGCTCTGGGGCTCCACTCCTCCCGTTCCTGGTCGTGTGGCCCAGCTGGGATAAGCCAGAGTTGGGCAGAGTGCAGATGGGGGCCGGTGCAGGGCCAGGAAAGTCTGTCACAGCCATTATAACGAGTCATTTAATCAAGGAATAATGCTACAGAGTGACTGGCTTACGGGTGATGCCAAACACGAGACTCTTACCTCTCCACGTCCCGTCACATTATATATAGGGTGTATATGAACTGATACACCCTATCTTTGGATATTTAGTGAATATCATGTTGTACCAATGCATAAGAGTCCAAATCCAGTTTGATTCGTTTTAATTAGTGAGGAATTAGTGCGGACGTCCCGTGCTTAGCTGCGCAAGCAAATGCCTCCCTTTATTAAAAAGGGTCTTTAACGAAACTTGTTCAAACTTTGATCTACAGCGTCTGTAGCATGTGTGTGTATTTAACACGGACGAGAATTTCAACATTCTGCCCTCATAACAACAGAAAAACGCAAATTACTGTCTAGACGTCTAGCATGCAAAATGCTTTAAATTTATGTGAAAATGCTTTAATAAATAAATAAATAAATAAATACTGTAGTAAAAAAAATTGACGTTATATAATATGCCTTTCTTTATTGATCACGCACAAAGTGAGTCAAATATTATCCGCACTCTGCCTGTACAAATCTGAAATAAAAGAAAAATACATTTTCTTTTACATACGTTTTTAAAAAATTTTATTTATATCATACTTGCTATTCAATACACTTTCCGCTTTTATCAACAAGCTTTTCATAATTGTTTTAATCTGAGCTTCAAGCCTAAATGTGAATGTGCCGTTGTCTTCACTTCTTCATTAGAAGTAAATCTTCGTCCGCATAGGGCCGCTTTCAGGGGAACAAACAGATGCAGTGAGATCAGGACTATAGATGCTTTAACACAGCAAAACAAAGTTTTTGCAGAGCGTTAACAGGATTGTGTGGACCTGCATCGTCATGCAAGATCATGACGCAGTCCTCTGTGTTTAATCCGAAGTTTATTCTTCAGCTCTTCAATAAGCGTCTCACTGTAACGAGCACTGTGGATTGTTAAACCTTTTTGCTGATAATGTTAAGAAAACTGTAAACTTTGATATAGTTTCTAGCTGATGGTTGACTTTTGAATAGGGTTTGAGGAAGTTTCTGTTACGTTTACTCTCAGACTCATCGTGATGAATACATCAGCCTTAGATGTGGACCGAGTGTCCAGCTCCTTCTAACATATGTCCAACCTTCCTTGAACTTCTCTATCCATTCATACACACTTTCTCCATACTGGGCATAAAGCCTTCGATAAATAATGGCACCAGGTGTACCCTCAGAGCACAAATAAATAAATAAGATTTTCTTCTAGGCAAATCACAAGTTAGGCATCCATTTTTCCTCGCACCGGCATTACAAAAGAACGGATATGACACGAGCACACCAGCACGGCAGTGACTGGGAAGACAGTAGGCTTGAGTGGAAAGCGCTGATAAGAAAGAAGTTTACTGAAACATAACTGAAGTGCGGATCATTTTTGACTCATTTTTGGAATGTTTATTCTGGTAAGGCGTTAGGATGGTCGTCAGTAGGGATGGTAATCACCAGGAACTAAACAATACAATATCATGACGATAACTCACTGCCAACTGCAATTCTCTAAGTACCCATAGTCCCTGATTTACAAACAAGTTCTGTTCTGGGAGCACGTCCGTAAGTCTGATTTGTTCTTAAGCCAGACAAAGTGACTATTATACCCTTTTGACTAAATCTCTGTCCCCTTTCCCCACACTGCCATCATGTGGCCAAAAACCGTCATTGTGCCTAAGGAAATGAATCTCACAGGTGAAATAGAACAGTGTCGTCTCTGCGCCTTTAAATCTTGAGAGGAATCCCGGACGCCATTTTGTCTCAGAGCTGTTTTCCACTGTATTGGACTGTGAACTCGCATTTCGTTGAGGATTTTCCAAAATTAGGATTATTCACCATCAGGACAGATTTACAGGACAGATATTTTCAATCATCGTGCCCCTGGAGGCACGAGTCGTGAGGCCAACTCATTTCTCACACACACACACACACACACACACACACACACAATATACCGGACTTTAGACATTTTTTACATCCACTTAAACACTGAAAATATTGTTTATAATTGTAAATATTGGTATCTGGTGCAGTGTAGTGTCTATTTTTTTGTACAATACACGTGAGATACCTCTGTCATTGAACAGGAAGTAGTACCGCGTTCCGTTCATATCTGCGGAAATTCATACCTCAAATGTATGTAAGTCGGGGACTACTTGTATCACGATTTAATAAAATATCCTGCTTCTATATTAAACCTTCTCAGATGCTCAATAAACTTAGCAAATAATTCGCTCCTACCACGCCAGATGGTATGCGGTCTAATGTGTGTATTGTTTACAGAGCGCCACCTGGAGGATTATTGAGGAATGGCAACTTTTTTTTTTTACCACCTTAAATGCATGCATTTCTAAATTGGAAAACTAATTTAAAGAATCAATGTTGAAGTCAGCGTGGCAATATATGAATCACTAAACATCACTGAATCAATTTGATTTGATAGTGAGCGTTGCAGCCAGCAGAGGACAGGTGTGGTTTAGCGAGCGGTGTAGCCAGAGCTGTCTGTGAGACCTTTTGCATGCAGCGAGAAGGAAACTCTACTACTGCTGCTGAAGAGAGCAGGCCAGGCCTGGCAGCTGTAGCCTGGAGAGACAATCCAGACTCAAAGCCAGGGCTAACAGAGCAGTCACTCCCTCAGGGCTTCCCCTTATGGCCCTACTGCCAACAGCTGTGCCAGAGGGGAGTGAAGAAAAGAAAGGAGGAAGAGAAAGATAGAACGAGCAGAGAGAACTGCAGACTCAGTCGAGTGAAGATGACAGACGTGTGGTTTATCATTTTAAAATGTTTTTAAAACCTGTAATAAATATTTACATGTTTTCTTTTTTTTAAATGGACATTTGCAATACTTCACTTTGAATTCAACACTTCTTGAATATAAAACAAAACAAAAAAAAAAGAAACCCATTTCCCCATTACTGATTTACAGGAAGACTCACCGTACACAGCAGGACACCGGCCTTACACTGGGAGAACACCTGGAACACCTCTGTCCGCTCCTGTCCACAAAGCAACACACATCAACAACGACAACCTACTGTACGCTGCATCACTGAGGCAACATTATAGCACTTCTATTAAAGGTTGGTTTCTCAAAGCAAAGCCCAGACAGTCATGTCAGTTTATTTTTATCCTGCGCTGATAATGAGGTGACAGGAAATTTAAAAAGAGCAGTTTAAAAATGTGAAAAGTGTGTAAAAATGGAGAAAAAATAAATAAAGAGGTTTTAAAGTAGCCGGTTATATCTTTTTCTTCCTTTGTTCAGTTCGGAGAAATCTTTTTAATCGTTTTTTCTGGTAATTTGTGGACTATATGTTAATAAATGAGCAGCATGGTGTCGGAGTGGTTAGCACTGTCGCCTCGCACCTCAAGGGTCCGGGTTTGATTCCCGGCAAGGCTCGATTCCCGTCTTTATGTGAGTGTATGTGTGTGTGTGCCCTGCGATGGATTGGCACCCTGTCCAGGGTGTACCCCGCCTTGTACCCTACGTCTCCTGGGATAGGCTCCAGACCCCCCCGGGACCCTGAATACAGGTTAAAGCCGTTATAGATGATGAGTGAGTGATGAGAAGAAATAGGCAACATGTTGGTTTAGAGGTTAGCACTGTCGCCTCGCATCTCCAGGGTCCGGGTTCGGTGTCCGTGTGCATGGAGTTTGCATGTGCTTGGTGGGTTTCCTCCGGTTTCCTCCCACAGTCCAAAGACATGCAGATTAAATTAAAAGGTGTTCCCAAATTGCCCGTTGTGTGCGTGTGCGCGTGCGCGTGTGTGTATTAGGTTTTATTGCCTATCAGCTTCTCAGGCTATTTCATGGCAGATACATATTGAACAATCAACTTATACGAACCAATATAATATACAGTTATAGATATAATGTAAGGGATTCAAAAGGTTGTAAAATAAATTAAGCAGATGGATGAATAAAAAAATAAATATCAAGTTATACGCCAGAAGAACAAGATTTTAGATGCATTTTTGCTGGAAATTGTAAATGTTTTTCTGGTTTTATATATGTGTGTGTGTGTGTGTGTGTGTGTGTGTGTGTGGATTGGCACCATCTCCAGGGTGTATTCCACCTCGTGCCCAAAGTTTCCTGACCCTGTACATGATAAGTGATATAGAAGATTTAGAAATTTCACCATTCATTATATGAAAGTCATTATAATGAGATTTTAATTCCTGTTGCTTCTATCTAAAAAGCAGAAGAATAAAGACACACTGCCAAGCATGACTGTCCAGCCAAAGGACATCACTACTCTCTCACTCTCTCTCTCTCACATAGGGTAAGTAAAGCACAATCTGTTAGCTGTGCTGGAACAGATGTGTGTCTCCTGTCATTTCCTTCATTGGAGAAGATGCCCAGAGCTGTCACATTACCAAACCCATCCATAAAGCTGCTGAATGTCTCTCATTAACGTCTGAGAAGGGGGGAGACGGAGAAGACTCGAGTGGCTGTGCCCTGAGCTCCCCAGCCTACTCAGACCGTACGAGCACCCGTGGTCATGTCCATTAGAGTGGGTGAATCAGGTCTGAGGTCCGGGCAAAGGTGGCTCATCTCCGAATCCCACGGCACTGCCGCAGGGCACCCGACTGTCACTGCCACTCCACTGGCTGGCTCAGTTGACCTGACTCACTCGCACAAGGCAGGAAGTGTACAAGAGGCACATCTGTAGTGCAAATTGAGACTAGAGGTTGTGACATGCAGGCAGGTGCAGAACCAGGGCTACGTTAAATCAGTGCTAACAATGGGACAAGGAATAAGGCTCTCTCTAATGTAATGTCCAAAAAAAGTGATGTGGGTAAGATTTCCAAGACATCTCACCTCTTGCTCCATGTTGCCATGGAGTCGGAGGAAGTTGATTGACAGCCGCTGCTTCTTTTCAGTGCCGGGGTTGTCGGCGCACAGGACAGTGGAGAGGAGCGTGGCGAGGAACTCCACCGCCTCACAGCTGGAGATGAAGACAATGAGCTTCTGATCTCGCTCGAACTGACAAAGACGAGGAGAGAAGGGTTTAAAAAAATAATAACTGCAACCAAAACTAAAAAATACATGCAGCACATTTATACTTGAACTGCAACTGGTCATATCATTAGATGCATTCCAAAAGAGCGAAAAAAATATTAATATTTTGTCTATTTTTAAAAAATTAAAAATACCACTTAAATTACAGTAATAAACAAGAAGCTACGTTATAAATCTGGAATTTTCTTCAGAATCAATAAACTAAGTAAGTATATATCTCTATTCATCCATCTATCCATCTACGTATCCACTCATTAAATAATCTATACATTCATTTATCTGTCTATCTAACCATTCATCCATCCAACTATCTATCCATTCATTAAATAATTTATCCATTCATTTATTTATCTAACTATCTATCCATTCATCCAACCAACCAACTATTGTATCGATTCATTTATCCAACCATCTATCCATATATCTATTAATCCATTTATCCAGTCATCCATCCATCAAACTATCCATCTATCCACCTTTCTATCCACCTATCATTCATCCATCCATCTACCATTCATCAAACTATCCATCCATCATCAGTAGTTACCTTACACCTGGCCAGTATAAAAGCGGCGAGGCAGACCAGGCGCAGTTTGCTCGGCACCACTACCAGATACTGCTGCAGCCTGTCAGGCACGGTGTAGCCGTCGGTCGGTTGAGAAGGTGCAGGCTGGGACGACAGAGAGGGTTTCGTTATGTCCGTGGTTTCATCAGTGACATCTGAGACCTGGATGTACACGGGTTCTTTCATGCTAATGCTGGTTAACCGGGAAAGTCCTGTGGGGGCAAAAAAATAAATAATTGGCTTACATTTGACTTGCTTAAACAGCTAATACTACTGCAGCGCAGTGAGAATTAGTGACAGCATAAATATTCACATTTTTAAATTTCATATTGGTCATATTGGATCTTGTAAAAAAAAAAATATATATATATAAGGACTTACCCTCAGTGAGCGTAGCAGAGAGCAGCACAGTCTGCCTGGTGGAGCCGCCAGCATTCAGAGCGTTCAGGATTACAGTCAGGTCCTTCTCAAAGCCCAGGTCAAGAGTCCTGACAAAAAACAAATAATATATATAATAAGTTGAATTTCTTAAACAATTTGGTCACTAATACACACTTATTATACACACACACACACACACACACACACACACACACACACACACACCTGTCTGCTTCATCCAGGACGAGCCAGCGAACGGCCTTAAAATCGATGCTGAGCGTGTTCTTGATGTGATCCACCAATCGTCCTGGAGTGGAGATCAAAACATTTATGCCTTTCCTCAGTCTGAAACACAAAGACACAGGATTAATACGAAAATCAATTCTATACAAGTTTCTACATAGTGTAATGTTCTTGCCTGGCTTTTTCGGCCTTCCTCTTTTCTCCTCCCATCAGGACACCGGGTACAATCCAGGTGAAGGGCTACAAAGAAAGAAAGAGCAAGGTTAAATCACTCACATCTGTTGCTAAAATTGTTTAAAAATAAAAATCACAAGACCACCAATTTTGCCACCAAAACAGTGATGCACTGTGAGTTCTGACACGTTTCTATGGAAACCAGCAATAACCTTTTCAGCATTTTGAGCCACCAATAGTAGTAGATACAGTTACAATATCTTGATAATGGCATCTGATAGCGGGTCGGATATATTTTAAGTGGCGAGTGAACATTTTGTCCCTGAAGTTGATGTGTTGGAAGCAGGAAAAAATGGACAAGTGTAAGGATTTGATTGACTTTGAAAAGGGCCAAATTGTGTCATCTAGACGACTGGGTTCAGAATTGCAGCTGTTCATGGATGTTCCTGGTCTGCAGTGGTCAGGACACATTAAAAATCATACAGATACAAATCAAGAGCTTCAGGTAATTATAATTTATATCAAACAGAATGGTGTGAAAAACAAAAAACAGAAAATCCCCAGAAATTAGGAATTCCTGAAACATTTCAACATGGTTATGATTTCATACTTTGTGTTGCTGCCACCTGATTGGCTGTTCAAATAACAGCGCAAAGGTTACAGTCTATCTAGAAATCTAAAACATGTCACTGGAAAAAAAAAAAGTTATATCAGTTATATCTTTAGATCTTTTCTTTACCTTTAGAAGTTTCTGGAAGATTTGGAAGCTCTGCTGTGCCAACTAAAGTTCAAGAATGTGAGATCAAAAACATGGCGTTAAATCGTCTCATTAAATGACTATAAATCATCTCTAGATACAGTATATACTCGTATTCACTGAATACCTCTCTTGTCGGCACGATCACAACTGCCAGAGGCCCATCTGATCTCTGAAACAGTGTTACAAGATGAAATTTCAATCAAATAGGATACACAAGCAGTAAATCGAGGTGAAAAGCAAATAACTGGAAGCATATAGAGAACTAGAGAAATATGTGCAAGCCTGTGCAAAAGCCTTTTTTATTCCAAGTCCATTATTATTGGAATTAATAATGGCAAGAATTATTATTATTAACATCAAATTCTTCAATATTCATGCTTGAAAAAAAAACTCATGTATATAACAAGCCTAATAAACTTTGAAAATGTGCCTAATGTTTCAGTTTTGGTTTCTAAATCCTACAAAACATCATTTAAAACCATGCTGTGATGATTAATAAATTAAATACAGTAAAAATTATTTTTTTTAAATAATCTAAAATTAATAAAATCTAAAAATGATAAATTCCTTATAAACCTACTACACTTTTTATTTATTTATTTTGGTGCAAAAATACAGAAACTGATTCCATCTTCTGCAAATACAAGTACAGTGAAACCTTGGATTACGAGCATAATTTGTTCCGGAAGCAAGCTCGTATTCCAAAACACTCATAAACCAAATCTAATTTTCCCATAAGAAATAATGAAAACTCAAATTATTCGTTCCACAGCCCAAACAAAATAAATACATAAAAATAATTAATACAATATATGAAGTAAAAATAAAACAGATTAACCTGCACTTTACCTTTAAAAAAAGTAAAAATAAATCCCAACAGATAAGTGTTTCCATTTATGCGCGCAGGCGCTGTGTGTGTGTATGTGTGTGTGTGTAATGTGTAATAATCAGAGACTCTAGCTAATCAAAGGTGTATGTGAGCTCTACACTATACTGTACTATATATGTACACTATACTGCCAAAATTCAGTATTCACTCCATCCATCCAAAACACTGAATTCAGGTGTTTGAATCACTTCCATGGTTACAGGTGCATAACATCAAAGCACTTAGGCCTGCAGACTGCTTTGACAAACATTTGTGAATGTTCACCAGGGGTCAGTGGCCTTCAGATTAGCTCAAGAACAGTGCATAAAGAACTTCATGCAATGGGTTTCCATGGTTTGGAGGAGGTGGGACTATGATGTTGGTAGGTTGTTTTTTTTCCCAGGAGTTGGGCTCGGCCCCTTAGTTCCAGTGAAAGGAACTCAATGTTTCAGCATACAGGGCCAAGACATTGTGGACAATTTCATGTCTATGAATGACACGGATAAGTGAGTTTGGTGTGAAAGAACATGACTGGCCTGCACACTCTTCTGGAAGAACAGTCAAAAATTCCCATTCCTAAACCTTGTGGAAAGCCTTCCCAGAAGAGTTGAAGATGTTATAGCTGCAAAGGTGGCGGGGCCAACATCATATTAAACCCTATAGATTAAGAATTAATGTTACTCAAGTTCATATGCATGTGAAGGGCAGGCGGGCGAATACTTTTGGTAATATAGTGTATGTGGAAGTGGGTGGATAGCACTGTGCTCTGAGTGTGTCCTGCACTCTTCAGTCACTGCATAAATACAGTTCTAAAAAGATGATTGGCTGGAGTTAACTAAAACGTGAGTAAGTACAATGAGAGGATTTCAGACACAAATGGCAAAACACAAAGACAAAAATATCTGCTGCAAACTGCAAAATCAAATTAAATGATTGAAAGGTTTCACTTGCGTTGATTTTTGGTTGCACAGCCTGCAGGGACTGGACCAGAGGAATTCCATACGCCAGGGTTTTTCCTAATTGATCAATGAGACACAGGACAAGTTACCCATTACCACTGCTCATACACATACACAAGGTCACACTAATATTTAGGTTGACCACATTTAGCTTTGCACACAATGTGGTGGCCGGTTTCTGTGTAAAAATGATTTCTCATGCTCCCAAAACCACTTCCACCATTTGACGTGCTATCATGGAGGAAATGCTCCATAGATGTGATAACCTGGTCACATTCAGTACATTCAGGTCGTCAGCTGACTTCATTTTATTTTCCACATAATGTTGCTGAGTCTAGACCTGAGCAACTGAAGTAAAAATTCGCAGAGGATATTTGCGGTTCCTTCCCTGATTCATGATATTCGCCCTTCCCTTCTTGCAACTTCCGGTTACAAAATGCTGACACTGGAGACGTCACCAAGTCCACAATCACAGTTTTTATTTATTTATTTATTTTTTATCAATTTGCAGTGAAGCATCTGCGAAATAATCCCTATCCAAGTTACTATGGAAACGATTAACTATTAAAACAACACGGAATCAACATAACACTATGTGACCAATCAAAATCAGGAACAGAAGTTTTTTTAAAACACTTCTAGTCGTACCTGATCCAGTTTGGGATCGGACAACAGCATCTTGTCCTGACATGAGCACAGGGAGGGTCTGCTTCTGTACGCTGTAAATAGACACGGTGTGTGAGAACACGAAGAAGTAACATAGCTGAAACAATATACAGACTATACAGTGTGTACCTCGTCATACTGCTTATGTTGAACAATTTGTTAAGCGTCGCTACCTGTGGAGAAGAAGAAGAAGAAAAAAAGAACATAATTAACATGATTCTCAGTATACTGTACCGTGACATGATGCGCATCAAAGTGATCACAGCTTACTAAGTGAGGATGAAGATCTAGTTCATGAAAGGAGTTCCCAGTAAAGATCTTCTCCTTCACCTGAGTAACAGCAGGACTACCGGAAGAAAAGAATAAAGCTGCTTTAATTGTATCTTCAAGACAAAAAAATGATGAAAGGCCAGATGAGGTTTCACAGACCTTAGCACATCCGGGATCTCGGGGTTGTTTCGGAAGAGAGATGACGTTTTAACGAAAGGTCTGTCGTGTTCCTTGTGTTCCTCCTGGCCTTTACGTGGAGATGATTTCGGTTTCGACTTTGACGGGAACTTGGAAGCGGGCTGGTCCTCGTTCTTTATGTTCGTCTTGGCATTTAGCTTCCTTTGCTTGGCAAAGCCATGGTCTGGGTTTTCAAACGAGCCCTTCCTTTTTCCAGTCGCCATCTTTTTCTGTAAACACCAACACCATAGACAGAAGGATCAATGATTAAACCTTTGGAAAAACTATACAAGTACAAACGTCTTTGCTTCCAAAGCATCAGACTTTCATGTATTTTAAAATCATTTCATTTAGAATGAAGAAATAAAGAGTGCTCAAGACTTTTGCAGGGTACTGTATCTGAGCTGTAGCTTATCCTGGTGCATAAATTAATAAGACTTTAGTTTTTCCTCTGTAAAGAAAAAAAGGTCAGATGATAAAATATCTCCCTAACAGATCCCTTGTCCTTTCATCATGAAAAAAAATATAAGAACTGAAACTTTGCCTCGGTATGTAAAGCATTTTCAGTAAACAAGCAAATGAACCGAGCCGAACGCCGGCTAAGTAGATCGAGACAGGAGAAGGTGTTGGACTACTGGTCGGAAGGTCCCAATAATGACAGAAGGACTGAAGCATGAAGAAAAAATAGACACCGTCAATTTCATTTTTAATGCAGCCAGTGCCAAGAGGAATCATAAATTATGGTTAAGTGAGGTTTAATGTGAGGTTTAATTGTTTTTATAGGCATAATTATGATTATAATGTTGGACATCTGTGATATTGGGAAAATTTTGGGGTGGCTGGAACAGATTACCTGCGTTTACATTATTTCCTATGGGAAAATCTATTTTTCAACAGAAATTTTGCCTTAAGGCCTCCGAGTGGCACAGTGTTAAAGTGCTCGTCCTATCATCCAGAGATCGCGAGTTCGATTCCCGGGTGATGCTGTAACCTCTCGCAGCCGAAGGTCTAGAGAGAGACGATTGGCCGAGCTCTCTCAGAGGGGAGGGATGAGAGGTACTTAGTGCTCCCAAATTAATCACAGCTCTACAGCCAATCAGAAACGTCTGTGAGCTCACACAAGCGGAAAGAGCGGACAGCGCTGTCCTCCGAGTGTGTTACTCCACCCCCAATGGTGCGTGAGCAAGCAGTTAAAAAAAGAGACTGAGTGGTAGTAGTAGCCTTAATGTGGGTGCCCCCTAGTGACGTGGAGGAATTGGACACAACTAAATTAGGCAGAAAGTCCAAAAAATTTTGCCTTAAGAACTCGCCTTCAGAACAGATTAAATTTGTATGCCGAGGTAACATCAAAGTTCAAATCGTCCACATTTAACATAGTTACTGAAAATGTATAAATATTATTGTAATGCTATGGAAATTTTTAATTTATATATTTTTTATAAACTTACATAGACTTAATGACTAGCTTTTTTTTCTATTTTTATTTCCACTTAGATTTATTGCTATTTTTGCCTACATTTGTACAGATACGTTTTTGCATTTCTTGAAAATTTTTATATTTTGTTCTATTTTCTTATGGTTCTACAGCTAAACTTACTCTTATTTCATTCCCCTATTTAGTTCTTGTAAATTCTTTTTTTTAATTATTATGATTATTTTTAAGATCACAGGCGGTTGTACAAGCAACTAAACTAAATATCGTACGGTGTATGACTGTGTATGTGACAAAAAAAAATTTAATTTGAATTTATGCAGTATAGAATGAGAGAGAGAGAGAGAGAGAGAGAGAGAGATCTGAAACCTAACACAAATATAAAATTCAGCATTGGCTCAAAAAAATTATGTTATCAACCGGATCTTATTAAAACTAGTCTCTTTCAAACAAATCCCTGTGCAATGCAATGCACTTCTATGGAAGATGCAGTGATGCAAAATTAATAAACACCCTCACTAACAATCAGAACATTAACAACACAGTGTATACAGTATATATAATAATTAGTAAATTCAGTTCGGTGTTGTTGCTTGGACAGGGTTAGATCTTGTATCATTGCATTTTGTACATGTTAACTTTCTGACACTCAAAAAAAAAAAAAAAGAGTCATAACTCACTGCTTTCCATTTCTGGCTTGCTGAAAATCTGCTGTGTTTCTTAGAAATGTCTGAGTGATTAGGCTCCTGGCTGGAGATGTTGAGCATCAGCATATCCGTGGCCATGATGAACACCACACAGCAAGCTGTAAAATCAGATTATAGAAATGCACATGTGAGCAGGAAAGCTCAAGTAAACAAACAAACAACAACAAAAAACTTTTAACTACATTAAAGCATAAAAACACAAATTGGCGGGAAACAGAATAACAATATGCGAGCAGACACGCGCTGAAATGATCTTACACTATGATATTCTGTTAATCAAAACATTCATAACAGACTCTCTGAAACTCCTCATGTGCCTTCCCCTCGTGCAAACAGTGCGGCGAGGACTTCCGGGTTCCGGTGCGTGTCAAAATAAAAGTCACGAACCTCATCAAATTTTGTTTAATTTCTTTTATATAATATTTAAAATATTTTCTTTTATATATTAAATATTTATATTCTTTTATGCTATTTTAGGTCTAATATTCTATATATATATATATATATATATAAATCATATGACATGTAAGTATAAAAAGTGGTCATGAAATGCGTTATATTTCATTCCTTAAAAATACTGCAGCAGAAAAATTTACAAACCTTTCCCAACTGTGCTATAAAACTGCAACAAGTCCCCAAGCACAAAATACACAAGCACTGGTTGCTCACTAATAGGTTTCTCACCTCCCATATGGGTTAAATTCCCACCCAATGGATGCAGTGCTGGTTCCAAGCATCGGGTGTAAAACCTGTACCAAGTCGTGTGTGGGTCAGCTTGTTACTTGTGGCAATCCCAACACAAAAGTTACTCACTCATTCATCGTTTATACCACTTTGTATACACGGTCACGGGGTGTCTGAAGCCTATCCCATTTGACTTAGAGAATATGGTGGGGTACACACTGGACAGGCTGCCAATTCACACATGGTCATTCGCACACTACTGGCACGGCAGGTTGGGAACTGCAGTTAGCCTAATGAATGTCTTTGGACTGTGGAAGGAACCCCACTAAGCATGGGGAGAAGATGCAAACTCCATGCAGAAAGACCTTGATGCGGCAATCGAACCCAGAACCTGAGGTGCGGAAGGCGACAATGCTAAACACTAAGCCACTGTGCCACCGCACAGAATACAAAGTCCAATAAATCATGAGTTTAATTACATAAACCTCTAGATTAAAACATTTTGTGACCTAAACCCAGCAGCAGTTTTCTCATTTTGTTCACTGGTATAATATAAATCTCCAGAACATGGCGCATCTACAGCTCTGTATTTTGGATCAGTTTGCCTTTTTTCATCTCAATAAAATATTGCAAAATTCTGCAATCCAAAACATCTGGTTAAGTTCGCTTCCTGGATTTGTCTCAATTCAAGTTCAATCTCCAGTGAACTGTTCCAGTGTTTACTTAGAACTGGACGGAACCAACCTCTTTCAAAACAATTACATTTTATATCGCTTTACTATGTAAAGTAACTATGTAAAGTTTGGGATCACTTGTCAAATTTCTTGTTTTTGTTTAGTGACTGATTTTCTAAAATTTACAACAATACCTGGGATTTCAAAAGCTATGAAATTGCACATGTAATCAGGTAATAATGTAACAACAAAAAAAGTCAGTAGTTATTTCAAGACACAAATAACAGTGTATATTTTCTGAAACAGTTCATTTGTGCATTTGTAAAACCATCAAGCACCATGATGAAACTGGATCTCATGAAGACCTTCCCAGGAAAGCAAGACCAACACTTACCTCTGCTGCAGCGTGGGAGCTCATTTAGAGTCACCAGCCTCAGAAATCACCAATTAACAAACAGCACCTCTAATTAGAGCTGTTATGAACGATTTACAGAGCATAAGTAGCTAATATATCAACTGTTCAAGGACATTATTGCATATTTTACAGTGTAGAAAGATGTACAAATCAGCCACGACCATAGATTTAGTGTCCAAACATTTGATGGTAGTGTACAGTGCCGACAGTAAAAAAAAGTTTTCCACATTTTATGTTTCACACTCACGTTTCAACTTGTGATTATTTTCCCATCATCATTCTACACACAATACTCCACAATGGCAATGTCTAAACAGGTGCTTGAAGCAGAAATATTTAGTTTACATAAGTATTCAGAACCATCACCTGTTTGTACTTGTGTCATTGTGTAGAACGATGAGGAGGAAAAAAGGACTGAATCAATTTTAAGATGAGTGAGAAACATAGCAAAATGTGGAAAACTTAAAAGGGTCTGAAAACTTTCCGGTGGCATTGTACTGTAGCTTCTCTCTCTCTTTTTTTCCCTAGGATCGAGGTGTCCATGTGTACCTTTTCTTAAAAATGAAGTTGAGAGTTGAGAAAGAGTCCTCAGTCCAGAATCCAGAACTCAAAACAGGGTAGAACAGGGTAAAACAACTAAAAAGGGCAAAATATAAAATTATAAAAGTAGCTATTTTGAAATGTGACATTATTATGAAAAACACTCAAATATACTGTGAGTTAACAGTCCATAAATGTTAACTTATATTGTATTTTTTATTCCCCATAAGAAATGTTAGTATGGTACAGTATGTACAGTACTACATTGTAATATGTACAATGGAGTATGTACTATACCTCTAGTTAGAAACCTAGTAAGGATATATCTAATGATAGAAATATTTTGTAAGACTTAAGAATCATGGTGTCTTCCAAATGCCTAAATATAAATGAAAATGTATTACTATGGTATTGCAATAACCAGGTAGGTACTATGGAACTATTAATGTTTTTGGTGAACACCAAGGTGCTAACTGGGTACACAGTGGTTACCAAAATTCAGCAGGTATCTAAAAGGTTATGTTTGTACATAATTTACTATAATAGAGGTTAATACATAAAGTACTACTGGTATGGTATAGTAAAGACTGTACCATATTAGATACCTGATGAACTTCAGTAGCCACTGCGGTACCCAATAATACCATGGTATTCACCAAAGTGTTGTGTATTAACATTTGGAAGGATCTATAATGGGCAAAGTGGCACTGTAGAATTTACAATATAATTACTATGTTACCATTATGGTACAACATTGTATATTTAAACAACAACAGTGTATATTTATGACACTACTGTACAGGGTAGAACCATGAACCATTGTACCCAAGTATGTACATGTACTATATCAGCAACTAATTACCATGGTACAGGTACGGTTGAACTTATATCATGGAAATAATATATTAATAAGTATATGCTGTTGATAATTTAACAGCAGAACTGCAATGGTATATAAGAAATGTCATTTATTTTTATTTCACTTGTGCTTATACATGTATACCTGATCTGTACAAGAAATTATCGTTCCCTGTTCTTCTTTCTTACTCTTAATATCTTAATATTCTTATCCTGCTTAAGGACATGGTACTGATGTGAGATTTAGCATTTCTAAAGTTTCTGCTTTGCCCCGGATCACGCAATCATTTTACGATTAAGATGTATTTTATCATAATTCACCTCTTAATACTTCTAGCCCTTTGAAATTGGTACCACACACTTACACTCACACACACACACACACACACACACACACACACACACACACACACACACACACACACACACACACACACACACACACACACACACACACCTCTGGTTAATTCAGGACTGCACTATGGAGGATTATCGAACAACCTCATATTCTGCTTAATTAGAAACTAAGCCACTTAATAAATGAGACAGACGCATCTTAAATCGATTTTATTTAAGAATCAGAGATGATCAACCCAGATGATGCATTTAGAGAAATAAAATGTGTTTGCACTTGGAAAGAAAAAGGTGGCTTATCTAAATATTTGTAACGTCTGTGAAGGAAATATCCGAGCACTGAAGAGTGCGTTTCTCATTTAGTAAAGTTTATTTCATCATCTGCTATGCTGTACTCCTTCAAGATATCCTGTAAAATCTTTGTTTGGGGAGTAAACATATTCTTCCTGCAACAGAGCGAGCGCGCTGAGATCAGTTTTAAAAAAAAAAGAAAAGAAAAAAAAAACATGCCATTTCTGCTCCATACTGGCTGTTTATGTATTCAGAGCTGATGCATATTCTGGAGCTCATTCGCTCTAATTAAGTCAATGTCTGCCTGTCATGGCACGGTATCTGAGGGGAGTTTAAAGCTTGGCTGTTAACACGTCTCGCTAACCAGTGCACTTAACTCCTTTCCTCCCCGTTGGGAGCCAGTTGACTGACCTCTGCATGTGGAGAGAGAGAGAGAGAGACAGAGAGAAAGAGAGGGGGGGGGGCTTCATAATCAGAGAAGCCCTTGCTCCTTAGCATGAGCCTACTGAAGCGGGACTAATACTACCCCTGACAAAGAGCCCGGACAGGCTGCGTTTTATTGCGACATTAATTAAACATGTGTATAATTAGCTGGTCTGCTGTACTCCCCTGTGATCAGCTGGGGTCAACAAGCAGAGAGTGATTACGGACCAGAGGAGCCAGAAAGGGCTTGGATGTTTAATTCAGGCAGGCCCTTGGAAGGACGGCCCACCATCCCGCTCTCCAGGCACTCGAACACAGTGTGCGCTTGCTGATCAGCGCTGACCTGCACAGCCTGGGGGTAGAAAGCCTTCAGGGCAGCAGCGTGGCTGCGGTACTCCTGCAGCCTCTTGCACACTTCGGTCTCTGCGTCCCGTGGGTTGCGCTGTAGCCGAGCCTGGATTTTGGCACTCGGGGCGGGATTGTGCAATGAGTGAAACCTGGATTGGTCAACACAAATTAGCAAAATCAATCATTTACTGTATAAGAGAATCTCTATCATTAAGGAAATTCATGCTCTTGATTGATCAGCGTGGACCGTTCGTGTTCTTCTTTTGATTCAAGGCTTGGCTTGATGATGCGGTCTGAGATGTTTTTCTGCTCATTGCACTTGTAAAGAGTAGCGAACTACAGGCTTACTGGATGTTTTTTGTTTTCTGCACCATTCCGTGTAAACTGCAGTGTATGAAACTACTTAAAAACAGCAGTCTCTGAAATACTCAAACCGTGCCACAGTCAACGTGAGATCATATTTTGCCTTGAACATACTGTAAAGCTCTGTCCCTACTGTATATGTCCATGATTTCATATATTGTGCTGCAGCCACATGATTGTCTGATTGGATAAACGAATGAAGAGGAGTTCAGTTCTTGTCAGATGGTGGCTGATGAGAGATGTACACATTAGACTGATAAATGATGAAGCATAAGATGTTACTTACCTGTCTCCTGTTACTGGATCGGTGAACCTGAGCGTCTGTCGCTCCAGAGCAACATCATCGCTCATTTCCAAAAAGAAGATCCTGTCCAAAAAAAATCATCCATGAATTATATTTTTTTTTTTTTTAAAGAAATCTTTTTAGAAGCTTGAAGTGTAGGGCTGCGACGTTGACATCTTTCATCAACAAAGTAAAGCCGGAGATGCTTTTATGCTAATTTACATGGTCGTTATGAGATAAAAAAGTGGCATCAAGTATTAACGATATAATAATTATGACGTGTATGTATAAGAGATGAATAAATGATAAGCTAAATAATGGGATGGAAGGAGAGCTCTTTTGAGCGTTGGTACTTTAACACTGGAATGTCGGGGTGTTTACCCAGGGGGTTCTCCCTGACTGCACAGCCTCCAGACACAAAGTGGCTTTAATGGTGGAGTCAGGTGGGGAAGCACCAATCAGCCATCCTCGTCACCACTGACCACCCCCCCCCACCCCCGTCAGAGCGCCGGCCCCCGGAGAACCTTGACGTCTCGAGTCGTAGCTACAATATCATACAATTTTTACAACCAGGCTGAGGTGGAGGTGATGTTGGGGCATCAGCAAGAACACCAGCAAGAATTGGTGAGAGAGAAAGAGAAAGAAAAAGAAAGAGAGAGAAAAAAAGGGGCGAGGGGGAGGGAGGGAAGGAGATCTGAGATGTGCTTTTGATAAAATATTTAAATGCCTTTGTCCTTCTGGCTCTCACTGATGCTGTGAAATCGTGAGCCCCTCCGGAATGGACAAAGGATCCCTTTGAGTGAGCCTCGACTGACCACTGTCCTTGAATCATGTCACATTTTGAAGGGTTCCCTAGGACTCGTCATCTGCGCCAGTGCGTGATGGTTTCGCTGAAAAGGCATCGCTCAATTTTTAATGAATATTTGTCTTTAAAAAGAAATAATAACTACTCTGCAAAGCTATTAGAATTAATATTAATGCTTCGCCATGAAATATTCATGTGCAGCAGAGAAAAAGGCGGGTTGGAAAACGGGGGGGGGGGTTGGATTTGTCTGAGAAAAAGTGCGCTCCTGCGTTTGTCTCCTTTCCTTCCCCCTCATTTGCGAAGTGTCTATGTGTATATGTGTGTGTAAACTCGACGTTGCGTACATGACAGCTTGATATTCTCAAACAAAATGACAAACTAAAACAAGGCAGCTAACAAGCGTTTGTCAGTCCTCTGCTGCTACAAATGATCCAAACGGCATGCATGATACAGTAAATACGACAGGATATCTGTGCACATGTGTGTGGAAGTTTGTGGTGTGAGTTTGTATAGTGTGTCATGTGCGTATCTTGACTAAGTGCACACTTCTGTTCTTAACTATCCTCTTAGGATGATCCGAACAGGTCTCTGTACACATCCTGTCTCCGTTTCTCTCCTTTTCCATCTCCCCGAATTAAGAAATTAATGAGGGATAGATTCTTTACAGGCGGACCGGCAATGTTTACCACTGATTAAATTATAATGTGGCCCCATGCTGTATAATTCATAAGCCAATTAGTGGAAGTGTTGCTTGATTTGATGGCAAGCGGACGCATGAAATACATTTAACTAATAGGGAGCAGGAGACGAGCGTGGCAATGGGAAAAGAGCGAGAGAGAGAGAGACAGGAAGGAGAGAGCGGGTGATTGTGATTGGCTGGCCTTTTCTAGAATTACGTGGCTAATTGCCCTGCTTTATCTGCCTGTCACGGATAGCTATGCATATTGCAGTGGTTTCAAAGACTCTGATTGTTTGCGAGCGTGTCAGGGCTGTAAGAGGCGACTGACTGCCCGAACTGGAGTGTAGTTAAAGACATGTTGATGGCAATAGTATGAACAATCAACCTGTTGATTTGAATACTTTGGATCATGAATTCTGTTTATCATCTCGGGACTAGTCATCAGAGGAAGGTAGAGTAGCCAAAAAAGTGTACTCAAGTAAGTAAGAGTAGCCATACTTTAAAATAATATTACTCAAGTAGAAGTAAAAAATAGCCATCCAAAATATTACTCAAGTAAGAGTAAAAAAGTATTCGGTGAAAAGATACTCGAGAACTGAGTAACTGTTTCACATCATAATGTCCGATTATTGTTTTCAGACATCATGTAAGCAGTCAGACAAAATGATAAAATAATGTACAAATTGCAACATTTCCAAATAATCTAATAAATGAAATAAATGTAATAAAACTAAATATCTGTTTTTAAAAAAGAAGCAAATTAAGAAATAAACACAAATTTCCTAATCTCCCTTTTTTCACAATATAAATCTTTTGAAGTAAATCCCTACTGTAGGTAACATATGTATGTTTGAACAGTGTCGCCTATTTCCTGTGTAAGATACACTGTGTATTCAGTCACCCTGCAAATGACTCAGCAGAAATAAAATAACATTAGAACATGTGTACATGAGGTCTCACTTTACCATAAACTGTGTCCAGCAAAACAAATGTAAGAAAATTATATATTCTTTTTATATTATATCTAATTATATATCTTAAGATTGCAGCATTAAACAAAACGGCTAAACTAACCGCAACATGTTTGCTTCACTGTCTATCACTGCTGAAGACAACCCGACCCCTCCCGCTTCTGTGTGGTCATGTGACTCCATGTGGTTATTGTTATTGCGGCTGATTGGTCAAACGGAGTCATGTGATTATTGTTGCTACATCTGATTGGTGAAACACAGTCACATGGTGGATCCACCGGCTGCATTTCTCTGGCAAACACAAAGAATATCTAATGTGTCGAATAAACAGTTGGAAATGTAACGAGTCGAGTGTAGCAGTGTACGAATAGCATTTCTTCTTCACAAATCTACTCAAGTAAAAGTAAAAAGTATGGTGCAGTTAAACTACTCATAGAAGTAATTTTTTTTCAAAAGGTTTTTTTTTCAAGGTTAAACATTAGCATGGTGGCTTAGTGGATAGCACCGGCACCTCTGGTCTGTGTACAGAGTTGGCAAGCTCTCCCACTGGGTTTTTGGGTTTTCTCAGGGTTCTCTGATTTTCCCACGCAGACTGAAAACATGCATTATGGGTCGATTGACGTTTCCAAATTGCCTACAGTGTATAAATAAATGTATGTATACCTACTGTACAGCTTCAATG
The DNA here is from genome assembly GCA_013621035.1 of Clarias magur. Lineage (NCBI taxonomy): Eukaryota > Metazoa > Chordata > Actinopteri > Siluriformes > Clariidae > Clarias > Clarias magur. The sequence goes on from QNUK01000121.1 coordinate 131,952, forward strand.
TAATGACTGTTGGTTTGAAGTCATATGTCATTCCAGCAAATCAACTACCGTGAAGACAGTTTAAATGATGGATGGATGGAGGTTATAGATATAGATATAGATATAGATATCGGCATAACTAAGAGGATGCTAATCCCTCACAAGCACATACACACACTTATTCACACACTACAGGTAATATGGGGAACGGCAATTAGCCTAATCTGCATATCTTTGGACTGTGTGAGGAAACCGGAGTACTCAGAGGAAACCCCCCCAGCGCACGGGGTGGGAATCGAACTAGTCTGGGAATCAAACCAGCGGTGCAAGATGCCACTAAACCACTAAGCCACCATGCTGCCTACCTACAAACAAACATGCTTAGTTTTAGTTTGTTTAATCACATTTCTACTCCCATTCAATGCGGCACGGTGGCTTGGGGGTAGCACTGTTGCCTTGCACCTCCAGGGTCTGGGTTCTATTCCCACCTTGGGTCTGTGTGCATGGGGTTTGCATGTTCTTCCTGTGCTTGGTGGGTTTCCTCCGGTTACTCCGTTTTCCACCCACCGGTCAAAGACATTCAGATTACGGTAATTGGAGATATGTGAATGAGTGTGTAAGTGTGTGTACGTGTGTGCCCATCCATCCAGGGTGTACGCCGCCTCGTACAACAAGTCTCCTTCGATAGGTTCCAATCCAACCACCCCTCCACAACACGCGACGCTGTATGTGGGATAAAGCATTAAAGATGATGAGTGAGAGTAAGTAAATATTCCCAATCAGAAGATTTGCTTAAAAAAATCCATAAAAACAATTCACAGCCAAGGAACCAAAAACCACTCATGCTTTTGTCAATGGACAGGATGCCATACACAACCTCCTGTCAATGACAGTGACACTCGCCAATCACGAGCATCTGTAAGAAGAGGGTAGATAACACAGAACGTCTGTCTAATACTGCACTGTGACAGACTAAACATCGCCTTCACTGTCTGCTGTATGACAGGAGAAAATGACGACATGTAATCGTTAGGCTATGAGTGATTGATCGGATTTTAATCAGGATTGCTATGATTAACTAGGATGTCAGAGCCGGGGCATTCTCATTTATCTGATAGGATCCTGTTTCCTGTCTTCCTCTTTAGTTTTTTTTTTCCAGGATCAGGTAACTTTTTTTTTTTTTTTTTTTTGAATGAGGTTAAACTTTAAATGATTAAAATTAAAATGAGTTGCATAAAACCTTGGGGGGTAAATGCATATATTTTAATGTGTATATTTATTCTCTCATTTTACACAAGATCCTCACTCCGGCTGCAGGATCCCCTTTCAAGAAGTGAGTAAATAGATCCCCGCCATTAATCTGTCGTTGCAGCTCTGTCGTGCGCTTTACTCTGCTTCACTCTCCTCCTCGCTGATCAGCGGTGGCAGATAGTACACGCCTACGACTTGGCACCGCGCCGCATTGCTGACTCGACTTATTCATTTTCTCTGAAGCTTGAGTAACGGGATAGCTGTTAATTAATAAAGCTGTCAGGTAGAGCACGACCGTCAGCTATCAGCGGCTCAATCAGTAACATCCTCCTCATTGTTTCAGGGCCCCCAAAATCAATTACGCTAATGCTATGTAAATAAGGTCTCCCGCCATTACAGGAAACCGCTAATAGGGGCTGCTAATGGAACAAATAGAGATTTCTTTAGCAGAGGAGAGCAGAGAGAGACTGATGATAATATTCTGAGCAGTACCTGATTGGGGTTTTTACAGTTACTCTCTTAGAATAGAGCTCTTTGTTCTGTTCTGCTGGCGAGTAACTAGAGATCACAGAGGTGCGATACGGTGTGATGACTAATTCATGTGGGATTTAGATTGAACAAAGTGAGTGACGTTACCCTGAACAGGAGTTCACCCGCACGCCGTAAACTTTCAAGTGATTTCGAATCATTTAAAGTTTGGATTTATTTTCCACATTCTATAACAATAATGGATTTTTGAAACTATGAAATAACGCCTTTGGCATTAGGAAATTATGTAACAACAAAAACAAAAGTTATTTTAAGACATGAAGCTCAGCTGTTCTGGAACAGTTCTTGCAAGAACAGTATCATCAAGCACCATGATAAAACTGGCTCTCATGAAGACCTTCTCAGGAAAGCAAGACCAAAACTTACCTCCGCTTTAGAGTTACCAGCCTCGGAAATCGCAATTAACAAACAGCATCTCAGATTAGAGCCGTTATGAAGCTTTACAGAGCATATGTAGCAGATACATCTCAATATCAACTGTTCAAAGGAGATTATTGTATATTTTGGATCAATTGTTTTACAGTGTAAAAAGAAATACAAATCAGGAATGACCATGGAATTATAAGGTGTGTCCAAACTTTTAACTTTAAAACCAATGCTAAATAATCCATGCCCGCTCACAAAATGAATCAAGTTAAAACACAATCATAAATCATTTAGTACTAAAAAGTCTAACCTGGGACCCGGGTGGTTTTAGATACACGCTGAAACAGAAAAAGGCCCACCTCAAAGGCTGGACAACCACCCAATGCCATTAGATCTGCTGAGGATGAGTAATCTGAGTGGCCATATCCTGCTACAATCACTATACACCACCAATCACAAACACTAAACCCACTTGGCTGATTCATTGAATGGATACTGCTTTTTACTGATTTGGATTTTATGTAAGTCTAAACCACTGAAACAAGTAATAATAATAATAATATTAATAGGAAGAAGAATATTAGCTCAAATAACACAATTAAAGGGGACCTATTATGCAAAAGTCATTGTTTAGTCATTTTTAGACAAATGAAAAATGAGAGAAAAAAAAACATTCTTCCATTTTTCCATCTCTGTGTTGTCCAGGGATAAACATAGTTTTTTTCCCCCCACTATTGTGACCTCATATAAGAAGATCCCCTCCCCATGTTGCTCAGCCCACTGTTCTCTAGAGGGGCGTGGCCCAGCAGTAGCTAATTTACATAAACACTGAAACAGCGCATTTGGAAGAGGAGTGAAACAAGAGGAGTTTGAGGTATGAAAAAAAATGCATAATCGGAGGTATATTTCAGCTGGAGAATTAAAACATACACTTTCAGGGAGCTCTGAGATCTGTGTTAAGTAATAAGTTAATAAGTAAAAAAAATAGTAATAATATGTTTTTTTTAAGTGTTTCTAGACCTGATTCTTCAAGATTCTTCTGATAAATTAGCGATATTGGAAATCAAATGATTTGATATATTGACACTTTTTTTTTTTTTTAAGTGTCTAACTGTCCAGACTAAAATTAGCTCCTTTTTCTTATAAAAATACACGTAATTACAACAGAGGTAAGGAAATATGGTCAGTTCGGATCAGGAAAAGGAATTTGATTTAATAATAGTTGGTTTTGCAAGCAGCAGAGGGCTTAAAAAAAACTGCTCCTTTAAAAAAACATATTTACTGGATCGTTATACCTTTTCTAAAGGATGCAAAATATTTAAACTATATTTGGGGGGTTTAGTAAACAATTTAATAGTATACCACTGAGTATTAATTATATACAAGTATATAAAGTATACAAAGGCCAACCCTTCTGGTCTGATCCCACAGAATAGTAGGAGAACCCACAGCACAGTACAGTACCTGCTAGGGAGGATGTTGGACTCCTGCAGTCTCTCAGCCTGTTCTACATCACGAGGGAAGCCGTGCAGAACCCAGCCGCGTGTGGTACAGTCCAGCCTGCTCAGTCTCTCGGTCAGAATCTTCAGCACCATGTTGTCAGGGACTATCATGAATCAGAAGGAACATTGTTAACGAGTGAACGATATCTTATTTACTTTATTTCTTTATTTTCCCCTGTATATTTTTTCACAGTTTTACAATTTAAGACGTGCACCCTGAATGACACTTACAGTATACACTAAATAGAAACGTCTTTTATATAGTACCTCTACGCGAGTTTCATGGGGTTAAAAGGTCGAACATGGAAAGAATAACTGCCAAGGACTTGAAGAATGTTGTTGACTTCCAGGTAAAGTCAAAACTTACAGTATGTTAGCTTGCGAACAAATACATCAGCAAAAAAAAAAAAAAAAATCGAAAACTTTTGATAAGAAACTTTATGACTGGAGCAAAATTTGACAGTAAGACAAGAAGTAGAAGTGATCTAATCAGTCCGTATAATGTATGTGTGTGTGTGTGTGTGTGCGCGCTGTTTTTTGTTTGCGTGTGAGATTTTACTCAAATAACGATTCGACTGATAAATAAATGAGTAGAAACGCTGTCATTTAAATTCATGTATGTACATTTTGTCTTGTGAAGCTTTTCCACGGATTTCTCTTTGAGCGCAAAAGCAGTCAACGGCTTCCTGACAGGCAACATAAGTGAATTGTTTAAGAGGATGATACCGTTATGAAGCCGGAAAGAAGACGCTTCACTCTTGACACACGGAATAAGAACACAAAAGCCAGGGACAGTATGTGGAGGAGCTTAAAGGAAAGTGGAGTCGGCGAGCGATGTGGAGGACAAACAAATAATGGGGGTGAGGGGGAAGAAAAAGAGAAAAAAAAAATAGAACATTCTTTAAGGAAAGCAAGTGCGCACTCCGGGGGGTCTCTGTGGATGCTGAAAAATTAAAGTTGACGGTTTCAAACTGTCCAATTTCCACATCAAACGCGCGCAGCCTCTTGCCTCTCTCTCCCCGGCTCGGCTTCAAACGCCAGGCAGCCTGGAGAGAGCGCCTCTCCTCTTTTCCTTGTTCTCTTTCTCTCCTCGTAAGACTACAGTTTTTTTCATTTCCTTAATAATCCTGCTCCCTAAATCCCCAAAGCACTGTTCTGGTTCCACTAGCCACCATCTCTACATCGCCTAATTATACCCCAGCGAGCCCATTAATCAACTCGTAAATTATTTAGGCAAGCTTCTCTGCTTGAAACCCTCACTGTCACAACGCTAGAGGGAGGGAGGGACAGAGTCAGAGTCTTCATACACCAGCCGAAAGCTCTCCCCTAGGACAAAAAAAAAAAAAAATTGGTTCAACAAGGCATGGGAGTGCCAACTAACACAACATTTACATTACATTTTTTATGCATTCGTTTCTTGCGAGTGTGAATTCATGAATGCATCTGCTGGTGCGCTTCAGCATCTAGTCAACAAGCAGCGTTACAGTGATGCGTGTGTGTATATATAAAACAAACAAACAAAAAAAGTCATGAGAGATTCACAGCCACCATATGGAGCTCTTAAAACTATCATGACTTTTATCTGTCTGCTCATAAAGACCTTTGATGCAGGTCGAAATGACATGTAGGATGTTATCCATACACAGTACAGCGGCGTGACAGTAGCTGAATTCTCAAGGCTCATTTGATCCGACAAATCTCACACACACACACACACACACACACACACACACACACACACACACACACCTCAATCCTGCACTTTCTCCTTCCCAACTATTCAGGTAACACTTTCTATGGACCCTATTTGTATGGACCGCTTAGTCATAGATGGCATGCTGTTATAGGAAAATAATCAGTTACAGTGTGATGTGATGCTGCAAGTTGATTATTTCCCCATGACCGCAAGCCCAAAAGGTGTTTTATTCCCCTTATACAGTATCATAGCACTTTGAACAACACTACCAGTTATTAATTGACATATGATGGGTTTTAACCATTTAATGATCAGGAACATCTGCAGGACAAGAAGTTGTTATAACAGAAGTCGTTGTCTCGCAAGGTTCTCTATTTTTATTTCTTGTTAAAGATAAGACAAAAAAATAGAATAAAAATTGGGGTATGATTAAGAAACTCACACTGGAGACTCCTTCTCTAAACGTTAAATGAACATCATAATATCAAATATTATGCATTTTCTTTGTTGCATGGACACAAAGTTCTTTAATTTGTTTATTACAGGCCTAAGATCATGTTTCTGTGATTAAGCTGTTATGGAAAACAGAGTAACATGTCAGGGACTAAAATTTCCTAACAACTCATTGTCATATTTTTTGGGATTTTGTAAAGCTGCTTTGCAATAATGACCATTGTTAAAAGTGCTATATAAATAAAACTAAATTGAATTGAATTGAAATGAACATTACTATTCATATAAACCTGTGATTTGCCATGCAGCTGGAATCATTTTCAAATTACTCAACATCTTCTGACCAATCAGATTCAAGAATTCAATACCACTCCAATATAAACCATTATAACTCTTATACAGTATACAGTTTTTTATACATTTTTTTGTTTGTTTTAAATTTAGTCCAAAAGAATTCAGAAATAAAGGAGAGGCACTTTTTCTCAGCCATTGTACCACACTTTGCCTTTTTTTTTTTTGGCTAATTTGCCCTTCCTGTCATTAAACCCTTGTCTGCTGTTCCAATTCTATTAGAAATCTTTGTAAAGCAAAAATGGGGCAGTGTGATTACTGCGACAATGAGCGTCTTTTAGATGTTTGTTGCAGTTCCTATATTTGACCACTAGAGGTGAAATTATAACTCACTCACTCATTCTGTATATTGCTTATCCCTATGGTTAGGGTTGTAGGAAATCGGGAACTCATCTCAAGGGAACTCGGGGCACAAGGTGAGGTACACCCTGGATGGGGTGCCAATCCACTACAGGGCACAAAAGCAGACACTCACACACTACGGGCAATTTGGAAAAGGCAATTAGCCTAATCTGCGTGTCTTCGGACTGTGGAAGGAAACCAGAGTACCCTGAGGAAACACAGGAATCGTACCTTCGACCCTACAGGTGCGAGGCCACAGTGCTAACCACAATAATAACTGAATGCTGCTAAACGGGACAATGAGCGCTCTGCATTATGACTGTGCAAGATCTAAAAGGGTGAACAAATCAATTCAACGCCTGCCAAATCGCAACGGTTTACAAACTTAAAAAGAAGTCATTAGTAAACCTATTATAAAGTTGAGAACTTAACTGTCCTCTAACTCTCCCCTTACTCTATCGACTCCTCTAAACAATCTTAGCTCATTAAATTTGATCCACTCTCATGTTTCCGTAGCCCTGAGGTATCTGTTGCCTTTGTGTCAACACGCACACAGTAGGCGAAGAGCTAACTGCAGGAAGCTGAGTTCAGCCGTCAGACGTGCGCGCCGCGGCTATGCCGAGGACACAGAGCTGGATAAGAATGAAAAGTCGCTAGAGAAGCGACACCTCTGTGATAAGGCGCTCGAGTGTCTGTCTCATTAAACGCACATGCGCTTTTGTAAGCTCAAGCATTCTCGAGGGACGTTTATCATATTAATCACATCTTGCTCAAGGCAAGTTTAGACACTTGGCGGCGGTGACTGGCAGACGCAGCGGATTGGGATGTGGCGTGAGGGGGTGGGTCTGTTTGGATAATCTAACTGGGGATAGGACACCGTGGCATATTTACAGCTCCCCCTTATTGAATTAGCTTTCCTTTGGGGTTTCACAAGTAGATCTGGACAAGGGATAATATGGAGTCAATGACAGCAAAAGAAATAATAAAATATGGATGCACGATAAGAAATGTTGCCTATTTAAATACACATTATGCTGTTCAGAACACAGGTTGATGGTCAGTATAAATAACGAAAAAATATATATTCCTATGTGGCACTTTTTAGATTAATATTTGTAAGGCCATGTCATTTCTTCATTTCTTCCAAGAAACCCAAAAAACAACCTTTAGATTAAATTATATATTTTAATACTGACCTATTTGTATTAGTATTTACATTGAACTACTGTATTTGTGGTTCAATGTGTAATGTACGTATTACAACTGCTCTTATGCAAGGATTTCTTTCACTACATTTTAAAAAATACTTTAAGAAGCAGTAATTAATGAAACAAAGTCAATAATTCCTCGACGAGCCTTTGCTTAAAATATAAAATATAGTCTCGAATACGATTTGTGCAGTTTTATAAAGGAACATTACTGTAGCTGCTTAGTTTTACTGAACATCCTGCAGAACCAGTCACAGTTCTTCTGAGGACTTCTGAGTCACACCTGACTTTTTTTTTTCATGGAGCAAAAAAAAGAAAAAAAGAAGAAGCTTTGTTTTTCTTTGTTGTTTTGGTCTGGAAAGTGTCTTTGACATACTGTAATATGCTGCTTTATTTTCTAGCCTACAGATATTTTCCTGTAAGATTTTTTGTTGTTGTTGTTGCTGGAATACTAATTCTTGAAAAATCAAAAATGTCTTTTTGTACTGACTTAATAATGAAATCAGAAAAGAAAGTTTTTACAGCAAAAAAAAATCAACCAGGTGCCTAAGACTTTTGCACAGTACTGCGTATATGAAAATAAACACTTGCGCCATTAAATAATAAGTGCATGAGAATTTGATAGTAAAATGTCTTTTTGACCATAATTAATTTGAAAATTTGAATTGGGAAAATATTGAAAAGTAAAATAAAAAAAGAATCGTCATCAATAACCCTAATTAATTCTGCTAATCCTCTTTTTAAGAACTCAGTTTTATAGAACTTCTCAATTAGACTTTATTCATCTATTACTAATCTTGACATAACATATAATACTGTATACATTACTATGTTATAATATCATCTACGTTTTTTTTTTCTTTTCAACTCCTGCCAAGTCATACATCACTACGAGATTTTCAGCTGACCAGTCAGCATCTTTACTTAAAACTCACATATTTATCATTGTGAATTTATTATAAATTTTTTTCTTATTGATATGATTCATTTCTACAGTATACCTTTCACCATTGCTTTCTTCATTGATTTTTCCGTCATTCCTCCCATAACTTATAACGTACTTACTCATACAAGGGACGTTCAAGTCAAACCGGGACCTTTCATGGTTATAGAATAACTGAACACATTTCTAAAAGTAAAACTCCCTGTATTTCTTTACAGTATATAATCCCCTGCTGCACTAATGCACTCATCCCACCCCCAGGGAGTTTCCCTTGTGCTTGGGTACCATCGAGGTAGAAAGTTTTCTCAGTACGCCAGAGCCATGCTCACGTCTGAAACGCTGGCCTCCCAGGAACTCCGTAAATGGCCCAAACATGTGGAAATAATGCTTGAAATATTTTGGAACAGATAAAAAAAAAATTATTTTTTTTCTTTTTTAGTGGAAAAAAAAAGAAACATTTGGAAATGGCTTGCACCATTCGAATGATTTAATGCGGCTAAGAGACTCATCACTGTACTGTTCTTAACGTTTTCTGTAAAAGTAAATCGGAAGTCAATCACAAGTCCCGGTTTGACTTGGACACCTCTTGCATGTACAGAAATTAGGAACCATAAATAAATCATTATGACATGCTCACATTAAATAAAATATCCACACTATTGTTGATAAAAACATGCACTTTTGCTATCTAACGTTGTAAGACTAACACAAGCCTGTGTGATAAATATAACGTTTAGAAAGTGAACATTCGCCGGTAACTGCATTGCAATACTAACCAGACAGATGGATATAACAGGTTTATTTTTGCCATACCATTATACATATGCAAACATCATGATGTAACTGGCCACACTGCGCCTGACACGGGGTGGTCTAATTATTTGCCTGAAAACTGAAAACTCTAACAGAGTCGGCAGACTCCAAATAGGCCCCTTACACTTCAGCTTCAGCTCTCCTCGTGCGTGACCTGCTTGACAGCGTGCGTATGTGAGGAGGTGAAAGAAGTTTACCTTGCCGTCCTGACTCCAGAAAGGGTTTAATGAGCTCTCCCATACTGCTCTCATCCGCCGCCACTGCTTTCAAAAGTTCACCACAACAAACTACAGAGGGAAAGAGAAAATGCAACAGAGAAGAAAAAGAGGGTGTGAATGAAAATGAGAGGAGAAGAAATGAAAAAAAAAGAAAGAAGAAGAAGAAGAATCAGGCAGAGAGCATGGAAGAGAGAAAGGCAGAGAAATAGAGAAGTTTAAAATTTTAAATAAACAGAATGTGTGATGCTCTGAGTGACCTTTCAGATAGAAGAGGAGAAAAAAAAGAGGACAGGACCAACAGAGCTTGTATTCAAGAAAAGACTGGAAATAAAGTAACATGTCGAAACGAGGGTTTAGAAAAATATATATATGTTACAGTAGTAATAATAACAATAATCATAATAACACTAATAAATATATTTGCAAGCAGCGATGAGCGGGCCCTAGCACCCTGCGCCATCTTTTAAATTTTTGACCATGTCATGTTGTCCAAAAAGCCTCGGGATGCTGGAAAAAAAAAAATCCTTATAAAAAGTGAAAAAATTACATTGCTACAGTATGTCATGTTGTTTCCAATGCTGAGACTTTACAGAACCGACTTGGTTCACCTACGTACAGTACTGGGAGCCCTGTTTCACAATCAATGAGCAAAACAATATGTCTCCGGGGACATTCTTCAGGATAGAACGCATTGCACTTTTGAGTCTCATTATTAAAGTACCAGTCAAAAGTTCGGACACATTTTCTAGTTCAGTGTTTTTTTTTGGTTTTGTGATTCATTCTATACATTCTAGGACAATACAAAATTTTCCCAAAATTATGAAATAACACATCCGGAATTATGTAAGTAATTAGTACCAGCAACAGTCAGTTGTTCTTTTAAGACATGAAGTCAAGTGCTTTTGCAAAACCCATCAAGCACCATGATGAAACCGTCCTTTCCAGAAAATCAAGACCAAAACTTATTGTTTCTGCAGAGGAGAAGTTCATTTAGAGTCACCAGCCTCAGAAATCACCAATTAACAAACAGCACCTCAGATTAGAGCCGTAAGGCTTTACAGAGCAGAAGTACTTTTTAGTTTCTCAATATCAACTGTTTAAAGGAGATTATTGCATATTTTGGATAAACGCCTTCAGCATTGTTTTACAGTGTAGAAAGAAACAAAAATCAGGAACGACCATGGAATTAGAAGGTGTGTCCAAACTTTTGATTGGTAGTATATGGCATATTGCTGCTATAACACAAATAATAACCGGAATTTACACAAATGTATCACAAATGTTTCACAACATGATTTTCATTACGCAATATAAACTTGTACGTAACTGCTGTGGTGAGGAATGCTGAGGAATAAAGCATTTATTATACTTATGCAACTTTAATTTTTGGGGTAACTTATCTTCTTAATTATTTTCCTAGAACAAAAACATACATTCATGTTTTATTCCTCACTCATACTGTATATTATATATAAAAAGAGGCTGGAAAACAGTCCATTGGCTCACCATCGACAAGGTTGTATTTCTGGGCAAGCAAGCCGCCCTGGAGACTCTTCCCGCATCCCGGTGGTCCGAACAAGAGGATTCTGGGAGTGTGAGGCGCGTTGGAGCGATGTCTACACAGGATGTAGCTCAACACTACAAGATAGACAAGGCACATCAAGACAATCAGATCGATTCAAGTTGCGAGTGATTAAAGCTCTGTTGTCTTCGGTTCTATAGCAGAATCTGGCTTTGTGGTTTCATCCTGGGGAAAAAAACAAACAGTATATTTTTCTAGTAAATGATAAACAACTGTGCCATGGAACAAATGCAACTAATCAATAAAAAATGAAGAAGAAAAAAAACTGGTGAACTTAATTGCGTAGTAAGTTAATACAGTTTGTCAGTACCATTGTGCCAATTAACCAGGTCAGAAATGACTTGAGTAATTAAACCTACCGCATGCATGAAATGTCTTTATATACATATATACGATTGTTCGATTGAAATATACAAGCAAAACGAAACCATTTCATGACAACGTGTGCCTCGAAAAGCCTCGACTCAGCCTGCTTTATTCACTACCTTGGACGTCAGTGTTTTGCGAGAATGGAAGAAATCCTCTTTAGCCGTTTACTGGAGCCAGATAATTCGGCGTTTATGTTGGGATGGTGAGAACGTCCTTTTAAATGCCACGAGCTCTGATGATAAACAGCCATCGCGGCTAATCTGAATATAAGAAAGTCGGCTTGATTAATAAATCATTAGAGGCCTCGTCTGTGCTCCATGAGGGCAGCGAACATCTGCTTGCAGCTGGTCCTCACCCATGACAATGCCTTTCATCTGTTCCCTCTAATGTGTGATAATTAACAGTGGCCTAATTATAACTAATGAGTCTCTCTCGTCCTGCGTTTTACGCTAATTGGCAGACAACGGCGCCGATAAATGGTTAATATGCAAAACATGCTAATGTGTTAAAAGGCTACATCGGGGGGAGGGGAGGGTTGGGAGGCTAGTAACGTCACAATCAAACTGCATGCTGAATTAACAATAATCAATATTTAAGGGCAGCATCTTAATTGCGGTTTATTGCTCGGCCTTGACGCCATGAATGTTTTATAGAGGAGAGAGAGAGAGAGAGAGAGATCGCAAATATTTGTTTTATTTCCACCGTTTAACTCCGTCAGGCACGCTGAGTGTGATTAAATAAAGACGGCTGCGCCTAAGCACGTCGGCGCAAACCTCGCATTTAAAAAATCAAGCTGAAATCTTTAAACCATTAGTGGACGATTGTGGAGTTGCTCTCGTGGTGCTCTATATGGCAGTGTGGATGCAATACTAATGCGGGCTGTAATAGCGCAATGAGCTCATATTCAGCTGCGCTTGGCAGTTAGAGAATATGAATATGAATTAAGACCATAATCTGGCTACATAAAGAGAAAGCAAAACCTTAATCTAGGAACTGAATTACGATCTATGTATTTATAAAAATAAGGACCTAATTAGGAATTAACTGTTTATGTTCACAAATAAAACTTTTTTTTTGTCCTTCCTAATCCCCCCAAAGGTCTTTCCTCTCTCTCTCTCTCTCTAATCAGATGATACAGTAGATGCAAAAGAGAGCTAAAATATTCAGCAGACACAGAGCTCCTTATCCCCACGACAAAAGGAAGCACGTTATTATTTTGTCAAGTCGAGTGGTGTAATATTGAGACAGGTCATACTGGGACAGCTCTAGTGGCTCTGGTTTTGCCTGCGCACCGTTGATCGGGTCCTCGCGGGACGCTAGGCGCCTGCAGCACTGCCCGAAGCGAAGTCCCCTAACCCGGCCAATCACAGGCTCCCAGTGGAGCGGCTGCACTGCTGAACTCTGACCAATGAAATACTGTACAATAAGTACACTAAAAACTTAAAGTCTTGTAAGATGTCTACAACAGCAGGGGACATCATGAAATACGCTAAACCTGATCAAACAAAGGCTGATGAGCTATCCGGAGCTTAATTCAAACTTTGTGTTACTATTGTACATATCCTATGCATTTTTAAAACATTACCATGAAAATATCTGTTAAACATTTATGGACTAAAAAGTCTTGTTGCTATAAATTACATTTTTATATGACAGTACTGTTGACTTCTCAAATTTGATGGGTCAGAAGATGCAAAAGCACTTTGCATCACACCAGTACCGCCAAATTGCCACTTTTGAGACCTTGATCAACGCCCCTACCCCTATCTGCTCCAGGGGCGATCCTGGTTGACCCTGCACTCTGACCCCAGCTTTGTAACTGGGATATGTGAAAAAAAAAAATAATAATAATCATTTCGCTATTCTGTAAGGTACATACGGGAAATCATTTAATAATTAATGAAATAATAATTATATAAATAATTAAATATTTCAAGACATAGGGAAAAATAAATTGGAATGCCTAATTATAAATGCTATAACACCAGTCATAACACGTGGATGTTCCTAAAATACTTTGGGGCATGTTTGGTTGATTATTTTCCTGTCACAACAATTCAGAAGTGTTTTACTCCCTATTTGTCTTTTTCATTTAGTGATACAGGGGTGCAAACTTTTGCACTCTGCTGTTTTTTTTTTGTTTTTTTTTTATCTAGAGTGGTATCATTTAAAGCCTTACAATTATTAAACAATATTTAATATAAAATAGTTTTTCTTGATTTCTTATTAGTATTAATATATGTATCTATATGATATAAAACATCCCTGTGATACTTTTAGCACTCTTAAGCTTCCAAATTGCCCAGACTGATACTACAACTTATTCCTAATATTTTCCAGTTCCATTACAAACCATTTGTACAGTAGTACAGTCGTGGCCAAAAGTTTTGAGAATGACACAAATATTAGTTTTCACAAAGTTTGCTGCTAAACTGCTTTTAGATCTTTGTTTTGGGTTGTTTCTGTGATGTACTGAAATATAACTACAAGCACTTCATACGTTTCAAAGGCTTTTATCGACAATTACATGACATTTATGCAAAGAGTCTGTATTTGCAGTGTTGGCCCTTCTTTTTCAGGACCTCTGCAATTCGACTGGGCTGCTCTCAATCAACTTCTGGGCCAAACCCTGACTGATAGCAACCCATTCTTTCATAATCACTTCTTGGAGTTTGTCAGAATTAGTGGGGTTTTGTTTCTCCACCCGCCTCTTGAGGATTGACCACAAGTTCTCAATGGGATTAAGATCTGGGGAGTTTCCAGGCCATAGATCCAAAATTTCAACGTTTTGGTCCTCGAGCCACTTAGTTATCACTTTTGCCTTATGGCACGGTGCTCCATCGTGCTGGAAAATGCATTGTTCTTCACCAAACTGTTGTTGGATTGTTGGAAGAAGTTGCTGTTGGAGGGTGTTTTGGTATCATTCTTTATTCATGGAGAAGCATGATGAGAAGCAACCCCACACATGAATGGTCTCTTTACTGTTGGCATGACACAGGGCTGATGGTAGTGCTCACCTTTTCTTCTCCGGACAAGCCTTTTTCCAGATGCCCCAAACAATCAGAAAGAGGCTTCATCTGAGAATATGACTTTGCCCCAGTCCTCAGCAGTCCATTCGCCATACTTTTTGCAGAAGATCAATCTGTCCCTGATGTTTTTTTGGAGAGAAGTGGCTACTTTGCTGCCCTTCTTGACACCAGGCCATCTTCCAAAAGTCTTCGCCTCACTGTGCGTGCAGATGCGCTCACACCTGCCTGCTGCCATTCCTGAGCAAGCTCTGCACTGGTGGCCCTCCGATCCCGCAGCTGAATCCTCTTTAGGAGACGATCCTGGCGTTTGCTGGACTTTCTTGGACACCCTGAAGTCTTCTTAACAAGAATTGAACCTCTTTCCTTGAAGTCCTTGATGATCCTATAAATTGTTGATTTAGGTGCAATCTTAGTAGCCACAATATCCTTACCTGTGAAGCCATTTTTATGCAACGCAATGATGGCTGCACGCGTTTCTTTGCAGGTCACCATGGTTAACAATGAAAGAACAATGATTTCAAGCATCACCCTCCTTTTAACATGTCAAGTCTGCCATTCTAACCCAATCAGTCTGACATAATGATCTCCAGCCTTGTGCTCGTCAACATTCTCACCTGAGTTAACAAGACGATTACTGAAATGATCTCAGCAGGTCCTTTAATGACAGCAATGAAATGCAGTGGAAAGTTTTTTTACGGGATTAAGTTAATCTTCGTGGCAAAGAAGGACTATGCAATTCATCTCATCACTCTTCATAACATTCTGGAGTATATGCAAGTTGCTATTATAAACAATTAAGCAGCAACTTTTCCAATTTCCAATATTTATGTAATTCTCAAAACTTTTGGCCCCGACTGTAAATTCGAAAAAAGGAAAAACATGATGAAACATGATTAACTAAATAATAAGGTAATGTAAATATACAGTAGTTATAGCAATATCTTTTTTAAACAGTGTATCTATAGATATCTGCTAATCATGCGTACAGGTAAAAATGAGTAAGGAGAGAAGCTCAAAGTGTTCTCACCTTGATCAAACACATCTTCATGGGGCTGGTCAGCATCAATGATCTTCAGACAGTAACTGTAGGTGTCCTGTAGACCCTGGACCTTCCGGTGGTACGCCTGCAGCTGACGGGATATTTGCTTGTCCTCCATCAGGCAATCTGGCCTCTCGAGACGCCGAGCTACCTCGGCACTCTCGGGACACATGAACGTCAGGTGGTACACATCTGGGGACATAAAACAGCACCTGAAAGATGTGCCTGAATAAAAAATCCCTGAGCATTCCTATAAAATATTGTATAAAATTATATATTTCATACTTTGGGAAAAGCACCATGCCCAGTGACCTCACGTTGTACTGTATATTTTCCAAAACATAAAAATTATTTTGTCTTGTAATTTTGTCCTTAATCCCATCTCCAAATTATAGGGTGAACTTTTTGCGGTTGCACCAATTCACATAACCACATAATAATAACATTAAATGAAAAAAAAACATAAGCATTTATTAACATTTATATTAATGTTTTATATTGATTATCTAATGGAGACTTCGGGCATGAGGCGGGGTTCACCCTGGATAGGGCGCCAATCCATCTCAGGGCAATAGGAATCACCAGATACAGTATTATCACGATACCTACTGTAGGTGCCGATTCGATTTGTATTGCAATTCTATAATTATCATGATTACATTTTTTTTCTGAATTTTTTTTTACAATTCTAAACTAACTTGGCAAATGATTTGCTCCTCGCACACATGTTGCCGTTCTGCCTGCCAATGTGTGAATAGTGTAAAGCTCAGCACCTGTAGGATTATACAGGAACTGCATATTAGCTCAAACACACATATATACAGTATAAATCGATTCTGGAGTCAGCGTGACGTGACATGAATTGCCACACAAAATAATCATGATACGTCACTGAATTGATTTTTACTGCCACCTGCATGTCTTTGGACATCTAGGAGGAAACGGGAGTACTCAGAGGAAACGCACCAACCGTGGACAGAACATGACCATGTACAGTAAATCTATAGTAATCCTGACTCAATATTAAGACCAATGATATGATCAAGTACGTAATCATTTAAGACGTTGCTATCGGTTTAAATTATTATAATATCCAAAGATGTACTGCAGGATTAATGTGCAAAAAAATGCTGCAAAAATGGCAAATGCGACAAGTCCTATTGTTCGTGGTTCCTGCATTTTGGTTATTATAAAAACAAATTATAACAAAAATTCAAATTGAACCAATTGATTAAATGATTAATTAGCATACTGTAAAACATTGTGTGAAAGTCCTATTCTGAAAAAAAAAAAAAAAAAAAAGCATAAGGTTGCAATTACACTCTGGAAAAAAAAAAGTCCTACAGGGAGCCAGAGCTTTTTGTTCATTATAGTGCGCCTTTGCTATGCCCAGAGGACCTGCCAGCATAGTTTGGATTCAGAGAACAGGTTCTGTTTGGTTGAGGTCTATGGTTCGTGAAACGCATTCTAACAAAGCTGCGTCTCGGCTGTCTGTCTCTCCGCTCGGCTCTCTGAACTGAAAAATTGCGGTAATGATCCAGACATTACCTCCTGTGACAGGGTCGATCCTTTTGCCCAGACTCCTTTCAGTCAGGACGTCATCGGGTGCCTGCAGCATCACTGAGGAGTGAAATAAATACCTTTAATAAGGACAGGTTTGTTCGCTGGCATGAGTGATTTAAATAAAAAACTCCAGTATTGGACAGATGTATTAATAGCCATTACGACAACTGTTGGAGTGCAAAAGTTTGTATACCATTAAGACCGTCTTGGTGTGGGTGGATAGCTTCATAGCTGGTGCTCCATTATCACAAATTGCATCACTACTTTATGAATATTAGATGAAAATTCTCAAAAGAGTCACATGCACATCTTTTGCTTTTAAGTATCTTCTGAACAGTTCTTCCAATTTTAACTTTTTGTGAAATTTATTAATATTTTATTATCTAAAATATCTGGTCCTCAGTCTGAGAGAGTCGAGACAAAATATTTGTTCAAACAATTTTTCTCTTGTTTTTTTTTTTTCATTTTCATTTTCCTATTGAAAAAGTGGGACAAAACTTCTGCACTCATAGCTATCGTAATTCTCGATTTGTGCATGCATGTTTTTCCTCGCATCAGAGTTTATTTGCAGTTTTAAGAGATTAACAGCTCGATTTATTTTAAATCCCAGGTGTTCAGACTGGTTTAAATGTCAATGAGGAATATGTTATCTTATTACATTTCGCCAAAAAAAAAGTGACATATAGAATCAAAGAATAAAAAAAATAAAATAAAAAAACGGATCTTGGGTACATCTTCGAGCGTTCGGGTCAAGTGTGAATGTACTGTGTGTGTGTGTACGGGTTAGAGAAGTGTAACACTGACCAACATGCTCAGGGGCAAAGCCGGATGCCTGCAGACACAGAGCCTCTTCTCTGCTTTTGGGGATGCCCTCTAGCAACCAACCCTATAGATATAACACATATTTAATAAAACAAAAAAATATATAAATTATATATATATTAAAACACACACACACACACACAATGTATACAGCAGCTGAAGACGTATAAATGTACTTGCTGTATTTTTCTACTAATGTATAATTCATAAACCATATCCTTTTATGAGTGTGAGATTTAAAAATATATAAATAAATAAACGAATGCATAATACACTAATAGAAATACACAGTAAAGTGGCACAGTAAACAAGGTTAAATCCATAACAAAAAGGAAAATATAAAAGTGTGCCTAATTCTCCAGCTTCTTTTCTTCCATCTTAGCGATCCAGAAAAGAAAGAAATCACATGCATATCATTCATTAACTACAAATCCATATAAAAAAACGCACACACACACACACACACACAAAAAAAAAAACTTGTCTCTCTAATAGTCTCCTAAATCCCAGAGCTTGCTGCTCAATGGTGCGGCAAAATAAAGAAGCCTCAAAGAACAGTGTCTCCCTCAAGTGCTTGTTAGGGGCCAACTTATTACCGTGGCAAATAATCTTCAAATAAATAAGTATATTCAACAATCATTTATAGATCTAAGTGCTATCAGATGAGTTGTGGGGTTTTTTTTCTTTTTCTGCTGAGTTTCCTGCGCTTGTTTGAAATCAGGCTTTGTTTCTGCCGGCTTTGATCTTTAACAGAGAGCTCGTCCCTTGTTTCAGGTAATCTCAGAGTGCGAGTTTCCTTCCGCTTACTTTCCCATTAAGCGTGTTTTTTTTTTTGCACCTGCGTGTAAGCGGGAAGGTCCACGGGCTCGGGCCTGGCATTAATTAAAAAGATCCGAATGAAGAGGAAAAGGAAGACCGAGCGAGTCTGGACTGTTTTGTGAGGATTAGGTCTTAAAAAGTCTTAAACAGAACTATACAGTTTACAGGATTTTTTTTTTTTTTTAATAAAGAAAAATTTAGGCAGACTAACCCTATTCAGACAGGATTGGTTTTACTTAGGGAAGTAGGGTTAGGGTTAGGGTTGATAATTAGATGTTAATTATTTATTTCCAATGTACTTCGTCATCCTTTTCTCTTAAAGAAAAATCATATTAACTAAAGAGCAGGATTCACTTGAATTCACATTACTATTTGTTTTTTTACATTTAAAAGTACTTATTTTTCGTTTTTTTTTTTACTTTCACTTGAGTACATTTTTGCATCCATGTTTACTTTAGTACAAGTTGGTACGTTTTCAGTTGTATTTTGGTCCGTCAATGGATACTCCCCACCCTGGAGATACAGCCGTCGTTTCTATGGCAATTACTTAAGGGGTCAGGTTGCCAGATTGAGGCAACATACTATGTGAACACCAATTAGTCTAATAGGCATGTCTTTGGTACTGTATGTGGGAAAAAAACGGAGTACCCAGAGGAAACCCACCAAGCACGAGGAGAACACGCAAACTCGACACACACAGACCCTGGAGCGGGACTCAAACCCGAACCCGGATCCTGGAGGTGCAGGGCGGCGGTGCTAACAACTGAGCCGTCTTGCCGCGTATCTACAGTATACTTTATTTCCTCACTATACTCTTCCTACCCATGTTTCTATTTAAACTTTACCAAAGTTACACTCTACATTGACTATGCCAGAAACAGGAATGCAAGATACATGTGCAGTATCCATGGTCCACTTTTATTTTCCACCCCCCTGTGTATGAGAGGTGAAGTCAGGTGAGTCAGAAAGAGCGAAGTGGCTCTTCAAGCATCTAGTTCTGGAGGGCCGAGGGCAGGAGGAGAGTTCCAGGCCAGGTCCCAGGCCTGATTGAAATTGTAATGAGACTGCCTCTGAACACCACATACACACACACACACACACACACACACACACACACACACACACACACACACACACACACACACACATTCTCCTCCGGTCCCCAGAGCCCCGCAGTGGCTTGCAGGATTCCTTTTCATCCGCACATCAAAAAGACGACACGGTGCTCGGGTGCTGCGCTCCGACCGGGACCGTACTGCTGGAACATCTGCAGCGATGCTCCCTATCACAGCCGAGACATGTGGGAAGCAGATGTCACCAGCTCGACAGCAGGCGGGGCAGGACGCTAAGGGCCAAACCCTGACACAACTCCCACCTGACTGTGCTACTGCTCTCCTCACACAAGGGTCCTGTAAAGCTTCCTTTCAAATCCATTATTTGTGCTTAACACATACACACACACACTTACACACAAATGCAAAAACTTTTCCGAAATCTACTTCAATTGCTAACTTTCTTGCATATCTCTGCCATCTCTCTATATATAGAATTAAAGGCATTATGCAAATCCTGACAGTGGGACTTTATTTGCAGGTCTCATTAGGGATCTGGATGACTGCCACACTTGCTACACCATCTTTCGTTCCTTTCTTTCTTTGGCTTTTTTTTCCAATTTACTTTTCCGTGTTCTTTGTCTGTGACTGCGAGGGCGTTCATTAACTTGCAACTTCACACTAATTCTCTATTCATTACCTGTGCTTCCTAACTTTCCCTACTCTCTTGATTTCCCCCTAGATTACGAGTCGGGTTTGCAAGCGGCAGCCTCGCGAGAGAGAGAAAGAAAGAGAGAGAGAGAGAGATGGTGTACATACTGTAATGCAGAGTAAGAAACACTAACAGGCAGAGATAAACTATATGACCTAGATTAGATGTTATTACATTCGGAGTTGCACAGTTGGGGGGGAAAAAAAGTCAGATACAAAACACATACTTTGCAAAAATGAGCAATGAAGCTTAGCTGTCTCTGCATCAGTGCTGGTGTCAAACTATTTGAATTCACCCAAACGACTTGCGTGTTAAGCTTTATAAGGGGCGTTCAAGTCAAACCAGGACAGTAAAATCTCCCTTCATTTCTCTATGCTGTAATCCCCTGCTACTGTACACTGATGCACTTATCCCAGTGTTTCACTAGTGCTTGGATACCATCAAGGTAGAACGTTTTCTAAGGACGCCAGAGCCGTGATCATGTCTGAATCGACGGCCTCCCAGGAACGTCTTTAACGGCTCAAACATGTGGAAATGGCTTGAAGCGAGGTCAGGTTGTTGCAATAACTCCCAGCTGAGTTCCTGTAACTTGTAAGTGTCCACTCACTTCTTTTTCACCATTCCAATATTTTATTGCGGTGATAAGTCTCATCACCGTACTAAGCCTGAAGTCTCTGTAAACGTCAACCAGTTTCAAGTCTTCATTTAACAAAAATGTCATCACAGGTCCCTGTTTGGCTTGAACACACCCTTTATATAAAAATCTCCAAAGGCGTTCAAGACTTATTTAACAAAACAATCTTTAAATGATCTTGTTTTTAACATTTAGTTATTAAGTTCACTTATTACCCACAATGCCACTGGACAATCGGTGGATATGGAGCCTGTTTGGAATAAGTGCTCAGCTCTACCTAAAAAAAGCAATGCAGTAGCAGCGCTTTAAAATTCTCATTATTATTTTATCTTCCTTATCGTCAACTTTCATACTAATACCATTACTGCTGTAACATATACAGTATAGCTGCATTGCATTCTGGGAGCATTCTGAGTGTCCACTACTTTTATATAAAATGTGTTATTATTATGATGTTGCTGAAAATATTAAACGAGGGGGGAAAAAGTGCTTTTAAAAAAAAAAAAAAAGTGCTTGTTTTTGGCAACTAAAAGCAAACCATATTATGAATGAATATTACATATCAGAATATTACATAATGATATGGATTTTTATTTTCGCCTATTAAACTCCATTGTAACTGCAATAACAATAACAGTAACAACAACAACAATAACAATGTCCCCCTGTGACATCATTACAGCACAAAACTGCAGACGTCTGGCACACAAATTGACGAAAATAACAGCGCCGACCAACAAATTAGCACAGATCACATCACAAAAACTTCAATATAAATCTAATGAATAATTTCTTTCAAACACTAAACGATGATGGCGATTTTATTCAGGGATACGAACTGTTCGAAACACTTTCCCAAGTGTGTTCACGTGCAGTGGGGGAAAAAAAAAGATCGTCTCCGCTTCTCCCTCGTTTCACTGCACTTATGCAGATCAGCATGGGGCAATATAATTAAATAAGCTGATAAATAGCATCAGACAGTTTGCCTGCAGGGATAAATACCCATTACCAGATTAAAAGCAGATACTAATCATAAACTACCGAGATTAAAAGCGAAAAGTTCAAAGATGCCGAGTGGGAAAAAAAAAAAGTTTAGTAATGAGATTCGGGGCTAAGTGAAACCATTTGCACTGTTTGAAAAGAAATAATAGAAAATGCTGTTTGTGTGTTGATTTTTTTTTAATGATTTAAATATTTCTCCAGACAGGAAGCTGACACTTCAGAGGAAGGAAGGATGAACGGGAGAGCATGCTGTGTGATTTGATTAGATTTATGTGGGATGGGAGTGAAACAGAGGAGTCTTAAGTGAGAATCAGTGACGATAATTGTTTATGAAGATGCCCATCTTCAACTATAGTACATACCATATAGTACCATGGTAGGCAACTTATAACTTTATAAAGTACCAGGGTAGATACTACGGCACTTCAGATACAGAATAGTACTACAAGATAGGCATGTAACACGGTACTGTAGCATTTGAGTGAGTACTGTGGTCATATTATGGTATATTATGAATATCATGGTACTTTTATTTACTGGTACTTACTGGTGGCTACCAAAGTTTAGCAGTTAAATATGGTATGATTGATGGTGGTGGCACGGTGGCTTAGTGGTTAGCGCTGTCGCCTTGCACCTCCGGGTGCTGGGTTTGATTCCCGCGTCAGGTCTGTGTTCATGGGGTTTGCATGTTCTCCCTGCCCGTGCTTGGCGGTTTTCCTCCCACAGTCCAAACACATGCTGATTAGGCTTATATGGTTTTCTAAAGAAGGAAAGGGCAACCCACTCCAGCATCCTTGCCAAGAAAACACCATGGACGGCATCTAGGAAGGCTTGGTCTGTGCTATGGTCCGTGAGGTCGCAAGAGTTGGACACGACTGAACGACTGAACAAATATGATTGTATATACTGAAGATATGTTAGTACACACTACTTGTAAGAAACTACCATATTAGACATGTGCTAAACTTTGGTAGCCATTGTAGCATCCAATAAGTATCACCAGGGTAGTTTTAGGACTGATGGTAACCTCAACAAAATGGACTTAACTGTAACTTCAACACATTTCCTGTCTTGCAGTTGCACTTTAAACCTTATAGTAAAAAGTTACAGAAGGGATTGATGCATGGTCATGCTATATGGTTTCACCCAAATGAGGATAGGTTCCCTTTTGAGTCTGCTTCCTCTCAATGTTTATCTCTCACGGGAGGGAGGTTTTTCTTGCCACCATCGCCTCCGGTTGCTCATTAGGAACTGATGAAGCCAGAATTTATACATTTTTCAGTTTATATCCAGAAATTATATTTCTGTAAAGCTGCTTTGCAATAATAACCATTGTACGAAGTGATATAAAAATAAACTGAATTAAATTTAATAATATAGCTCAACAAAATGTTCGGCCTATCCCACGAGGCAAGATAGACCCTGGCCTGCTATTGCAGGGCATTTACACACTACGGGCAATTTGGAAACAGCCCTTACCCTAATCTGCATGTCTTGGGATTGTGGGAGGAAACCGGATTACCCGGAGGAACCCCCCCCCCCCCAAGCGTGAGGAGAACATGCAAACTCCATGTACACAGAGCCGAGGCAGGAATCGAGCCCTCAACCATGGAGGTGCGAGGTCACAGTGCCAACCAATACGCGACCGTGCCTCCTACAGTATATCAAAAGCCAATTAATCGAAAGTAAGATTCTGAGACTTTTTCATTGTAAGATCTTAAGACCGGTTTTAAACTGCAATAAGGTCAAAACAGATACATACATTTCAGTTTCATATACTTCATATACTGTAATTCTTGTAGGAGAAGAAGAGAAAATCATACATTTATGACATCTTTTTGAGGTACAAAAAAAAAAAAAAAGGTACACATTTCTTGATTTGAAAGCTAAACCCTTTTTTCCCTGAAGCAGCATAAAATTAAATGCTAGAGAGAGAGAGAGAGAGAGAGAGAGAGAGAGAGAGAGAGAGAGAGAGAGAGGTCAATATGTTGCTTTTAGAAAACTCAGCACAGTATACTGTAAGTAAGATCCAATATACAGTACAAGTTATACCATGTTTAGTATGTAGATGTGTGCTTGAATTACTTTAAAAAAAATCTTACAATTATATATTCATACTGTACTCTCATAAAAAAAAAAATTATATATACAGTAAATAAAATAAATATCACCCACTTAAAGATTTGCATTTTAATAATAAATAAATAAATACTTCAAAAAAAATTTAGATGGGTGTTCCAAGTCACAAACTTACTAGACCAAAGTGATATCAATATAAAATTCTTATCCAAAAACCTTGGAACTTTGAGACAAATAATGGATACGGCTTAGAATAGAAATGCATAATTACATTGCAGTATATTATTATAATCTGAGAAGCTGCAAAACGTTTGTTCTTTTCGAAATATTTAAAACACAGCTTCTGTAAAATACATTGTGTTTAAACACACTAAAAATAACTACTCCACTTATCGCTCATTTATTTCTCATAAACCCTATTATACTAACCATTACTGAATTATTTAACATGCATATTTATATTTACTGTACATTTATGGCCTTATCCTGAGTGACTTACAGAAGTGCTTTAAAGTCTCTCATTCTTCATCTGGCTCAGTAGCTTACTGTCTAAAAGTACTACTGAGAAGTAATAGAAGAAAATCCTACTTAAACACCTACCTTATATTTATTATTAAATAAATAACAAAAACTACTTATTTAATGTAATTTAAAAAATTCCTAATATGTCAGTAATGGTGTGAATATATAGATAAGGTTATAGAGGGAAAGCCTCAGGTCTTACCCGTCTCACACAGTCAGGCCTTGATAGTCGTTTCTCAATCAGCTTGATCCAGAGGTCTAGTGGGATCTCCTAAGAACAAGAATATAAACAAAATACTACCACTTTAAAAATCTTCACTATAATCAAAATGTGTTAAATAATGTATGGGAAGAAAGGAGGGGTGGGAAAAGCCAGGTTTATCTAGATACCTGCAACATTATTAATAATAACAACAACAACATTATTGCATTAAAAAAACTCACATCCATGAAGTAAGAGCAATGTATAATTCAGTGGTCATATTGGATGTAGTAAAAATCAGGCATGGTACATCGACCCAGAGAATCAGGGCGTTTTCACCTCGCTCACTTTCATACAATATAATAATTTACCATATAAATTTGGCAGGTGATCAAAAGGGGCAGTAATGAGCAAGCTACTCGACTAAGGTTCAATTAATCTTAAAAAATTTATTTTTTGTTGTATTATTTGCTGTAAATTAATTGTGTTTTTTTATGTTAATTAATTATACTAAATGTATTATATTTAATCACTGTTAAAGAGTAAAAATATAATAATAATAATAATAATAATAATAATGCATTTAACCCTGGAAGCCAAGAAAAAAGCCAGCATGTGCAAAAACCAGAGCCCCCAAAGAAATCCCACCACCCACAGATACAGTAGAGCATACAAACTTCACACACACACACACACAGACTTGAGGTGGGAATCGAAGCCTCGACCCTAGAGGTGCGAGGCCACAGCGGGAAACACTACGCCACCAGGCTGCCTTGCTCATTTCACATTAAAGGAGGAGTCAGCGATTCTGGAAAACAATTGTTAATTTTTAAACTCAACAGCTAAACAAACACTCTCCTCCCTACAGGTACTCCTTCAGAAGCACTGCCCCTAAAATTCATGGACACTCATCGACCAGGAAGCAACACTAAAACGCCTCAATGAGCTGACCATAAGTTATATTCAAACACTATCGAGCATATGGATAGCTGTGAATCAGTTGTTGCTGATTTGATGAAATAGTGTTGTGTTTTGTGGTCTGCACCACTCTGTTTGATTCCTATTTAAAGAGCCAGGGCTGCGCTGGATTTATTCCAAGCCAGACACAAAACTAGGGGACTGTGAGATTAAAAGAAAATCAGATAATTTCTCCTTTAAAGTATAACAATTATCCTGCTGAAAATGTCCAGGCACTTCAGTCGGCAGTAGTAACACCTACAACGATTCCATAGGTGTTCAGAAGGAAGGAAGTTTAAAAGGAAGGAAGTTCGGCAGAAAGTTTGGAAGGAAGGAAATCATGATAATAATCCACAAACTATATGAAACAAAACCTGTGGAGATATTACCTTGTCACAGGTCCAAACAACAGAAGTGTCTACAGTTGAGTCATTAGCTAGCTGATTGAGTTAGACTAGCTAGCGAGATGTTTTATCTTAGCGTTGTTGTGTTAAATATACATGTTGTTTCAGCTTTTATTTAACATTCTCTGTAAGGAGCATCTTTGATAGATACCTAACCATGTTGTGAAAAAGAATGTCTGAGTTATGACCTATTAGGTATGAGTTGCCTAAGATACTACAAGCTGAAACATCATTTAGCTAGGTTTGCTAACCAGCTACAATAAACAATCTTTATATACTGATGATAAAAAAAAAAAAAATGGTGTTCATGTCGGCATAGCTCAAGTTAACAAATATAATTTATAGATATAAAACAAGTAGTTAAAGGCCTACAAAAAAGTAATTATTAACATTTAAGTGATTACTTTTAGTTTGTTTTGTACCTTTTTTTCAGCACTGCATATCACTTTGATATTAATCATCACAAGTGTATTTATTCATTGCATCTGTGGCCTGTTAAACGCTTATTAAAGAAGAATCTTCTTGATTTCTTTTGACATCTGCATGCAGATATCTCCCCACACATGCATATACGCTCATAACAGCTCAGAAATGGGTAATGAAGTCCCACCTGGCTCAGCTCTGTGTACTGCTTCGTGGCTCTGGTCAGCTCGGTGTCATCCTTAAGGATGCTACTCGAGGTTATGTGAACAGCACCGATGTGCTCGCACAACTTTTTAGCCTGAGGCAAAACAAATGACATCTTTTTGAAACAGAATAAGAGACAAAAACACAAATAATGTAGACAGGAATATTATTGAGAATCCCAGATGGAGGTCAGCGCATGGCAGAAACTCAGTCTGAATAAATAACTCAGACGATATGAATGTGACCTGACTTCCAGACTTGTTAAAAGTCCAGTCTTACATTAAATATTTTATATTTAGATTGGAGTTTACGTACGATATATGGCAGGAATCGTTACAGTGGTGAAAATATTGTATGTATATTCAATAATAATAATAACAACAGTAAGAAGAATCATAATCCATAATACTTACCACTGTTGTTTTTCCAGAGGCTGGTGGGCCCAGTATCACAACTCGTGGCACTAATGTTAAATGTATACAGTTATAAATTTTTGAAAAGATAAATCTGCAATCAGAACCAAACACAGAAGCTATATCATGTTATTTATGCCCCACTGACGTATTCTAATAATTGCCGCACGTATCCATTCACTTATATGGTAATAGTGTGCCCCCTGCTGGTAGAGTCAAAGATTTCACTTATTTACACTGTAAATTTAGGGTTGCAATTTTTTTTTTTTTTTTTGCTATTACAGATAATGTAGAAAATAAGTAAGTAGTTAAAAAAATAAAACACAGTTTGGAAATGTTTGTTTGCATTTTAATTGGCCTCTTGTCAGTCATTTGATAGCCTTGCACACAGAACCTCCTGACACCCCAGGAATAAAAAAAAATGAATGTATGGTTAAAAAGATTAAATAAAATTTTAAGCATTTGAATGTCCAAATGGGCTTCAATCAAATGCTTTTAGCTAATGCTAGCGCTAACCGAACCACCATTACTTTGTGGGGTGGAGCTTGGTGCATACAGGTGGAAATGTGTGCGGCTCAGAGAGTTAAAAATAAATAAATAAATAACACAATGTCAATTAAATCAAATCTCTGTAGTCCAGCATTGGACCGTGGAGGCCAATGGTGTTTACCATTGTATTTATTCCCATTTCTACCTCCGTGGTAGGACATCTGGTCAACATTCCCACACATATTCTAACACTAAGGGCAATTTGGGAACGCCAATTAGGCTAATCTAGACTGTAGGAGGAAACCGGAGTATCCAGAGGAAATCCACCATGCACGGGGAGAACATAAACATGGTAGTGACAGTGCTAACCACTATGCCACCGTGCTGGCAAATTGTATTTAGCTTCACTACTTCAACTGTTAGAGCCTTATCCCTACTGTATTGCACCTTTAAATGTTGCAGAAAACAGCAACTGTAGACAATCTGACTGAACAGCAGAAAAGATCTCACCTTCTATCCTTTCTCTCTTCAGCACGTCTATCAGGTACTGAATGGGATCTTCTGGTTTGTCAATCACCAAGCTTTCTACTAAGGTCTATATAACAGAACCGTTTGGTTATTGGTTCATTTGAAATAAATTTTTTTATGGTATGGTAATTATGATATTATTTTATGGTGGGTGAAATTTACCTGGATAAGGTCGAATATCTCGTGCTTTTCTGCGTACATAGACATTTCAGGGGGGATCCGTAACGGTTTGCCTGTTGCATCCATTTTGAGCAATCTCATGTAATTAAGATGAAATTGAAGGAAATTCAAGGATTAGTTTATGAATTGTTTAGTACATTTGATTTGAATATGTAGAAATGTCAGTATCAGGCTTGGTCAATTGCTGCTGCTTCTCACTTTGCTCCAATGTTTTGACAGCAGTAAGGGCTGTCGTACTGTATGAACTGTTAGCTCTTGTAGTCTGATCCGGGGTTTCAGCAGCTATCAGCTCGGTCTGACGTAGCTGTTTTCGCCATAGACGACGCTGCCTACTGGTACAGTCTGCGAGGATGCCTGTGACACGCCTGTGAGAGAACAGCTATAATGGAACTACCTGTGCAAACACACAAACAGGATTTCTGTTTTATTTATATATAAATAGATACATCACACAAGATCAAAATGTAAAATTATAGTGTGCAGTATGTGTGTCTTCCTTTGGTAATATATATGAAACTAGCTGAAATACCTGACGGTTAAAGAGTTTGTAGAAATGGTTTAAACAAGCTAAAAACAATCTCATCATCTTTAATGTAATCAGTGATATTGATATTATTTCAGGTTGAAGCCTACGTACATGTCTGCCTGTCTTTCTGTACAGCAGAACTCTCTGCCTAACTTATTAACAATTTTGTAAGATTGAGTATCTTACGCCTTGTTTACACTATGTTGTACTTCTTATGTCATCAGCCAAATACACTCCAGAAATTGAAAAAATCAGATAAAGATTAAGTTTTGTCTTAAAACGACTCAGTGCATTAAAATTTGTGAAAATATGGACTAATCCCAGGGAAAATATTCAG
The DNA here is from genome assembly GCA_013621035.1 of Clarias magur. Taxonomy (NCBI): domain Eukaryota; kingdom Metazoa; phylum Chordata; class Actinopteri; order Siluriformes; family Clariidae; genus Clarias; species Clarias magur. The sequence goes on from QNUK01000121.1 coordinate 161,510, forward strand.
TTTAGCTTTTCTAATTAATATCTATTGGAGCAGGTGTTTGTTCACGTCAAGCATGTAGCTTATTATTAGCTCATTTTAAAGTAGAATATTAAAACCCATCACATAAATGTTCATAACATCGCTTCTACTCAAATTTCGATTTCACTTATGGTGTAGGTTAAACTTCAGATTTTTAAGTACTGTAGAGTTGCATTAAATTCTGTCCAGCCAGTTGTTTGTGATGCTGTTCTCATAACTTCACTTATACTCACTTTTTTTACTTCAATTATGGGGCAGGTTTAACTTCAGGCAAATACATAGGGCCTGCCAATGTGATGCTGTGACAAAATAGGGCTAAACTGAAATTTTTCTGAGACTCGTTTCTGGTCCTCCAATGTATGAAACATAATTATATATAATTAAAGGAACGTTTTCTGACCAATGACCAGGCAAAACATAGCTTTTATTTCTATAGCTTTGACCCTTTCCAACATGGCGGACGACCTGACGCATGTAACAGCTAGCAACACGGCTAACACGGTATTTCCGTGTTTTCTTATTCATGTGCTTATTTAACTGTATTGTATTCCTAGGTCGGATTTACTCCTATTCAGTCACTAACCCTTTTCTTACCACATCTATACGCTACGATGATGTTCTTCTTTAACGTCTCCAATTAACAACAACAACAAAAAAAAAAACTAAATGAATAAAACCAGCGTTAAAAGCTTGCACCGCTGCTGCTGCCTGCGCGTCTTCCTGCACTCGTTGTCAATGGTTACATACTCCTCCCATCGTCTTTGTGATACTACGCATGCGCATTAAGCACTTTCTGAAGCCCGTGCACGGTTGCCGAGCAACGCTGCATCAATAGTTTGCGGAGGAACTTCGGAAACAAATACTACAGCCGCATTTTCAACCCAATTTTATACGTTTGAAGAATTAGAGTAATATTTTTATATAAAACTAAAGTATAGGGTAGACGCTACAAACCAGAGTGTAGTTTTGGCACATTAAAAAGGTTTAATTCTGATGAATGTGCGTTTAACGGTAAAGCTGGGTGTGTGTTTTTATTTTATTTTATTATTATCGCAGCACAACGATACTAATAAGGTAGTGTGTGTGTGTGTCGAGTGTATCATGAGCGCGATGGATATAGACAGAGTTAAGGAGATTTTGGTGCGTGTTGAGAAGAAACACCGGCTCTTTAAACAGCAGCAGTTCAGCTTCATAGTGGCGCTCGAGCGCTCGCGCGAGCACGCGCACCAACGGACTCAGCGCGTGTCTACTGTCACACAGGTCAGTGAAAGCAAATGTTCTAAGAATTACATAATTTTTCACAAAGTTTTTAGATCTTTTTGTCAGATGTAACTATGGTATACTTAAGTATAATTACAAGCATATTCATTAAAAAAATATGTTTCATAAAATATGAAAACTGTTAAAGGCTTTTATTAACAATTACATTAGGTTCATGTAAAGAGTCAATATTTGCAGTGTTGGCCCTTTTTTCAAGAGCTCTGCAATTGCATGCAGTCAATCAACTTCTGGGTCACATCTTGACTGATGGCAGCTCATTCTTACATAATCAATGTTTGGAGAATTTTTTTTTTGATCCACTCAAGTTCTCAATGGGATTAAGGTCTGCCAACCCCACTCACATCTTTGGTGATGAACTGGAACGGAAAATACACCCTCAGCTCCTCACATCAACAGCATCAGTACTTGACCTCACTAACACTAGTGATAGTGATGATAGTCAGGTGGTTTTAACTTTAGCCAGCTCCAGGCACAGTTAAGAGAATGCATGAAGATGTATACACATTAAGTAAGGTATTCAATTTTTGTGAGAGTGTTGTTGCAGGAAATTAATCAGTGACAAGGTGGTACTGTATGATGTGACCCATCAACACCTGAACCCCACTGAACCCCTTTGGGATGATCTGGATCAGGAAATGAACCCTCAGCTCCTCACCCAGCATCAGTGCTGGACTTTAGTCGGGTGTCTGTATACTTTTGGCCATACAGTGGACATTTCACCACCAATTAAATATGTTACCACTAGTATACATCTTTTTTCTTCTTCTAATGTTAAGAACAATGTTAAGAATGTTAATGTTAAGAAGGCTGGGGCATTTAAACCACGCTCAATTTCAACTAAAGGGCCCAAACTGTGCCAAGAAAATATCCCCCACACCATTACACGACCACCCTAGCAGAATAGATCCACAGTTTCATATTGTTTATGCCAAATTCTGACCCTACCTGTGAATGTTACAGGAGAAATCTAGACTCATCAGACCAGGCAATGTTCTTGATCACTCTTCTGTTGTCCAATATTAGTGATCCCATGTGAATTGTAGCTTCAGTTTCCTGTTCTTAGCTGACAGGAGTGGCGCTCGGTGTGGTCTTCTGCTGCTGGAGCCCATCTGCTTCAAGTTGTTGTACTTTCAGATATTCTCTTAGCCACACCCTGTTATTTGAGTTACTGTTGCCTTTCTATAAGCTCGAACCAGTCTGGCCATTCACCTCTGACCCCTGGCTTCAACAAGTAATTTTCGTCAAGAGAATTCTGTTTTCGTCAGACCGTTTGTCTGTAAACCCTAGAGGTGGTCGTGTGTGAAAATCCTCAGATCAGCCCATCTGGCACCAACAACCACGCCACATTCAAAGTCACTTAAATCGCCTTTTTTCCTCATTCTGATGCTCGATTTGAACTTCAGCAGCTCGTCTTGACCCTGTCTACATGCCTAAACGCGTTGAGTCCCTGCCATGTGATTGGCTGTTTAGATGGGTTAACATGTTCAGTAGGTGAACAGGTGTATCTAATGAAGTGGCCAATAAGTATACATATCTATTTTAATACTTTTTAAAAAAGAGTTTGTGAAGTGTAGTACAACAAGGAGCAGTTGTTTTGTATTGTATTACCTTTTGAGACACTACAGGTGAATTCATTTTAAAAAATCACATTCTGATTATTTTGATATATCACAGCTGTGATTTAAACTGGAATATGCTACTATTAAACATACCCCTTTGTATTTATATACTGTACCTAAAAAAAATACATTGTTGACAAACTCTACTTAAATTCCAGACTGTGTATATTACCTGTTTTATATAAATTGCAGCCTTTTGTGATTAAATCATTGCACCGGTACATAATTATGATTTCGAAGACTGCATTCTTACTCGTCAGATCTTATCTGTATTATTAACGATACTGCAAAACTGCCAAGCAAAATAAATAAGCCTGTGTTGTGGTTTGTGTAACAGGTCGAACAGGTCTACCGCTTGTTCATTAGCTCTGTACAAATAGAAATCTGCCAGAAGCAACTGAAGTCATTCACTTACTGTGTTCAATCTAAAAATGTGCCATTCTGTGTTTAGGTACAACGTTACATGACACACCACTGTAGCAATGCAACAGATAGGCGGATCTTCGCGCTCTTCCTGGACATCATTGATAATCTCAAGGCAGCATTACAAACCATCGAATCTTTCCCGTCGGCTCAGGACCACGCAAGTGAAACTCTGGACACATGCAGGAGAGTTCTCGGTCCTGACTTTAACTTCAGCCAGGTCCAGGCACAGTTAAGAGAATGAATGCACACGTATACACTTTTGAGTAAGGTATTAAACCCTAATTGGAGTGTTGTTGCAGAAACATAAATCAGTAACAAGGTGGCATGATGTGAAAATTAATCGAAACATGATGAATCAGGTTAAATAATTAACCAGTGTGGGATAAGATGAATACTAAACTGGCCAGAATGTAACTCCTTTAATGACATCATTGATTTAGTCACAACATAGCATGGTGTTTGTAAAACAGTTATTCCGCTTCTTCATGATACCGCCCATGTCTTTATCGTCTCTGCAGTTACCCGCACGACGAGGTGAATCGTCTGAGTTGTAACGAAGCTCGAAACTACTACAGTGGCGTCGTCAGCGTGATCCCCGTGACTCTGGACCTGCTCCACACAGCCGTCTCAGAACTGGCACAAGAAGCTAGCACCAAAAAGGGTTCTCAGATGGATTGTACAGCGTCTGAGCAGCAGACAACACCAGGTGGTGCAGGAAACACTGAAACACCACAAGCCTCCTCCAAGCAATCCTTCAAACCAGCGTATAAAGCCTGGAAACCTGCATGGAAGCCTCCAGGTCGCAGACGGATCTGAAAAAACACCACAGCGTTTCTTTCTCTCTGTTGAAATATACACTCACTGGCCACTTTATTAGATACACCCATTTTAATGCATATATCTAGTCAGCCAATCACGTGGTGCGTAGACACGGTCAAGACGATCCGCTGAAGTTCAAACCGAGCAAGAGAACAGGGAAGAAAGATGACTTTGAACGTGGCATGGTTGCCTTGTGGCATTCCTGAAACTCCTGATCGACTGGGATTTTCACACACAACCATCTGCAGGGTTTACAGAGAATGGTCTGAAAAAAAGAGAGTGAGCAGCCAGCGGCAGTTCCCTCGGCGAAAATGCACTGTTGATGACAGGGGTCAGAGGTGAATGTTCAGACTGGTTTGAGCTGATAGAAAGGCAACAGCAAGTCAAAGAACATCTCGTTACAACCGAGGTATGCCGAACATTATCTCTGAACGCACATGTCGAACCCTGAAACACACGGGCCACAGCAGTAGATTATCACACCGGGTGCCACTCCTCTCACCTAAAAACTGGAAGCTGAGGACACAATTCACATGGATTCACCAAAATTAAGTAATATAAAATTGGAAAAATATTTTCTGGTTTGTTAAGTCTGAGGTAGTAGGGTCAGAAACTGGCGTGAACAACGTGACAGCATGGTCAGAATCGACCAGATTTTCTTGGCACACTTTGGGCCAACAGTACCAGTTCGGTATGGATTAAATGCCGCAGTCTACCTGAATATCGTCCATCCCTTTATTTCCACAGGATAACGAGACATGTCAAAGCCGACAGATCTGCAGTAACTGCATGATTCCGTGATGGACCAAAACTGCAAGGAATGTTTCAAGCACCTTGCTGAATCCATGCCATGAAGTATATTAAAGCAGTTCTGAAAGCAAAAACGATCTCCAACCCAGTACTAGGAAGGTGTACCTAATGAAGTGGCCAGTGATTTAGAAAAGATTGTGATTGTAGTCGAATATACTAATAAACGAAACAATGAAAAACAAAACATGCAAAACATATATTTTTTTATTATTCCTGATCATAGCTTAACAAGTATAATACCTTTTCATTTTGTGTCTTGACAATCAGTACTTTTTTCTTTTTTTGTCCCTGAGGACATCTGACTCACTCCAGATTATTGTCAAATTGTACCATAGTTTGTAATAAACATTGAATTTTGGCCTCTGGGCCAAGGAGAGATGTCCCATTATATAGATTTTCTATTTATCTTAAGGCATTTTGTGAACAAAACAAAAATCACCCAGATGTCGACGGGAGCCACGTTGACCGATATATACGCTTCACTAAAATCAAATATAAGCCGCAAGATTTAAAACAGTGAGCAGGAGAGTCAGATCATCATGCACGGGCTCTGTGGTTGGTTGGGTTTAGTTCGGTTTGGGTTCCGGTACGGAGTCGCCGAAAAAGTCTGAACAAGTCCATGAGAATTCCATAACATCCTCGCGTCAAGGTTTCCTTCAGTTACTGCGTTTTCACATTTTTAGATGAATCCATAACAAAGGATCGTAAATATCCCTGATTTGGTGAAAAATTATTCAAACTCTTCTCAAAAGAAGGGCTTTCCCATTAGTGTATAATATATAGATACGCGCGCGTGCGCGTGTGCGTGTGTGTGTGTGTGTGTGTGTGTGTGTGTGTGTGTGTGAAAGCTTAGATTTCAGGATATCAGCTGTGCCATTGAGTTTTAGTGTATTTCTGTAATTTTAGTCTATGCATTGCTACCATGAAACATTCACATTTCACATACAATCCAAGCAGCGATTTCTTTTCTTCTTCTTCTTCTTCTTCTTCCCCCTTTAGACAACTTAGTCTGTAAAATCTAACATTTTTCACAGAGGAACCTGGCTGGCATGGCCAAATCTGAGGCACTACCTGTTTACAGGATGAACAACAGCGGGGTTGATGTTGCTTGATGTGTCTCTAGTTGAGCAGCGGAAGGGGGGGGAAATATATATTACACAGATTTTACACCTTTCATGCGTCTGAGCTGGCATTGAAGTGTAATGCTAAGGAGATGTACTGCACTAGTGTCTGGGGCTTCCTAAACCCACTATTAAACTAATTAATGAAAAAAATAAGATCTATATGCTTTAACACTTGCTTCATCTTTTCCTTCTACAGGCAAAGCACCCAAGGCAAGGTTATGACATCATCTGTCTCACCCATCTATCCGTCATAGCTGTTTTTTTTTTTTTTTTGCATTTCTTTCACAGTTGTTTCTGACTGTCGGGGTTTGATTTGTTGGTGAGTATTTACAGTGTTTGGTTCAAATGTCAGGGGAAACAATAACAACAACTTGCTGTGGGACCGAAACCGCTCGATGGTATTTCCGTGTCGTTCATCTATATACGACACGCGGAAAGCGAACACCCTTTGGCTTGGGCGTTTTTGTGGGCGAGTCCATAAACAAATATAAGGTAGTTACAAGAGCGGGAAAAAAAACACGGCATTTAAAGAGCAATACGTGTTCTAGGTAATACGATAAGGGCCAAAACACAATACGCACACAACATAACCACCACTGCAGCGTGCTTTATACACATCTGAAGCTGAAATGTTTAACAACCCAATACAGGATTAATCCAAATTGAAAGAATAACAAATGTCTTTTTAAAATTTCTTTTTTATAAAGGTGACAGGAAAGTGCTCTTGTTTCACACCACGGTGGTTACGAGACTCTTTACGAACGTAATCGGTTAAAGCTACAGAATGAGTATGTTGTAGGTTCGGGTTTAATGAAATCAGAGGGACTGTAAAAGTGCAGCCCAAAAACAAACACGACCCCCCTAGAACATAGTGATGCTATAGCTTTAAGCCCTACACGAATCTCTTCCTTTTTTTTTTTTAGTTTTGTTTTTGGCTGTTTTGTAATACAGTAGCGCTTTTTTTTTTTAAATAGCTAAAAGAATGCAGTCCACTCTTGGTAAAATAAAGAGTACTGCAGAGGGGGTCAAAACATCTTTTTTTTTTCGTCTTTTAATCATTCTGTCGTGTGCAAGCAAATCTACAATGGCAATCCTGCTAACTCAACCTTCCCTGCTCCTTCTCCTAGTGGGTCTCGTTGTAATCCATGATGTGCAGGTCCTGCTGCCTGCGCCTCTGGATGTTGTAAGCGCGAGCCCTGTGCCTATCCGCAGGAGGAGGGAGCTCGGGTTCTTCCTCTCCCGGCCTCCGGGAACCAGCGAGCTGTTCGGCGCGTTTCTCGGCAGGTTCCGAGCTCTGGATGTGAGGCCGGAGGGCGTGCTCCTCTTCACACAGACTCTTTTTCTTCTTCAGCAGCTCCTGGTTGTGCAATCCCAGAAAGCTCTTGGCTGAAGGGGAGTTGCAGGACAGGACGGAAAGATCTTCTTCTTGACTGCCATTGATCAGTGCGGCGGCTGGTGGGGGTCCAGGAGACAGAGGGGAAAGCTCGCCGTTTACGCACACGTAACAAGTTTCCTCTCTCTTCCCTGACTCGGAGGTTGGAGATGAAGTGGAGGTGCTGCTGCCGTTTGGTCTGAAATTTAGAAATTAGAAACAAATGGTAATTTTACTCTTGGATGAAACATCTCATTCTCAAGAATGAAACAAATCTCCTGTCTAATATCACAAAACTGTATTTTTCACCAATAATTTTACCATATTATAATAATATTGTAATATAACTGAAAAATATTGTATTTAATTGTAAATATTGGTAACTGTCTATTTTTTGTACAATACACAAGCGCTACATCTATGATTGAACCGGAAGTAGAACTGCGGTCCGTTCGTATCTGCAGAAATTCATAACTTGAAATGTTCGTAAGTTGGGGAATACCTGTATAAATAATAATAATAATAATAATAATAATAATAATAAAAAAAAAAAACACTATGGGTGTCAAACTGGAAATTACATTTTATTTTTGGTCAACTCTTTAGCACATGACCCCCATCGACGGCCATGTTAGATTTAGTTTTCCAGTAAGGCATAAACTTGAAGGTGGTCTTATGGTCATAACTACACTGGCTTGTCTTTAATTTCAAAAAGAAGAATGCTCAATTTATGTATATTCTCAAATTAAGATGAACTTTTATATATAATACAAAAGGTCTGTCAGCTCTGTATTGTGCATTATAGGATCAGTTAAAAGCACCACGTTTCAATTCTATACTAATAATCTTGGGGGGTTTGGGAAAGACGGAGGAAAAACAACAGACGTAGAAACAATTAACTTTGACGGAGCTTGTTAAAGATTACGTGCTGCTCACTTCTGGTTCTGAGGGCTGCCCGGTTCCGCTGCTCCTCCTGCTGGTTTGTTGTTTGAGAGCCTGGCGAGCTCGAGCTGACTGTACAGCTCAAGCATTTCTGATTGTAGCGCCTGAGTTACATGCTTTTGGGCAAGATATCTGCTCTCAGAAGCTTGCAGCTGCCCTCTGCAAGAGACGACACACCAGCAGAAACAGCAAAATCTTAACAACTCAACGTAAAAACCACTATTATGGTTACAATATCCATAACCGTAAAACCTCGTGTGAGATGGTCTGATAAGTGAGCTTGTACTTGGCCTGATTTTTGACATTTTCCAGGAGTTTCTTCTGCTCCAGGACGAGGTGCTCTTTCTTGGCGAGCTGCGTCTCCAGGTCAGTGATGCGCTGCTGGGCCGCCTCCAGCCTCTGACTCTGCTGAATGGAGCTCTGCCTTAATCGCTCGGTCTCGCGGGTGGAACACGTCTGCAGCATCTCCTGCTCCTAAAAATTATTGAAAGTGTATCTATTGAATTGTTTTTTCTTTTTCTCCTGTATTTATACACTGTCCTGTTCCTACTTTGTTTGCACATTTTTCTTTGCTGCTGTAACGTAAGAATTTCCCCACTGTGGGACGAATAAAGATGTATTTTGTGTGTAAAAAAGTTAAAATACAGAAATGGGGTCTGTCATAGAACAAAGTTATCATGGCTATATATGGTGATCCACTTTACCCACATTTATTTACCATTTCTCCTCAACTGTCTGGTGGAAAAAAAAAAAAGTCACTCTACGATGAATACTGCACGCATCTGCTATTCCATTGATTTATTTACTTATTGAATTTCTCCCCAGTTTTCTCCTTAATTTAGTCATGTCCAATTCCCACCGATATGTTAGGGCACACCAAGTCAGCAATAGCTACAAACGAGGAAAGGCATAGGGTAACATGTGCTTCCTATGCAAAACATAAAAGAACATAATTCTGAACTAAATATCGTCTTTTTTTTTGCCCAAGATCTTTTATTGATGATTGATTTGAGCCATTTGGTAAAGTCTTATCCAACACACACACACACAAAAAAAATAAATTCCAAAAACTCAGTCGCATCCAGAGGTTTGTACAGCGGGCACTATGCATGATGGGTGTGTCACTTCATGCGCTTTCACCTTCTTACCCTGACGAATCCATCGCCAATCCATTATTCCAAAGTCTAATCTTTATGCTCCCTAACAAACTGAACAAACGTTTTTACTGATTAATCTGACTAATTACTGTACTAACAGCTGCTTATGTTCACACAGGTAACAGTTAACAGATCGGTCCAGGTTTTAAATATTTATTGGTCAGTTATACTTTAGCCAATTCCTGGTAATTTCAGCAGTCTCCTTAGTTGTCATCTTTGCTTGATATAGGCCAATTTGATCTTGCCTTTTGCAGGCCAATAGTTTTCACACCCATCTGAAACACAATAACATCTTACACCCACAAACACAAGACTTGGCTTAAACATTAAACATGGGTGTTTAAGAAATGAGAAGCTACTCACTGCATCAGTTAGGATTTAACGAATTGTTGCCACCTTAAAAGTCTAAAGCGCTATTTAAGTATTTAAATCCAATATTTTTTGCCCACACAATATATATGTATGACATATAATCAGTATATTTGAGGATATGTCCAGGATACATGAATACCTACAGTATATACTGTATATACTTTGCGCAATGGTACAATCTATCCATCAATGCTAGGCAGCATGGTGGCGTTAGCACTGTGGCTTTGGTGTTTCCAAATTGCCCATAGTGTGTGTGTGTGTGTGTGTGTGTGTGTGTGTGTGTGTGTGTGTGTGTGTGTGTGTGTGTGTGTGCGCGCCTGTGTGGCCTACAATGAACTGGCACCCCTACCTATGGACTGAGATGAGAAGACGGAGAACGAGTGAGTGAATGAGTTTCGTGCTTACTTTAAGTGAATCCGGTCCGAGTCGCTGGACTTCCTGCACAGACAATTTATTGGCTTCGCCCAGCAGTAACAGCTGTTTGTTCAAAAAGGCCATCTGTTGCTCCAGGCTTTCACTGTTGTTGAGCTGTGATGTGTGGCAGACAAAGTACATGCACATACACACTAAACAAACACATTACCGCTCACAAAGGTTTGGGATCACTTGCAAATTTCTTTGTTTTTGTTTACACGATTTATTTTCTACATTCTACAACAACAGCTGATAGCCGAGGTCAATCCAGATGTTCGTCTCACCTTGATAGACAGCTGGCTGAGCAGATGTCCTGTATTGCACACTTTATTATTGGCTCTCTGTAGCTCCGCCTCCATCTCGACCATCCTCTTCTTACTTTCCCGCAAGTCACTCTGTCAAGGAGATTAAAAAGGGAAAAAAATTCTTAATCCAATCTACATGATTCCATCACCTTATTTTCCTGTTGTAAATATATATACCGACCTGCAGCTCCTGAGTCTTAGTGCAGAATTCGTTCCTCTCGTGCTGGATGGACTGGAGCTGCCTGTGGAGCTGCTCCACCTGCGCCTGTCCCTCCTGCTGCAGGCGCTTGGAGCGCTCCTGCTCTTTCTGCAGACTCGCCTGCAGATTCTGGATCTCCACCTCCTGCAGTCGCAGCTGGGCCTTCTGCAACATCACACCACGTCAACACTTGAGTATGAGAAAATCCAATCAAACGCTAAAAATACATGAACATGCTTAGCCAAATAGTTTATCGTTTATTTAACGGCATTTCACCAGGATTGTGTATGCAAGTCTTTGTTTTAAATGCATGTAACACCGCGGTCTTTCACCATGGAGTTGTTCTGCTCCTCCAGCGCTGTGGCGTTGATGACACGGCGGAGTAGGCGGCGGTTGCGTAGCGCATGCTGCTCTCTTTTGTGCCGCTCATACAGCAGACGATTGTGCAGGAGCAGCAGCTGACTGCGCAACAGTGCCAGCTCATCAGGGGCTCCAGAGCCTATGTGCACCAAAAAAAAAAAATAAAAAACCCCACAAAACACTTCTTTACCATTCAGGTATATAACGGTTATTGTAACAATACATCGTCATGATGTGCATTAAGGATCCTGATCTGCAACACCCACAGCTGCTTTGGATCACAAGCACTAACGTGCATTACGCATCATACGTTTATACGACGTGTACACTAAAACTGTAAAGTAGAGCAATTCTGTAGCTTGTAGCTCTTAAAGCTCAGAGCATTTTAGGCATCATTTGTTTTGCTGTGTGTGTTTTTTTTTTTTGATGAACATACTGTATATAGGGTTCAAGATTGTACAGTATAGGAGTGATACGTGTGTGTGTGTATTTTATTTCAGCACAAAGTAGGCAACATAATTAACTGAATTTTAGTTCATTTTAACCAACTTCCCCAAACATGAAAATCTGAAACTGGGTCACGTAGGCAAGAAATAGCACAAATACACAAAATCACGTGTTTCGGTGGTTTCTATGACCAAAACATAATAAATAAATACAATTAATAATAATAATAATAATAATAATGCTTATTTTGTAAGTTGAACATTTTTGCTACTTCATCCACATATTGCAATAGTGGTTAAAATTTACACGTTATAAAAGTAATACGTTTTGTTCTACCAGACATTAAAAAAAAATTTTTTTTAATTATTTTTTTTGTTTAAAACCTGAAGCCTCCCTGTTACCACACTGCAGAAGGGCTTCTATAAGCACATATATATATCCCCCCATAATTTACCTAAATATTTTGTTAGTTCTATAATCAATGATCATTTCTGGGTGAATTTATAACTTCATAGATTTTAACGAGAAGTACAAAAATATTGTGTACAATATAAAGTGTTCTTTTATTTATTTATACTTGAAGTCTTATCAGACAGACTTAAAACTTACAAATCGATTTTTAATGAAAAATAACATGGACGGAATTGTAACTAAAGCATATTGTTTTTATAAGATTGAGATTAAACAGCCATAAGACATCTTGCTTATTGGTGTAGTGAAATGTAAGTTCACGTCACATTGTGTATGGGGAAATTCTCTTACAGTACTTTCACTATTAAACATGGATACTGTCATTTCTATGATGTGTTCAAGTGATTTCCAGTCACTTTTTTTTTTTTTATCTCCCGACCACATTTCTTCCAAAGCTGACTTTACTCATTTAGTCATGGTTTTAATAATGCATTGAACAGTTCTTATGCCTATTCAAGTCATTTCTACAATCTCCTTAGTTGTTTTCTTTGCTTGAAGGAGACCAATCATTTTACCCTGCTAATATGCAACATTGCTTAATTTTTCATTTTTACCTGAAATTACTCATAATTATACAATAATAGATTACAACACCATTCATATTTACATTATTAACTGTACAATAAAAAAGGAAGTGTAAAATGATGTAAAATCAGAAAAGTAGGTAAAAACAATATTCATTATAAAGGAAAATATAATTAGGGATAAAATAGGAATGAATACAGGCAGACAGACAGGCAGACAGGAAAGGATCCAAATGACAGGTTGGAGGACAGATCTTCATAATAGTTTTAATTTGTATACTGTCATACTGTATACCTTTTCCTTTAGTGCTATGATGTTTACCTCCACTGTGTGGCTCAGCCGAGAGGTTTGATGATGATGATGATGATGGAGAACTGAAAGACATAAAATTCACAAATTTCAGTGATTCCATGCATCTTAACTTTATTTAAAATGTATAGCCCTGGATTCATCATCACTCTGGACTCCTGTAACCCTATTTACCTATTCAACACTTTTTCATGAAGGTCGTGACCTTGCTGAATGAGACGATCCAGCACTTCCAGGGGGGACGTGGCAGACAGATCCCCCACCTCCACCTCCTCTCTGCCAGACTTCTGCTGAGACTCGCTGGTCTTCCTCTCCACAAACAGAGAGGCCAGCTTGGGCAAGGCCAGGTTGAAGAGATGCTCGTAGGGAAACGAGCCCTTGAACAGCTCAAAAGAGGTGTCTTCTGGTGCAGAGGGGCTCAAGGAGTTGTCGATGGGAGTGAAACAGGGCCACATGCTCACGGAAGGCTGCTGATCTGCTCCTTTTGTGGTGTTCACTGCCCTGTCTGGGGTGGAGGCCAGATTAATAGGCAGGGGATTAATGCTGGGCTTTATGGGGAAGCGGGGGTCAGTTGTGCTGGAGAGGGATGAGTCAAGGGCTGGCGTGAGGAGCGGGTCGGGTTTGCCCTGGGTTAGTGTCAGTAATTCTGCAGTGATGGAATCTGGTGAAAGATGAACAATAAATAATTATTATCTATTATTACTATTATTTACAGGGGCCAAGAAGTGCAAAATAAAATAAAACCGAAAACAAAATAGCAAATCTGGAAACAAAATAAATGAGAAAACACAACAACTAAGTCAAACCGTAAAAGCACTAGGACTAGTTTGCGAATAAAATTCTCATCGATGATTGGACGAGACATCAGTCACTCAAGACATACACATCTCGTCAAATTAAATTAATCAACATTTACTTATATAGCACCTTGTAGCAACCTAAGTTGAACCAAAGTGCTTCATAGTATATAAAAAAATAAAATTAAAAAAAACACACAAAACATATTAAAATTCATTTTTTTTTTAAAAACCTGAAACTAAAAATATTAAAAGCCATTCTAAAAATGTGCATCTTAAGTTTTGCTTAGAAAAAGGCAATAAGATAGCAATAAAAGATAAAAAGCACAAACAAAATTATTAAATTATTAAACAATCAGCGCTAAGAATCCACAAACCAAAAAAAGGTAGGTTTCTTAAACAAAATTCTTACCGCTGACTGAAAGACGTACCATCTTAACTAAACCAGAAACATGATAAGAATAGACTGGCAGGTTCTCATGCTCACATAACATGCATGTTCCTGAGGAATTTTTTGTATTTCCTTAAACACTAATAAACTACTTGTTGTTTCACGCAGTACAGTTGTTAGAATATGATTAAAAGTAAGTAACAATTCTATTTGACTAGACGCAAAAATGTTCCCGTGTTTCTTTTTAAACACACACCTTCCTCTTTCTCTCTTTCCGTCCTCTTCACGAAGTCAGAGAGCTCATTCAATGAAAAAGGACTAAGATCGTCACCTGCAACTGGAAAATACCATCACAGTGTTAATCTTTTTAGTTTGAAGTAGAAATCAATATTCTATAGCTTCATGTCACCTCACAAGAGAAATCCGTTATCAGAATGAACATGAACAGCCCAGGGTAAACTGAAAACATGGCATCCTCACCTTTACCATTGACAGCTGCTGGGTTTTTAGCCTCCGCAAATGTCTGCGCAAATTCAGGGATTTTCAAAAAGATTTCAGTTATTTCTACAAAATGTCAGGAATATATAGATAATTATACCATTTTTTAAATTGTTATACCTTAGAAAGCGGGAGACTAACGCTGGTGGCTTGGGCAGTTTGCTCGAGTTCTCCCGAGAGCAACGGGAGAGGGGACGACCCTGAGTGGGTGGAGGTGGACGGAGTCCATTTCTCATCAACTGTCAAATACATGTTAGTGTGAAACTCATCTTAATATCTATACAGATATCTACACAAAGCAGCTCATCATCTTCCTGACCTGGCGTGCTCGGGACCCGCGCTGAGACGTTAGAGGCACTGTGTGAGACATCGGAGACGGTGGTAGGGGACATTCCTCTGGAGTTGGGAGGGGTGCTCATCCCACACACAGAGGAAGGGCTCCACATGGCCTCCTTCATTCCTGAGGACGTCACCTCAAGGCCCTGTCACAAAAAAAAAAAAAGTATTGTATTGTTTTAACTAGAATTATCTTGTAAGTTTTATCTTCTAATAATGTGTCACCAAAAACCCGAGTAGTTTTACAGAAGGAAACCGTTATCCTGAACACGTGTGAAGTGAGAGTCTTACAATCTGAGGTGGAAGATAACCAAGTACATTTACTTCATTATTCTACTTGGGTACAAGTTTCACCCATCTGTAGCTCACTCAAGTGTTTTTTTTTTGTTTTGTTTTGTTTTTTAGCAGACACTTTAAATCAACTATATTCTACAACAAATATCTGTATTTTTTACTTTACCAAATTTGTGCATGGTGTTGCAGTTCATAACCACAAAGGTATGTAGCAGTTGAAGTGGTTATAGCACTAATAAGTAATTCCCTCTGTAAAATGTTCAATCGTGTAGCAGGTGTTTGAAATCAGAAGCGGATATTCAGCCGATTTCAGACAGCAAGGAAAACAGTTTGGAAGGTGAGAGAGAAAAAAAAGAGAGCGAAAGTGACTGTTCAACTATGATGTAAAGGATATAGATAACTTTCATTAAACGTAATCTGAACTTAAATACTTTTGTACTGTATTGCACAAGTAGAAATGTAAATGCAAGTCTCATTCTTTTATTTGAGTAATATTTTACCTGGGACAATTCATGTACAGGATTTGTATACTTTGTCCTCTATGCATACCATAAATTGCTTTATAAACCAGAATACAAGCAGTCCCCGAATTACGAACAATTTCATTCCAGGAGCACGTTCACGTACAAGTCCGTTTTGTTCTTAACTCCGACAAAGTGTACGCCTTTGACACGGATATACAATGTAGAGCAGCATACCAGTCCACAGGACTAAATCTGGCCCCAGATGTGGCCAAAAACAGTAACGGCGGAGAAGACGCTCAAATGTGAAATATAACAGCGTTGTCTCTGCTACTTCCATGATTAAACAGGGAGTAAAACCATGGTCCGTTCGCATCTGTGGAAACTCAAATGTTCAAGTCGGGGACTACCTGTTGATTAATTTAGCTTGAGTACATGTACATTTAACACCAAAGCCCTTTACAACTAAATACAATTATTTGTGAGTGCGTGTGACTGGCAGAGGATGAACTACCGGTAGCCTGGGGGTCTTTGGGCTGAGGCCTGGGTGCTGAGGGACTGTCAGATGGGGTAGGGAAAGGGAAAGGGACTGGCGCACTGTGGCCATTGAACTGAAAGGTGAGCTTCCTGTAACGACACACAAGAAAACAACAATTTGTAACTAACGTACATTTATTTTTTTAACCGTAAATAAACTTGATGGATTGATGTAGCAAGGAGTGCCTCCTAACCATGTGTGCTGAGATCTGAGCAGGACCTGCTGCTGTCGATGAGGCGCCGTGGCACATGGTCAGGCAGGGACGAGTAGCCCTCCTCACAAGATGCTTCCTTAGGGTCCAGGGACACTTTGGCACATTCAATCACAATGTCATGGGTCTCAAACCTTTTCCACCTGAAACGAAGGAACTTGACATTTAACAACCGATTCACATGTTGATATACTGTATATACGAGTTCATAGTTCATACGGGTTCACCTTATCGGGTCCAGTTCGTAGTCTTTGGTTCCTGTAACAAGCTCTGGATGTATCCGCACGTGTTCAAGCATCGGCTGATGGAAACAGAAGCGAGTTGTGTTTAAAATGAAGCATGACCTAGACAAACTTTGCGCATATTTGAAAACAATATACTCGAGCAGCACACATACTTTAACTACTTCTTCAAAAGTGTCAACGTTCTCCTTCATGCTGTAGTGGGCGCGCAGGTAGGACACGAAGTTGCAGGGGTACATGCCGTAGAGGCGATGAAAGAACGAGTACACGCTGGCGTGCAGGTGAACTGCATACGCTCCCTGAGCATGGCCTGGAGGATACACACACACACACACACACACACACACACACAAAACATAGTGAGATTATGTTACATAACGTTGCAAAACTTGCAAATTTGGCTTGTGGTTGTCTCTGAATCGAGTAAACAACCCTGAATCATGTCAAGCATGTTTAGAATTGAAGAATTTTATTTGTCACAAGTACACAAGTGCAACAGCAGAGAAATGCAATTGTGCCTCCAGACTGTGCAATTATTAAGAAATAAAAAAAAGAAAAATCCCTAATATTAAAAAAATGTACAAGTGTGTGTACAAAATAAAAATGAGAATAAAACGGGTCTTTAGTTAAATAATGAATTTAAAACTACTGTCTGCAGTTTTGTCACTTTATTTCAATGACACATCTTGCGATCTACCAGACAAACGTTTGGACAGACCTCCTAATTTCATGGTCTTTCCTGATTTTAAATTCTTTCTACATTGTAAACGCATCCAAAATATGCAACTCTAAATAAACTTCTCCTCTGCAGCAGTGTTTTAGTCTTGCTTTACTGAGAAGGTCTTCATGAGAACCAGTTTCATCATGGTGATTGATGGGTTTTGTACCGTGGCTGACAAGTAAAAACTAAATAAAACAACAAAATTAAAAGCAAAATAACAAAACCGAAAACAAAATACTGCAGTGGTTAAAGCGCTCGCCCTATCATCCGGAGATCGCTAGTTCGAATCCCGGGTGGTGCTGTAACCTCTCGCAGCCGGAGGTCTAGAGAGAGCTGATTGGCCGAGCTCTCTCAGAGGGGAGGGATGAGAGGTACATAGTGCTCCCACATTAATCATGGCTCTACAGCCAGTCAGGGGCATCTGTGAGCTCGCGCGGATAGCGCTGTCCTCCAAGTGTGTTACGCCGTCCTCAATGGTGCGCGAGCGAGCAGTTCGAAAAGATGCGGTCGGCTGGCGTCACGTGGTTCGGAAGAAACACGTGATAGTCTTCGGCCCTGCCGGCTGAGTGGTAGTAGTAGCCTTAATGTGGGAGCCCCCTAGTGACGGGGAGGAATTGGACACGACTAAATTAGGAAGAAAATCGGGGAAAAATCCAAAAAAAAAATAATAAAAAAGAACACAACAACAATTCAATCAATCCGGAAAGAGTAGGTATAGTTTGAGAATTAAATTCTTATCGCTGATTTAAACATCAGTGAGACTGCAGTACTTCCTGTATATTTTGAATGACGGATGTCTCGTCTCATCAGAGTTTCAGAATCAACAAGCCGAAAGAGGTAGGTGTGGATTGCAAATGAAATTCTTACTGCAAATTGGAGTATCAGGGATTTAAATTTACAAGAAATTAATTGTTAAATTAAACCCGGGTTTGACTGAATCGTCGTTGTGTTTTCTGATTTCTGATATTTTTGTTTTGTGGGTTTGTTATTTTGTTTTGTAATTTGTTCTTCCACTTTTGTTATTTTGTTTTACGCTAGACGATACTGTTCTCACAAGAACTATTCCAGAAGAGCTTCACTGACCTTCATATCTTAAAAAACAACTGACTGTTGCAGTTGTTGTTACTTAATTACTTAAAAGATAACTAAACAATCATACAAATAAATGCACATTATTATTATTAAAATTATTATCATTAATCACCTGGGTTTCTCTGATTCCAAGCTGCAAGGCGTCCGAAGATGTCAAAAAACTCGAACAGGAGCTGTTTGCTGGTCTGTTGTATCATGGGCAGCAGGATGACTAACACCAACACTCCGGTTATAAGAACCACAACATCTGACTCAGTCTGTTGATGTAGAAACACAAAGAGGAAAGAGGAAAAAAAAAAAAAAAAAAGGCTATGAAGCAACGCAGTTAAGAACAGACATGATTTAAGTAAAACACATTTTTTTTCTTTATATCAAAGTCTGATGTACAGCAGTTGTTTACATGGTCAGGTCTTCACACCATTAAAAATTAAAGCTCTGGATCTTGGACAGAGTGCTGAGATGTGTTATCACTCAGTACCTTCAGGCATTTGAGTAGTGAAGTGAGCAGAGGGAAGCGAGTGATCTTGTGGATCCACGGCGGCTGCTTGCGGACGACATGACCGAGCAGGGTGAGGGTCAGGAGCCTGCTGCTTGGCTTGGCCATGCACTCGTTCATCTTATCTAAAAGGTGCTTCAGGGAGAAAAAACACCAATGTAAACAATGATTAATTCAAGAACTTGGCTTTAAAAGGTAATGAAGCAAATCATTAAAAAATATTTTGGTATACAGGGTGTCACATTATGTAGTTTTTTTTCCCTAAAGAGCAAACAAAGAGCTCAAATTCTGCCCTCACCTTGTCGTGAGGCTCCCTGATGGAGGACAGGAGGTCCACAGCCTGAGGAGAGCTGGTGTCCAGATAATAATCCACAAGGCCATTGAGAAGCACAGAGCCTTTATCTGAAGTAACCGTTAAATATAGAAATAAGACAATATGCAACTCGGTTACATTTAACACCTATGTAGTTTGCAGGAGCTGGTCATGATATAACAGCAAGACTTAAGGTACAAAGGGCATTCAAGTCAAACCCAAGTATCCAAGCACTAGTGAAATGCTCGGATACATGCATTAATGTAGCAGGGAATTAAACAGAGAATTAAAGGGATTTTTTAAACTCTTATAACTGTGTTCTGTCCTGGTTTGACATGAACATGAACTTGTAATAGAATAAGACATTTTTAAAAGAATAAAATTTTACAAGGTTCTTCATAGAACAGTTACAAAAAACTATGCTTTATATATTAATTTATATTATTTAAATATGTATAATGGCAAGTACAGCTTTTCACCACTTCTACAGCTTCACTGCAAAAAGATCACCATGGTAGCTACGCTATTATTCTGGTAACACGTTATGTATGGCATTAAATGCTTCACAAAAGTGTATTGCAGTGTTATTTGAGGCATCCAGTGATACACTACCGCTTAAAAATTTGGGATGACTTGCAAATATAATTATATATAATTATATAATTGCAAATAACAAACAGCACCTCAGATTAGAGCTCTTATGAAGACTTGACAGAGCATGAGTAGCAGATACATCTCAATATCAACTGTTCACAAAAGATTATTGTATATTTTAGACGCCTTCTGCATTGTAGAAAAAAATAAAAATCAGGAACAACCATGGAGTTAGAAAGTGCATCCAAATTTTTGAGCGGTAATGTACAGTAAGGTAACTGCTGTCACCATTTAATCATCTTTGTAAGCAACATTTTCTTATGTAACTAAACCTTCAGAAAGATGACCTATATAATAGGTGTGTCTGACAAAATGGCTGATTTGTTGTACACAGTGTCCCAAAAGTCTCTGTACAGATAAGGAAATATTTTGCACTTCTAAGCAAAATATACACCTTTTTAAAAAAGTATTTATACTTAGTTTATCGTATTGTATATAATTATTTCCAGCCTATAGGGGAATTTCTTGGCAGGTTTCTCAACTGCCGTGTAGAAGACACAGGGTCAGTTGCCATCCAACGCACAAACCCCGGACACTGCACGCAGTACTGTTACCATGCGTGGATCAAACAGAAGGAAAAATAGTTTTGTTGTGTTTTTTTTTTTTAAACAGAAAAAACGTAATGAAATCATTCTCAAGTCTATATCAGGAAAAGATACAGCATGAAAATAATTTGAAGGAACGCATTCAAAGTGCATCTACAGTACACACGCATAACACCAGACGTGTTT
Organism: Clarias magur; assembly: GCA_013621035.1. Lineage (NCBI taxonomy): Eukaryota > Metazoa > Chordata > Actinopteri > Siluriformes > Clariidae > Clarias > Clarias magur. Next base: position 182,255 of record QNUK01000121.1, read on the forward strand.
AACACGAGTCTGTCATGATTGACAAAGACAACTCCGTGCGAGTGGGTGTTTTTAGAAAGGAATGGCACTCATGCACAAAATGTTTTCTAAGTTCTGTTAATTTCCCCTACATATACAGAGACTTCTGGGACAACCCCCTCATGGTACAGGGTACCGTCTAACCCAAGTGTGAAGAAATGCAAGCATGTGCAAAGCTGCACGGTAAGAGTTCACAGCGTGACGCGAAGGTGACGGACCTGCGCCGAGGCTCTCCTGTAGAACGCTCCTGACCTGCTCCAGCTCGTGCAGATCCGTGGACTCCAGAAGCGGGAGGAGGTCGAAGACATTGGGCTGGTCCTTAGCCATGTTTTTGCAGGACAGATGGCAGGACTACAGGCTTTGTGTGCGTGTGTGTGTGTGTGTGAGAGAGAGAGAGAGAGAGAGAGAGAATCACAGTGGATCCTGGGTCAGCATGGAGGGCCTGGGGGATATAAAAAATAAAATAATAATAATAATGATAAAGAAATGTTGCTTGAAAGTTGTTTGTGCATGCATCAGGATGGTGATTAACACTGGATGAGTTTAATATTACATGTGAATTGTATTCTGAACAAAGCAGGACGTGCAGCATTGCACTAAATACACACTGTATGGAGCTAAGCTCGAGTTGTTGTTTGTTTTAATGCAGTATGTATGTGTATACTGCACCTACACCACTTTACATGATCGGACATGACCGAGACACACATTAGGATATTAAAACAGTCTTTCCTGTCTAAGAATCCCCTTTAACAACTGACTGACAGCAACATCCCAGCTAAAATCTTCCAACGTTGTTAGCTAGCTGGCTAACACAAGTCGGAAACATCTCGTTTAGCTCGGGCTAACAGCAATGACACGCCGCCAGCTCAGCCACTTTCAACAACCTGAAACGTCTCCAGCCCGACACGCCGCGTTACAACACGTCGCTTCGTTTTAAACACTTTATTTTATTACCTTTTAGACAGCCTGGACCTCACACTTCGCCGCCATATTGGACGCCTCACGACCCCCGCGCCCGCTCCGTCCGCGCGCGCAAGACAAGAAGAAGAAAAAAAAAAATATATATATATATATACTTAAAGAAAATAGTCCCGCAGCGATTTCGTAATAGTCCGAGTGCAAAGACAAGTGCGGCGATTAATTATATACTAAAAGGACACGCACAACAGGGTTTACAGCTTTACACGGCCGCAGCATGAATAAGCTGCAGTTACCAAGCTGTTTGAGTGAAGCTAAAGGAGAGAACAGAGCGGAGTTCGGCGTGACAGGGGCTGAGCGCGCATGCGCAGTTTTAAAAACAAATGACGTCATCGATGTTGATCCATCACCTGCAGGCTTCGTAAGGTAGCGAGAGAGTAACTTGCTGGTTAATCATGACATGTTATAATAATGATAGATAGATAGATAGATAGATAGATAGATAGATAGATAGATATATTCCCTCTCAGAGCTAAAAAAAAAAAAATAGGTTGTTATATGTAGTATATATATATATATATATATATATATATATATATATATATATATATATATATATATATACTAACCCTAACCCTTTTTTTTTTTTTATTTAGTATATATATATATATATATATATATATATATATATATATATATATATATATATATATATATATATACTCAGATATATGGACAAAAGTACAGTATTTGGCTAAACCTGATAATTATTGAGTCAAGGACAATCTTAATGCTTCAGCATACAAAGACATTTTGGACAATGCTAAGCTTCCACCTTTGTGGCAACAGTTTGTGGAAAGCCTTTTTCTATTCCGACAAGACTGAGTGACTGAGCCCCAGTGCACTAAACAAGGACTATAAATATATAAAGATTTGATGAGTTCGGTGTGGAAGAACTTGATTGGCCCTGACACTGAGCCCTGACCTCAACCCCATCAAGTACCTTTGGGATGATTTGCGAAATAAATAAAATAAATGGTAATCACCACTGGCCTCCACGGTCCCTGGTTGGACTACAGTGGTTCCTAGATGGATGAAAGGAATAAGTGAAATTAAATTTTATGCAGTGTAGTTTTGATGTGTGGCAAAGTGACAACAGTGCAAATGGTAGTAATTGTTCAAAGAACAGCATCAAAGTCACCCTGGATGAGTCTGAACTCAAACGTTATCAGTGTGAACTCAAACTTCGAAGTGGTGCAATTGCAAGGTGCAGCATAGCTACTGTATATGATGCAGAGTCAAGGCAGAGGTTTGGCTCAACTAGTTACAAGACGGCAACTACTGTACAATGGCATTCCTGGTAAACAATTTGCATTTTGTGTGAATGAGTTTGCTCGTATTTGCATATACATTTACAGCATTTGGTAGACGCCCTTATGCAGAGAGACTTAGATAAGTGCTTTGAAGTTTCCATCAATAAAAATATTCTTTCTGGTTCTCTAGATTACCAACCGGAAGTACCATCAGTTTTCTTTTTTTTATTTTCTTTTGTTTGAGGTGGTTGTTGCGATGGTCTGTCTACCCATTGGATAAAGTGGTTATTGCTAATTATTATTATTAACAATATTTTGGAAAACTAGACTTTTGGGGTACATCCTGGACAGGGTGCCAATCCATTGCAACCCTACACTACAGGAAATTTGGGAATATCAATTAGCCTAATCTGAATGTCTTTGGACTGTTGGAGGAAACCCAAGCATAGAGAAATGCAAACTCCATGCACACAGACTGAGGTGGGAATCAATCCTTCAACCTTGGAGATGAAAGGCCACATTGATAACCACTATACCACAATGCCACCATACTGCTATATACACTGTATGTGATAGAAACTTAGCTCAGTACTCATATCTCAAGACAGTATAGGACTTTAAATGATAAATTGATCAAATGATTATCTAGTTTATTTGATTAATTACGTAACTACTGGTAGATTGTCCTAACGGCCCTTTTTGGTACCGCAATATTAAATTTACTGTAAAACCAGCTGCCAAAGTTTTGAAGTTTATTTGCAGGATTCAACTACTGTATACAGGAAACCTGGCACAAAAACCTCTTATCTCACATTTACTAGCACCATAATTGCCTTCTTGTTTATTTTGGTAAATATATGGAGTTCCTAAAGTCCCAAAAGATGTGGAGTTTATTATCTTGTTCACACACAGTTATTAAGCTATTAAGTAAACTTTCTTGTTATTATTATCTTGTGCGTGCACAGCTCAACTTCTAACCACAAAGCAAATTAACTGCTCGAATAAAGCAATGAAGGCATTCATGTTCCAAATTTAATTTCGAAATCATCAAAGTATTAATGTAAATGTAAATAACCAGGTTGTTTTTATGGAAAAGCATAGCATGCCTTTAGCATTTAAATTTATGTAGATAAATGACTTGTGTGCTATAAATCAGATAGGCGGCACTGTGGGTTAGTGGTTAGTGGTTAGTACTGTCGCTTTGCACCCCCAGGGTCTGGGTTCAATTCCCGACTTGGGGTCTGTGTGCATGGAGTTTGCATGTTCTTCCTGTACTTGGGGGATTCCTTCAGGTACTCCAGTTTCTTCCCACAATCCAAAAACATGCAAATTAGGCTAATTAGTGTTCCCAAATTGCCCACAGTGTGTGAATGTTGACTGGAGGTCCTACCACGGTTGTGAAATCGGAATGAATACAGTGGCTACTATTGGCCTTCATGGTCCCTAGTTGCACTACATAGGTTCCTAGATGGATAGATCAGATGATAGGAATTAAGTATATAAAGTATTACTATTTTCGTAGTAAATTATATGTTTTTTCGTTACATCGTCGTATGAATACGTGCACAAACTTAAATGTAACTAATTAATAGATGCGTATATATTTTGCTACTTAGCACAGTTACTAGGGATGCACCGATACCGGTATCGGCCTCGATACCACATTTTCTAAAGTACTCGTACTCGTTAAAAGTCCCACGATACCAGGGACCGATTACACGGTCTGAGTAATGTCTATGTTTGAGCGGCGTGTAAAGGGTTAATCACAAGCGCCGAGTGCCCGCCCCCAGACCCCGGATGTAGCTCAGAGCGGGGAGAAGGCGAGGCGAAACGAGACATGTCAGCCGTGTGGAATTATTTCAAAGTAAATGAAGACGACAAAACAAAGGCGGACTGCAAATTGTGCTCAGCGAAATTGTTAAAAATCACGTTTTTATTAAGTACTTGCTATCGGTATCGGCGAGTACTGAAATGCAAGTACTCGTACTCGTTTTCCAAAAAAGTGGTATTGGTGCATCCCTAACAGTTACTGTATATAACTAGCTATAAGGAAAAGCTATTTAAAACAAGTTAATAAACACATTTTTCTTTTATTTTTCAAGATAATTCAAACAGCTCACACAACAACGACTAAAAGTGCAATAGTGATCATTTTATATTTACTATTTAATATAACAAGTGTAATGTTAGACTCACAGTTCTATAAAGTTTTATTTAAAGCCATGCCATTATGCCATTATTGTAAACATGCAACACAGTGCGGATGTTAACAATAAAATTACGCATGAATCTTTATTAAATCCGGATAGGTTTTTGTGTGTACAATATTCGACCCTTTTCAGTGAGTCAGATCATTTGACTTGGCTCAAGAATCAGAGTCGACTCTTGCCAAATGACTCCTTTTCCAAACAAGGTTTGCAATATTCTAACTAGTGTTTGTTCTTGGTGTGGCTAAATTTGTTTCCTGATCTTAGATTTTGATTTAAAAAAAGCCTGAATCTTATGTGCCTGTATCTTTAAAATAATAATAATAATAAAAAATAGAAGTTTAATTTACTGGTGGTGTAGTGGTTAGCACTGTCGTCTTGCACCTCCAGGGTCCGGGATCGATTACCGCCTCGGGTCTGTGTGTGTGGAGTTTGCATGTGCTTGGTCGGTTTCCTCCGGAAACACCGGTTTTCTCTCCCAACTCCCAAGACATGCAGATTAGGCTGACTGGTGTTGCCAAATTGCCCATAGTGTGTAAATGCATGTGAACATGTATGTACCCTGCAAGGTACTGGCACAGACAGCGAGTGAGTGAGTTTAAATTAGTTGTGAGTGTAGCTCTCAGCTATAAAGAGTCGTTTCCAAGAGCGAAACCGTTCCCAAGACAATAACTTAGCATAATTTCAGAAAAGACTATCTCAAGGCAGACACCAGGTGCTGAAAAGAAATCCTAAAGCATTCATTTAACAAGACTGAACTGATCTACAACCGCATGATCAAGTGTGTGCTGCTAAGTGTATGTGCATGTCTGATGCTTGGCTTTGCAGATTAATGATCTTTCGCTCTCAAAATAGAAATAAAGACTTTGCAGTAATGTTGAAAGGCTTGTCGGAGGGTGCACGGTTCAACTAATATAATACAATGGTCAAACCACAGCTAGGTGGTGCTATAACATTTATTTCAGTAGTATTTCAGTTCATTGTTCATGCTGTGAATTACAGTACTGTATGGAGGCACGCTTGGAGTCTCGCAGCTCTCTCTTTTGTATTTGCAGCAGACTTTCTCAGAGCTCAGTCCAGCACACTAGTTCATAAAGCTGCCAATGTTGTCTGTGTCTTTGGAACTGAGCGTGTAGGCAGCCATTTCTTTTCTGGCAGGGATTTACCTTTAATTAACCAGAAAGCCAGCAAAGCGTATGTTGTATTCTCCCACACAGTCCTGTGCTGAGCTGTGAGCAATTTAGAAACTTTCTTGCTTGGCAGCAAAATAAATTGTACACAAATTCACAGTGATTCTAGCCAGTTATTATATGTAGTAGCTCTGATACTGTATATGTCATGGGAAATCACAAAGACTGTATCAGGAAACCAACATGTTTTACATCACTGTCTTCATCTACTCCATCCATCCATCCATCTACTGTAGGAACCTCAGTAGTACAACTTGGGACTGTGATGGCCAGTGGGGATTACAGTTGTATTTATTCCCATTTTAAAACCAGAGTAGGACCTCTGGTTAACATTCACACATGCATTCTCACACTATGAGCAACTTGGGAACGCCAATTAGCCTAATCTGCATGTTTTTGGGAGGAAACCCACCAAAAACATGCACACTGACCCAGAGGTGGGAATTGAACCCGGACTCTGGAGGTGCAAGGCGCCAGTGCTAACCACTAAGCCACCATGTGCCATTCATATACAAACGAACAGAAAACCAAATTCCTGATTCCTTCTCCAGAGAGATCATTTCTATCAAATGCACTTTGAGAAATGAGCTTGCGGCTGACCTCAACTGCAATTAGTTAGGAGCGTAATTAATAAGTCATAAGTCCGTCATGGATTCATTATATGACCAATCATTTATCGTTTTGACTGCCAAAGAAAGAAACTTCATACAGTAGCTCAAGGGTCTCTAGCTCGATCTTGAGCTTTGGTTACAATTAGTGTGGCGTTAAGTACGCAGGTCTCATTAGGATTACTGTTGGTTCTCTGGCTTCCTGCTGCCTCAGAAAAACACAACAGTATATCAGCTCTGATTTCTTCACAATTTACACTAATTAAAAATGTGTTTGTGTGTGTAATGTTATGTGATGGACTGGCATCCTGTCTAGTATGTATTGACATCAAAAGTACAATCTTGATAAAGGTTTAATAGTGGTGGATCACTACTGATAACTGCACAATGTTTTATTACTTCTTGCCACCTTGTGTTTAGCATGTACTGCATGTCCATAAGGTGGCACTGTTTCTCTGACTCAGTTACCTACACATCTTCTTACGCCACATCTTCCCAATAATTACATACCTGTACATCCTAACAATTGTACAGTGTAACGGCAATATCTAGCTTAAAGCACATTCAGAAGGGGCTTCATTTTCTTTCTGGTTTAAAAGAGTGAGATATAATGAGAACAACTTACTTTTGTTTAAAGAAAAAAAAACCTTTGTGTGATATACATTTGTGTAATGATCCAAATCATGTTTAGTTAACAGCCTCAGTGAGTGTTTTTTTTTTTTTTACTTTATTATATTTAAGGCACCATATCTCCCTGGGTCTTCTGAACTACCATGTGCAGACTTTATATGTTCATAAAGCTTACAATCTATTTACAGTAATAAGAAGGTGCCCATGCCAAATGAGATGAAGACAAAGCTTCAGATGAGATTTATTTTTGCTTGAGGAATGGCAGGACCTGTGATTGTCTTTTGTTGTGCAAGACACTGGAGAAACAGCCTCCTCATTAGGTGCACCCGGGAATAATTAAACAGACATTCAGGTTTAGCCTTTACACAGGGCGGAGCAGTTTAAATTAAGCATGCAATGAACATATGCTACAGGAAGACAATCATGCATGCTTCCTATGCAAAGAAGGAGGTTTTATTTCTCTCTCTCTCTCTCTCTCTCTCTCTCTCTCTCTCTCTCTTCAGCTGTATGCAATGCATGCAGTTATCATTTCCTTTAACCTCTGCAAGAGATTTATTATTATTATTATTTATTATTATTATTATTATTATTCAGCACCTAAACATTATTTCCAGCTTATCTACCCCGCAAAATCTGTCCCATACATCTGTTACAGTAATCACTAATAATGTATGAGAAATTCACCTGTGCAATATATTCCCACTGCAGCAGCTATGAATAGACCTGCAAGTTGCTGAAATCATACAGGGAGTGAAGCTTTATCCAAGCTGACACTTTGAGCACCGAGACTCAATTTGAAAATGATTGTACGCATATCATTTATTGAAAGCTGGAAGCATCCCAGGGCAGGAGTGGAGAAGCTGCCATCTTCTCTTATCCTTGCTTAGGTTTCTCCTGGAAAATGAAAAAATAAAAATAACAAAAATGTCCAAATGAGTGCACAAATGATGCAGGGAGCCCAGTCTCAATGGATAATGAAGTGGAAGAAAAAGGCACTGTACTGTATACTGTACGTTCACAGCCCTACTCATGCCAGGTCTTCACTCCTTCATGGCTAACATGCAGTAATTGAGCATATATGAATACTGTATGTGCATGCTTTCATCCGTGCACATGGACGTGAACTGTAATTGAATTGTATGAACAGCATTCCCCAAAATCTTAATCATATATACAATTGATTAAGATATATTGATTATGCAATCAGGGAAGAAGTCAGGTTTGGAGGATGGAAAAGCTGTCGGTTGGTATTTCATGGATTATTGCTGCTGTACCATGGGTTGTAGGGATGAATGATCGAAAAGAGCAAGTCATCAAAATTCCATCCATGTCTGTCTTAAGGTAGATCCCCCCCCCCCCTTCTGTCATTGTGTGTGATGCACTTACAACCTTGAGTATTCCTGATGTAATCAAATTCAAAAAAAAAAAAAAAAGCATCACAGGCAACTGATTAGAAATGATTTATTGGTTCATTTTTTTAAATTTATGTATGATGATTAATAGTATATTTGAAAATGGTACGTTTTGGAAAATCTTTGAAACACTAACGCAAGGCTGATTCATAATACTAAGTTAGCCTGGTTGAGAGAGAGAGAGAGAGATGCTTGTTTCCTTGGTAACGAGGGTCTCTGTGATTTTTATGCGCGCTGCCGCCGCATATCCGCGTTCTCATGCCGAGCGACGGACAGAGCAGGGGTCTTATCGATTATCAGTACGATAGGCAACCTTCACTGCTGGTGTAAAAAGGCAATATCCATCCATCCATCCTTCCTTCCCTCCATAATTCCATTGATAAATAATAAATGCCAGAAAACAGACGCCTTAATTTATTGACATTGCAGTGTAAATGAAGGACAACGCTTAAAGATATAATGTGATCCCTGGATGTCTGGTCTTGTTTAAACAGTGAAGAAACCTCTTGATCCAGTGACGAGCTAGGTGTTGCATGGCTCTAGGGAATGGACAGGAATTCATTTAACTGGTGATGAAATGAAGCGACACATCCTATTAAGTCAGAGATACCGAACATATCTTACTGTGGCATGGGACTCTCTCTCTCTCTCTCTCTCTCACACACACACACACACGCTCGCGCGCGCACACTGGAAAATAGCAAAGCTGTTGGTTTAATGGTTTATGAAGCGTACTCGTTAATCAGGCGGAATCCGATCGGGAGCGCGCATCCGAGAGCGCGCACGCGTTCAGCACCAAGGACAGCGGAGCATTTCGGAAAGCCTCAGGTCACCAGAGACGAACAGAGAGACAGCAGGAGGATTCTTTTAAAAGGGGGGGGGGAAACAAAACAAAATAAATCCATGGACTTTTCTTAATCATATAAACACATTTATTTGTGTTTTGTCAGATTTTTTTTTAAAGGATAATGAATCTCTGAGAGGAAAATATCAACAGGAGCGCGTCACCATCCCCAGACACGTCGTGTTAATCTCTCACAGGACATACACATGCCTAAACAGGTCACATCGGCGTGATCGCATTCCCGCGCTTCCCGAGTCCTTCACCAGGAACCCGGCTTTCACCATCGACGGACCCCGTGCGCGCCCCGCAGCTCGCTAAAAACCACCGCGCGGATCCGGAGGCAGACAAAAAAACAAACCAACAAAAAAAAACATGCGTCTGGTTCTCTTCGCCCTCTTCGTGTCCTGCTCGTGCGCGCGCGGCGGCTGCGAGCCCAAGATCGTGAACATCGGCGCGGTGCTGAGCCAGAAGCGGTACGAACAGGTGTTCAAGGACGCGGTGACCCAGGCCAACAACATCTACGGCAAAGACAAGTTCAAGATGAACGCGATCTCCGTCACGCACAAGCCGAACGCCATTCAGATGGCACTGTCCGTGTGTGAGGATCTCATCTCAAACCAGGTACCAAAAACAAACACATAAATAAATTAATAAATACATACATACATACAGTTTTGCAGCAAAAATATACTCTGGAGCGAATGCATGAATTTGTTTCTACCTGTGGAATCGGAGTGTAACCAAGACGCACTTGGATGCGCATTACGCAAAGGAAAGAGGGAAGTTATGGCAAAAAAAAAAGCCTAAGCAAATACTTTATTGCGAATTATTATGGATTTTTTTTTTAAATTGGCAATTTAATCTTATAAACCTTCAAATGTGTGTGTGCGCGCGCTCGCGTGTGTGTGTTTCAGGCGTACTATTAAAAACAACACACAGTCTATTTTCTGACCCCTGATTTGATTCTATCTATCTATCTATCTATCTATCTATCTATCTATCTATCTATCTATCTATCAACATATCTGTCTGTCTGTGTATCTGTCTATCTATCTGATACATTATTATTTTTTTTAATTTCTTTTTTCAAAACTGCCATGGTATCAAAGACATCGTTACAATTAACACATGAACAATATGAATAAAAATATCTATCTATCTATCTATCTATCTATCTATCTATCTATCTATCTATCTGTCTGTCTGTCTGTCTGTCTGTCTGTCTGTCTATTTATTTTTATCTGTCATTATTTTTTACCAGGTAAAACCCTCATCTCTTTTTTGAAAATGGCCTCGCCATGGTAGCAAAGATGTTGTTACAATAAAACACACTAATATATAATGATATTATATATTAAAAAATACAGCTTAATATCTATCTATCTATCTATCTATCTATCTATCTATCTATCTACTGTATTCCACTGTGTATACATTTCCACCTCAACAAAATGTGCCTTAAACACATTTGTAGTTTAGTCAGATTAGATTTTATGCAAATCACAATACACCTTGGTGAGTAGACACAGCTCTACATAGAGAAAAAGCTTTTTGCTGAAAGTATTTATGCAGTAAGGTATACCAGCCTAATAAAGTTTTATGTACAATTTAATCAAAATGCAACTCCAGTGTAGTTGTGCAACGAAGTGCATTTCAAATCTGACTCACAAAATAAAATGAGTAAAACAGTACCTCAAGATATGTATCATACCAAAGTTGCCAAAGTGACCATTTAGAATAATATATACAGTAAAATGAAATGCACACTCGATTTTGGACACAGCAGGTGTGTTAGTGAGCTCCACTGCAAATCCAGTTAATGGTTGTTTGTTAATTATTTAAATTTACATAACGAGAGTTTAATAAGGAGAGATTTTCATGTTCAGATTAATCATGCCATGATTTCACCTCCATCTGGGCATGATTAACATTCAGCACTCACACACACATCCACATAATAATTTGCTTGAACTTAATACAGCACTACAAATGTTTTTTCAACATTGTGGATGTGAAATCGTGGAGAAAAAAGTGGTCACCATGATCTCGACCGGTCGGAGAGAAAAACGAGGCCAACATGGCGACAGCCCTCCGGATAACAGCTGCTTTGTTCTGGTGAAGAGATACAGAGTGAATGTAAGAGAGAGAGAGAGAGAAAGTGCAGCCTCCAAAACATCAAAGAAGATTAAAATACCAGTTCTCTCTCTCTCTCTCTCTCTCACGCTCTGACAGACACACACATGCGCACACACATTATCAAGACTCAGTTCTCAAGATATTACTTCAGACACGATGTGCAAATTAGAAGGAAAAAAAACAGGCTATTTTCAGACATTATCCCTTTTCTATTGTTCCACCTAAGATGTGAACTGATGTCTTATTATTAATCATCTGTTCCCCTTTCATTCTCAGGTCTATGCCATTTTGGTGAGTCATCCTCCCCAGTCCAATGACCACCTAACCCCGACACCAGTCTCCTACACAGCTGGATTCTATCGCATACCTGTAGTGGGACTGACCACCCGCATGTCCATCTACTCAGACAAGGTGAGCTCAAAACACAAAGTCTAAAATGCTTTCTTCGGTCCTGGTTTCTTTTTCAGTCAGCCTGATTTGGATTAAATCCTATTTGAATAAAAAGGTTTGGAACAGTGTGCTCAAATCTGGAATTGCGTATTCTGTACGTGCCTTTGTTTCTTGTAAGGGCTTGCTGTCTTTCATGCATAACGAATGAACTCCTGGAGTCTGTGTTCATTATATTAGAGTAGAGTGTGAGTGGAAGGAAAAGGAGATTACACTTGTTTCAGTTTAATTCTCACCTAGTTCTGGGCAGTTGCTTGAAAATTAATCGGGACTGACATTCAGAGCCTCTGATTGACGTAATATCATTATTATTATATTTTAAAATTTGTGGGAATAATTTTTTGTTATCCTGTTAATATTTCCCCCTTGTTCATGTATACCCATGTATTGTACCAAGTGTGTAGTCACATGATTCAGCCCAGTCCAGTCTTCGACATAGAAGTGACAGGAAGGAGAACTCTTTCATTAAAAAAAAAATAAATCCCAGCTTTGATAGTTGAGCATATTTACAGTAAAATCAATGTCAATGAACTAAACAAAACAAACAAACGAATAATCATTCATTAGTCATAATCAAGGTGAAATGTACTATTTATCATTATATTGATTTGAGATCATATCGCCCAACTTATTATTCAGCAGCTGCTATGAAAAATAGTAGGAAATGTGTGTATCTAAGTTCTTGAATGATCGTTTAAGAGCTTCAATGTTTTTTGATTAGTGATTTATTTTCTACATTATAAAAAATATGGAGATTTTTCAACTGTGTAATAGTTTTGGATTGGATTTAGTAATTAAATAACAGCAACAGCAACAACAACAACTACAGCAACAGTCAGTTGTCATTTTAAGACATGAAGGTCAGCTGTTCTGGAACAGTTCTCGCAAGAACAGTATTGTCAAGTGCATTTGCAAAACCCATCATGCACCATGATGGAACTGGCTCTCATGGAGATCTTCCCAGGAAAGCAAGACCAAAACGTACCTCTTATAAAGCATAAGTAGCAGACACATCTCAATATCAACTGTTCTAAGGAGCTTATTGTATATTTTGAACACCCTCAGCCTTGTCTTACAGTGTGGAAAGAAATACAAATCAGGAAAGGCCACTGAATTAGAAGGTGTGTCCAAACTTTTGACTGGTGTCGTATGTTTGCAAAGTTTACTCATTTGCTTGAAATATCTTGGCAACTTGATGACCCAAACAAATGTGTGTATTACTGTATATAATTAGAGCTCTGCAGAATAAATGCACCCTTTCAGCATGTAAAATACACCCGTTGCACATAATTATCCAATCAGGAAATGGTGTTTCAGCTGCGCAATGTATAAAATTATACAGATGCAAGTCAAGAACTTAGGTCATAGTTAAACATTAGAATGTGGAATAAAAATAATAATAAACATTTTCTAAATTATTTTGCATGTGCCAGACAGGCAGATTTGTGCCTTTTAGAAACGTCTCATCTTTGCACATCCAGGGATGTTTTGTGTTACTATGCGGATTGACTGATTAAATAGGTCATTTGTATAGAATCACTTGTTGATATTCATGCATTATGTTTAAAGAGTAACATGGTAAAATGAATGATGTATGTTTAAAGAATCAGATGTGAATATAAAAAGCCAGCTTAGTGGTTAGCACTGTCACCTCACACCTCCAGGGTCAGGGTTTGAATCCCTCCTCGGGTCTGTGTGCATGGAGTTTCCATGTTCTCGTCGTGCTTGGTGGGTTTCCTCCGTGTACTCCGGTTTCCTCCCACAGTCCAAAGACATGCAGATTAGGTTAATTGGCCTTCGCAAATTGCCCGTAGTTTGTTAATGAGTGTGTGTGTGTGTGTGTGTGTGTGTGTGTGTGTGTGTGTGCGCGCCCTGGGATGGATTGGCACCCCATTCAGGGTGTATTGTATTCAGATGAATGACTGAATTAATGAATATAACTGAATAATGTGTGGAATTAAAGAATTAAAGAGTCCTGGGGAAATACATGGATCATGTGTAAAAAATCACATATGAAAATAAATGAGCCATGTAAAGAATCATGTGAAAATACATGAATTATTTGTAGGAATGACAGGCGGAAATACACAAATACATAAATAAATTAGTTCTGTGTAAAGAAACACATGTGTAAACAGCGAGTCATGTGCCAAGAATCACATGTGTAAATAAATGAGTTATGGTTAAAGAATCACATGTGTAAATAAATGAGTCATGGTTAAAGAGTCACATGTGATAATAGTGAATCATATGTCAAGAATCACATATGAAAAAATAAAAGCTAAATTACATGTGAAAATACAGTTCAATCATGTGTAAAACATGACATAAATGACAGTAAATTAACATGAAAATGGTTTACATGAAATGTTTTTCATTACATGAAAATAAATGACAACTTTCTTAACAATCACATGGGGAAGTTAATTGGCCTTCGCAAATTGCCCCTAGAGTGTTAATGAGTGTGTGTGTGCCCTGCGATGGATTGGCATCCCGTCCAGGGTGTATTAAATTCAAGCTGAATGACTGAATTAATGAATATAAATGAATAATGTTTGGAATTAAAGAATTAAATAATCCTGTGGAACTATATGAATCATGTGTAAAAAATAATGAGGAAACACATTTAATCATGTGTAAAGAATCACATATGGAAATAAATGAGCCATGTAAAGAATAATGTAAAAATACATTAATCATTTGTAGGAATCACAGGCAGAAATACACAAATCATGTGTAAAGATTCATATGGGTGAATAACTGAATCAAATGTGAAAAAAAATCTCATGTGTAAAAAGAATCATGTGCAAAATAATCACATATGGAGATGATTCAATTGAAATATTATTTATTTAAAGAGTAATTTAAAGAATCACCTGAAAATGGGTAAATCACATATGTAAATACTGAGTTGTGTTAAGAATCACATGTGTAAATAAATGAGCCATGCATCAAGTATCACATGTGTAAATAAATGAGTCATGCATCAAGAATAACATGTGTAAATAAATTAGTCATGTGTCAAGAAACACATGTGTAAATAAATTAGTCAAGTGTCAAGAATCATATATGTAAATAAATGAGTCATGTGTCAAGAATCACGTGTGTAAACAGGGAGTCATGGGTAAAAAATCACATGTGCAAACAAATGAGTCATGAGTAAAGAATCACATGTGTAAACAGTGAGTCATGTATCAATAATCACATGTGTAAATAAACGAGTCATGGGTAAAGAATCACATGTGTAAATAGTGAGTCATGCGTAAAAAAAATCACATGTGTAAATAAATTACTTGTGTCAAGAATCATATATGTAAACAGTGAGTCATGTATCCAGAAAAATAAATGAGTCATGTGTCAAGAATCACGTATGTAAACAAATGAGTCATGGGTAAAGAATCACACGTGTAAATATTGAGCCATGTGTAAAAAATCACATGTAAATAAATTAGTCAGGCGTGACATGTTTAAAAAGTGGGTCAGGTGTCATGAATCACATGTGTAAATAGTGATTAACACATGAACATAAAAACAGTACAAAGTGGTTTATTCGATTATTCTGTATGAGTAGTACTTGTTGTAAACTTATGTTACGTCATTTTGAGAATCATTCATCTAACTTCATATCTCATTTCTGTTCATTTTTCCCCCTCCTCAGAGCATCCACCTGTCGTTTTTGCGCACGGTACCTCCTTACTCCCACCAGGCCCAGGTGTGGTTTGACATGATGCGCGAGTTCCGCTGGAATCACATCATCTTGATCGTGAGCGACGACCACGAGGGCCGCGCGGCACAGAAGAGGCTGGAGACGCTCCTGGAGGAGAGGGAGACCAAGGTGAGAGACCCTGGGCCACTGGGGCGATTCCTCCAACGCGTGCACTAGATTGTTACGTGTCTGCCTGTGTTCCTGTAACCGACAACCTCAGAGGTCCTCTATGTATGTTAACTGTTTCCTTTTTTCTGTTTGTGTAAACGCATTTCTTTCCGTTGGCTAACATTATTTATGCCAGAGGCATCAACAGCGTCTTAAGTGGTTTATCTGCAAAACTTTGTACTTTTTCTACTCATCTCACATTGCTTTTTGCCATAGTCAGATTCTCCTACGTGTCTCTCGATCCACAACAAGGAGCAAAATGAGGGACTTAACCTGGGGCTGTGCAAAAAATCAATAGCAGGAGGGTTTAATTACAGCGTGCGCCAAGACCAGAGCTGTGTAGGTGTAGTGTGTGGGATCTGTTTTTCCCTTCGAGCTCTTCTCTCTGAGAAAACTAATGGCTGGATGTCAGTCTCCTTTCAGCCTCTGACTGAGGAGGATCGTTCTTGTTTATCTGTCTGTCAGAGGGCATCACAGTAACACAGTGGAGTCGTAGATGTTTAAATCCACCTCCTGGTCGCTTCACTTCTGAAACAGGGGACGGTGCGTCTGTGTTTTCACCCCGTGCGTAAATTTAGAATAACTTCAATTTCATTATAATGTCATTTTGTAGTAATGGCAGCCTCAAGCCCTGCTCCTTTTAAATTCCGCATCTAATTCAGTTCCCAAAATCCTCATTAAAGAGTGTAGTCTGATCTTCACTGGATTCTTCAAATTCGTTTATTATCGAAGATTATTCAAATTTAGTGATGAACTCCAGACATACTGTATATTCCTTCTTCTCAGGGGTTTTTAAAATGACTGAATAATCTGATTTTAAATAAATAACTAAATAATAAACTGGGATGTTTTTTTTTTTTTTCATAATATACAGTAATATGATTTTATGCATATCGTATAAAAATATGACCTTGTGTGCTGTGTTGTGATCACTCAGATCACAACACGATACGAGTAGAGACAAATGTAATGTTTCTCATTATGAAATCCTAAACAGTTTCTGGCTCAATTTCTGTCATTTCAAAATAAATAAATAAATAAATAAATAAATAAATAATCTAATTAAGCGAGTGCTTGGAATATAAACGACCCCTAAAAGCCCCAGCTTGGAATAACAAACCGGTCAAATGCAAATCCGAGAATTTTTACAGCTTCCAAACAAAACCGTCCGATGCAATAATACACTAATCAACGCCGACTATTACCTGGTAATAATCTCCAGCTTGGAATAAACCTGTCAGCGCACACATTTGTCATCGTACTTCGTCTCGCTTAGGCAGCACACGCATATTTAACGCACTGGAGACAGAGTCAGGCTCGGCTGCAGCTCTAAATGCGCTTCAGCGTTTCCCATTTAAATGCATGAAATATAACAGCGGAGAGGTGTGTATGCGAAGCCGTGAAGGGTAGAGTTGATAAAGTGCGCCTGCAGCTGAGAAATACGGAAACAGTTCCGTCTTGACAAAGCACTCGGCATTCTCTCGGCGTTGTTGGGACGAGCTTGAGCTGGGAAAGCTTTTTGTGTTTGGTTGTAGGCTTGGAAATATATAGCTGTGACGGCTGCTACGTGTAAGAATGTTATTCAAGAAATATTTATTACACAAGGGGTGTTCAAGTCAAACCAGGATTTTTGATAATACAGAATAACAGAATACTTATCCTAGCATTTCACCAGCGCTTGGAAAGTTTTCTCAGTACCAGAGCTATGACTGAACTGCCTGTTTCGCATATGAAACGCCGGCCTCCCAGGAACTCCTTTAATGGTCCAAACATGTGGAGGGCAGGACTGTACGGGGGATATAGCAATAACTCCCAGCTGAGTTCCTGTAGTGTGCAAGTGGTGTTTGCGTGTACAGTTCCCACAGACAGATGCGTCCCTTTCACAAGTATCAGGTTCCACTCACGGGAACGAGTGCAGTGGGCTCTGAGCCACATCGACCAGGATCATCATTCATGGACATTCAGTCTCATTTTAAAAACGTTTGCACCGTTCAGATATTTTACTGCAGCTAAGAGTCTCATCACTGTACTATACTTGAAGTCTTCTGTAAACAGTCAATCAGTTTTACTCCTTCATTCGCCTGAATTTGACGCCCATCGTGTTTACATTTAAATAATCATTTAAATAGGTTTTAGAGTGCAAATAAAGTACAACATACAACTTTGAAGGGAGTAAACCCCTCTGTTTTAGGAAAATAATCAATGGAAAGGGTGTGGCTTGCTGCAAAGCTTGCAAAGTTACCCCTTGAACCCTCAAACTGATCACAATTTTTTATCAAAAATAGTGTAGCTTAAAGTGATTTGTTTGTTTTACTCCACAACAATATGCAACACATTTTCATTCATTCATAAAAAATAAAAATAAATAAATAAAGACTTTTTATCGTTTTGTATTAGAATGTCGATGAGAAAAATTCCTGTTGTCACTTCTCTTATAGCAGCTGTAATTATTCATTATTTATATCCTCACCAGCCTTTTAAGACAAAAAAAAACACAAAGCACAGCTTGCCATATTCTTAAAAAAAAACAAAAAAACAAAAAACAAACATAAAGCGCAAATTTCTGCATTTTGAAAATTTTCCTGTAATTTTTTCTGAGACTGTTAATAATCATCAAAAATGTCTCTATATCAATGATTACAGTTTTTTTTTTGTTAGCTGTTTACGAATAGAGTACACTATACAAGACCCTATAGTACATGTTGCCATGGAAACAGTAACTTATTAGTATGAGCGCATTGTATCGTCAGAGCTGCTGTTATAGGAAAAGAATCAACAATCAATAAGATAATTGTTAGCTTAATTAGATTAGGTATCGAAAAGCGATTAAATATTAAACAGTGCAGCTCCTTTGTGTGTGTGTGTGTGTGTGTGTGTGTGTGTGTGTGTGTGTGTGTGTGTGTGTGTGTGTGTGTGTTTTAATTATACTGTAGCTGAAATTAAAAATCCAGATGATTAATTTTTAAACATTCCCAGTGTCGGAATGAGATTTTGACTCCACGTTGAGGCGATGAGGCGATGATAAAGGACGTGCTGTTCATATTCAATATTTTTTGCAAGCCCCAGGATTAGAGTTTCCCAGTTTGAAGCAGAAAAGTGGAGATTTGTTGGAATGCTTTACTGCACACCATTTATACCTGTTTATAATATTCTTCTGTGTCTGCATATTTTCTCTGTGCACATTATTCATCAGAGTAAAAACAGGAACTATGAAAACCTCGACCAACTGTCCTATGACAACAAGCGAGGACCCAAGGTATATTTGCATGGTCAATGCACGCCGCCCAAGTTATCTGAACGTAGCAACTAGAAACCAGTCCAAAAAAAAAAAAAAAAAATTAAGAAAAAAAAAATCACCAACCAGATTCCAGAGATTCTTTACCTGCCAGCACGTCTATTTATGTTTGTTTTTTTATGATTTCGATCGAGAATGGGTTATTTATTTATTTGATTTTTATTTCAAATCGTATAATTTCAACAACAGAATCGCTCCCTTTACCTCCCACTTTTTTATTTTTGTGTAAAGGAATTGCATGTACTGAAGCCAGCAAGATTTGCAAGTCTATTCTTTTGACACACGTGCGTGGAGATCTGGTCGTGTGGGACAGGCACAATCCAGATATTACTCCCACCTTTCTGCAGCATTTCTGCCTTTTTTTTTTTTTTACTTTTGGGAAAGAAGCCACCATGACCACCCTGCTCCCTTTTCCTCCACCCGGGTTTTGCTTTCCGGTTGCATCAATCTTCTTTTCCCTCTTTCCCTAACATGCACGCTGTTCCTTGGAGTCTTGTTTCCCTTCAGTTTGCATGCGAAAGACAATGCAAAACTATTTTTTTCCTCCTCCAAGCTTACATTTTTTTATCTTTCAGTTCAATCAGATTGTCACGGAAACCTGGTTTTAATCCATTTTTTCCCGATTTCCTTCGAAAAAATGAGAAAAAATGTGAGAGAGAATTAAAAAAAAAAAGAAAAAAAAAAAAGATGTGAGAACGCTGAACAGAGCATGGTTCAGGCTGGTGAAGCGTCAACGACTTGACTGATGTTGTGTCCTAATCCCAGGCAGAAAAAGTGCTCTTGTTCAGCCAAGACACAAATCTGACTGCACTGCTCCAGGAGGCCAAAGAGCTGGAGGCCAGAGTTATCATCCTGTCTGCCAGGTGAGATCATCCTCGCTTCCTAACACACGATCAACACTGTTTGAAAGCTTTGTTAAAGAGTGTAAGTTAAATAACTCTATGCAGCTGCAAGGTGAAAGGTTTGCAGGAGAAAAAGATTCAAGACATCCAAAATGTTAGAAGTGTTAGATATAATCGGTTCGACGTGTCTGCCATTTGATTAGGAACACCTGTATAGCTGTTTATTCATGGAGTCAGCCAATCATGTGGCAGGATAATAATGCACACGCTCATATAGATACAAAAAAAAAAAAGAAGAAGATACAAAATTTTGGTTATTGTTGCAAAGTACTCACTCACTCATCATCTATACCGCTTAAGCCTGTATTCAGGGTCACGGGGGCCTGGAATCTATCCCAGGAGACTTAGGGCACAAGGTGGGGCACAACCTGGACAGGGTTCCAATCCATTGCAGGGCACTCACACATACACTCACACACACACTCATTCACACACTATGGCCAATTTTGGGAACATCAATTAACCTAAACCTGAGTACCCGGAGGAAACCCATCAAGCACGGGGAGAATATGCAAACTCCATGCACACAGAGACGGGAATCGAACCCGGACCTTGGAGGTGCAAGGCGACAGCGCTAACCACTATACCACCGTGCAAAGTAGCTTTACGGAATCAAAAAATGTCAGGAAATATACTATATGGACAAAACAGTTTGGCCAAACCTGTTAATTGTTAAATTGCGGGGTTTCAATTAAGTCAAGTCAAGTAGGCTTTTATTGTCATTTCAACCTTATACAATTCAGTACACAGTGAAATGAAACAACGTTCCTCCAGGACCAAGATGCTACATACATTCAACAACATAAATTAACAAAACAAATTTACCAGAACTAGCTAGCTAACTGAGAAACCTTATTAGCTGACTATCTCAGATATGACAGATTTACTTTTTTTTTTTTAAGTTAACCCAAAAACTATCTATTTCTATACGAAAAAAGAGAAAACATTGGACAACAAAGTGCATGTGCAAATGTGCAAACCCCTTATCCCCTATTCCATCATGACTGAGGCCGAGTGCACAAAACAAGGTCTATAAAGATATGGTGAGATGAGTTCGATGTGGAAGAACTTGACCGGCCCTAACACAGAACCCTAATTGACCTCAACTCCATCGAGCACCTTTAGGATGAACTGGAACGGAGATTGCGAGCCAGGCCTTCTCATCCAACATCAGTGCCTGACCTTATAAATTCTCTACAGAATAAATGAGCATGAATTCCCACAGAAACACTCCAAAATCTTTAGGACAGCCTTCCAAGAAGAGTGGAAGCTGTTATTGCTACAAAAGGGAGACCGACTCCATATTGAATCAGATGAATACGCGCGAGATGTCTTTACAGGTTTGGCTGAATACTTATGTCTATATAGTGTATTTTTAATTTATAATTTAAATCAGATCGTCCCTGATGACCGAGCCGAGGTCACCGGTGAGAAGGAAAAACTTGCTGAGATGGCAGTGAGAGGAACCAGACTCATCAGGGAACCCATCCTCATTTGGGTGATAACGGATAGCAGGGATTGATCTCCAGTCATCAACACTGTGTTAGAAGGCTGGAAGTTCAGTACTTTCTAGGCTTAACAAATAATTGTGTGTGAAAACAACAAAACAGTAGAAATGCTTTGCTGATAAGAGAACTAAGGTCAGAACCAGACTGATTGAAGCTGTTAAACTGGATGTTTAGGTTCATTCAACCTCTAACCAGTCTGGTGAGCATTAAAGCATCTTAGAATGGAAGACATGCTGAACTTTAAGGTGGATGAGCTACAACAGGTGAAGACAGCATCTAGTTCCAAGCACAAGCCTCTGATGTTAGAGCTTTAGCCAAGCTAGACAGGCTAATTGGCTGATTGGATAATTTGCTAAATGATCAGGTGTTTCAAAATTAAATTGGCCTGGGTGTGTGAGTAGAACATGCAAATGCTGTAACTGAGATGATTCCTCCATCCAGGCGGGAGGACATGTACAGTATGATGTTAGAGGATAATATTAGGCTATATTATGTTTAGCGGCACGGTGGCTTAGCGGTTAGCACTGTTGCCTTGCACATCCAGGGTCGGGTTTTGATTCCCGCCTCGGGGTCTGTGTGCATGGAGTTTGCATGTTCTACCCATGCTTGGTGGGTTTCCTCCAGGTTCTCCGGTTTCCTCCCACAGTCCAAAGACATACAGGTTAGGCTAAATAGCGTTCCTAAATTGCCCGTCCTATGGGTATGACAATCGGGCATCGAGCTGGCAACCCGACCCCGTAAGTAACAGCCATTGAAATGATGGATGAGGACCTAATTTGACGAATATCACGGACATTCGAAGAAACAGCACATGATTTTGTTATTTACACAGAAATATTCATGTAAATTATAAGAAAGCAATAGTACGCAAATATTTGCACCACAGCTCGAAATTAAATACAGCACCAAGGATATGAAGTCTAATAGATTGTTAATCAAAGTAACTGAATATATGTCATCATATTTGTATATTTCGTTCTATAATTTGTGTGCTTTAATGATTCTCAGTGCAACACTTGAAAATGCCAGCGTTTTGGCAGAGCGTAGACGCTTTCACACTACTACACAACACTTTTACCATCTGTGTTATTCAGTGATACCATCTGACATCCATTTTGGATCAGTAGGAGATTTTTTTTTTGAGCAAAATTTGACACTGCATGCGAGGAGCCGGCATCCTCCGGCATTTGTATCTCAACCATCAGCTCGACAGAGCCTGGGCCGATGCCAGCAGTGAAAAAAAAAAAAAAAATTCTCTGTCCATTTGCAGTGAGGATGAAGCAGCGGCTATTTACAAAGCGGCTCGCCAGCTCAACATGACCGGCTCTGGTTACGTGTGGCTGGTGGGAGAAAGAGAGATGTCTGGTAAAGCTCTAAGTGAAGCTCCAGATGGTATGTCCTTTCTCTCTTTAACTCATACTGTAGACTATGTACTGTAATTAGCTACACTGTGCAATCAACATCAGCAAAACCAATGTGTGTATGTGTGTGTGTGTGTGTGTGTGTGTGCATTGTGAGTGTAATTAGACGTGTTTGAACGTTTAAACATGTGGATGTTTAAAGGTTTTAAACACCGTGCTCTTCTTCTCATTGTATTGTGCTCTCTGTCTAACGCTTGATCTCATCTTTTAAGTGTGTGTCCTTTCTTTCCGTAGACTACAAACGATGCAATAGAGAGTTGTGACCATAATCCATAATGGTTTGAATGCTCGTGCGTTTTGTTGCGCTTTGCGTTTTGTTTGTAAGTGCCTCCGTCCGCATTGACGCGTGAATACGATGGTAAGCTACTGTACGTTCCTTACTGTCCCAAGCTTCTTCACATCAGTGACATCAGTGTGCTCTCAGTGTGATCTTCTTCAAGCCTTTTCAATCCTGTCTGCTTTCCACTTATTCCATGAACATGACTCTAAAAATTCTCCTATGGTATGGTCGATTGGACAGGCTTGCTCGGCCTCCAGCTGATCAACGGCAAGAACGAATCGGCGCACATCTACGACGCCGTGGCAGTAGTGGCCCAGTCCATCCAGGAGCTCTTTGAGAAGGAGAACATCACAGAGCCTCCTAAAGGCTGCGTGGGCAACACGAACATCTGGAAGACCGGCCCGCTCTTTAAACGGTGAGTCTCTCTCTCTCTGTCTGTCTGTCTCGGCGCTGCCTCCGTCATCCATCTGCTCCCATACATTACCATGCATGCGTGCATACTGTACCACTGAAATCACCGACAGCTTTCACACTGCACATATTGAAATAAGCAAGTGCCATAGCAGGCGCATGGAAAATAAGGTTCACATTTATTTGTGCAAACACCTTGAAGGGATATAATATGTTTAAATGATTTGCTGGTTGTGATGCAAGGAGGATTCGAGGCCGAAATTAGATTTCAACCCAGTATAGATTAAATTACACTAGGGAATGTTGTGTTTTTCTTTGAGATATATATTTTTGGTAAAAAAACAACAACAACAAAAAAAAAAACTAAAAGAAACATTATACAGGACATGATCATGCAGTAAAAACTCATAAGTAGTAACTTTTACTGATAATGATGCAAGAAGGATTTATTATTTAATAGGAAGTTTGGGAGGTGGCATTATGGCATAATCCAAGGTCAAGGTTCCCACATATAAGTCTGTGTGCATGGAGTTTCTCCTCCTGTTTAGTGAGTTAATTCCGGCCACTCCAGTTTTCTTGCACAGTCCAAAGACATACAAATGAGGTTAATTCTTGTTTCCAAGGGAGCACGGTGGTGAAGTGGTTAGCACTGTCGCCTTGCACCTCCAGGGTCCAAGTTCAATCCCTGGCCAGCCTCGATTCCCGTCTCTGTGTGCATGGAGTTTGCATATTCTCCCTGTGTTCGGTGAGTTTCCTCCGGGTACTCTAGTTTCCTCCCACTGTCCAAAGACATGGAGGTTAGGCTCATTGGTGTTCCTGAATTGCCCGTATTGTTGTAATAAGTGAGTGAGTGTATGTGTGCCCTGCAGGGTGTATCCTGCCTTGTGCCCTAAGTCTCCTGAGATAGGCCCCCTGTGACCCTGAATACAGGATTAAGTGGTATGAATGAGAGTGAGTGGTGTTTCCAAATTGCCTGGTGGCACACTGTCACCTTTCACCTTCAGGGTCGGTGTTCGATTCCCATCTCAGCTCTGTGCGTATGGAGTTTGCATGTTCTCCACCATGTTTGGTGGGTTTCCTCCGGGTACTCCGGTTTTCTCCAACAGTCCAAAGACATGCAGATTAGGCTAACTGGCGTTCCCAAATTGCCCGTAGTGTGTGAATCAGCGTGTGAGTGTTGACCGGATGTCCTTCTATGGCCGAAAGAATGGCAATCACTACATCTTCACGGACCCCAGCTGGACTACAGAGGTTCCTAGATGGATGTAGTGTGAGAGCTGTAGTGTGTGAGCCTGTGCCTTGGGATGGATTGGCACCCTGTCCACTTTAAAGTATTCCTGAGATGCTTTCTGTCCAGGAGGTTCGTCCATTATAGTATCCTCAACTACCAGAAGAACCGGTTGGTCCTCATGGGTGTCTATGTACAGCTTAAACAATAACGTTTGAGATGCACAAAGAATAAAATATCCATTTTAATTACTTAGAAAAGTGCTTTGAAGTTTCCATCATTGGATAGATCCTTACACAGGTTACTAGGCTACTAACCAAGAACCATCAATCAAATACAATTGGGAAGATTTTATTTATTTCTCTTTTTTTTTTTTGGAGAAAATTCCCAGCTGAAGCTCCGTCCACTTCCTATTTAACTTTAAATTGCAGTCCATTTTTTTCCCTCTACATTACTGAAACTATACTGAGTTCAAACTCCTCCCCTACATGCTTTCTAAACACAAAGTGCAAAAGTGAAAATACTGTGCTACCAAAGTAATGAAATTTGTTCTATATTTAGTGCGGCATCGTTTGTCTTCAAAACTGCATCAGTGCTCTCGCGTACATGGTTTTAATAAAGAATTAAAGCGCTACTATAGGTCGTTCAAGCTGAGGACGTGCCACGGTTCCTCTGCAGACTTTGGCTCTCTTCTTGTATCTCTGCAGGTAAAAAAGAAAAAAAGAAAAAAAAAAGCCCAGAACAGAAACAGCTTCCATGTGGAGGAAATCTCAGCTCTGTGGAGGCCAGACCATCTGTTGTGAAGCTTGTTGTTCTTAAATCTACAGGCAATTCTTTATAGACGGAACGTGTGGAATTGCTCAGTTTAATGCTGCAGAGGGTTGAATAAATTAAGAGTGGTGCAAATGTTTTTTTTTTCTTTTTCTTTTTTAAGCCTTGTATGTGAACACTGGGAATCTACTGTACAGAAATACTGTACTGTATATCAGCCTCATACACAAACCTGGCATGCCTGAGCTCTTGTCATTGGTACATTCAGGGGCGGTTCGCTGTCTTGCTATTTGACAGATATTACATTTTAACCCTCCCATCTAATATCACAACCCACGGTCACTGAGTAGATCTCTTCAGTTCATCTTTTTCCATGTGCGTTGTGAGAGTGAGATCTTCACCCCCATGCCCCCCCCCCTTTTCCATCGTGCATCCACCCTAAGTATCATCCTTCACTGTCATGCATGTGGAGATAGGGGTTGAAGCAATCTCTCTCTCTCTCTCTCTCTCTCTCATCCCCCTTCAATCCGCCAGAGTACTGATGTCATCCAAGTATCCAGATGGTCTCACAGGCCGCGTGGAGTTTAACGATGACGGAGACAGGAGGTTCGCCCACTACAGCATCCTCAACTACCAGAAGACCCGGTTGGTCCAAGTGGGCGTCTATAACGGCTCGCAAGTACGGCTTAACCAATAGCCTTTGAGACGCACGAAGAATATATTTACATACATAATTCCATTTCCATTTCAATTACTTAGAAAAGTGCTTTGAAGTTTCCAGCGTTGCATAGAACCTTACACTGGTTACTAGGTTACTAAGCAGTGGCGACTGATGCAAAAAAAATTTTGGGGGGGGGGGGGGAACAAAATTAAAATGTAACTTTTAATGCTCGCCTGTAAATTGCCATTTATCAGGTGATTAAACATCACTACTACTAGCATAAAATAAAGGCATTACTCACATGACTCATGTCAGCCAGCAGCGCTTGTCTGCTGGAAAAGACTCGTTGAAAATGGTCCAATCACATGAGCCCAAATATTTAAAAACAATATTGATTCGCTAAGAACAAAAGGTCACATGCAAGTGGGAGGGTTCAGGGCGCACAGAGCTGCGCCCGAAAGATGATTTGAAAAGATCCAATCAGAGCTCAGCCTCAGGTCACATGCTTTTTAAAAACGTACGCGCCTACATAGACACTGGCGCCCCGCGTACACCAACACAAATGAACGTAATACAGTTTCGATTTTTTTAATTGCAAATAAATTATATTAAGAAATACAGCGGAATATTGGGACTAAATGACTTTATTTCATTATTAAAATAAATAATTATGATGTTAAACCATTACATGTTAATGGAGCATTCTTCTCTGCCTAACTTTAAGGGGGACGGTGCCCCTGCGGGCCGTATTGACCGGCCGCCACTGTTACTAACCAAGTACCATCAGTCAAACATGGTTGGGAAGGTTCTTTTTTTTGTTTGTTTTTGGCGGAAGGTGTATTAGCAAGGGTTCATTGGAAATCTCAATATTGTATTGTTCGCCTTGCAGGTCATGATGAACACACAAAGGAAGATCATATGGCCAGGAGGAGACACCGAGAAACCAAGAGGCTATCAAATGTCAACAAGATTGAAGGTGCTTTAGTCTTGATTGTCTTTCACTTCATTACTGACAATTTGATGATGTAATTAATCATCATTAATCGCCTTTGGTGTCATTAAAGATCGTCACCATCCATCAAGAGCCGTTTGTGTACGTGAAACCGACGCTGCGAGACGGGACGTGTAAAGAGGAATACACCGTGAATGGGGTCCTGATCAAAAAAGTGATCTGCACCGGACCCAACGAGACGATTCCTGGTACAGTTATACAGAACATGTATTGTGTAGCAGTGAAAGATCAGATGGAGTGCAAAAGTTCTTAGTGCATGCTCTTACAAAAACCTGTTTGAACGTGGCTGGGAATCAAGAAAGTTGTCTGGGTGGGAAGGACGTACTGTACTGTATGCTTTTCAGGAATCATGTGCATCTGGGAATTCATGGTTTGGCACCTTCTGCCATTCAACATTTTTTAATGTGAAGTAGGAAGAATTTTCTTATCCATGCGTAAACAATTTTGTGGATGGGGATGCATAAACATTTGCACTTAATCGAGTATGTACAATTTTTCGGGATGTACAGTACTGTGCAAACGTCTTAGGCACCATATTATCTGTAGTACAACTTTTGTTATATAAGTTTATTATGTCTGCATTAGAAACACTAAAATTAATGAATAAATAACATTACAGAAGAATATTTGCATGCCTGTAAAGAAAGCGAGATATTACATGACAGATCAGTTTTTAGAAACAAAAACAATAACGTCGACTCCTGGGTTTTGCATGAAAATAGAATGGAGCGAGTGTGACGAAGTTACCAAAAGAACTCATATTCTCCAACATGCTCAGTAAAACCTAACAGCTGTTTTACTTAGAATACTGCACACATCTGTATCAAACACTACCGCTTATGTTCAAGCAAAGAGTTTCCACACCAAATATTTATTGTTTATGTTATAACTTAGTGCTTTTTATAGAAGTTTCTTTTGATGTAGAAATGTTTACAAAAGCATCATTGCATATGGGTTTTGTTTGGATGTTCCCAAGACTTTTGCACAGTACTGTAAATAAAACAGCTGTTAGGTTTTACTGAGCATGCTGGAGAATATGAGTTCTTTTGGTAACTTCGTCACACTCACTCCTTTCTATTTTCATGAGAAAATAAAGTAGGAGTCTACCTTATTGATTTTTTTCCCATCTGAAAACTGGTCTGTCATGTAATATGTCGCTTTTTTAACAGGCATGCAAATATTTTTCTGGAATGTTATTTATTCATTAATTGTAGCGTATCTTTGTAGGGAATGGTCTTGTACATAATAATGCAGACGTAATAAACTTATATAACAAATTTAAAATTTTGTACTACGGATAATATGGCGCCTAAGACTTTTGTATGTGTACATGATTGTGATACACGATCGTTCCTTCAGGTCGCCCCATAGTGCCTCAATGCTGCTACGGTTTTTGCATCGACCTCTTGATCAAGCTCGCCATGACGATGAACTTCACCTACGAAGTGCACCTAGTGGCTGATGGCAAATTTGGCACCCAGGAGCGTGTAAGTTATACACCCGAGCATTTTATTGATTTACTCCGTCCCCTAACCTCCCATTCGGTTTTTTAACAAGGTCACACTCCTGAGAGCCATAAAAAAAAATAAAAATACAAAAAAACCCCTCTCTGGACATTTACAGTTTGCAGAGTCATTGCTCACAGGTATAATTACAAACAGCGCCAGGAACATTTCAAGCAGGACATATTGTGAACGGACTGTGATTTCCTCTGTGTTATTAGGTGAATAACAGCAATAAGAAGGAGTGGAACGGCATGATGGGGGAGCTGCTGGGTGGCCTGGCAGATATGATTGTGGCTCCGCTTACCATCAATAACGAAAGAGCCCAGTACATCGAGTTCTCTAAACCGTTTAAGTACCAAGGCCTCACCATCCTTGTCAAAAAGGTACTTCGCTTCTGACTTATTCATGTTTTTTTTTTTTTTTTGATTATATGTTTAGGGAATATGGATGATGCAACTTAAAAAAATTTTAATGTAGAATTTTTATAGTGTATAAAGGATGACTCACTGATGATTCATGAGAAAATAACAGATAGACACATTAATACACAAATAATATATATTTTATAATATGTTTGTGCTGTATGTTAAGGTCTATATTACGATGGAGAGTCAAACATTATCCGCGCTATGGCTGTAGCATTAAATTTAATAAACTTGTAATTAATTTCGGCCATCATTCCCATGCTGAGCTGTGTGCCACGAATGCTGTCTGCACTTCTTCATCAGAAGTGAATCGTCATCCTCTTAGGGCTGCTTTCAGGAGAAAATCCAATGGCGCGAGATCAAGACTATAGGCAGGATGCTTTAACACATCAAAACAAAGTTTTTGCAGGGTGTCGACAGTCTGGGCGCAGAAGTATGCGAACATGCATCGTCCTGCAAGATCACAGCGCCCTTGGATATCAGTCCTCTGTGTTTACTCACTCAATCATCATCTATACCGCTTAATCCTGTATTCAGGGTCACGGGGGGCCTGGAGCCTATCCCAGGAGACTTAGGGCACAAGGCGGGTGCACCCTGGACAGGGTGCCAATCCATCGCAGGACACAGACACATACACTCACTCACACACAACGGCCAATTTGGGAACGCCAATTAACCTAACCTACATGTCTTTGGACTGTGGGAGGAAACCGGGTTACTGGGAGGAAACCCACCAAGCACGGGGAGAACATGCAAACTCCATGCACCTCTGTGTTTTAATCTAATATTTTTTTTACAATAAGCATCTCACTGTAACGAGCACCGTTGATTGTCAAACCTTTTTCCGGTTAGCGTTCCAATACTTCTGGCCCTTGAAAATCCCAGGAAACTGTAAGCATTGATGAATTTTCCAGCTGATGGTTGACTTTCAAACTTTTTCTCGTCAGCATGAATGATTCTCTTTATGAAAGTTTAAACTTCCTTAGAGTATCGGTCCAGATTTCCTTTTTTTTCTCGCAGATATCCAAACACTTCTGTTTGTGCTCTTCCGTGGGTTTCGGGACCAGGTACACCAGCTACTCTTCTTTCGTGCAAATCACAAGTGGGGCAGCCATTTTGGCTCACACCGCAGTTACAAATGAACTGATGTAACCCAGCAGTGACTGGGGAGACAGTAGCAGCCTTGAACGGATAAGACCAACTGCGGCCAACAGAAGTTTTAACATAACCAGAGTGCGGATAGTTTTTGACTTACCCCATGAATAAGTGTAGTTATATGTAGCTGTAGATGAATTTTCTTAATATTTTTTCAGAAACACACACAGCTCCAGTATAATCGCTATAAAAGCAATTTATCCAAAGTTTAAAATATATTTTTTTTACCTTAATTTTATATATATGTCAGTGTGAGAAAAGGCTATGGGCTTTCCTGAGTCATGCATGCTAGAAAGTGTAAACAGTAATGCAAAGATTGAAACTGAGTCACACAATGTTGCATTTCAACTATAACCAGAGGAGGAAATGTAATTAAACAAGAGGAACTGTAAAACATTTCTGGGCAGAATTCTGCTCTCAGAGGAATTTGTGGTGGAAATAATCCCATTTCAATGAATGTTCTCTAAAGAAAGTTTAAATAAAACCTAGGAGATCTAGCAATGACTGAAACAAATAAGCCAAACTGAGGAGTATGGATACTGGTGTAAATAAGACTGGAGTGTGAGATCAGTTAGTATATAAGATGCAGGAGGGAATGGAATGGAATGGGTGTGGCTGATGGATATGGAATCTCAGTGTTGGAGTTCCTGAAAGATTTGGTGTTGGTCTTGGTCTTGTTGATGGCTGATCCTATCGAGGTCACAACTTGGTACAGGTTTTACACCAGATGACGTTCCTGACGAACCCTCCCGTTTCATCTGGGCTTGGAACCTGCTTGGGTTTGGCTATTGGGTGGGAATTGAACCCGGGCCTTCCACATGGTGGGCAGGAAACTTTCCACTGAGCCGTACTGCCTTTTTGCTTAGACCTTTAAGAGAGTTTACATCTCAAAATACTGTTTATTTCTGCAAGAGCAGACCCACAGTGATTTATCAAAGCCAGTAATAATTATCGGCTTTGACACTGAATGTGCCATTTATTATTTCGTGATCACATTAATATGATGCTATAGGAAGGAATATAAAACAACATGGAGCCACGAGCCAAAATGGGTTGTGCGAAGTCTGCATTTTCAAGTCACAGTCGGCATTCTCTGCTGAGCTGTCCGGAGTTTACTGTATGTCTGACTTGTCCATTGAGTCGAGAACAAGTTAGAGTAATGAAAATAAAAATTAATGAATGAAAGACAGGAAATGAATAAACACAACAACACAACAAAGCAGTAATGTAACAATAATTATAGAACAGTATACCCATTATGTAATCAAGGAATGAGCAAACAAACAAACAAACAAACAAACAAACAAAGGATTACCCAATCATGCATCCACAATTTGCCAACTTTACTGTAAAATTGTCCATGATCTCTGGGTGGCATGGATAGATGGCATCCCTCACTCTGCCCTGCCCTGTACAGCCACACTAGGAAAACATGGGTTGCACGTCACAAAGGAAGCATGTGTTAGCCTTTACCTTCACTAGTTGGTAGCTGTTATATGATGGACTCACTCTCACTCATCATCTATACCGCTTAATCCTGTATTCAGGGTCACTGGGGGCGTGGAGCCTATCCCAGGAGACATAAGGCACAAGGCGGGGTACACCCTGGACAGGGTGCCAATACATTGCACGGCACACACACTACAGCCAATTTGGGAATGCCAAGTAATCTAACCTACATGTTTTTGGAGGAAACCGGAGTACCCTGAGGAAACCCACCAAGCATGGGGAGAACATGCAAACTCCATGCACACAGAGACGGGAATCGAACCCCGACCCTGGAGATGCAAGGCAACAGTGCTAACCAGTACACCACCGTGCTGCCGGAGCAGAACTAGTTGGTGGGAAGTCATTGGGGGACAACATATACTATACAGTAAGACATGTCAACCAGTGCCAAATGATCACATTCCTATAATTTGTTCATTTTTAACTAGGTTTCTAGATATAAATAACAATTTACCTACTACGTAATGCAATGCATTAAACTAGGTGCCAGTCAGTTTCATTTAAACTTCACCACAAACCAGTAAGTGAAAATGTAATTAATTCTACCACAAACCCCTCTGAGAGCAGTCCTAGAAATCTGCCCAGAAACGTTATAATAATACAGTTCCTCCTGCTTAATTACATTTCCTCATTTGGCTATATTTGAAACTGAATCTTTTCTTTTTTACCGACTTTGTTTAGTTCTAAGGAGTCTAATAATACACTTACAGAACATGTTGGATGCTCCGTATGGTGGCAGGCTTGCCCGTGTGGGCGGTGTGTATTTGGGCTGTGAGTAATGCCATGTTGTTTGAATGCAGGAAATACCTCGCAGCACCCTGGACTCATTCATGCAGCCCTTTCAGAGCACTCTGTGGTTACTGGTGGGTCTTTCGGTCCATGTTGTGGCGGTGATGCTCTACCTATTAGACCGTTTCAGGTAAAAGAAGCTTTGTATTTATCAGATCGGTTCAACTTGTACAGTATATGGTCACCTGATCATCAGACCTACTGTACACAGTTGCCACAAAGTTCAAAGCATGCAATTGCACACTGTAGGACGTCCCTTTGAATGCTGTCTGTTTAGGATTTTCCCAGAGCCACAGACCTGTTCGGCATGACAGTGCTCTTGTGCACAAAGTGAGTTCCTTAAGGACATCCTGGGAGAACCTTAAGTGGCCTGCACAGAGCTCTGACCTTCAACCCCACTGAACACTTTTATGACCAATCGGAATGCATGCCATTTTTGCTCACCAATCATCAATACCTAACCTTAGCTCTTTTTTACCTGAAAGGCCTCAAATGCCGACAGCCGCATTCCAACATCTAATAGGGAAGGTTGTTATACAGTAGCTGCAAGGAGATTAGAGACCAACTCCAGATTAACGGTCATGAGTATGGCATGTGATGTTCACATATGGGTGTGACAGTCAGGTGTCCACATACTTCTCGATATCTATACATAACAACACCAGTTGTTGAGTTAAGACTAAAAGCTTTGCTCTGCAGCCCATTTGGAAGGTTTAAAGTGAATAGTGAAGAAGAAGAAGAGGACGCCCTCACCTTATCCTCTGCCATGTGGTTCTCTTGGGGGGTACTTCTGAACTCCGGAATTGGAGAAGGTAGCTGACAGCAAACAGAATTGCTCACTCAATCCATCTCCTGAGAATTCATTCAACATACAGTACGATTGATTTTTTTTGTTGTTGTTGCTTTTTTAGCACGCATTTCTCCTCACTTCTTTCATCTCTTTCCCCCCCGACCCCAGGTGCCCCACGGAGCTTTTCGGCGAGGATTTTAGGTATGGTGTGGGCTGGTTTTGCTATGATCATAGTTGCATCTTATACTGCCAATTTGGCTGCCTTCCTAGTGTTGGATCGGCCTGAGGAGCGCATTACCGGCATCAATGATCCTAGGGTAAGATCATGGAGCATGGAGAAGCTTTGCACGTCATGAAACGATACAGAAAACAGACACAACATTTACACTGCCCATGATTTAGGACAAGTTATTAACTCGGTCAAGGACTCGACAAACCCCTCACGTTTCCAGCATATTTTTAGACGTCTTTCTCTCACCAAGGGAAACCGCTAACCTACCTACTCTACCTACTGAAATGACATTTAATCATTATATGGAAAAGTGGTTCTCAAGCTATTTGCAGATCCAGTTTAATGTAAAGAATATACACGATCGTAGTACATGAGGATGATCTGTCGAAATATGAGTGACGTGAATCATAAGGAACCATTGGAGTGTTATATCCCTTACGTTTGCGCCCATGAAACGGTTACAGAAGTGTCTCATTAAGGACAGGTGCAATTTGCATACTTTGAAATTTCATTTCATTTTAAACGTTTCATTGATTTTCTATATAATATTTACAAATACTTCTTTTTTTTTAGGGGGGGAATTTCCCCCCGATTTTCTCCCTAATTTAGTCGCGTCCATTTTCTCCCTGTCACTAGGAGGCTCCCACATTAAGGCTAATATTACCACTCAGCTGGGAGGGCCGAAGACTATCACGTGTTTCCTCTGAACCATGTGACGCCAGCCGACCGCATTTTTTTTAACTGCTTGCTCACGCACCGTTGGGGGCGGAGTAACACACTTGGAGGACAGCGCTATCCACTCCTTCCGCTTGCGCGAGCTCACAGACACCACTGATTGGCTGTAGAGCCGTGATTAATGTGGGAGCACTAAGTACCTCTCATCCCTCCCCTCTGAGAGAGCTCGGCCAATCAGCTCTCTCTAGACCTCCGGCTGCGAGAGGTTACAGCATCACCCTGGAATCGAATTTGCGATCTCCGGATGATAGGACGAGCACTTTACCACTATTTACAAATACTTCTTGATACATATGATATACTTATTTATGCAACTTTTCTTTTTTTGTACATAACGGTTTGTTTACCTTGATTCCTTACCTATGATTCTTTTTTTTTTCTTTTTTTTTCACATTTGCTTTTTAGCATACAATCCATAAATTTTTTCTATATTAATTTCAGATTTTTAGGGGTTTATTCCTGATGTTTTCGCATAATATTTACGATATAATACATTTTCACATTCTGAGTTCACATGCTAAAATATAATCATAACAATGTCTATGTGATATTTCTGTAAGGTAAATTGAAACCAGTTACACAGTGTTACAGCATTTTGTAGGCTGGTTCCAACAGACCAAATTTATGCTTGATTTCATATGGTATTGACAGATAATGACATTAGTGTAGCGTCATTTTACACCCAATTCAATTCAAATGAGCAGGTAATAAAAACGCAGACCCCACTGGTTATCTGACAAATCACATTACTAGGCATACTGAGGATCCTCTACAGTAGGACAAATCAGGGTTGGTACTGAATGTTAGTAGATTATGTCGCTTGCTTTCGGTGATGTGGATTCTGGGACATTGCTGCACGCTTTATAGGACACTCTTATCCTGTTTTAGGGTATTCACTTGAAGAAATACACATACTGTACAGCAACTGAATGAGATTTGGTTAATGGTCTGCACAATCCTGGGGACCGAATAATTCTTTGGCATGTAACATTGATTGAACCATATCAGCTGAAGCAAACATTTTGTCTTATGCTGTTATCTTACAGCTGCGAAACCCATCAGATAAATTCATCTACGCCACGGTGAAGCAGAGCTCTGTGGACATTTACTTCCGGCGTCAAGTTGAGCTGAGCACCATGTACCGCCACATGGAAAAGCACAACTACGAGAGCGCCGCTGAGGCCATCCAGGCTGTGCGAGACGGGTCAGTGTAATATTCAGCTCAGCCATTTGTTGTGTTATCCTTGCTTTGACATACTATAGAGTACGATAATAAAGATAGATGATCAAAAAGTATATGATGAGTGATGGAGCGGAAAAGCGATGGAACACCATGTTGTGAAGCGATGGAAGAAATGCATGCATCACATCTGTGGCCAGAAGTTCAAGGGAACAAAGTTGGCTGTGTGATCTGTGTAGGACGGATGGTATAACGCTCTCAGAATGATCCCAGCCAATCGTGGGCGTCTTTGAGCTCATCGATATGGACCAGTGCAATTAGCACTTCCTCCTGTCCAAGTGCATTTGACTACATCGTGATGCAGCATGAGCAGCTGTTTGATAAAGATGCAGTGACAGACCTTCACATGTCTTGAAGGAAGCATGTGTTAGCCCTCACCCTCCTCCAGTGGTACCTGCCAAGTGATAAGGCAGCTGTTATTGCTGTGGTACAGGAGTGAGTAAGTAAGTACTTGAAGTAATGATGTAAGTCTGTTGAATAAAACAGTTTGGGACTTGAAGGAACTTTAGGTGGTAATTGTAACTCCTCTTCCTATTAATTTCCTGCTATGTTTCCTATCCTAAAATGTTTTATTCCTTAACAAATGCCAAGTCAAATGGGTTTTTATCGTCATTACTCTATGCATCTTGGAACAAAATGTTGTTTCTCCCGGACCATGATGTAACGAAACATTTTTCCACTATGAACATAAAATGCACAATTATTTCATTTTTATTTTGTTATTATCAATTTTTACACATTTTATGTACTTTTGACGACAAAGTAACTAACATGCAGGATCTCAACACCAACTGCCATCCTGCTAATTGTTTTTTGGGGATTTCTGACTCAAACCAACACTAACACAAAGTTCCTCTTCTTACTTTAGCAAACTCCATGCTTTTATTTGGGATTCAGCAGTGTTAGAATTTGAAGCCTCACAAAAGTGCGACCTGGTCACCACGGGGGAGCTGTTCTTCCGTTCGGGCTTCGGCATCGGCATGCGCAAAGACAGCCCGTGGAAGCAGAACGTCTCCCTGGCCATTCTCAGGTAATGCCTTCATAATGCATCAGATCAGCCATATTGGATTTCTTTTCCAATTCCTTCTTTCGTCCCGACTTAAGCGATCTAATTTAAACCTGAATCTACAGCTCTCATGAGAATGGGTTCATGGAGGACCTGGATAAAACTTGGGTGAGATATCAGGAGTGTGACTCCAGGAGTAACGCCCCAGCCACTCTCACGTTTGAGAATATGGCAGGTACGGTTAACCTTTTTTTATTGAAATGGGAATTTCAAGGTGTAAGCTTGCAGATCCATAGTGAAATGCTGCAACATTCATTTTGCAGGCGTGTTTATGCTGGTGGCTGGTGGTATTGTCGCCGGGATCTTCCTCATCTTCATCGAGATAGCGTACAAGAGACACAAAGATGCTCGCAGGAAGCAGATGCAGTTGGCCTTTGCAGCGGTTAATGTCTGGAGGAAGAACCTGCAGGTATGGCACTCCCTTTTTCCTCTTCTTTCTTGCAGGATAAGAGTCTGCATGCGTCTCCAGTTGGCTGCCTACTGCACTTACCTGCTATGTTGTTTTTTTGACACAATGCCAACAATTTGATGATTTCTTCCAGCTCAATTGAAGTATCATTTTGAGGATACACGTATTTTGAGGTGTTGCCTAAACTGTGCAGCTTTTTAGGAGACATGTTGCACTTACAGTATAGAATAGTGTAAGCTGCAGGTTAAAAAGGTTATATTTAACACCAACTGTGTAAGTATTAATGCATGTAAGCTTAATTTGCATGGTGATTGATAAATAGTTATTTATCTGCACTGCATTTAGAATAGTAGATAAGATATACTGTAGGTATAGTTACGGTAGGGAAAAATCAGGGGTTAAATAGGATATAAACACAATGTAGCAGCATCACTGGTTTATTTAAAAATAAAGTTAATTCATCTACTAAAATTTAATGGAACTCATTGATAAAATATGTGATCTGATAAATCACCATCTGGCTTTTTTCAGCACTATATATTAGGGTTGACCCAAATTAATAAAAAACTTATTGGTTTCTCTATATAATGGTCCGAAGCTTAATTTTCTTTTCTTTTTTACCTTTCTACCCCCTACGTACATTAATGTCATGTAAGCAATGATTTTTTCCCCCTAACCCTACAGTATGTAGGGCAATTTATGTATAAACCACGAGCAGTTTAGAATCCATCTAAACACTGATATATAACCATAAAACACTGCCATGTGATTTTAATTGTGTTTTAATCTATAATGCCAGCTATTGCTATAGGACAACACTGGACCCAAAGCTCAAGATACAGTACAGTATGTATTGATTGAGACTTGCGATTACTGTTGCATCAACATGAACACACTCAAGTACTTCTGTAATTCTTGCACAACTACTGAAATGGATATGAATACAGCTATGGTATTTAGGAGTGCTAGTATTTGGCCCAAATAATTTTTGAGGGAAAAGCTAAAAAAAAAAAAAAGTTTTTTAATGAATGTAAATTTTGTGTAAATAAAGACAATTTGTGCCTCGATAATTTTTTATTATACAATCATTTTGACTTTTAAAGGGTGCCAGTAATTCTGGTAGCCACGTTATGTTTTATATAGACTTATATAGTAAGCGGTCTTAGAAATTATCTTGGCTTATTGTTTGTACGATAAAAATAAAAATATACAAAAATATATAGAAAAGCATTAAAATGAAAACAACTGAATTATCAACAATTAACAGCACTAGTAGCATTGCTAGCACCATATTAGTATTATAATTAGCTTAGTAGTACCACTAACATTGTATTATTACTAGTACTACTGCTTTAACATTGTTAAACATTGTTCTGTCAGCGAGGTCACTGGCATGAGAGCTGGCTAGCCTATTTGAAACTGCCAGATAAATAGTAACAGCTAGACTTCATGAAAAGTGGTTTGTATCTCATTCTGAAGGCAATTGTTTTCTATATTATTATTAGATCGAAAGCTAGGAGGCTAAGAGGCCCTTTAGCCATTTAGCTAGGAGGCTAGTGCTTATTGTGTTCAAATTGCATAATGCAGCAGTGTTAATTGTGTAGCTAGCTATAGTAGTGTATAGTAGACATACTGTAGTTGGGTATCTAGCAGCGTATTGCTGCATAGCTAGTTATAGTAGCTTCATAGATAACTATAGTAGCGTAGTAGATATAGTTGTGTAGCAAGCTATATTACTTTTTTCCCCTAGGTATAGTCATGTATAGTATATAGTTGTGTAGATAGCTGTAGAAGTAGCTTTATAGCAGGATATCAGTGTATAGTACATATTGTTGTGTATGGTATGAATCGTTTTGTAGCTAGCTATAGTAGTAGTCCTATAGCTGGATATAGTAGTGTATAATATATATAGTTGTGTAGCTAGCTATAGTAGCTTCCTTGCTAGCTCTAGTAGTGTATAATAGGTTTAGTTGTGTACTGTAGCTAGCTATAGTAGCTTCATTGCTAGCTATAGTAGTGTATAATAGGTATAGTTGTGTAGCTAGCTATAGTAGCATCATAGCTAGATATAATCAAGTATAGTAGCTATAT
The DNA here is from genome assembly GCA_013621035.1 of Clarias magur. Lineage (NCBI taxonomy): Eukaryota > Metazoa > Chordata > Actinopteri > Siluriformes > Clariidae > Clarias > Clarias magur. The sequence continues at coordinate 221,290 of QNUK01000121.1, forward strand.
TTGTGTACTGTAGCTAGCTATAGTAGCATCATAGCTAGATATAATCAAGTATAGTAGCTATATTTGTGTACTGTAGCTAGCTATAGTAGCTTCATAGCTAGATATAGTAGTGTATAGTATATATATAGTTTTGTAGCTAGCTATAGTAGTGGCTTTATAGCTAGATTCAATTCAATTCAATTCAATTTTATTTCTATAGCGCTTTTAACAATGGTCATTGTCTCAAAGCAGCTTCACAGAAATGAAAAGAAGACTTATGGAAATGTATATATGTGTAAGAAAAATGTGACTAGATAATGAGATTGTCCCTGATGAGCAAGCCAAGGGTGACGGCGACAGTGGCAAGGAAAAACTCCCTGAGATGGCAACAGGAAGAAACCTTGAGAGGAACCAGACTCAACAGGGAACCCATCCTCATCTGGGTGATAACAGAAATTGTATAACATCATGTGTGTTATGCAGATGAAAGTTCCATAAACAGAAGTTAATTTAAATTAACACAAAGTCCAGTTTAGCACAGGGATGAGTCAGCAGGTGCAGAGGGCAGATGGGGGTCTGGATCACTGGGAGCTCAGGAGCAGCATGTGTAGATCCAAACCAAAATGAAGAAGAATCCAGCTGGAGTTGGTCCTTCTCTGGATGCCTCTGGGTCAAAGCAGGGTCGGCCTCTGTCTACTGAAGCTGGCACGATCTCCAGATGCCTCGGGATGGGTGGAAAAATAAAGAGCAGGTGAAAAGAATTAGCGTGGTTGCCATTCAGGATAGATGTACTGGAGTATCAGGTAAAGAAATTAATTATGTGTATGCCAGATTAAAGAGATGCGTCTTGAGTCTACTTTGAAATTGGGAAACTGTGTCTGAGCCCCGAACACTGTCAGGAAGGCTATTCCAAAGTTTTGGAGCTAAATATGAAAAGGCCCTACCTCCTTTTGTAGATTTTGATATTCTGGGAACTACCAGTAGTCCGGAGTTTTCTGATCTTAAGGAGCGTCCTGGATTGTAACGTATCAGAAGACTGGTTAGGTATGTGGGAGCTAGACCGTTTAGAGCCTTGTACGTAAGTAATGCTATTTTGTAATTAATTCTAAACTGAACAGGTAGCCAGTGCAAGGATGATAATATTGGGGTTATAGTAGTGTATGGTATATATAGTTGTGTATAATATATATAGTCATGTAGCTAGCTATAATAGTAGCTTTATGGCTAGATATATTAGTGTATAATAGATATACAGTAGTTGTGTAGCTAGCTATAGTAGCTTCATTTATAGTACCTATAGTTGTGTAGCTAATTATTGTACCGTTATAGCTAGCTATAGTAGTGCCAAGTAGATATAGTTGTGTGGCTAGCTATAGTAGCTTCATAGCTAGATATGGTTGTGTATAGCAGCTATAGTTCTGTAGCTAGCTATAGTAGCTTTATAACAAGGTATAGTAGTGTATAGTATATATAGTTATGTAGCTAACTATAGTAGCTTTATAGCTACATAGTAGTGTATAGTTGTGTAGCTAGCTATAGTAGTAGCGTTATAGCTGGATATAGTAGTGTATAGTAGTTACAGTATATTATTGTATAGTAGATATAGTTGTGTATCTAGTTATAGTGGTAGCTTTATAGCCTGATATAGTAATGTATAGTAGGTACAGTTGTGTAGCTATCTATAGTAGCTTTATAGTTAGCTATGATAGCTTTATAAATGATAAATAATCAGGTTGTTAATTTAAGGGTCAAGGTGTAAGACATTTTTGGTCAGAGATTTGACTGTTAAATATTTTTAATTAATTGTTTAAAACAAACAAACAAAAGGCTTTATATATAATGCATCTTAATCATTTTCATATAACAAACAATGAATATTGTCAAATTTTATTTAGCTAAATCATGATTCAAGAATCAGAAATATTACAAATTTGTTTAATATTAATATGTCATATTATAAGATTAATTAAGCGATATTGTTGGCATTATAGTGAAGAATGGCTTTCACCTACATTGTTCTAAATCCCACTTTAACCTCTGATGTCAATAAACAAGAACTATATCAGCATAAATTATTTTAGACAAATAGAGTGTGAGTATGGACAGTAAAATGTGTGGTTCACTGCAAATTCATGCTTGGGATCCATACCTTCTTTGTCTTCCACTGTGGGCATCATGAGGAAGAAGCTCCTTCATGCATGCCTACTAAACTACCACTAAGCAAAGCAGTGTGCTTGCGCACTCACACACACACACACAAATGGTACACACACACACAAATGGCACGCACAGTACGGTAGATTGAGGCAGATGCACGCTGGGCAGCTGAAAGGCCATTCTAGCTGAATGTCTCAGTGGGGTTTCAACAGGAATCAGAGACTCGTCCTGCATGTGTTCAGATCACTGTTCCTTCACTCCTGGCCTCTGGCTCTGTACATGCTGAGTCATGGCGTCCTCAACACCAAAAAGCTGGTGCGAAACAGCATGGCCTGCCCTTCTCAGACGACAAAGCCCAGCTGTGGTACTGTAGTGTTCGGATTTAGTGCACCACCGCATGAGCTAGCTGAATTCTAAATGCTGTAAAAGCATTACTATTACAGGGGATATATTAAAAATGATGCAGAACTGGCAAGTACAGTTCATTTTTGTAGTATAGTATTTTTTATAGACATTTTTTATACTCTAGGAATAATCTTTGCCCATTTGTGCTTATAAATATACATGAATTTGCAAATTAGGTATCATGAAAATGGATAGATATGCAAATTGAGTCTTTATCAGGACCTGAAAATTTTAAAGAGATTTTAAAATCAACATCGAAAGCTTTTTTAAATCTAAATTTACCATAGCACATCACAAATGTTAGGCGATTTAGCTAGCTAATCATAAAAAAACTGTTAATCATGAAGAACACAGGCGTTCAGAACAATTTTATTGAGCTAGAACATAGCTGAAAAATATAAGTATATAGCAACAAATCCCACTGTTTTCTCTCAAGGTCATTTAGACATAAATATTAAGAAGATTGTACTTGATTGTCTTCCTCATGACATAGTTTGGCCTGAAGGTTATTTGCGCCTACCAGAGACGCTATGGTTATTCTGCCTACTCATTCTACCCACATGGAGACACAGGGCCTGCACTGGTGAGGGTGTATAATTAGACCGCTGTTGGTCTGCAAAGAAATCAGGATTTCATTGTTTCTTTTCCCTTGTTTTTTATGAGCTAAAAAGACAACAAAACCAGCAAATATGACAGTATGTGGATTCTCATAAACACAATACTATCTGCACATGAGATGAAACACATGTGGTGCCTTTTGGGGGAAAAGAAAAAAAAAAAAACTTCCCTCAAAAGCCAAAAGTGTAAATCTCATCCCATGGTGCAATATGAAACAACACACGTCACTCACTCACTCACTCACTCACACCTTGGCTTTCTGAATCCACGACTGCTCTCATCTACCCCTGGCATTTGCACTTCAAACAGCGCATACCAGGTGCAGACCGAGAACCCATGCACTCCATGAGTCGGCTCTCTGCCGCTGAGACACTGGCTCATCAGAGGGGTTTCAAACGCAGCAGATGAAAGCCTCAATGCATCCATGCTTTCTCCAAGTTCTTCCACTGACCTACTGAAAAAGAAAAGAAAAGAAAAAGTTGAAATGTCATCTTGGTTGCACTGTGATGAATTGTGATGGAAAAATCCTGTCTTTCTGCCTGTGAGAAAGAAAAATAAAGCTAGAAAATACTGTAGTATGACCCTTTCAACTCCAAAAAAATGTGCTCAGACTGTTATTTTATTATACATATTTTGTAATAAAATGATTCTTATTCTACAGGCTTGACACTATTTGCTTAATAGAGGTTCCTATAATTGGTTATGTTATCTTGTGCAGATAATAATGATGAAAAGAATGCTAGTCAGTTTCGAATACTGTGAAATGAAATGAAATGCAAGTACAAGGAGATGTCCAGTAGGCTCAGGGGTCAGGGTCCAAGAGGCTCCAAAACAAGGACAGGACCGGACAAGGTCAACTGTCATATCATTCATTTCGCATTTCCTTTCGGTTCCATGTACCGCATGTCCTCTGGTTGAAGTCACTCCCCCCCTCCTCCCTGATATTATCCTACCCCCCTCTTACGAGCCCTCACACCCTCTTTATAAGCCCTCCTGGCTATTATACTCAACCCCCGGGTATAATGCAATGGGACCGTCTTGAGTTTCATTTTGCGATTCTGTTCTTCTCAATTGGTTGTCTATTTAGTCCCAATCCCCTCTCACCCTCCTCTCCATGAAAGAACCACTCCTACCTTTACAAAAACAAGAAACTGCTTATTTCTGTCTTTATTACTTCTCATTATGCTCATTTGCTTCGCTAATGCTTTTTGCTTTCCATTGCTAAGAACTAACTGGGGAGGGCTCTAATTTTGAATCATGCCATCCTCAGTAGTGGTCGTTCCCCATCGAGAGCCTGAGGATTGTATGGTACGAATAGAATTTTAAGTATTAATATAGTGCTTATAAGTGTCCTTTTTTGCTCTGTAGACACCTGAGGCTGCATGAAAGCACTGTCAGGATAGAAATGCTAAGTGCACAGGAAAGGCCATGTTTCTTCTTCCACGATTGTGGTTAAGAAAAAAAAGAAGCTGTACACTTAGCTGTACTAGTACTAGTATTAGTATTAGGTTAGTAGTATTAATAGGATAATAGTAGTAGTAGTAGTAGTAGTAGTAGTAGATTGGACTCAAATAATTGTTCTACATATACTGTATATTTATTTTAGGATAGGAAAAGTGGTAGAGCAGAGCCCGACCCCAAAAAGAAAGCCTCTTTTAGGTCCATCAGTACCAACCTGGCCTCCAACATCAAGAGACGTAGGTCCTCCAAAGACACGGTAAGGAGATGAAGAAATAACACCCTGCCCTGTACTTCTTAACCATTTATGATGCTATCTATCTATCTATCTATCTATCTATCTATCTATCTATCTATCTATCTATCTATCTATCTATCTATCTATCTATCTATCTATCTATCTATCTATCTATCTATCTATCTATCTATCTATCTATCTATCTATCCTGTTTCTTCTTTTCTCGCTCCCTCTCTTCCTGTCACCTCCTCCATCTCTTTTCGCAAAAACAACAACAACAAAAAAACCCCCGACCGTTCTCATCTCAGACTCTCTCTCCACCCCTCACACATGTAGTTACGGTCATGGCCACATGTCTGTCAGTCAGCCATCAATGCTTCATCCAGACATTTGTTTGGGAAAGTCCCATAAGGGAAGGTAGTGAGCATAGGGAGTATACGAGTTTACGGGTTGTGGGTTATGACCTCATAGGTTAGTCCCGACTACAGGAGGTTAAGCTAGACTCTCCTTTAAAAGACGTTTCCCCATCCATAACCTGGATGGGACTTTAAGTTGATGCTCTTACATTTTTTTGTTTTGTTTGAATTTTTGTCCTTTCTTTGTACGTGTGCCTTGTCTTCCCTTTCACTGCTCGGTCTTGTTAACAAACACGTATTTCTATGTTTTTTTCCACATCATTTGTATTCTTCCATTTTATGTGGTTGGTGTCACACAATTCCATGGTTAATTAAAGAAAATCAGCTTAAAAGGAAACCAAAGTTAGTACATAACTCTGAAATTGCCTTGGTTATTCCCTAAGCAGGGTCCGTTTATTAACCTTCAGGTGTTTTCTTTGCAGCCGTATCGACTGAAGCTCGCCCTTCGATTCTTTTCACAGACACGTCCAAGCTGTTAGACGTCCTTTATATTTATACCGATCTTTCAGTCTTCCTACAGGTTCAGAACTGGACAGCTCTCACAATACAAATCAGCATGCTTCCTGGTTAAGTTTTGCTTTACTCTTTTGTCTTTTAGGTGACATCATTTTCAGTTTTTAGGTTCGATGTTCTGGTTGTGACCATCAGCATCCTGGAGCATTGTTATTGTATATCTTCTGAATCTTTTATGTTTTTTACATGTGAAATGATGCCAGCTTTATTTATTGCCATTACAACATCCAAAGTAGGAGCGTAAGATCTCCATGTTACTTTTGTCGTCGGAGCCTCTTGAATCGTTTACATTTGAGAGTACAATCAAATAAGTTGAGCAAGTTCCTCCATCTGGATTACAAGCAACAGAAAATGAGGACGAGGCAAAAAACATGCTAAGGCTTATTGTGTTTCTAGAAATATGGGATTATAGCTTCATGCAGGTCATGTGTAGGATGAAAGAGTTCATCAGAATTACAAACAATTAAAAAAAAACAGTCTGTCTCTTTAGACTGATGTTTACCCATCTCAGTCCTAATCATCCTTTTTTTCTTTTATATAAATGTGTTTCTTTATAAATGGATTTGAATGGAGTTGTAACTGTCGGTGTCTACGCCACATGCCACACTGCCTCTCTCCTCTTTATCAGCATGACTCCTGTGGTTGTTGTTGTAGAAGTAGACTCGTGATGTTCACCTGTCTGTAGACAGGTGGCGCTGTAGGCTGTGATTGGGAATGCTCACGCTACTGATCATCATCAGTGAGGCCACCCACCAACCCATGCTGCCCTGCCAGTTTTTACCTCCATTGTAAAAGATGCTGAGGGAAAAAAAATTCATGAAATATTCATGTTTAAGGGTCAAGAATGAATCAGACTTGTGCTTTCACTTTTGTACTCTTAGATAACAACGGTATTAGCTTGCTAAAAGGTTCTCAGTTTATATCTGATGGGGAAATGGTTAAAGATCCTCTCTAGGATTTATCTATGAGGAAAGGATCCAAATAGGACTATGTAGTTAGAACTCGCACCTACGCAGAGAATCCTTTATTTAAACATTGCACATTTAATGACTCAGAGTTATAAATAGAGACTAATGAAAAGAGATACACTCTTAGAAGTAAAATCTTCTTTTAAAATTAAAATTCCTTAATTGGGTTCCAAACAGAACCAATCTTTATACAAAAAACTTTCCAGAATCCATGTATAGAAATGTAGGATATATTATTTGTACATTGTTCAATTATTTCTTATAATAACTCTTAAATGTTCTTAGGTTTGTTTCACAGAGAAACCAATAGACTCAAATGAGGAACCAATAGACTGAAATGCCTAACAAAGGGTTCTCTTCACTGTCAGAAATGTTTTGCATAGAAATACCCCAATCAGCCATGATATCATCACTACCTCCAGGTGAACTGAATAACACTGATTGCCAACGATAGACCAATAAACTGGTGGGGACCCAATACTCATCCATGCCCAATAAATGGACCAAAGGCCAGCCCGTTCAGAAAACCCAATGCAGCACAATTCTCAGAAAAAAAGAAAATTCTGCCATGATAGAATGGCAACATGACACTCAGTGCACCATAGTCCACCCCGGATTCCAATCTCCACAGATCCCAATCCAATCAAGCACTCATGGGATGCACCAGGCAAACAAGTCCGATCCCCGGAGGCCCCACCCCACAACCCACAGTACCCAAAGCATCCGCTAGTAATTTTCTGGTCCAAGAAGCTAAGCATACCCCCCAGAGGCCCTGTGGAGAAACGCCACGAGGGGCCAGGCATTCCTCAGTGGCACAAGAGGAACCCAAAACCTAGATGTTTTGCTATGACTGATCAGTGTATAATAAATATGAAATGTCTATAGACCCCTGTTAAAATATTAGACTTTAGTACTGTATAAAAGTGAAATCTGCCGTATGCCCACTCTTTTATAACCCTGTTATAATTGACCACATTTAAACTAATGTTCAGTAGTGATTATCATACATTTGGCATCAATAATGTCATTTTGATTAACCCCAAATATGGGCCCTGTAGGATCTTCTTGAAAGCCATCAAGTCCACAAAGATCGTACAAACAATGTAAGAACTTTTCAGGCATAATTCTAAACACGGCAACATGGTTTCTGCGTGTGTAGAATTCTTTTTTTTCTTCTTCTTGTAAACCTCTTTTCATCTTCCACTCATAAATCCCAAGATACCCTTTTTAAACCTTTCACCCGTATTGTGTAATCAAATGGTCAGGGGATATAAATGATGTGGAATCAATAATCTAAAAGGTTATGTTGAAATAATATTGGTCGTTAATCACATTTTGTCGTTATTGCTTTGTGTTTCTGCTCCTGTGTTTAATTTGGAAGGTTACTGTAGTGATCATAATTCTGAGTTAGGTAAATTATTAGCTCATGGCTGGGAGACATGAGCTCTTGCATTATGTCATTTCTCTAAGAGATATTACTTGCCTAAGATCAAGATAAATTGTGCTGTGCTAATGAATTCTTGTGCAATTCCAAAAAAAAAAATAAAAAACTAGAACGCTTCAAAACAGGAAGTCCAAAATGTCCTCAGCGTCTTTGACATTCAGTAATTTAACATTGAGTCTGGGGCAAACGCAGCATGTGGTGGAAATGGGATTCGTCTCACTAATGAAAAGTTCCTACTAAATGCCCAAGATCAGGTTATTTCCACATTAACATTAATGGGGACAATTATTATTCCTGTCGTTTCTTTTTTCTCCCTTTCGTCTTTAGCCGTACCCCACGGACATCACCGGCCAGCTCAACCTATCCGACCCCTCCGTCAGCACGGTGGTGTGAACGCAGACAAGAGAGCGGGGGGAAAAAAAGAAAAAAACAAGAGCTAGACATAACAAGAGTGCGACAGGGAGGCTATAAAAGGAGGAGATGGTTGGCGGGGGTTTACTGAAATCGTGCCAGACCTGCTGATCCCTTTTTATCAACAACGTCACCGTCTGAGCCAATGACATGCTCAACTGAACAAAACACACATACACACAGTCCTCGATCTTCCTCCTCCATCCTCCTCCCCAGGCCTCTACGAACATGCCCAGGACACGACTGTGACACCTGAAACAAACTGCCAAAAGAAATGGAAAAAAAAAAAAGCCCTTGCAGCTGAAACGTACTGCCGCAATATGCCCTCACATGCCCCGTACAGACACACACATACACATACACACATACACAAACCACCCGCCTTCATTTTCCCATACTCGTCAAGCATGCTCATTTCTGAAGAAGTTATTATCAAGTTCGTTCTATTTATCTCGAATTCGATTCATTCAGTGGTCACTCTACCTCCACTTCTCCACATATTAAACTATATGTAGCTGACTAACTTTTACTAAATTTCACGTTTTGTTTGCAAGGACGGTTTTTGTATGTTGTATATTGCAGATGTAAAATATACCTCTGATTGCTATTTGTATTGTTATTAGATTAGGCAATAGATCCATGGTACATGTAGAGTAGATTAAAGGATAAATCCACCCTGAACGATTTGTTTACCTGGCTTAATAACTGGCATCAATTCGGTAAGGTAGTGTAATAAGGATTATCATTTTGACTTTGCTTCCCTACTGTATTATTATAATCCACAATATAGCCTTTCCTAAAGAAAATCATCATGCCACCAGTACTTTGACTTTTCACACATCCGAATTTAAACGCTTCAAAAGATTATACTTTGATGCTAATCCTAGCGTAGCTAACGAGCCGGCTAGTAAAGCTACATAACATCGTGGAACATATGCGCCAATGCCTCTACTATTTTTCTATTGAAAGTTTTTTCCTTAAGATGTTAAACATGAAAATAGTGATGATGTTTTTACAAGTTGACAGCTGTTTGAGATAAACTTCATTATCATTAGAACAGCACTAGCATTGTCCTCCTGGGACGTTAAAACAACAACTAACTTCCCGCAGAAATAACAGTAACCAACAAACTAGGACTGGAATAATCGCTAATGACAGCAAAATCTTTTGCTCTAACGATTCAGGGTGGAGTTTACCTTTATGCACTACTGTAAATAATATGCTGTAGGTATTCAGGTCCTTGTATTTTGCTCTTTTTTTTCTGATACACTCCAATCTCTCCATTGCCTTCTCCAAAAAACAAACAAACAAAAATCTTTTTGCTGATATGATCTGGATCTGTTAAGCCAACAAAACTGTGGAACAATTTATTATTATTTATAATTTTTTTTTCACATGCTCCAATCTTTCTTAACAAGTCTCAATAAGTCATGCGATTGAGTTTTTTTTTCCAGAAAGTGCAAAATGTAGCAGATTTAAAAAAAAAAAAAAAGAAAGAAAAAAAAATACAGTTTGAGACCCGATGAACAAATGAAAGGGGAAAAAAAATCAAACAATGCAGCTATTATTACAGGATGTTTTGAGCAGACAGTTTTAATATTCAATTCTGCTTGAAATGCTCTGTAATAATTCCTGTAGCATCGTAAAAAGTATAATGTCATTCAATCCAAAAAGGGTGTCACAGAACAGGATTGTGTGTTAATGTAATCAGTGTTGTATTATGGATGTTTATCGATATAGATGGCGATGGAAGTAATATTGCATTTCTGCGTTCCTTTAATTGGCTTCAGCTTTCGTTTTTTTTTTTTTTTTTCTGGGCTAAACGATCAACTCCAGGAGGATCATTTGCATTTTGTGACTCGTATTAGTACCCACGGTGAATGGTAGTAATGCTAGGACACCGTATAGCACTTTTTGTCTTAAAGCAATCTTTTTCCGAGGGCTTCGGTGTGAAAATGTATTTTGTAAGCTGGGAATATTACATGAAGTGTTTAAATTCTTCTTATTCTTCTTTGTTTGCTGAGGTTTCTACTGCGTTAGGTAGAGACTGTACCAAGTGGACCTTTGTATGCTGTCAGTACGCTGCCAAGCTTGTACTGTGAAATTCCTGCGATGCTTCAAGCGTTTTTGAGTGTTAGTCAATGGAGATGAAGTACGAGCAAAAAAACAAATCCGCTTTATCACATAAGGAGAAATCGCATTTATTTGGGATCCGTAGTGGAAATCCTTCCGGATGCCATACAGATTTTTTCAGAATAACGTGCAAAATATATAAGATAAATCAGAAACAAACAGCTGTGTAACCTGTCCAATCTGACACAAACATTGTGATTTTGTGAATCTCTAGGCGATTTTAATATACATTAGATACATACAGATCTTGTTGGTTTTTTTTATCACCAAATGTGCTTTTGAAGGCCAGTCCTACTCTGTGAGATAATAAAAAATAAATCTATATGTTCAAAACTTATACTCTTATGTGCAAATAAAATATGTAAGATGCAAAACTGTATGAATTATTCTGTCAAGCTGGCAGGTTCACTTTTCATTGCACTATGTGAGCTTATCATAAGGCTACAGCATATTTAATTCATACTGTACTGAGGTTCTCCTGGAATATTTCGACAGTTTTATGCCACAGGCAAATTCCTAATATACACTGTCCCTGCGTGTGGAGGGGGGTTATAACATACTGATACAATGGGAAAGAGAGTGGCTTTACTTAACTTTTACCTTCTACAGGGATTTATATACAGTATATACTATAGTTTATGGAGTATTTACACAGCTACATCTACAGTCTTGGCTTACTTTAGGTCAAGTCTGGTTTCCTAGCATATTGCAAGGAGTGTTGAAGTCAAATCAGGACTGTCTCATGAGTCTCACAAGTTTCTCATGAATAAAGACCATAATTATTATAACTATAACTATTATTATAACTTATTATAACTTAACTTCTGTTAAGACTTCAAACACTATGCAGTAATGATGATGAGATCTGATGAGATTCTTCGCTGCAGTAAAACCTTTGATCAGTGCAAACATTTTAAAGAGGTCCGTACATCCTTGAAAGATAATCCCGGCAAAGGTGGCTGACCGCTCCACTGCGGTCGTTTCCGTAAACATTCAGCGATTGGAACACGTAATCTTTGAAAATCCCCAGATAATTTGTCTCTAACATGTGCAGAAGTGATGCGCTTCGAGCCATTCCCACATGTTTGGCACAGAAAAAGGAGTCCCTGGGAGGCCAGAGTTTCAGACGCGATGCTGAGAAAACCTTTTACCTTGATGATATCAAAACACTAGTGAAACTCTGGGATAAGTGCATTAGTGTAACAGGGGATTATATATACAGTAGGGGAGTATAAAAAGAAATATATATTACCATAAGAAATAAAGGGAATTTTTATTCTCATACTGTATCTGTTCTGTTATTCTTTACAATCAAAGGTCCTGGTTTGGCTTGAACACCCCTTGTACTGTATAGCATAGCATATCATAGCATAGCACAATATAATATAATATAACATAATATTGGCGGCATGGTGGTGTAATGGTTAGCCTTGCACCTCCAGGATCCGGGTTCAATTCCCGGCCAGGCTTGATTCCCGTCTTTCTGTGCATGGAGTTTGCATGTTCTCCCCGTGCTTGGTGGGTTTCTCCGGTTTCCTCCCGCAGTCCAAAGACATGCAGATTAGGCTAATTGGTGTTCCTAAATTGACCATAGTGTGTGAATGAGTGTATGACTGTGTGGATGTTTGTGGATTGGCATCCTGTCCAGGGTGTACACCGCCTCGTGCTAGTCTCCTGTGATAGGCTGTGATCATTTGAATAATAATAATAATAATAATAATAATTTTATATATATAAGAATCTCGCTCATCTCTCACACAAAAATGAATTAAATGGTTTCAAAAAAGGCGAAAAGACAGAACCAAAATAAAAGACACAGTGCTACAGACTGCAGAGAGACTCAAATGATTGAGAAAAACATGCTTTTATGCTTTTCGAATTAGTTTAAAAATGTATATTACGTAGGATGCCTTTATTAAAAAAAAGAAGAAAAAAAAAGAAAGATGTTCCATAATCACATTGAAACTTTATTTGAATGCAAAGAACGGGTGAAAAATCGACTGCTTGGTACTGTAGGTGTTGAGGTAGAGTGGATGCATGGTTTGTTGTCTGAGATTTATGAATAAATAATAAAAATGAAATATTTAAACTTGACAATGGAATTTGTTTCCTTGTAAAAAAAAAAAAAAACTTCACTTTTTTTGTTCTCAAAATTAGCACACGGATTCTTTATTGTTGTTCAAAAGACAACAACTGCATACTGTACAGTACATAGTGTCTTGAGCTGACATTTCTATACAGTATAATCTATATGAAGTCATAATTTTTCATCATGTTGTACAGAGAGGGATTATATACTTCCCTCGACACTGTGTCTATTTTGGGGATATTGTGTTGTTAAATGAGTACAGAACAATAAGACACAACGCTGTTGTATTGCTGTCATCCAGGAAGTGTGCACAAAGCCGATGACTCAATGCTGTTTCCAAAGGCCTGAGCTTATCTTTTGAGCCACTGTTTGAATATTATTATAAAATATCCATAGGATCAAAGGTTGCAGGATTGAAGGGTCTTCTCAAGGGTCAGCGTGTCACGCCTGAGCAGCCAATAGCGATCAACAGCATGGGGTGGAGTCAGTCTCTAAGTGTGTGTCTGTTTGCTTTGACCTGTTAATGAGTCCAAATGTACCAGACCAAACCTGCACAAACATTGGACATCCACGTCCTCTCCACATCGCTGGCGACAGAAACAAGATCCGTCTGTGGATCCACGCACTGAGGTAGGATTTCATTATTTCTGCTGCCGCCTCTAATATGTTCATTGCAGAAGGATGAAGCTGTAAAATAAATCAGCAGTGTGAAGTGACAGCTCAAGCTGTGCAGGCTGCTCGTGTCGTGGCAATATGGCTGAGTGGCGCTCGCTGACCGAGTTGTCAAAGTGACACTCGAGAGGACCGAGGCGTTCCTCAGGCAACGGATGTGCATCCATGACAAGGCGACTGCATATGATTTCAGGCGTAAAAAAAAAAAAAAAAAAAAGTGACTTAATATGTACTTTAGATACTGAATCTAAATAATCTAAAGTACATTGTTTTGTTTCTACTCACAGCACATTTGTGTGGATGCTTAATGGTACTGCATTGTGAAAATTTCATTTCCGTGGGTATTTTTAGACTATTGGGAGATGCAGCAACACTCAGACACTGTGACATCAGTCAAAGTGTGTGCAGGTTTCTGTTCCTTTCTTTCTTTTCTTTTTTTAGTACAAGATTTTTTATTTTATTTGAAATAAAGTCTCCTCATGAATACAAAACCGTTTTGATGCGTTATTTTTTGTCTTTTTTAATTGCTCCAAAAAACAAGGCATAATTAAGTAACATGACATAAGAGGGGGAGTGCTGTTGTACTGAATATTAGCACAGCTCGTTTTTAATCCACCAAAACATTATACTTCCGATAACCAGTGTTGGGTGTAACGCGCTACAAAGTACTTAGATTACTTTTTTGATGTAGCGAGTAATCTAACAGCGGCAAAACACGCGGTGAGCCATGATGAACCGTACTTACGGCCACCGCGCGAAACAGCGTAGGTGAAATAGGGGTATTAGTAGTTAACAGATTATGGGCCAAACTTCGCTGAGTGATGATGGTAGAACAATTATAAAGGTCTTGACTAAAACAACATGCATGAGGAAGCACAAAGGAGTTTTCATTTTCTGCAATGGAAAAGGACTCGAACTAGTTACTTTTATCAGAAAGTAACGCAGTAATGTAACGGATTACTTTTTGAAGACAGTAATTTTGTAATGTAATTAGTTACTTTAAAAAGTAACATCCCTCAACACTGCCGATAACATAGAGAAATAATAATTACTAAGGAGACAAAGTGTTGTTTAAGATGACATAACGTATCAGAGGTGCTTGCTTGACTGGGTTTGAAAGTGGGTCTTGGCAGGCAACTACTCTCCCCTCCTTCCAGTACTGCAGACCATACCGACCCACTTTCACCCAGGCTGGCGACTGACAGTTAGTGTAATTAACAATTGTTAGACCACTTGTGACATCGAGTGATACATATAGTAAAAAGTGCCAGTGCTGTTATGCTCTATACAGAGTTATATGCTCTATAATCAGATTACTCAGTCTGAACTAACTGTTATATAATTTGGCATACTGTACATATCCAGATTTGAGATGGGTTTCATTATTTTAAAATGGCAAGCACTATTTGCATTTGGATTCTGCAACCAACCTTAGCAACTAATAATGTGTAAAGATATCTAATAACATTGGGGTACCAAATATTGAACACATTATTATTATTATTAGTGCTTGCGAAGCAAAGCATCACTTGCAGACATATTATTATTTTTATTTTTATTCTTCTTCCGTACAAATGTTGGCGCATACAGTAACTAGTCCCGTATTGTAGACCCATATGAGAGGAGTTTATTCGGGAATGGGGTGCTATGACTTTTCTACCGCCCCAAAAATCCAACAGACTTTACATTGAGACCAACTTTGACGGATTCAGGCGCAGAGCAAGAATTTTGTAGAAATATAAAATTTACCAAGCCTTGAAGAGGCTTGCAAGCTGCCAGGACATACCCTGCAAGAGGGTATAAGTTGTACCCCTGGGGCACACAAGGTGCCCAAATTTGCCCCATTGACATACTGTATAATGGTGAAGGTACTCCCCATTGAAACAGGACATGCTCACAGTTGCATTCCCGGCTATGGTAACTTCTATAGAAAATTTGGGACTGAATCTAACTGTGGATCCCATTGTCAAAAGGCCCAGAGGCCCAAGTTTTGCCACGAGAAGCACCACTCACGTTTTATTCAGAAAATGTATCTCACTAGGTATTATTATTAGTAAAAGTACAGTAGTATAATTATTTGATGTCCAAGATACCAGAAAAGGTATCTTCTTATATTACTTGGCAATTATAGTAATTATGCAGTTTGCCCTTAAAGCCTACAGTATGATCTTACTTTGTGTTCAAGAGGTGCTGCCTTATAATCTGTCATCATCAGTCATGTCGATTTGATAAGAGCAACACTTAATTGGGTAATAAAAATCTGAATTGTTTTGTTTGTACAGTAGCATTAGAATGATTTGAAGGTACTTTACAAATAAGTATTCATATTTGAAAAAAAACAGCCTTAAATGAATGCTCTACAATACTTTTACACGACCTGCGGTGAGTCAGTGATTGCCTGCATTAATGCAAAATAGCTCATGACTCATATTCTAAGGGACTCTACATACAGTAAATCACTGCTTAGAACTTAAAATGTGCTAAACTGCAGTATTAATGTGGTTGAAAAAAAAACATTGATTACTCATGGGATAGAGGCTAAACAGCTGTGTGTCCATAAGAAAACCACTTATTAGTAAGATTAATCAGAAAATAATCTTCAGTTCGCTAGGGAACATAAAGTAAAAAAAAATTAAACAATGGAAAAAGGTCATGGGTAAGAAGTGAGGCACATGAAACAACGCACCCATCATGAATAGTGTCCAATATACAAGCCCCTTGAAGCAGTGTTATGATCTGGGGTTGCTTCAGTTGGTCAGGTCTTGGCTCAGACTTATTATGTGGCAATAAAATCAGTCAGCTGACGACCTGAATGTACTGAATGACCACAGGGTCACATCCATGGAGTTTTTCTTCCCCGGCGGAATGGACGTCTTGTAGGACTCAATGGGGAATCATTTTCACACATGAATTGGCCATTGGGGCCTTTTTTTGACCAATGATGTGTTACCAGGTTGGTGTCCATTTTGGATCGTAGATCAATTTAATAGGTTGCTTTGAGATTACATCTACAAGAAGTATCTGAGGGACTCCTTTGGGATTCATATTTCAGTCCGTTATGCCTGTCAAGTGCAGACTCAGTGAAGGGGCAAGGCATGTGATGTAACAAGGCTTCTCAGTATAGCCCTTGAGGAAATTAAGAGGAAGAGACTTTGTATGTCAGCATGGAACAATCAGACAGCAGGGCTGCGAGATGCAGAATGATAACTGCAGAATAATTAATTTTCTAAATAGAATTATATGACAAACAATAAAGAGAGGACACAATATTTATTGACTTTAGGGCGGCTTAGTGTTTAGTACTGTCGCCTTGCACCTCTGGGGTCTCAGATTCTGTGTGCATGGAGCGTCTCCCCATGCTTGGTTAAGTTAAGCCTTTATCTATCACATATACATTATTGCACAGTGAAATTCTTTCTTTGCATATCCCAGCATAACTCGTGTCAGAGCTCGGGGTCAGCCATGATACAGCACCCCTGGAGCAGATAGGGTTAAGGGGCCTTGCTCAAGGGCCCAACTGTGTCAACCTGGTGGAGCTGGGGCTTGAACTGCCGATTTTCCGATCTGTAACGCAATGCCTTAGCCCACTGAGCTACTACTGCCCCACTGGTGGGTTTCCTCCGGATACTCCAGTTTCCTCCTACAATCCAAAGACATACCGATTATGCTAATTGGCGTCCCAAAATTGCCCCACACAGTGCGTGCTCTGTGATGGATTGGCACTCTGTCCGGGTTGTACCGCTCCTTGTGCCCTAAGTCTCCTGGGATAGACCCCATGGCCCTGTGTACAGGATAAAGCAGTATGAGAGAGTGAGAGTTTTACATTATTTTAACTAATTTACAGGAGTTTATACTTTATGTCTCATACTGCAGTTTGTTTTTTTATAGAACCCTATTATTAAAGATAAATCCCTGGGAGATTACTTTTTTAAAAGTACTAATTTATCTCTAAGACTGTGCTGGTACACCAGGAGATACACTTGACAGGAATGAACTGAAATGCAAGGATAATCTTACTGGGTAAGATTGTAAAATATTTTTTGTGAAAGGGTGAATAAAAATAGCGAGCAAGAGAGTGATGAGTAGCTGAAGTATTCTTGTCGCGGGATAAGAGGTATGAAGCTGAGGACCCAGGCAGTGACAACAGTTAGGACTGGGAAAACTGATGAGGCTATGAGAAGGCTGTAGCATTTCACGGTGATTCAGGGCTGTTGAGTACAGGTAGGGCAGAAGACAAGAATACAAAGAGGTGGATACTTGACAGAAGCAGAGTCTAAACCCACAGCGCAACCAATAATCAGAGATCCAGTAAGCAGATATGTAGCATTCAGACAGGGTAGAGACAGAGTTCAAAATTCCCTTGACAGAAAATTTAGCTGAGAGAAACAGGCAGACAGATGTGCAGAGGTACCAAAGAGTAACTCTGAGAGTAGGTCCAACACACATAGACAGTGTCATATTTATAGGCGGGTGTAGGTGCAGAGCAGAATGAGGGCTGGAGGTCTGAAGAGTTCAAACAGGGCCTGAAGAGAGAATCTAGCGAAGAGTGAACGGTGGCTGTGGAATAAGTAGAGCAGAGAGGCAGGTTGATTAGAGACAGATGGAGCTGATTAGCAGTGAGTGACAGCAGATGGAACAAACAGCGATGAAGTGCAAACCCAAAGAAGAAAAGGAATTAAATAATAAAAACTTTAATGCTGTCATAATAATAAAAATAGATCATGATAGATCGACTAAGAATGTTATTAGTGTTAAGGAAGCGAAACAATTTACAGATGTAATTTGTGACTCGTTTATGCATACTAAAGTTTGGTGTTCCACAAGACTCTGTTTTGGGGCCTCTTCTGTTTTCTAGGACATTTGTTACCTCTTATTACTTTTCAAGCAGAAGATTTGACCAAATCACCCCTATTGTTCCAGCATACATGCTTTAATTAAAAGGTGCAGGCTGTATGTTGGTACCTAATATAACAAGGACTACAGCGGAGGTTGCTGTGAATGGTATTCTGCAGATTCCAAAAAAGATGTATGGTCTTACTGAATATGGACATCCTGAAGATTTGCAACCTAATTTAAAAACTTTGCTCAAGTAGCACTCTTTATTCAGTGGAACATTTTACCTGGTTATTATACACTTAAAGATAAACACTTAAAGATTTCTTTTTTTTTAAATTACCCTGATGGTTATACTGAAGATTCCAACTGAAGATTCCAACACATCTAGCACTACGTGAACCAATGCATGTGACCATGTGTTACTTGCACATAACATTCTTTTGCTCTCGTTTACATTAACAAGAATAACGGGAATGGCTGAGATCAACTGAGTGTTCAAGTCAACAACTACAATAGAGTCATACAGGACTGTACAGTATGTGAATCTGTACTACGTTCTTATGACTTTTCAAGCTGATTTTTCTCAATAGACTATTGAGTAGTGAGTGATGAGTATGATGTGATGAGCAATTTTGTCAAGATATCCTGTAAGCCCTGTAGAAATACTGTAAGACCTAGGAAAATGGACTCATTATTGTTTACAGCTGTAAGACTACAGATTATAGTAGGAACAGATGCTTCATTCAATTCAGTGAAGCTATTTACTTTTGATGAAAGTTTTCCTTGATGAAAGGTATTGGGTACGAAGCGTCCAGCGACTCGATTTTGAGTCTGTAGGACACCTTGGGACAAAAGGAGACAAACATTTGTTTGATCTCCTCGTTGGAGCGTAACAAATACATCCATAAACTTATGAAACACAGGATTTGTCCTGAATCCTATTCATCCTCCTGTCTGTTTTTTTTTTTTTTTTTTGCTTGCCTGAGGTGTCCATTACATAATCTACTGTTCTTGTTTGACTGCCAGGCTTCACACTTCACTGCCACAATCCATCAATTTTGTCTTTTTAGATGACAAGGAGAATTGTAGCATGGCAGTTTAGATTTCAGGATTTTTCCAGTTGAGACGCACAACAGTTACACACACATGTAGCTAATCAAAGTCCTGTGAAAATATTAGAAATACACACTGAGTTCCAATTCAGTATGGATACACTAGGTATGTGTGATATGGACAATATTTCCTCAATCAATTTTTATTCATTCCAGTTAGATATTACAACTTAACCATTTACTGTACTGTATCTCAGCTATTTTTGGTCTCATGCTTTACAACATACAGCATGAAATGGCGATCCAATCAGTGCCCCTTCCTCCATCAGAAAATGAAGCTAATTAAGAGAGGGCTGTTCTCACAAAAATATTCTTCCTGGAAACTCATCATGTCAGCTGGTAGTTAATAGTTACCACATCATTGGGTAAACATGCACAGAAAAAAAAAAATTCCCCCAGGAGAGATACGATCGGATCAAGAGATCAATGGCTATTCTTCATCTGTAGAACAGATTATTAAATATTTACACCACCTCTCTCATTCTGATTGAAAAATATTCCAATCGGATTCTTGGATCGGGTCAGAATGTTCCCTAAGATGTGGTAACATGATGCATTTTTCTTCCAATTGGACTATTAAAATAAGAGTCCGTGTTCATAATGACGCTCTATGATTTATAAACATGCTGTCCGGGGACACCAAAAACTGGCTTGTTTGTCATGGATAAATCAAATTCGTTATCTGGATTTCATATTTCATATATTTGATATCCGTTGTCACAATCAGCGTTAATAAAAATCCTATTTTTCTAACCGGGCATGGGACCGGCAGTGCATGCGGTGGCTGGGTGGTATGGGGCGTGGCAGCCACCACAACGATGGCAGGGTTTGAACCTGGCCCTTAGATCCGAAAAAATCAACAACCTAGAGCCTTAACCACCTGAGCCACCACTCACTTAAAAGAGAGTAATAAACCAAATGAATTTGGCTGACTAGCAGTGACACCTCAAATTAAATGCTAACAATATCTAACAATAACACTATGCTGACCTATTATGCTATTGACCACTTATTGCTTGGACAACCACTTATTGCTTTTTTTTTTAGCTGCTAATTTCCCCTAGGGTTCTCATTAGTCTTTGCATCTTCATTTCTCTGTCCTTTTTTTTTTTTCAAACAAATTACATTGAAAATTCCTAATCAGCAAAAAACTGATCAGCACTGTAAACAAACCAGACACGTTATTTAAACTGTATGTTTTTATTCAGTTTTACATCATGTCAATCATTTCAGTGTTTTTCTTCGATGCTCGACAAATTAAGTACAGTATGATCAATTTGACCCAGTTCTGATTCTGTAGTAGGACCGCACCTTAATGACATCACAAAAGCACTGTCACTGTCTAGGAGACTGTATTCTAGGAACCGGATTGAGAGACACTGTTATAAACTAAAAACCCCTTTATCTAGGTGACAACACCATTAAAGGCTTACAGGCATTGCAACATCTGGTGGCCTGCGCGTACACACATGTGATACCGATGTGTTATTATTATTTATTGTTGCACGTTTTTCATTCTGCATTACAGCTCTACTCTCTGGATTTCTCTGCAGGTGAGCTGGTTAAACCTGAACCATGTGCAAGCCACAGAGCTCAGCTCTCGCTGGAGACATCTCTGTCACTTCACCACCTCCTCCCTCTGAGTCACCATTTAAATCATGGCTCGAGAGATGTAAACATGTAGGTTCTCATGTGAACAAACAGTGCCTCCTGGTGGTGGCTCTGGTCTTGGTGGTCCTGCTGGTCATGGTTCTGCTTCTGCTGTGGAACTATCAGTGCATCATGGTCACCAGAATGTGCCAGGAGGATGGATCTGAGTACGCCTACTTCAAGACAGATTTGATGGGGCCTTCGTTTACATAGAGAAGACGGAAAGATTTGGAATTCCTTAAGAATGTAATTTTCTGTTTGAGATGTGTCATTTAAATTTTTAGGAATGTAGCAATCCCATTATTATTTTCAGCTTAGTACAAATATTAGAGTTTTGAGAACACTGATACTGATCTCCTCCTGTGTAGTGGCTGTGTGATTTCATA
Source organism: Clarias magur (assembly GCA_013621035.1). Classification (NCBI taxonomy): domain Eukaryota; kingdom Metazoa; phylum Chordata; class Actinopteri; order Siluriformes; family Clariidae; genus Clarias; species Clarias magur. The sequence goes on from QNUK01000121.1 coordinate 242,775, forward strand.
ATGAATTTGTTCTCTGTTCACTTGCAAAACAAAAAGCAATCAAGTTGCTTACAACTAACAACTGATATCATATCAAAGCAATTTCCTAGAAATCTGTGTAATTATATTAAATCCCTACTGCGTGAACGAGAAGATGACATGAAGATGAAACCTTTAGCGAATACAGATTCAAAATGAAACTCATTCCATCCTCTTAAGTGAAACCCAATAGTGTCAGTAGAAATCATTACAGTACACAGGCTTAAGAGTGTTGAAAAGATGGTTAATATGAGTGTATTGTTAATAGGAATCCTGGAATGAACAAAGAACGGATTTTATAATTCAATCAGCAGTTTATAATCGTTATTATATATCGTTAAGTACGATGAGCGTTCATGTCAAATTGAGAGAATGAAGGTGTCAAGCTGATTGACATTTACGTCAAGCACAGTACATTAATGAGACTCTTAGAAAGCAGTAAAACATCTGAATGGTACAAATGTTTTAAAGAAGGCCGTACATCTGTGAGCCCATTGCAGTCATTCCCATGAACATTAAGCAAGTTTATTGTACAGTATGGCTAATCCTTGAAAGTCTACTGATAACTTGTAGAAGAGATGCACCTGTCTGTGGGAACCTCACACACAATCATTCACATACACAACTTGCATATGACCTTGTTTTAAGCCATTTCCATGTTCCATGTTTAGGCCATTAAAGGAGTTTCTGGGAGGCCAGCTTTTCAGATGTGTAGTTTTTACTCTCATGACTGTATTATGTTCTCATGCACAATTGAATGTCCCAGTTTGAATTGAACGCCCCTCATACGACTCTACATACGATAGTTAAGAACGTCCACTGAAGCAATGACGACTTGGACGTGAGCAGTTTTGGGGAAGTGAATATTATGTATAAAACAAAGTAGAACTTCCCTAAAACATAAATGATCCCAAAAGTGCCCCAAATGGCTTTAATACTTTGATTTAAAAAAAAAAGGGGGGGGGAGGATTACATCATCGGGTAACACTTTCATCAAGTTTTAGTGCTGCTCTTTTTTACAGCGTTCAATTTTTGTTTCTAAATGACAACCACTCATAGTAGAACAAATGGATTTCTCAAGGTCTCTTTGAGAAAGTAAGCTTTACAGTATATTTAAGGATTTCAATTTGGAAACATCTCTGATTTAAATCACCAATATATACAGTAGGTCTCTACTGTACAGTATGTAGAACCTTAAAGACCTCCACCAGAGGAATAAACAGAAGATCCATTAAGGCTGAATAAACCATTATATAATGTAAATCCAATCCAGAAATAATAAAGGCTGTTATTATGCCCAGGCTGTTTTCAATGCTTGCTTCTAAAGAGCCACATTGATTAGGCAGCTCTGACCATAATTCCAGTAAAGCAACTCACAAGTTGATATGAATGTGCCTGTTTTTAAAAAAAAATTTTTTTTATAAATGATAACATCTGTAGTCGTTTATAGTACACACATATGGAAATGATGGACTCAAAAAACACAAACAAAGTGTTCGCTCATTAGATTGTCTTTTAAGATTGTTTGGATTGGAAGGAGTCTCCAGTGTCAGCACTTTGTAATAATCACTGATGAAGATGAAACAAAGTTTTCCAAACTTTTCGGGTTTGTCTTCCCTAAGTGAGGCATCAGGAACATTACAAGCTGCATTTTTGTCTCACAGACTCGAAATGAGTGGAGGAACAGCTGTTCACAGCTGTTATAGAATAAGAGATAACAGGAACTCACTTGCTTTCACAGACATTTCAAACAATTGAATGTAACCACAGTCAGATATACAGTAAGCACACAGAATGGCCTGTAAATGAGGATAGGTTCCCTGTTTGGTCTGGTTCCTCTTAAGATCTCGCTAACCTTAACCCTTGGCATTTATTCCTAATGAACCTCTTAATGATAATCATTAAAAGTTCGGTATAAATAAAATTTAATTGAATTCAAGAATTAAATGTCATTATTGTATAATGTACACCTGTGTGGTGTTGACAATTTGTTGTAGTGATATAATTGTTGTAATATGCTAGTCTGACACTTGTAGTTTAATTGCTTGCTTAGTTTTGCCCAAATAATTAGAAATAAACTAAAACATACAGACTTAAAAAAATAATAATAATAAAGAGTGAAAGGTAGAACCTTTTAACAATTCACTGACCTTTGAATAAGCAATTTTCATGGGATTTGTGAAACACATTGTGTGGTTCTCTACATTCAACCACATGTTGCACAGTCACAACGGAAGTTTCACAGTGATGTGTCTGCTGAAACCTCCAGGAAGATAAAATGTCATATGGATAAATGCATATAACAAAGGTAATGACAGAACTGAAAATGTTGAAGAGTTTTGCATTATGCCTGTATATTATCGTATTTTAGTATAATGCTATTACTACTATATTGTTATACTAATATTGGCCTACATAAAGCAGAAAAAAAGAAGAAGTTTGGAATGATTGGAGATCTTGGTGATGTTGTATTGCATAAAAGCTACAGTAAAAATAGCATGGGCATTAGAAAAACACTTAGTGGCTTACTGAGTCCAGATTGTCCCTATTCCAGAGCCACCATGGACCCCAAGTCTTTATGATGTGCTGAAGAAGACTTAATGGAGTGTTTCGTCTCTCCCATTATGGGTAGAAAAAAATGAATACAACTCTGAATGGGAAAAAAAAATGTTATGACATTGCATTGCATAAGGGGGTTAAAGTAAATGACACAATGAGTGTGTTGTAATCCATGTTAAAGGTGGGCAAATGAAATATTACTTACTCACTCACTCATCATCTATACAGGTCACAGGGGGCCCTCGAGACTATGCCAGGAGACATAGTTCACGAGCCGGGGTACACGCTGGATGAGATATCAGTACATCGCAGGACACACACACACACACACACACTACGGGCATTTTGGGAACGCCAATTAGTCTAATCTGCATGTTATTGGACTGTGGGAGATAACCTGGAGGAAACCCACCACCCACAGGGAGAACATGCATGTGGGAATCGAACCTGAACCCTGGAGCTGCGAGGCGCCAGTGCGAACCACTAAACCACCACACCGCCTGAAATGAAATCTTACCCAAGCATAAATGCACGTAACAATGTAGTAATGACTTGAACTTGAAGTGTGGTAGAGTTTTGTATTATGCTTCAACTACAGTATGCATCATACTTCATTAGTATACATTCATGTGTTCATACTGTATTTTTTTCTTTGAACACGTTCCAAAAAGTTCGAATAGCTATTATTTATTCTTGTTCGTTTTTTCTTCTTTTTGTTATTACTATTATTTTTTTTACATTGTCTCAATCATGATTCAACAAGTTTTTGCATCATGCAGGGGGCATTCACATACTGTAGGGCCAGGTCCAATATTTATCCTTGTTGTTCCGAGTCTATAATGGAAGACAACATCAAAGAAAGAAGTAAGTCTTTTATGTCTATTAATGTTTGTTTTGTTTTCTTTTGTGCATAATTGCAGCAGCTTGTGCGGGCACTTGTGCTGAATTGTAGGCTTGCTTTAGTGAGTTGTGTCACATGTAAGAGCCATGCCCACTTTTATAGAGAGAGCGCTCAGCGCGCCTTATCACACTCGAGACACCGGCGCGCGACTCTGCAACAGGTGAACTGCGTACAGTATAGACTCACTCACTCTCACGCACGCGCTATCTATCATGGGGAATCAACAGCAGTCATGCCGCATTATCGTGCCAGTTGCCATGTTATTACTGGCGACTGTCGGCATTCTTCTGCTCGCCATCAACACCGAGGACGTGAAGGAACCCGGAGACTACATGGTACTCGGACTCTCTCTCTCTCTCTTGAATCTCACTCTCCACATTATACAGTATATATGTGTCTTCTGGTCACCAGCTTTAACAGCAATCTTTTAATCCTTTATCACATTTACGTGATTCATTCATTTATATTCGTAATATGCCTAATATGACCTAATATCAAGCCCGACCTAATGTCAACCATGATTCAGTGATCGATTCAATTCATTAATCTGCGCGTATATTGGCGCATATACGGTACCAGAACAACCAGCATGAAGCAAAACTAGAATGTTGGGCGTTTTAACAAATTCCCACTTAATTGCACACTTTAATCATTTATTTAAGACATTTAAAACATATTTTTAATCGTGTTTGATCATTCGTAATATATTGACAAATAGATAACAGTAAATAGTGTGCTAATACTGTACTAAAATGACCTCTGTCTTTGAGATATCTTGCAAATAAATCTTGTAAATAATTTATGTTCTGTTTATGCTTAAAAAATCTACGAAAATGTATATTTTTTTTTATAAACACGCGTTTGTGTACTACTTATTATTTATATATTCTACCGTAAGACTTGATATATATGCGCACTATCAATATGTGTTTACGTCACCAAACAGCTTTAACGTTTGTCAGAGCCTAACAAATTAACACATATATTGGGCGTTTTAATAAATTCCAATTTCCTCACACACTTAAAACAATAATTTTATCAAATTTATTTAATACATTAAAATATTTTTCATCGTGCTTGATAATTGGTAAGATATTGACAATTAGATAACATTGTGTGCTAATACTGTACTAAAATGACCTCTGTCTCGCGATATCTTGTAAATAAACCTTGAAAATAAATCTTGTGAATAATTTATGTGCTGTTTATGCTAAAAAAAATATAAAAAAAAAAATAAAATAATGCTTATTTGAAAAAACGCGTTTGTTTACTACTCATTGTTTGTTCTACCGTAAAACCGGATATATACATGCGCACTTTCAATATGTGTTTACATCATCAAACAGCTTTAATGTTTGTCAGAGACTAATAAATTAACATATTTAATTCATAATAATAGGTAGTAGTCTCTATTTAAGGTAGTACACTAAAATGTCTGCTTGTGGGAAGGTGTAGTTTGTATGATAAAGATATGTGAATGTATTCAAGGTGGCATGATAGTTTAGTGCTTAGTACTGTTGCCTCGCTCCACAAGGCTCTGGGTTCGATTCCTGCCTTCCGGGTCCCCCTGTGCTTGGTGCTTTTACTCTCGGTATTCCAGTTTCCTCCCAAAGACATGCAGTTTGGCGTTCCAAATTGTCCATAGTGTGTGAATGTCGACCAGAGGTCGTAAAAATTGGAATAAAATACAATGACCACCTTCACGGTCCCCAGCTGGACTACAGAGGTTCCTAGATTAATTGCGTCAAATTTATTTCAACATAAATCCCATCTATGTAAAACCCATCCGAGTTATATGCTGCGATGTGGATGTGACAATGAATATTATTTGAGAGTGAAAATTATCGAAATTTATTTGATTATAATAGACTAAACAGAAGCATAATTATTGTTATTAATGTAGGTTGAATCATGCGGAAATTAGTATTCATTGATGCCTCCCAAGAAATTCAACAACACTGGATGCCAGTTTTTATCTATTTATTTCCTCTGCTTTCTTTTTCCGCTGTCGTTATCGTCATCATGATTAATCACAGTGGAAGCCATTGTGGAGAAATCTAATCAGGATGTGAATAAATGGGAGGCGGCGGTCTGACAACCTTAATTAAGACTTTAATACCATCAAAAAAAAAAAGATGACACCCCTGAGTGAATTTAAAAGTAAAGACTTGAGTAAATAAGTTTTACTAATCGTGCCTGAAAGACAAACACCCCTACAGTGGGCCGTAATGCTTCTTCGCTCTCTGATTCTACATCAGGTTTTATTTTTTTCGAGGCATTACGAATTCATTCAGTGTAAAAGAAAAATATGAGGAAAATGTTTTAAACATATAGTTTCGCCTTGCACCTTCAGGTTCCAGATTCGATTCCCACCTTGGGGTCTGTGTGCATGGAGTTTGCATGTTCTTCCAGTGCTTGGTGGGTTTCCTCCGACAGTCCAAAGATATGCTGATTAGGCTAACCGGTGTTCACAAATTGCCCATAGTGTGTAAATGAGTGTGTGTATATGTGTGTGATGGATTGGCACTCGGTCCAGGGAGTACCGGGTCTTGTGCCCTAAGTCTCTTGGGATAGGCTCTAGGCCCCCCGTGACCCTGAATACAAGATAATATACCGCATAGATGATGAGTGAGTGAGTGAGTGAGCTATGTTAAACTTGAAATTAGTTTATATATGGTTTAAATTTGTATCTATGTTGTTTATGTTACCTGTGTTTAGTCTTTCTTTAGTTTACGTTGGGACCGGGGTGGCTCGTGGTTATGGTGTAGGATCTTAAAAGAGTGTTGAAAGTTAAACGAGATAGGGCGAACACATTGAATGTGACTATGTTACACACAATGGACGTTAAAAAAAGCACTGTATTCAAAATGGGGTCATGACACAATCTGCATTATCTGCGTTATGTCATGTTTATCAAGTGCCTTGCACATTTGCTCTGTTGAATAAGGACAATGTGCATTTAGTACTAGATCATTTTAGGCCACAGTAATAGTAATAGCAAGATAGTAGTATTAAACACTGCCTGGGCAAAAAAAAAAAAAAAAAAAAAAAAAAAAAAGACACGCCATTTTGATTTCCATAAGCAAATGTGAATGCAGCGAGTAGTCTTGTCATTTCTTAACCCGTCATGTCGTAAGATGTATCGCATGAGGTTGCTCCTGAGGTTGTTACAGTACATAAATAAATAACCAATTTGTGAACCCCAGTTCCAGGTGGGTCAAATTCTCAGCTTGGCATCAAACAAAGAAAACAACTTGGGAGTCTGCTGAAATGATTGGAATTGGATAAAGAATTGTCTAAGGCATGATTTCAACCTGGGCCGATCAGGGATCGAAAAAAAAGCTACAATAGAAATCAGAGCTATGTTTAATAGTGAAAGTAAGAGCATTTTCGCTTAAACGATGTTGACAAGAACTCAGAGGATTAAGACTAAACAGCTGTATGTCTATAAAAAAAAACGCTTAGACTTAAGACTAAGTGGGAAAAAGAATGAATGCAAAATGAATGTAAATAAAAGTTATGACACTGCAGTGCTTAAGGGTATTAAAGTAAATGCCATAATAAGTGTGTGCTGTAGAGGTCAAATAAAATATTAAAGTGTGTTTCTTTTTTTTGCCGAACAGTCTGTATTGATTTACAACAGTGATATAAATATGTAATACGGTATAGTACGATCAGGGTAACACTCACTATTGAACAAAATAAGCGTGGGAGATAAAAAATAAAAAAAACATCCATACATATGGTGTTTCCTTCAGTTTAAGTGGTTGTATGAATGCAAGGGATTCAATTAATGTCAACATGCTGTTTTTTTTTGGATGTGCGTTTGCATTCTTCGTTTGAAAAGAAGAAAAAAGAAGAAGAAATCCGCTTCATATTCCGCTTGACTGAGCGGAGGGAATGTGTTGCCTCTGGCCCTGGTGTGTGTAAAATCACAGCTTTCTGAAGCATTGAATGAATGAATGAATGAATAAACTACTACAGAGTGGGAGTCTGGCTGCATTTATTTGATTTATAGACATCAAATTAAAGCAGCGCCAATAACGGCAGTGCGTGAGCAGGAGGGCGTGGTGCAGGGTGTTTTGCGAGAACGTAATCCGTGACATATCTTGTAAATCTAGCCCGTTTGTTTTGATATCCTAAGCGTTTATTTGTTGCTATGGATGAGGATAAATGAGCGATCGCACCTAAACAAACTGCGAAAAAGATGGCACACATCCAGCCCTCTGTGGATGAAGTGGGAACACTAGTGTAAGTGTGTGTGCATGGAGTCTTGCGATGGGCTTTATGCCCTTTTCATTAAGCCACACAGTGGCCTATGAATCATCCAAGCATAAAAACCATTTAATCAGTGAGAAACACTGAGGCGCAGATGATGATTATGATGATATACCTGAATGATGATGATGCTGAATGCTTAGCGGTCGGAACAGATAAGAGGGGAAATGAGGTTGCTGCTGAACTTGTTACATGAACCGATTTTTTTAATTGTACCATAAGGCATTTTGCAGCATGCCGCAGAAAAAATAACACATTTGTTTCCATTTATTTAATTTAATGCACTTCATTTAATTTGATTCAATATGAAGAAATGAGGGGTGGCTCAAGAATTATTACTATTCTATAGTTATTACTATAACTATACTATAGAATTATACTATTAATTCTATTACTTTGCTTTATTTCCTTTATTATTATTATTTTTTTTTAATGCTTTATGATCTCTGAGGTTTGTTTTTTGGGAGTCCTCGGTTTTCTATGGTCTTGCACCTGAGCAAGTGAACACAGGAGCTCGGTGAATACACGGCAGCTAGAGCGGAGCGGTACACAAACTAAGCCGAAGGGTGGAGCGCAGCTGGATTGGGAACGTTGCCGACCTTGCGTGTATTGTCTTGTACACTTGAGCAAGGAGATAAAAGCATGTGTGCTTCAGCCTTGCCCTTGAGGCAAATATGCTTTTTTTTTCTGTCCACACAACAAAAGCGAACAATGAATACGGTCCGTTGTCTCGTAAAACTCATTCAAAAGAAAATTCCGCCTTGGATGAGTGTCTAAAACGGTCCAGATTGCTTTTCTCACATTAAATGTGTCCTAAATGTTCCCGTGAAGTAAATCTCCATAATAACGGGCGGAATTATCCTTACTGGTTTGACTGATCTCTTACCGAGACTTTATATGTGTGTTTTGCAGTACGGTATCGTCCTTGATGCTGGATCCTCCCATACAGCCATGTTTATCTACAAATGGCCTGCAGACAAACAGAACGACACCGGTATTGTCAGCCAGCACAGCGAGTGCCATGTGAAAGGTGAGTGAATGCAAGCCTGTTTGGGCATGCATATCTACATGTGTCAGGTACTGTATACACAAAACTCTCATACAGTACAGACTCAAATCACATCGATCAAACGTGATTAAATCAGTGCTGTGTCGGCTTTAGCGTAGATAGATGAGGATGCGATAATGAAGCAATACACAGAAGGCAGTGAGAAGGATATTTAATTGACATGTTGCATTGTTGTTAATGGCTACAATACAAGGTTTAGTATAAATGTGGTTCTTAACCCTGGAATGCACATCTGATTTAACTAAGCAGCTTAGTAACAAGTTTTTGTCTGAATGGAACCGCGTGTGGTAGAGCAGAGAAAATACTAAACCGGGTAAGGACAGGGGGTTCAGGGGGTTCTTCAGGAACCACTGAGGAAGACTACACTGATTCAACCTGAGATCTGAGAGATCCTGTCTCTTAGTAAACACCGTATGAAAGGACAAACTCACTGAAACCAGAGCTTGTTCATTAAAGGAGTTCCTGGAAGGCCAGCGTTTCAGATGTGAAGCAGGCAGTCTGATCATGGAGAAATCTTTCTACCTTGATGGTGTCCAGGTGTCCAAGTATCCAAGTGCATTTGTGTAGCAGGGCATTAAATAGAGAAATAACGGGAGTTTTTACTCCCATGACTGTTTTTTGTTATTCTGCGCAATCAAAAGTCCCGGTTTGACTTGAACACCCTTCGGATATATTTCTATAACTTACATTTGGCAGACGGACCCTTTTCCAGAGCAGCTTATATTCTTATCTCATTATACATATGAGAAGTTGAGGGATTAGGGCCCCTCTCAGCGGCCCAACTTGGTGGTCGTAGGATTTGAACTGGGACCTCCCAAGCCGTAGTCCAATGCTTTAACCATTGAGCTACACTTGAACAACAACATCACATGTTGGAACTGGAATTGGTAAAAAAAAAATGTACTAGGCTAGATGTTGCTAAGCTAGCAAGCTAGCATCTAACTAATCCATGGCAAATTGAGAGCATTATATGCTACTTGTGTGTTAACGGATGCCATGATAAGCATTGCCCTCATCCTCATCCTCATTTGGGTTTTAAGAGGAGATTGTGAAAGAATTTGAAATGATTGTCTCAGCAAAAATTGCACTTGAATTTATTACGCCTGGTTATTACTGCAATGAAAAAATTTTATTGAAATTTTATTTGTCACATAAACAGTCATACAGAGTACGATATGCAGTGAAATGCTTAATTATAATATGCTTTATTATAATGGTAATAACATCTGAAACCTTGCATGCAAATTGTAATGCAATTCCAACTTAAACACAAAACTTTACTTCCTTCAATATAACACCAAGATCACAGGTTCGATCCCAGTACAGGCCAGGAAATGCTTTTGGGAGCAGTGGTGGTTCTGAGGGTTAAGGCAGTGAGTTATTGATCGGTAGGTTGGTGATTCAAGCCCCAGCTCTACTTAGTTACCATTGTTGGGCGCTTGAGCAAGGCCCTTAACCCTATCTACTTGTATCATGGCTGATATCAATTATGCTGGGATATGCGAAGAAAGAATTCCATTGTTCAGTAAAGTACATGTGACAAATAAAGGCTTAACTTTACTTAAGTAAAGGCATAAAATCCATATATTATAAAGATTGTTTTTGTACTCAGATCATAGTGGCACGTTTATTCTTTCATACTCAGAAGTTCTAATGTTCTAAAGACGTGTGTAAAGGTTTTCTTCTCAATGTTTCCAGAATCTTTGCACTTAAACAGGACCTACAGTAATGTTACGGAAAGTCATACCATTGGTACATCTCAGAACAAAACGTAACCAAAGGTTTCTAATCAGTAGCAGTGAAAAACAAACAAACCACGTCTCGGTTGAAGCCTTATGGAAGTGATCTGATCTGTTAAGATTTGTTTCACTTCTTACAGAAAAATTCTTGCTTAATACAATACTTGGTAAGAATCCCAACAGATGTTTATTTTATAAGCTTCCTCACTCAGCTGAGGTCGCATTCATGGGTCAGATCATTGAGATCATCCTCAGAGCTTTCACTTCATTTTATCAAGTTCTCCCTTAAACAATGTGCAGAGCTCCTTATGGTCAATGCAATATCCTCAAAAAGACCAGACACCCACGACTTTCAGTTCAGGTTCCCCATCATACGGGGTCACAGAGATGCCTACCGTTGCTAGGAGACGGTCTGAGGAAGCATCTGGCATATCAAAACCAACCGTCGTTCCCCTTATCAGTGCATCCTGTCTGTGGAAAGGGAAGTCCTCAAGTTGAGTCATAAAATCTAAATGAAGTACTACGTTGCTGCTTTTTTTTTTTCTTTCATCTATAGGAGGGGGAATATCAAGCTATATGGGTAAAAGAGGAGAAGCTGCTCGGAGCCTGGAGGTGTGCATGGAGAAGGCTATGCAGGACATTCCCAAGGCAAGGCATCAAGTCACGCCTTTGTATCTTGGAGCCACCGCTGGCATGAGACTACTGAAGTAAGTCACACATTCCACAGGGCGTGATCAGGGCATTTCCAGAGAAATAGTGCTTTGCACATCTGGGATCATGCTCGTTTTTAGTCAAAAATGAATGATTAAGGTTGTCGTTGTTCTCTGCAGCATGTCTAGTCCCAAAGAGTCAGATGGGATTTTGAAGGAAGTAGAAGAAAAGCTGAAGAGCTATCCGTTTCGCTTCAAAGGGGCCACGATACTGACGGGGCAGGAGGAAGGAGCGTACGGCTGGGTCACCGTCAACTACCTGTTAGAGAACTTTATTAAGGTAATAATAATAACAATAATTAAAAAAAACAACATCATCATCATGCCATCATCTTTATTTCAGGTTCACACATGAAATGAGGCTCAAAGTTTTTCTCAGGAAAAAAGGAAACATTTTAAACGGAATTAAGATTAAAATCTAACTGCTTGGTCATACCTGCATTCTTCTCATGTGACTTTTTGGTGTCTCCCATAATGGCAGTTCCAATGCAAAACAAAAAAAACTTTCTGGTGTAGTTAGCACCGTCGCCTTGCAGCTCCAGGGTCGGGGTTCGATTCCCGCCTCGGTGTCTGCGTGCATTGAGTTTGCATTGTCTCCCCAACATTTCGAAGACATGCAGATTAGGCTAGGCAGATTATTGCCACGGAGGAATGTCCTACCACAGCTACCATCACCACTGGTTTCCACCATCCACTACTGGACTACAGAGGTTTCTACAGTAGATGGATGGATGAATGGCTGAAATTATATTTGTATATGTATAAATTTATATAGACTACATTATCTGTCTTCATATTTTTGTGACTTTCCTAATATGTACTATTATTACTAATATTCTAAGAATATTCCCCAAAATCCTGTTATTATTAATGTACAGTCTGGTATAATCTGTTATAATGCTTCCTGGCCTTTTTCTCTCACCAGTACGGGTTTGTAGGACACTGGCTGTCCCCTGGTAAAGAGACAGTCGGCGCACTGGATTTCGGTGGCGCTTCCACTCAGATTACATTCGAAACGAAGGAAAAAGTGGAGGACAAGAAGAACCTCATGACGCTGCAGCTGTATGGAAGGAACTACAGCATCTACACTCAAAGCTTCCTGTGCTATGGCAGGGACCAGATGTTACGCAAGCTGCTGGCTCACCTGGTTCAGGTACAGTAATTACTAGTTATTCTGTAGTCACATTTCTATTGCTTTTAAGGAGTACCGGGTTACCAGGCCATGTTTCTTAAGCATACGGCAAGACAGACCAGGTGTAACACTATACTAAGGTACTGGCAAAGTTTCAATAAGTTACGAGGGGAGGGATGAGAGGTACTTAGTGCTCCCACATTAATCACGGCTCTACAGCCAATCAGGGGCGTCTGTGTGTTACTCCGCCCCCAATGGTGCGTGAGCGAGCAGTTCGAAAAGATGCGGTCGGCTGGCGTCACGTGGTTTGGAGGGAACACGTGATAGTCTTCGGCTGACTGAGTGGTAGTAGTAGCCTTAATGTGGAGCCCCCTAGTGACGGGGAGGAATTGGACACGATTAAATTAGGGAGAAAATCGGGAAAAGATAAAAAAAAAAAACAGAAAGCAAATGTTTTACTGCGACGGGCTTCAAAGTGCTACAAAGTTGTTTGTTTATGTAACAACATCAGCAGCGACCTCATTTCCCCTCTCGTCTGTTCCAACTACTCAGCATTATTCAACATCAGCAGTATACAAATCATCGGCCTGATCATCTGTCATCATCATCCGCACCTGTTTCTCACTGGTTCATGCCTTACATTAGATGTTTTTTATGCTTGAATGATTCATGGGTCACTTTGTTTTTCTCTGAAACTGCTCAGGTTTACAGGGACTAGACTGAAAATGAGAGACAAAAAAGTCCTTCAGGAAGCCTGGGGAACTATTTCTCAAGGCTACATTTAAAATACAAGAAAGCTTTGTTAGATTTTTCAGTACCGTACATTATCTGGACCTTTTAGTATGGATCCGTGTGCTGATCTTATCCATGCTACAGAGGAGGGATCCCTATTTCCAGTAACTCCATTAAAAATGTGTTTTGTGCTTCGTTGCAAAGTTGATTCAACCTTTCTTTCTTAGCAATATTGCACAGTTACTGTACATGTCCAGCTCGCTGTATTGCATTTCATTATTCTTTGCAAACATTATTTGTTTTTAATTATCGCTACTGGTATTATTATTTCCTTCACTGATTGTTGCGGAGCGTTTATAAACCCGCTAAATACCTTTCCCCCACATTTCTTTCATTTTGTTTTGGTGGCGACACGGTGGCTAAGTGTTGCCTTGAGACTCCAGGGTTCGGGTTCGATTCCCGCGTCTGTGTGCATGGAGTTTGCATGTTCTTACTTTTTTTTGAAGGCCCTATTATAGGTACCTTTACTATTATTAATTAATGCACTTTGGATGTACTGGTGGAGGGAATCTACTGTGAAAAATCACGATAATTAACAATACATAGCCCTTTCAAAACTGGGCCTGAGCTCACTCTGACCCGGCTCTATTGTCAATGAACTGCCCTCTAGAGATACATCTAGTGAATCATTAAAAATCTTACTGAATTTCTGTCTCTCTCTCCGATTGTCGCTCAATTTTGCAAAAACCGCCACAACAAAACCTTAAGCCTCGTCTCCTGAGTGCTATAAAAAGGAATGAAGAAGATCGGTTAAGCCCGTGGGGAGCATTAAGGGTGTGTTTTTTTTCTTACTTACTTCCCAATAGGAAATTTCACTCTAAATTCCATTTAACAAGCCACCTTTCAAAACAAAAATTGCCATCCATCCACAAAAAACAATAAGCATCAACAGTTCCTAAGACATTCCCGTTTCAGAAGTAAACCTGTGCATTTCCATATAACTATTCAATGAGCTCTTCAATTATATAACCCGTGTCTGTGAGACGGAGAGAGAGAGAGAGATAGATCATGTTACTGTACATTGTCTGTGTGTTAGTGAGCCACACATAAAGGGCTGTTGCTAGGACAACCTCCCGCTTCACTCACATACTGTACAGTTCACTCACTCACACTGAGAATCCATCAGGATTCATATTTAAGAAAAGGGAGGGAGGTAGATTATTGAGTTGTTGTTTTTTTGCTCAGGAAAGGCGGAGCATCCTTATTCCACTACCGCACAGTTTGGCTAGGAATTTTGCCTAGTCTGCTTAATTCTTTGGAGGTAAAACATCTGAAATATACTATCAGAGAATGTGAGTTTTTCACTGAAACTGGTAAACAAGATGAAGAATCAGGAAATAATAGCTAGTGTATCTGGGTTCAGTGGAAACGACCTTAATGTTCGTTAAGGACAATCACACAGCAGACAATCCGGTCCGCACACGAACTTGACACAGGTTTTACACCAGATGCCCTTCCTGACGCAACCCTCCCATTTTATCTGGGCTTGGGACAGACACTTCATCCAGTTGTTGGGAATCGAACCCAGACCTTTCGCATGGGAGATGAAACACCTATTGTACCACTGAGCCACCAGTGCCCTATTGCCCTGATGACGTCAGACACAAAATCACTAGGCTGAAAGATTTTAACTTGGTGGAACTTTAAGGTGACAGTTACTGTTACTTAAGTACTTACAGTTACTTAAAATATCAAATTTGTTCAGCTAACTTGAAAAGTGTCATTTCTACAAACTCGTAAATACCAAAAGGTTCTAAATACTCATCAAGGTCTATTAATTTGAACTAATTGTAATTATTTGTGTTAACAGTACTCAATGTGTTTAATTACTTTGAGCCTTAGGGTTTACAGTGTAGGAATCGCACCCATCTGTCTCCACCTTCACGTTCCCCCTGCACTCAGATCCAGTAGACTCACATTTACTGTAGGTTACTGATTAAATCTTCCATTCATTGTGGAATAAAATTATTTACCCATTTCAAGGATTTTTGTTTGTGTTTTAATGATATTCAACTTGTTCACACAATACATAAAAAATACAATAAAAGCCTCTGAGCCTCTGAGGTTTGTCATATTTCAGCGGAACAATTTGTCTTCTTTGTACAAGGCTGAGCATGTACTGTACTGTACTGTATGAGTCGTCCAAGCCTGAGATGGAGATTACCTTCTAAACATTTTAATTGAAGCTCTTTATTGTCAGGTAATGCGAATATAATCTCAATACTTGTATCTAACCTACAGTACATGCGTTTATAGATTTTAGTCTGTTGTTTAAAGTCAGATATTTTTTCCTCTTCGGGGCATTAACTGTTGTGTTGTTGTATAAACCTTGAGGATAAATGTAGACATCATGTGACGATTGTATTGTGCTCAACAGTATCATGTTGTGGTTTCTTGTCATGCCGGATCTTGCAGCAATCCCACAGAAAGTCTGTTTCGTGCCATTGTGGTTTTTTTTTTTTTTTTGACTGCAAAAAAAAGCATGACAATCTTCAAGTGCAGTTTATCGGTGGAGATATTGTATAATTATCTCTGAGTTTTTTTTTTTTTTATAAACCATCACACGCAGTAATTAAGATCCGTACACATCGTATCTTTTTACAGATTTGCTGTTACCGGAAACAGAGCAAGTAAAGGATGCGAGGATGCAAGAATCTTCACATGTTTAATCTCTATTTTAACTGATAGAATCATTACAGAATTTTGGGTTAGTTGTCTGTTTATACAATTTCTTTTTGGGAAAAGTACTCTATCTATCTCTCAATCTATCCATCTGTCTGTCTTATAATAATACGAAACACTTTAAAATTCCAACCAGTTAGTTCCTCCTTGTCTTCCAATTTGTGCAATGAAATATATTTAGTGTCCATTTTATTATGAACCTGTACTTTTGGATGTTCATGCATTTGTCCACGCTGCCAATTATTTATTAGAAGTCTTCAGATACAGGTCCAGGATTCATTTTGCACAGAAACATGATAAAAAGATTTGAACTGTCCTAATTTGATGAGTTTGCAGAAGAGGAACCTGCTGTGGTCTCCTGTCGTCCTCAAGGTTGTGTGCTTTGAGATGCTTTTATGCTTATTTGTTGTAAAGAGCGGGTATTGAGTTAATGATGACTTCTCTTATCAGCCCTAGTTTGTAGATTTATTTTCACAATCATTGGTGTGTAAAGTCTAGATATGACAATCCCAGAAGATCGCTCGTATAAGGTGATTCTCCCTTTCTCTCTCTCTCTCTTCCTCTCTCTCTCTCTCTCTCTCTCTCTCTTTCTCTTTGTGTCTCTCAGTCCCAGGGCACAGAAGGACCTATAACCCATCCTTGCTACCCAGCGGGTCACAACGTATCCCGGACACTAAGCAGTTTGTTCGATTCTCCGTGCACGGCACCCAACAAACCCACTCCCTTTAACGGTGACCAGCAGCTTCACATCGTCGGCTCAGGGAACCACCAGGACTGCCTGGGCAACACGTCTCAGATCTTCTCTTTCACATCCTGCTCCTACTCCAAGTGCTCCTTCAATGGCGTCTTCCAGCCCAACGTTGCCGGCAAATTTATGGTAGGTCCATGTTTCATTTTCTTTTCGAAAGTAGCTCACATGTCAAAACAGGAACGAATACGGTTCAGTGAAAAGACCCAGATGGTGTATTCTATTTGTCAATGAAATGAACAACGGGCACTTTGTGCGCTAACTTGCTCCATCCTGAACCACAGAACAAAACACACTACTGTAGGTCTAGTAACAGCTTGTTTTTTTGTCGTTGTCACCAAACTGTACAAAATATCAAACAGACTTGATAACAATAGCTGGCATTGAATGTAGTCGAGCACTGTTGCTTAAAATTGTTTAACATTCTGGCAAACCTTGGACAGACTGTACGCTTTAGAGTGTGTTTTAATGAAATGGTTGTTGGTATTTAACAAACCTCTCATTTGGAAACCAGGTCACCAGCACAGTAGATCTTGAGCATATGATCTTGAGCTGTAAAACGACTTTTGCCACTTAAACCACAGTGTCGAGTATGTGAGCTTTTTTTGGTAGAAGGATACGTCAGGTTTTTCCATTTTCTTTTCTTCCTTGAGTGCAATAGTTTGTAGTTACTGTAAAGCTCAGAGCATTTTAGCCATTATTTGTTTTGCTGTTTTTTTTTTTTTACATAGACAAATGTAGTGCTCAGGATTGTACAGTATAAAGTGACATATCCTTTTTTTGGTTGCACAAAATAAACAATATGTTTAACTTAATTTGACTGCATTTTAACCAACTACTACTACTGTAAGAAATAAATAATTTAAAAAAACGGTAATATACATGAAGCAAGGAAATAGCACAGGTACACTTGATCAGCTGTTTTTATGGTTGTTTTCGGTTGTTTTATGACTAATAATAATAATAATAAGAGGAAGATTATATTTATAATAATAAATTAATAATAATAATTACATAAATAATAATTACATTAAAAAATTACCCAGATTGGCATTTATTAACACTAATAAGATAAGATAAGATAAGATAAGATAAGATAAGATAAGATATACCTTTATTGGTCCCACAGTGGGGAAAGTTCTACGTTACAGCACCTGATGCCCAAAAAGACATCATGGACTTGGCCTGTGCAGGCAGTTTCCCCGTTATCGCTCGTGACTGAAGTCGCTCAATTGTTTAAAACTGAAATTCTGTATCCAGTTTTAGCTGCCATCAACGGAAATGGACTTATATTGACTTTCCGTGTCTATTGACCTTTAAACCTCATAGCACGCAGACTGTTTTATGGCCGTACTATATGATCTCGCCCAAACGAGGATGCGTTCCCTGTTGAGTCTGCTTCATTTCTTAGTCATCTCAGGGAGTTTTTCCTTTACTGTATCACCTTCGTTCTTGGCTTGCTCATCAGGGACAAACTGATTGTATATTTTTTTTACTTACATTTTTTTTTCTAATTAATAACCATAATATTTTTTATTCTTGCCCATTGTTAAAAGCACTACATATGCAAGAGAGGAAAACCTTCTTCGTGTAATTATTTCATTGAATGATGGTTTTCGCAGATGGT
Source organism: Clarias magur (assembly GCA_013621035.1). Taxonomy (NCBI): domain Eukaryota; kingdom Metazoa; phylum Chordata; class Actinopteri; order Siluriformes; family Clariidae; genus Clarias; species Clarias magur. The sequence goes on from QNUK01000121.1 coordinate 261,030, forward strand.
ATTGCTGTTCACAAAAGCTTAACTTGAAAGGTTAATAACTAGCCTGTTTCGACTAAATCAGCTTGTGTACACAGTTTCGGCTCACATTCAAATAAATGAAGTAAAGCAGCATGCAAAGTTCCTAAAAATGACTTGACCGAGACTCTGTAGCTGTAAGATATAAGCCAGGGGTATATGCATAGTTTCACTTTTTTTATGCCAACTTCGTTCTCTCATACCACATCTCTCTCTCTCTTTCTCACTCTCTGTCACAGGCATTTTCTGCATTCTACTACATTTACAACTTCCTCCAGCAAGCCACAAAAATCACCGTCACTTCCCCCAAGCAGCTAGAGGAGGCTGCCATCACCGTCTGCAACATGAGCTTCCAGGAGGTTCGAACCCTGCTGTGCTAATTCTGAGCTTGCTATCTATTCTGAGCTGTCCATGTACATATGGTATCTCAAGACTGCGCTTCTCAGCCCTCGTGAAGGAGCGCAAGCTGAAGTCTAACATACACTAAATACACTATGAGCACTTTGTATACAGAATTTCTCATCAGCCTGTACATTTAAACACGTTAATGATGCAGCTGCACTTGCGCTGTAGGATTTCTGTTGTTGTACACTGTGATATTTACATGTCCACCCAAACAGAAAAATAGCTGCAAATATCATGCAAATATGCAAATGTTCTTCTTTTGTTGAATGTAGGTCACGTTTTAAATAGATGCTTTTTTTTGTGTGGTTGATGGGGGGGCGTTCAAGGAGGAGGTTTTAATATTGGGAATGCATTCATACTTTTCTTTTCAGTAAAAAAAAAAAATTGACCAGGCAGCATTGGAGCCTCAACATTAAAATTTTTGTTTGAGGTTCTTGTGCATTAAATGCATTATTCCTTTTTTTTTTCTTTTAGTTTTTATATTATTTTCATTGAGACTTCAATTCAAATCTTATCCTCACCTTAAGGTTCAGAGAATAAACCCCATTCTGAAGGTTAAAATACAAGCCAAAAGTCATTTCAAACCGGGACTTTTGATGAAATTCCTTTTCATCTGATTGATATTTACAAAAGACATTAAAAAAAAAAAACAGTGTAAACATTTTAAAGAATTATGTACATCCGTGAATTATGTACATCCTGGTAGAGGTAACTCGAAGGCAGTGAAGATCAGCGAGTGGAACATCTGATCCTTGATCCACAAACACCACTTGCACGTTACAGGAACTCAGCTGGGGATTATTACCACATCCTCCGTATTTGAGCCCTTTCTACATGTTTGGGCCCGTAAAGGAGTTCCTGGGAGGCCAGCATTTCAGATGTGAAGCAGGCAGTCACTGATCATGGTTCTGGCATACTGAAAAAACTTCCTCCCTTGATAGTGTCCAAGCAGGGACAAGTGCATTAGTGTAGCAGGGGATTATATAGAGAAATAAGGATACAGTAGTTTTTACTCTCCTATCTGTGTTCCTGTATGTTATTCTGTGCAAGAAAAAGTCCTGCTTTGACTTGAACGGACTTCGTATAACTAATTTCTTTTCCGTTGTACAACATACCCAACTAATCCATTTAAAATGTGGCCTATGGTGGGTTCAGCAAAAACATTTGCATTACTTGCATAAGATTTGCACGTTAATTTTTCTGTATAAGCAGATGCAAAAACAATGTCAAGTTCTCTGTACAGTTTGTGTAATTTTGGGGTAAATTACAAAAAAAAAAAAAAACGCATTTTATTTTTTAGTACGTTATACATTTACAGAGACATTGCTATCCTCTGTAGCAAAATATCTAATATAGTATTCTCATACTGTATTTTTAAGCTCACAGTATGTACTAGTTAAGCATGCATTTACACTTTTCTTTACTTATACACTGTGCTGTTTTTCTTTATTAAAGATGCTTAAGGAAGTTCCAGAACAGCGCAGCCGACTGCAAGACTACTGCGCAGCCACAGTGTTCATGCAAGTGCTTTTTCTGAAAGGCTACGGGTTTGATCCAAACTCCTTCTCCCGCATCTCCTTCCAGAAAAAAGTAAGATCTATGCACCAAACAGCAACTATCAATCAACTGTTAAAGAACATGAACTACTATTGTGGATCGGTTTCTATTCTTATTGTGTCTCACTGTGTTTCTAGGCAGGAGACACCTCCATCGGTTGGGCTCTTGGGTACATCCTGAACCTGAGCAGCCTCGTGCCGTCTGAGAGCGTGTCCCTGAGAAAGGCCCTCTGTCCAGGAGCCTGGAGCATGCTGGTCATCCTCTTCACTTTCCTGCTCCTCGTAGCCGTCGTGTTTCTGGTGGTGGCCATGTGTTGCAAGAAGAAAGGAAACAGTACCGTGCTATGATTATGATTGTTTGCAGTTTCTTTTTTTAAATGCACTGAATATAAAGAATAGCGGCAAAGTGCTGTTAATGACATCTGAAGTGAACTCCTGATTCCAGTAGGTCAGGCAAGGCGAACAAAAAGTACACTGGTATTTTATTAGGTTTAAATAAATGTAGGACAAATAATCAGTACAAATTGAAGCTGTGGGGAAATAAAAAATTCATAGGGGTCATAAAGGAAAAAAAAAAATTTTTTTGTTATTATTATTTAGGATTTTTTGTTTTCTCATAGTTTCTAATAAGTATATTCAGGGTTACTACTATGTAGCGCTTTTGATAAAAATTTGAATTAAATAACTGTTCAAAAGGAAATGTTTAGATTTTTTTTACAGAAAAAAACTCGATTTACTCGTTTTAAACTCGATCAATTTTGTATATGCTGAACTACTGTATGATATTGAAGAATAGTTATTTTAATTTCTGTACTCTATATTTGATTAATAAATCTTTTTATATACGTGTCATCTTTTTCTACACTTCAATAAAATTATTTACAAATGCCCAAATTTAAACAATGTACGAATTTGTGTGACTCTGTGTGTTAAGTCTCTGAGTTACTCATCAGAAGGTTGGTGGTTCGAGTCCCACGTTTGCCAGGTTGCTGCTGTTGGGCCCTTGAGCACGGCCCTTAACCCTGTCTGTTCCATGGGTGATGTATAATGGCTGACCATGTGCTCTGACCCCTTCCTACTGACAAAAAGTTGGGATATTCAAGGAATAAAGAATTTATATATATGACGAATAAAGGCTGAACTTAAAGTTTAACTCATAGACTACTGTAAGTAGGAACCTTTGTTTTTCGATCGGAACCATTTGTCGAGCGTGCACAGGGCTACCCGGTCGCTTTTGTTCGGCGCTCAGGAAGTGTGTCATTTCAGAGCGCCGAGTGAGTGTAAATAATACACTTCTAACGCGCGCTGTTCTTATTTATTATAATATTCTACAACACGCATGGGTGTGTAGTTTAGAAATACTGCAGGACAGTAGAGATACACTCCATGCAAAATGTTTGCCGGGTTGCCTGAACTCGGGATCTCCAATGGCGAAGATTTGAAAGAAACTTTGACGAATTGCACAGAACCTCTGAAGGCTATAGATCAGTTTCAGGTAACTGTTATTAGCATGCTATATAGTTTCGTATGGGACGGACTAAAGGTTTCGGGTTTGAGTGTGCAATTTATACGAGACTTCTTTTTGTCCAAAGCGGACGCGTTAAATGTGCAGCAAGCGATTTTTAAAAAATAATTTATAGGTTAACTTGCAAAAATAATCTGGAATACATGTAGAACAAGCACAAATGGAGAATTATGTTGTGTTCTTAGCAAAGTATATTAAATCGCTGAGAAAATCAGTTTGAAAAATTTTCGGTGCAGAATGCTAGCTTTTGTTTGGTTCCGCCTGCTGTCAATCATTTTTATAGACGTATAGCCAGAGGGCCAATGGGTGTATTCCGGGGGCGGGGCTTTGTGAACTATTGAACCGACCTGAGTATCTGTAAAAATATAATAAAGGTTTTTCTGGTCAGAACTCACTCTTTCAATTATATCTTTGCTTTTTATCCATCAGAGGATCTGAACCCAGTCTTAGAAATGTTTGTCTGTATGTCTAGCCAGATTTCTTTCTCACAGTTTAGAAACCGCAAGTTTTGACAGCGTACTGCGCATGCGTCAAACTATGACCGGACAAATAATAATAATTATTATTATTTTTTTGCAATACTTAGATATCTGCCTGAAGTTTAACCTGCAGATTGATCTTAGAGTGATAAATTTAGAGGGTTCATATTGGGTAAATCACTTGTCCTGTCAATACCTGTCCTTATGATATAAATGACATAAGGGTTGCCAGCTCTGCATAAAATACCCTAAATCGCTCACTCACTCTTCATCTACACCGCTTAATTCTGTATTCAGGGTCACGGGGGGCTTGGAGCCTATACCAGGAGATTTGGGGCACAAGGCGGAGTACACTCTGTACAGGGTGGCAATACATCACAGGGCACACACACACACACACACACACACACTCATTCACACACTACGGCCAATTTTTGGGAATGCCAATTAACCTAACCTACATGTCTTTGGACTGTGGGAGGAAACCCACCAAGGGGAGAACATGCAAACTCCATGCACACAGAGACAGGAAATATGCTTACAGCAACTCTGAAATAAAAATATAAAATATACAGCGGAAACTCGGATTGCGAGTGACCCGATCTGAGCGTTCTGCAAGACTAGCAAATATTTTAAATAAATTTTCGTCTTGATATACGAGTACCAAATATCATTGGGTATCATGTGGCACGCATTCACTTCTTGTTTTGACGCAGATCATCAAATAATCACAACTGAGCCAATGGTTCTTCTTATCGTGGGTAATCGTTTCCCATGCATCTGTGCATGTACTGTTTACTATAATGCTGTGTGTGTGCGTAAAGCATCTTTTATTTTGTGTTTGTATATGTCTGTAAGAAAGTGAGTCTATATACACACACACACTAGTTTACCGAATAGAGACTCGCCCGTGCGCTTGTGTGAGAAAGTCATCCTACCCCTTCCCCCCTCCTCTCCTCTTTCTGGCCTCAATCACTACATTCACGATTCTTTTCTAGTTAAAGTGCAGGTTAATTTGTTTTATTTTTACTTTATATTTTGTATTAATTATTTTTATATTAATCTTTTTGGGTTGTGGAACGAATCGTGGGAGTTTTCGTTATTTCTTATGGGGTAAGTTTGCTTATATACACAAGTATTTTGATATACGAGCACACTTCCGGGAACAAATTATGCTCGCAATCCAAGGGTAATTTTATATGCTACCTATTTTTGCATCTTCGTCGGTTGTGCACAAGCATAATGGACGGATGGAAGCTGGTTAATTGCAAACGGAAGCTTTGTTAATTTATGTTGTATGTAGCACTTTGGTCATGGAGCTCCTGAACGTTTCAAGTATCGTTTCACTGTGTACTAAATTGTATGGGGTTGAAATGACAATAAAAGTCTACAATTCAGTTTAATTTAGGTCATGTAGCTTCTATGAGAAAATGGCAGTGATCACACCTTGGGCTGATTTAAAAAAATTTACGGAGCTCCTATTTGATGCATGTGATGATAAAGACTCTGTCAGGATGAGAATAAAAAACCTCATCCAGCTTCACCACAGCATCCAATATGGTTATGTGCAGACCGAGAACGGCATACTGTTGCCGACGCTGCAGTCCGCGCTCCCGTTCCTCGATCTACATGGCACGCCTCGGCTGGAGTTCCATCAGTCGGTGTTTGACGAGCTCCGCGAGAAGCTGATGGAGCGAGTCGCTTCTCTCGCCGAAGGCAAAGACGACGACAGGTGAGAGCGGGACATCCGTGGCTGTGCGTTATGTACACGTTGTTCTTCTTTACCATATATTTGATCTAACATAGATACCACAAGTTGGAGGAACTTCTCGAGAAGAGCTTCCCGCTGGTCAAGATGCCGTCCATTCAGCCTGTCGTCATGCAGGTCATGAAACACTTACCGAAGGTGAGAGCTCGTCGCTATTTCAGTGTGGTGACGACGTCAACTTTTAGTCTCAGTTCCGTCATCCTTTTTCACGCAGGTGCCGGAGAAGAAGCTGAAGCAGGTGATGGCCGATAAGGAGCTGTATAAAGTCTGCGCAGTGGAGGTGAAGAGGCAGATCTGGCAGGATAACCAGGCTCTGTTCGGCGATGAGGTGTCTCCTCTGCTCAAGCAGTACATCGTGGAGAAAGAGGCTGCTCTGTTCAGCAGCGACCCCTCCATCCTGCACAACTTCTTCAGTCAGTCTCCTAAAACCAGGCGGCAGGGAGAAGTAAGTGCGACCAGGCTTGTTACGGTCTTGAAACCGATCATGGAATAACAAGTACAAACCGTAATTGAAGAATGCGTCCTAACAGGTTGTACAGAAGCTCACGCAGATGATCGGGAAGAACGTCAAACTATACGACATGGTGCTGCAGTTCCTGAGGACGCTTTTCCTGCGCACCCGTAACGTTCACTACTGCACCCTGCGCGCTGAGCTCCTCATGTCCCTGCACGACCTGGACGTCAGCGAGATCTGCTCCGTCGATCCCTGCCACAAGGTGAGTGCATCCGATATCTGTCTTAGTGGAAGTAGTTTCAAACCCGCAAAGAGCCAATAGAGTGTTTCAGCAACATCTGTAATGCGGTCAAATAGAAATACTGTTCAGAATTTAAGGAACCTTAAGCGCCACCGTCAGGCCGATTCGTGAGCGAGCAGTTCGAAAAGATGCGGTCGGTTGGCGTCACATGGTTCGGAGGAAACACGTGATGGTCTTCACCCTCCCAGCTGAGTGGTAGTAGTAGCCTTAATGTGGGAGCCCCCTAGTGACAGGGAGGAATTGGACACGACTAAATTAGGGAGAAAATCGGGGAGAAATCCCCCCCCCCCCAAAAAAAATGAAAACTGTCTAAATAGTCCAGTATGTTGTGTGTGGGGAAGTGCGGGAGAAATGAGTCTGTCTCACCAGTTTCAATGAATCAGTCCGGGAGCACGATGATGGAAAATGTCTGTCCTTTAAAACTGTCCTGATGGTGAATAATCCTTGTATTCTGGATAATCCTCAACAAAAGCGTTCACAGTCCAATCCAGTGGAAAACAGATTAAAATGGTGTCCAGGATTCCCCTTCGCGATTTAGAGACACAACACTGTTACATTTGACGTTTGAGATTTGTTTTCTTCGGTGCGGTTTTCTTTTTTTGGCCACATCGATGATGATGGCAGTGTGGGGAAAGGGGACAAAGATTTAGTCAAGTGGCTTAGTATGTTTTACATTGTATATTTGTGTCTTAAGTTGCCGGACTTAAGATCAAATCAGACTTACGGACGTGCTTCCAGAGCGGAACTAGTTTGTAAATCGGGGACTACTTTTAGTCTCAAACCTACAAAGAGTCAATAAGACTGTTCAACAACATCTGTAATGCAGGCAAATAGAAATATTGTTAATTTTAGGTCTAAACAGATGCCACCCTAAGGCAGATTACATAAAATAATAATACCCACTGATGATGTTTAATGTCTTCAGGACACAAGGTTTGTCTGCTTTCTGATTTTTTATTGCATTGAGCTCATAATTGTCATGCAGGATCAATTGCAGCTTGAGGGAATTTTTTAATTTATAACAGTTTGTCCAAAATGCTTTGAGTAAACGTTTATTTATTTATTTATTTACAATTCCCAGTTCACTTGGTGCTTGGACGCCTGCATCAGGGAAAAATTTGTCGACGCCAAACGAGCCCGAGAGCTGCAGGGTTTTTTGGACAGTATGAAGAAAGGCCAGGAGCAAGTGCTCGGGTACGACTGATTACAAGAAATATAAAAAGAAAAAAAAGAAATATAATAAAGCGACGTGAAGTTCTGCAGCACCGTGTTGACCCCGTGTCCGTCTGTCTCTCACAGGGATCTCTCTATGATCCTGTGTGACCCGTTTGCCAGCAACACACTCGTCCTGAGCACGGTGAGGAACCTGCAGGAGCTGCTCAGCCAGGACGCCTTGCCCAGAGTAAGTGTCCTGATCAGAGTATCAGAGACGTCATGGTGGTGGATTCTCACTCTATATTCAATTAGAGTGATTCTCCCCTCCACGTCTTTTTCTCTTGTAATTGACACTATTGATTTTTTTGTAATTAATAAATTAGTTAATCAAAGTAACCATTTTACTTTCAATTTTCACTTTAAATAATATGGAGCCCCTAAAGGGACATGGATGAGGAGGAGGGGAATAGGACATAGGCGGAAAAGAAATCGAGACTCATACCTCTGGCACCAAAATACGGGAAGGGCATCTTAGGCGCATTACTGGTTTGGATCGGTATTGCACAGACAAGGATCAAGCTTTTAGCAGCATTTCTCCTACCTGCTGGACTAAATCAGCAACTCTGAAGAGATGACTTTTGCAAGATCTCGTGAAATGTTTGTGTGATCTCACAAAAAAAAAAAAATTCCTAGCTTGCTTTTGCACCCATATCCTGAAAGCCTTTTTTTTTTTTGCCTGGCATTTTTTTTTTTCAAGGTGTATTTTATTTTTTATTTATTTTTTTTTATGTCCCTTTAGGGGCTCAGTAAAATAATGTAAACTTATTAAGGAATTTAAAAAAGTATTAAAGACCCAATAAATAGACCCAGAGTTCGTGAAACATAATAATTTGAAGAACGGACCATATAATCAAATAAAATTAAAAAAATTGTGATGTGGACCAGTGGAGTTATTACTGGAAATCACAAATGGCAGCAATATATTACAGGTAATATACGCATACTCAGGAATTTATGTAGAGTCTGCTGCTAGCCTAGATAAATGTTGGAATAAAAAAAATTTATATAGTAAATTTAATAGTTAACCTAGCAGTTTAAATATGCAATCGTCGTATGTCAAAATATTGAAACATGTCAAACCTCAATATCGCACAGCACGATTGGATTGTGTTGCAATAAACTATGTGTCAGATTATATTAGGTTAGATTCAACTTTTTTGTCACTGCACATGTACGGTACAAGGCAGCAAAATACAGTTAGCATCTAACCAAAAGTACATTTGTCGCAGTGCGAAATAGTTTGCATATGTAAAGAGTACACGGTGAAGGACTTGTATACAATGAGTGCAGTGATTTTTTTGATGCATGCAATGGAGGAAGCCGTGATAAATAATTTGCATATGTAAACAGTACACAAAGGTTATAGAAGAGTGCAATGAAGCAACATATCATGGTTTGATGGTTGGAGAAGGTCATGCAATGGAACCTTAGATTATTAGAGTATAATTTGTTGAAACATTGAAACACAAATATCAAAATGAATGTATATCAAAGCGAATTTCCTCCATAAGAAATAATGGAAACTCAGATTTACATTTGAAAAGAATCGTGGCTGGTTTGAGATAAGAGAGAAGAGAAGGAGGTTGGGGGGTTTTTGGTTAGGACGGCTTTCTCACACACACGCACACTAATGGAATCAGAAATAGAGTCTCTGTCGGCTTTTTTTGTGCTGACTTTGTGTCGACTTTAAGAAGGAACCTCTCTAATAACACTTGCATTTACCTCCTTTCGGGGATTTTGCAGAAACGTGACGTTGCATTGTCGGTAAACAGATGAATTTCCGACACTGCTGCAGCCTTTTAACTTTTTCCTTCCCAGAGGCTGTTGTTGCAGTACAGTTACTAAAGAACAGTCACTATACACAAAATAAAACACATACACACATGCACGTGGTCAAAATGTTATAGTAAACAGTGCACACATGCGTGGATGTTGACTATACGAGTAAGACACGCGCACTGAGAGAGACAGAGAGAGGGAAGAAGCACTGGCTCAGCTGTGATCATGTGACACTCGGTGGATAAAGCGTATATGTACTGCTCATGATGCAAAAACTCGTTTATTTATGAATTTACGCTCTCTCTCTCTCTCTCTCTCTCTCTCTCTAAAGAATTTGCTCATCTTGCAAAAGGTTATTGTATACAATATGTGCAACAGTTATGAATAGTGCAATCCGGGGTATTTAAGTTTATGTACAGTAGTGCGTTATAAGCAGCAATTATGCATAGCGCAAGTCTATTTACAGCGTCTGTATAGTAGTCCGTTCCATATAACATTACCGTTGTTATATATACCATTTGTGTACGAACAGGACAGTCCGGACCTGTTGCTGCTCCTCAGGATGCTCTGCCTCGGACAGGGAGCTTGGGACATGATTGACAGCCAGGTCTTCAAAGAGCCTCGTCTGGTAATATCATTACTATTAATGAATATCATTGCTATTAATGTCATCTTGTTTGTTTGTTTTTTTGTTTATTACAATTCTTAGCTCCAGTGATGATTTGGTGCACACAAAAGATCTGTTTGTACGATTGTTTTTTTTTTTTTTTAATCCTTCTAGGAACTGGAAGTAGTTACACGTTTCCTGCCTGCCATGATGTCGATAGTGGTGGACGATTACACGTTCACCGTCGAACAGAAGCTCCCCAGTGAAGAGAAGAGCTCCCTCACCTACCCCAGCACCCTGCCCGACACTTTTACCAGGTCTTTATGCACACTCATCAAATCCACACGTGATGCTGTTGTTCGTCAAACACCCAGTTAAGCTCTCTCTTTGCTCCTTAGGTACTTGCAGGAAAACAGAGTGGCGTGTGAGATGGGGCTATATTACGTCCTTCACATCGCGAAGCAGAGGAATAAGAACGCACTGCAGCGGTTACTTCCTTCTTTGGGTGAGTAAGCCACTGGAAAAAAAATAAGAGAGCACTGCTGCTTACTCCAGAAAACTTGTGGAATGTCACCAAAAGGAAGATGAAGGGTCACAAACCATCAAACAAAACTTAGCTGTTTGATTTTCGTTCTTTTTTTTTTTTTCTTTTTAAAGAAGAGTGGTATAAAATTACCTAACAGCAATGAGAAAAACTGGTGGAGAGCGCATGAAAGCTGTAAATTGCAAATCAGGGTTATAATTCCACCAAATTGTGATTTCTTAATGTGATAAAAACAACTTGTTTACAGTTTTCTTTTATTTGAGTTATTAAAGCTCTGCAAATGCTGCATGATCTGGGATTATTTTGATATGTTGTGATAATGTCATTTCCTTTACATATACATTCTAAATAACAATAGTTATATTTTGAACAAATCCAAAACATCATTAGAATGTTGCTAACATAGTGCTAGAGTGCTTAGCATGTTCCTATTATGATGTTTAGCTGATTAGCATGTTGCTAGCATTATGCTAACTACTGTATATTAGCATGTTGCTAGCAACAACATAACATAATGCTAGAGTGCTTAGCATGTTGCTAGCATGACGTTTAACCTATTAGCATGTTGCTAGCATTATGCTAATTATATTAGCATGTTGCTAGCAACATCATTAGAATGTCGCTAAAAATCATACTAGAGTGCTTAGCATGTTGCTAGCATGATGTTTAGCTTATTAGCATGTTGCTGGCATTATGCAAACTATATTAGCATGTTGCTAGCAACATCATTTGAATGTCGCTAACATCATGTTAGAGTGCTTAGCATGTTACTAGCATGACATTTAGCTTATTAGCATGTTGCTGGCATTATGTTAACTATATTAGCATGTTGCCAGCTGCATCATTAGAATGTCTCTAACATGATGCTAGATGCTTAGGATGTTGCTAGCATGATGTTTAGCTTATTATCATGGTGCTAGCACTATGCCAACTAAATTAGCATGTTGCTACCGTGACTCCATAGTTCATCTCATCAATACATGCACCTCTAAGAAGAAGAAAACACAAGAAACTGATTATTTTGCAGTGGTCTCTTATTTATTTTTTATAAACAGCGCTGTGTTTTAAAATACTGAAGTTTAAAGAAGGATGGTATTGACCTCACCTTGACCTTTACTACAATAATATTTGCAATAGAAATTTCCACACTGTTTGACCGTATAAAAGAACAGCTAGTGATAATATTTCACAATCAGCAATATTATTATATACATGTGATTAGCCAGCAGATCAATATGACATCATTCAGACCTCTTTTCCAGGAAAAGCAAAGAGTTAGTGGAAATATGACACACGCACTTCACAGTGATGATCAGAAACCACACCTTTGGACTAAAAACTGCACAGGCCAGGCCTTCTTTACTGGGACTGATGCTCAGAGACCTCGCCCACTGATGGACTAAGAAAAAGAGGAATAAAAAAAGTTTTTTAAAGAAACTGATATAGTCCCCTTTTATGTAATGTAGGTGCATGGAAATTAAATGTTTCTGAGAAAAGAGAAGCTCTCCTGTGCAATCGCTTTGCTGATGAACATCACAGTAGACAGTCTGTGAATATATACAGTATGCTGCAGTTTAGTGCGCTTTGTAATCATATGACCACCATTTTATCAACACTTTGGTGCCCTCTAGTGGCTGCACGTTTAACCTGCATTTTTGTATGTGTGTGCGTATGTGTCTGCAGTGGAGACATACAATGACATGGCATTTGGAGACATTTTCCTTCATCTCCTTACCGGCCATCTGACCCTCCTGTCTGAAGAGTTCGGCACCGAAGAGTTCTGCACATCTGTTTTCGACAACTTCCTCCTCACGTCCTCATCCAGGTCAGAGTTACCGTGAATAAGCCTGCCTGGGCTTTACACTTCTACCCTACTTCCTCAATGCAGCCGTAGCCTTTGACTTGAATATGTAATGACTCATCACAGGCATCATAAACTGTAATCTGTAGTTTCTATCACGACAACACAGAGTTATGTATCGGTGTCATCACGGCAGTTGTTCTCTATATTAGGTGTTAAAAGATGAGGGGTTGTGTGACTGTGATAAATCAGTTCCCGATGCAGCAGCTTGAGAGTTTTAAATTATTTTATAGCCTACATAAATTTATATATATATATATATATATATATATATATATAAAAAAAAACATGGGTATCCGACTGCAGACAATCCATGTTATGTTCAATAAATTTCAGTGCGTAAATAAACAGTAAACTTAAAAATTACCATATACAAGTAGTCCCAGACTTACGAACATTCGAATAAAAAATTTCCGCAGATACGAATGGACTGCGGTTCTACGAACATTTCACTGTGAGATTAATTTCCTTAGGTGTAGTTACGGTTTTTGGCCACATGAAGCAGTGTGGGGAAATGAGACAGAAATTTAGTCATGTGAATTGGTACAGTATGCTTCACATTGTATATTCGTGTCAAAGGCGTATAAGACTCACTTTGTCGGACTTGAGAACAAATTCGAATTACAACTGTGCTCCCGGAACGGGACTCGTTCGTAAATAGGGAACTACTTGGATGATAAAAATGTAGGCGTCAATAAGTTTCAAACACACAGCAGAACCATTGCATTTTTTATTTATTTTTTGTCAGTATAAATTTTTTTCAACTGTGATCTTTTTTTTAATAAAGAAAGTAATTTCAAAAGAATTTAATATGTGCTCTTGATATTGTTCAACTGACAAAAGCATCCATGCAAACATCCAGCAAGCATTTCTTCATTAAAGAGAGAACCACTGTGATGCATTCAAGAAACTGGCTATTGTTAAAATGGATTAAGGATACAACAATGATAATGCATGCTTTTTTTAATGCAAAGCCTTTTCTGACATCATCTCATTTTCAGCAAGGAGAACGTGCACAGACACGCCCTGCGCTTGTTGAACCATCTCCACCAGAAAGTGAACCCGTCTTCCATGGAAGCCCTAATGAAAACTCTCGAGCCACCCAAACAGGTACAGCTGAACATGAAATAAACCCCAAAACCACAAGATGACACACTTTCCCTTATCATCACGTCATATTCATTTATACTTTTACATGTGTAAGTAGACGAACTGAGATTTTTCTGTAAAAAAAAGGGGGGGGGAGGGGGGGGTTATGTCCGTCCTGAAAAGTTTATGTACCTGTTAAATGTAAAGCGATATTAAAAAAAAAAAAAACAATTAAAATTATTGGACATAATCTCGATTTTTTCAGCAACTTTTTCTACTTATTATTTTATATTAATCCTTTAGCTGACACTTAGCTTTTAGCTGATAGCAGTCCTCAGACCTCCAGGGTTTGTGGTTCGAATTGCACTTCCGGACTGTGTATGTGGAGTTTCCCAGTTCCCTGTGAAAAAGCTTCCAGAGTTTAAAAAGGCCTCTCAATAAATTCTCTCGCCATATTTATCAAGTTTCTGTCCTGTGCAAAGGTCTTGAGCCCCCCTCAGGTCTTTGAATTTCAAATATTTTTAATGTAGTCTTGAGAAATAATTCTCCAGAGTTCCTGAAAAACTTTTTTGTCCGTCACTTTCAGTCCAGAAATGTATTAAGCCACACAGTGAACTATTAAACGTTGAAGAATAAAAAATAAATAAAAAAACATTAACTTAAAGCATGAACCAGTGAGAAACAGTTGCAGATGATCAGGCCAGTGATTAGTATACTGCTGATGCTGAATGCTGAGTGGTTGGAACAGATGAGAGGGAAAATAAGGTCGCTGCTTAGATTTTTACATTAACTATACTGTATATATATATATATATATATATTTGTATCTTTTGGCACTTTACAGCCGGCAAATTCACTTGTACCTTTCAAATCCATAGTTTTTGTCATGAAATGGGGTGTCTAAGTGATGCCTGGAGTGCAAGAACTCTGTCCTAATAGGGCATTTCACTTATTCTGCTGTGTTTTTTCTGTCCACAGAGCAGCGAGCCGGTGAAAGAGCTGTACACACAGCTTGTGGAGAAGATCGAGGCGTCTAAAAGGAGTCCACCCGAACCCGAGGAAGCTCCGACACTGGACCTGGGCCTGCACCCGGTCACAGTCCCCACTACGCCCACCACGCCTGTCTGATACAGACTGCACACGCACACGCACAGAGGTGGAGCAGATTTCAGTTGTGTTTTGATTCAGAGTCATTTCTCTTTTTTTTTTTCTTTTTTTTCTCATCATCAAGAGGTCATTTAAAAAACTTCAACTTGGTTTGAGAATGGCGCCGGTGAGATCTAGTGCTTGTTTCGTAATGAGTGAGTATTTTAAAGTGTGATCTGGTTTAATTGTTGTATCAGTTAAAAGTGATATTTTGTGTACAGTGATGTTGTAACTGACTGTATGGAAGTATGGATTGGTTTTGTAGCTCAACTGTAAATAAAATTATTTACTTCCAATTAAGTCTATCTGTCATTTCTTTTTCTTTTTTTCTTTCTTTCTTTTTTGGTGGACTCTCAGGTTACATCACCCACAAGTATCATGATTTTATAAACATGCCGATTCATCTGATTTTGTGACGGTTATAGAAAAAAAAAATGTTGCAACTTGATATTTCAGCTGTATTCAACAGCTTCACAACTGAATTGAACATGAGTAATTAAATATAGTTCCTTTCTTATACCTTCTTGTTTTTCCCGAATAATAACCAAGGGCAGCGTTAAGCTCTACAAAATACCTTAGAATACAAGGGTTTAACATTTAATTTAAAAATCACATCTACTGACAATTATTATTTCTTAACAATTTCAGTCCTACCACATGGGATGCAAATGTATGAATAGTTTCGAGTGTACCACCTGTAGGATTGTAAAGAAACCATGATATTTTAAGTTCAAAGTCTCAAAATCAGCTTGACATGGTGTGTATGTCGAGCAGTTGCTTCTAAAGCATGAGATTTTCCAGCCTAATTTGTGCTCACTAGTGTAAGCGTGTTTAATGAGTGGGTTTGAGACTAACTTGCACCACTCGGAATTCCGGTCACTGGGTTCGATTTGACTCGTGCGATTAAGTAGCACATGTTTCGCTAAATGTCTTTCTTCTGTTTTTAAGACGCCCCAGAGTGAATGAGTGCAGTCGCCATTAGTCATCGATTAGGTGAGCTTTTATACCGAGGTAGTTACGTTTACTTACTGATGTCCAGTAGTCTACAGTAAGTGCAATAATATTAGCTCCTCACTTTCGTAGCATTTATTAGTGAAATACATTTAATGTATTCTTGTAAAAAATAGTTCCCATCGATTGTAGCTTGAGCACACAGCCTTGATTTTATCCAAAAGTTTTTTTGCAACGTAACTTGTCGTTTAGAACACCTGCCGATGTTTCCTCGGTCACTTTATTATTATATTATTATAAGTCTAACCGTGCTGCCGTTATGGGAAGTCATTAGGGTCAAACTTGGTCAGGTGATTAATTTGCATAAAAAATAGTAACAAGTTCAACTTCTGATATTTATTTCATTTGGATTAATCATGTAGTTTAACATGTTAATATTGACAGCACTATTATAAAAGTTTATTTTTAGAAAGTAGAATGAATTCATTCAATTCAAACATGAATGAATGAACCTCCATTCATAATCCCCCCCCCCCCCCACCCCCATCTCTACGCAGTCAGGGAATTTCCCCAAAACACTGAAATCCCAGGTTTTAGATTCAACATCCCTTTCTCTGGCTTGTTTTCTTACAGGCAAATGGAGAAACCTAAAACTAATAGTTCTTATTGGTCTGCTTTAGTTGCTCTGCTTTATTATAAGGAATAAATAAAAAATGTACTTGTAAATCTGCAAACGTCAATTTCATATTTATAGTGTCTTTTTTAACAAATACAAATCTGCTTCCTATATTTGGTAGTGAGGTTACTTGGAAACTTCCCCAACATAAACATAAATAGGAATTGAAAACAGGAATTTAGTTGTATTAGAAACTGATACGTGCCCAGGTGCATAAACCCAAGGTACCAGGCGATGGGAATTTCCACAAGGGACTTTAACCACACAATAGCTGCTGTAGACTTAAGCGACTGCAACAGGTGACGACCTGAAATGTGGCACGATGGAGGTCTGGTGGCACGTCTAATTGTGTTGGAGGTGAATGGAGCGTCCTGTGACGTACTGTATAATACTGTAAATCGGATTCAGACTCATTCATACGCACACCACTCCTTCCTAGTATTTGTTTATCTTACATCCTTGCATATTTATTGTGGAAGTGTGTAACATTTTATGACAAAATAACTCCCTTGAGTACTTACTCACTGCCCTTTATGTCCCACTGGCATACAGGGCAGCGACCAAGCCAGGTATGAGTCAGGACCTGCCACTCTCCTTCTACTGTTTGGCGGTAGGTATCGTCTGGTTGAGTCTGCCCGTCCTCACGCTTACCTTCTGGTGTCTGGTTAAGGGCAACCGAGGTGACGTCGTCTCTTTCTCTAATGATGATGGTTTATACTCTGTTGGTTACGGCATATGAGTAGTTATTGGTTAAATATGGTGGTTAGCCAGAGGATTTGGAGGATGTGTGTGAAAGGTTCATCGGGTTGCTCTTTGTCGTTCTTCAGCACTGAGCACCACAGAGAAGCATACTGTAGAAAGGGCTTTCAGCGTTGGGACAATAACATAGTTAAATGTTGGCGCTGTATTTGGGTGTACTTAGATTGATATGGAAAATGGAATTAAGTGACTTAATTGATTTTACTGTTGTCATATCCATACAGAGTATTTTTACACTTCTATTCTTTTTTGTATTTTTATATCTCACAGTTTAAATAAATTTTTTTCTACATTCCTGGGTAGTTTCTATATTTCTATATAAGAATTTTGTGTATTTTTGTTAAATCTGGCAAATTTTTTATTTGATTTGATTTGACTAACTGTAATATACACACTCACCTAAAGGATTATTAGGAACACCTGTTCAATTTCTCATTAATGCAATTATCTAATCAACCAATCACATGGCAGTTGCGTCAATGCATTTAGGGGTGTGGTCCTGGTCAAGACAATCTCCTGAACTCCAAACTGAATGTCAGAATGGGAAAGAAAGGTGATTTAAGCAATTTTGAGCGTGGCATGGTTGTTGGTGACAGACCGGCCGGTCTGAGTATTTCACAATCAGCACAGTTACTGGGATTTTCACGCACAACCATTTCTTGAGTTTACAAAGAATGGTGTGAAAAGGGAAAAACATCCGGTATGCGGCAGTCCTGTGGGCGAAAATACCTTGTTGATGCTAGAGGTCAGAGGAGAATGGGGCGACTGATTCTGGCTGATAGAAGAGCAACTTTGACTGAAATAACCACTCGTTACAACCGAGGTGTGCAGCAAATCATTTGTGAAGCCGCAACACGCACAACCTTGAGGCGGATGGGCTACAACAGCAGAAGACCCCACCGGGTACCACTCATCTCCACTACAAATAGGAAAACGATGCTACAATTTGCACGAGATCACTAAAATTGGACAAAATTGGACAGAAAAATGTTGCCTGGTCTGATGAGTCTTGACTTCTGTTGAGACATTCAAATGGTAGAGTCAGAATTTGGCGTAAACAGAATGAGAACATGGATCCATCATGCCTTGTGGTGTAATGGTGTGGGGGATCTTTTCTTGGCACACTTTAGGCCCCTTAGTGCCAATTGGGCATTGTTTAAATGCCACGGCCTACCTGAGCATTGTTTCTGACCATGTCCATCCCTTTATGACCACCATGTACCCATCCTCTGATGGCTACTTCCAGCAGGATAATACACCATGTCACAAAGCTCGAATCATTTCAAATTGGTTTCTTGAACATGACATTGAGTTCACTGTACTAAAATGGCCCCCACAGTCACCAGATCTCAACCCAATAGAGCATCTTTGGGATGTGGTGGAACGGGAGCTTCGTGCCCTGGATGTGCATCCCACAAATCTCCATCAACTGCAAGATACTATCCTATCAATATGGGCCAACGTTTCTAAAGAATGCTTTCAGCACCTTGTTGTGCAAAGTTATGTGTGGATCGGATGGTCCACCGTGGTGATCCCTCAAAGATTAACAACAACATTAGCAGATATACAGTAGACTATGTAAAGTCTTGAACCACTCCTCATCATGATCTGCATCTCACTGCACATCATACGGTGCATGGTTCTGTATGTGACAAATACAATTTTAATTTGAATTCATCATCATGCAAGGGATGACAGATTATCAGGCCGGTGATTAATATACCGATGATGCTCAAGGCTGAGTTTTTGGAATGGACCAGAGGGGAAATGAGGTTGCTGCTGAGATTTTTACATAAACAACACATTTTTAAAAATTGGATCTTTGCAACCTGTCACAGTAAAAAATTCATTCCCATTTCTTTAATTTAATTTAACATCACTCACTCATCATTTATACCGCTTAATCCTGTATTCAGGGTCATGGGGGAACCTATTCTGGAGCCTATCCGAGGAGACTTAGGGCACAAGATGGGGTACACCCTGGACAGGGTGCCAATCCATCGCAGGGCACACACACACACACATACACACACTCACTATGACCAATTTGTGAATACCGATTAGCCTAATCTGCAGGTCTTTGGACTGTGGGAGAAAACCCATCAAGCACGGGGAGAACATGCAAACTCCATGCACACAGAGACGGGAATTGAACCAAAACCCTGGCGGTGCAAGCTGACAGCGCTAATCACTACACCACCGTGCCGCCTTAATTTAACATCATTTAATTTTTAATTGACGAAATGAGACATTTGCACAGAACTGTATGTAATATTTAGCAATTTTTGCTGACAACCGAGCAGAATCAGGAGCGTACTGTAAGATAGGGGTTGTATGAATGTCACAGGAAATGATGGTTTGTTTTGGTTTCTGCAGCATGATGCCAATGCCATAATGCTGAGCATTATTCTAGATACCTAGTTTCAGATGATTCAGGTTACAAGCAGGGCACGGAGACCAAAGGTGCACTAAGAAGCACGATTTGAGAGACCTAGTTCTTTAACAGACATCTTGACTCTGCCTTCATGCACTTCCGAGCATGACACAGACATCATACAGATCTACGTATATAGTATGGAAGTGGGCAGGGTTAGATCAGTGCTAAATGATCACAGCTTGACGCTTTTTCTGACGGCTTTGCTTCTTTCAAATGTCCTCTGGAGGCTATTTCTGAATATGAAACCAGACAGGAAGTCATACAAAGTCGCTCAAAGGTTGAGGTAGGTTTGAATACTGCGCGCAAGACAAAGGCAATTTCGTCCTGAAAGCCGTGTGACAACGTGAGTAGCTCAAAAATCTTCTTTTATTTAGAGCTCTTACAGAATTGTAGTAATTATTTGAAGACATATTCATGCTGCAAGTACAGTAATTTGAAAATTATATATACTGTATACACCAAAATGTACAGTACTGTAAAAAAGTATTTGCCCTTTCCTGATTTTTTTTTTTTTTTGCCTATGTGTCACACAATGACTCATATCATCAAATATATTTTAATATTAGACAAAGATAACCCTATGAAGTAAGTATGAATTTTGAATGAGGATTTTATTCATTAAAAGGAAGAAAGCTGTACATACCTACCTGGTCCTATGTGAAAAAGTAATTGCCCCCTAGCTAAATCATGAAAATCTGTGATTCTTGGAAAGCTGAGTTAATTTTCACTTGCCACACCTGGACATGATCACTGCCAGACCTGTCGAATCAAGAAATCACGCAAGTGAAGCACGCTAAAAGATCTCAAAAAGCAACACGATCTAAAGAAATTCAAGAACAAATAAGGTTTTGGGACTCCAGTGAACCACTGTGGGAGCCATTAACCACAGATGGAAACGACTTGGAACAGCAGAGAACCTTTTAAGGAGTGGCCGGCCTACCAAAATTACCCCAATGAGTAATTACATTCAGGAGCTCATAAAAGAACCCAAACAAATATCTAAAGAACTGCAGGCCTCAGTTGCCTTAGTCAAGATCAGTGTTTATGATTCAACATTAAGAAAGAGACTGGGACAAAAATGGCCTCCATGGGAGAGTTCCAAGAAGAACACAAAGGCTCGTCTCACATTGGCTAAAAAATATCTTTATTATCCCAAGACCTAATTATTCTGTGGACTGATGAAACAAAAGTAAACAGAATGTGAAAATCTATAACAAAAAACTTTTTGGAAGGTGTGCACCCTGTTACATCTGACGTTCAACTAACACAATGTCTTGTAAAAAGTACATCATACCAACAGTCATGCATGGTGGTGGTACAGTAGTGTAATGGTCTGGGGCTGCTTTTCAGCTTCAGGATCTGGACAACTTGACGGATGACGGATCTTGATGGATCCATGAATTCTGAGCTCTTGGGTTATGCAGCAGGACAATGATCCGAAACACACCAGCAAGTCCATCCATGGCTCAAATAAATAAATAAATAAATAAATTTTGAGTGGCGTATTCAAAGTCCAGACTTAAATCCGATTGAGATGCTGTGACATAACATTAAAAAGGCAGTTCATAGTCAAAAACCAATTCAATGTGGCTGATTTAAAGCAATTCCGCAAAGAAGAGTGGGCCAAAATTCCTCCACAGCAATGTTAAAGTGAACTTGCAAGTTATCGCAATCGGTTGGTGGCACAACCAGTTATTAGGTTAAGTGGACAATTACTTTTTCACATAGGGCCAGTTAGGTTTGGACAGCTTTTTTCCCTTAATAAATGAATGAAATCATCATTTATTGATTAAAACTGCATTTTATATTTACTCCGGTTATCTTTGTGTAATATTAAAACTTGTTCGATGATTTGAGTCATTAATTTGGACAAATACTGTATGCAAAAACAATAAATAAATCAGAAAGGGGCAAATACTTTTTCACTGCACTGTATGTAAAAGTGTACATTAAGATCATGACATCATTTTTTTCTTCTCTCAATTCTGCTCTGTAGATGAATTCCACAACTGTGTGTTCAATGAATTCCACAACTGTGTGTTCAATCAATTCCACAACTGTGTCTTCAATCAATTCCACAACTTTGTGTTCAATGGAGCCCCAGCATGCCTCCATTTCTGGGCTGATTTGCTTGGTCCTCATAATTGGGCTTCTCCTGAACATCTTCAGCATGTGGGTATTCAAATATCGCACTCCTGAGTGGAAGTCTGGAACGGTTCTCCAGTTCCACCTGGCCATCAGCGATCTCATTGTATGCCCCTTAGCACCCTTTTTGACGGTTTACTTTGCCTTAGGTGACTGGCCTTTTGGAAGGGCGATGTGTTACATCAAGATAATCCTGCTGGCCGCCCACTTTTACGGGAGCATCTTCTTTCTCACTCTCATAAGCATCCACCGTTATGTATGCGTGGTCTCCCGCGGCCAGGAATTCCGCATGAAGCAAAAGAACTTTGTAATGAAGCTTTGCTTAGGAATTTGGGCTTTCGTGCTGATTATGGGAGTGATGTGTAGTCTAAGTCTGGACATAAGCACAGTGGGGAACCGCACGCTGTGTCTCAGCATCCATCAGGATGAATACAGCGATAGGTTTTTTTTCTCTAACTTCATCCTACTCTTACCCGCCTTCCTGATTCCATTCATGATATCCCTGGTTTGCTACAGCCTCTTGGTGAAATCCATGTCTAGCATCAACATCTGCAATACGAAAGGCAAGCTCATGAAGAGTAAGTCACGCAAAATGGTGGCTGTTTGTTTGCTGATTTTCGGACTGTGCTTCATGCCCATGAACGTGATTCGTTCCGTAATGGTGGTGGTCAAGAAATTCTACCCCGAACTCTGCAGTCTGCTTTTGCAATTGGAAACGTCGTACTACGTCTCCTGGATCCTTTCTTCAGCCAACTGCTGTCTTGATCCGCTGATCTATTGCTTTGCCTCGCAGAACTTTATGGCGGCCTTCCGCAGTTCATTGAGGAAAGTAGGAGTCCGGTTCCCAGAAACTCGTGACGATGTTGAGCCTGAGAGCGCTGCGACCACCCAGGTCATTCCCACTCCTAGGACGATAAAGAGGGAAAGCATTTCCATGACTCAATTATAATTGCTGTACACAAAGATCATTGATTTGTTCTTATGTAAAGCGTAAGAAATGGGGATTTCTGAAACCTCAGTGTAAGTGATGTGAAAATGTTTAAATAGTTAACACAAAGTTTTTTTTTTTTTTTTGTGCTTATGCAACAGTATGTTAGTGCACTCTCACTTCTCAGGGGACTTTCTCGGACAAACCAGTGTTACTTACACAACAGTGACTGAATAAATCTATAGCAAAAATTCCCAATGTTCAGAAAAGAAAGTCAGAAGCAAAGACATACAGAAAAGAAAGAATGATAGACAAGTAAAAGACAAAAAAAGACAGAAATCACAGACAGAAAGGAAGAAAGGATGAAAGTAAAGATGGTCTGAAGAAATGAAGGTGGGAATGAGGAAAGGACTGGAAGAAGGGAAGGAAGCATGGATGGAAGGAAGGATGTGGGAAGGAGGTAAAGAAAGGAAATAAGGGTGTTGGAAGGAATAAAGGATGGACAGTGGCAAGAAGGACAGGACATGGAAGGACGGATGGAAGAAGGAAAGAAAGCAAGGACAGTGGGAATGAGGAAGGAAGGAAGAATGGTGGGAAAGAGGAAAGGAAAGAGTGATGTGACCAAGGGGACGGAGGCTGGAAAGGAGGGAAGGCAGGAAGGAGACTGGGACAAAGGAAAGTTGTGAATGAAAAAAGACAGTGAGAAAGTGGGTAAAGGATTATTTCATTTAGTTAGGTGCTACCGTAGCTATCAAATGAAGCTGGTATTATTCGGTTAGGAGAAGGAAAGGAAAATATAACAGCATGCTCTCATTTATAGAGCAGAAATACTTGAATCCAAAGAGACTGTATAAATGTATCCTTCATAGAGCAGGCCACTGATTTATGTGAAGAATACCCAACGTTAGTTTTCATTCACTCGGATGCTAACATTACACTTTTTTCCAGACATGGCACAGATTTCACATACTGTTTACAAACTGTATTTTTTTTTCTTTTCATAATTAGTGCATTGTTAAATTGTGGCATTTTTTACATTTTAATTTGATATGTTTACATTGAAGTCCTGTGTATTATGTATATGAAAATAAATACACCGATCAACCATAACATTACAACATGAAACAGGATGACCAATATTGTGTGGGGTGGCTCTGGCCCCTTTGGAGCATGACTGCACAAGATGTCTAGGGGTAAGTTGTGGTGTCTGACACCGGGAAGGTAGTGGAGCCTCCATGGATCGGGCCTGTTTATCCGGTGCATCCCATGGGTGATTGATTGGATTGGGATTTAGGGAGTTTGGAGGTCTGGAAGGTGGCCTTGGGCTCTTCCTTGCTTGGCCCCGTTGCTTTTCAGAGCCGGTTTCTGGAAATGGCGTCCGTTGATCACCACAGGCATGAATGAGCCCATGATCCTGTCACCAATTTACTGGCATATAATTGATAATAAATTGTTAATGTTATCTGGTGTTAATGCTATGGCTCATTGTTGTACATATACCTGCCATGTTCTGCTATAGAACAATGAATGTTGCAAATAACTTGATTTTAAAGTGAAGTTGTTTAAAAATGTAGTATTTTTTTTGCTATTGGAATGTAACTACACTAATGGACAAAAGTATTTGGCCAACCCTGTAATGACATTTTATCCAAATACATATTCTTGTTGGTCCCCTTTTTTGTAGCTATAACAGCTTCCACTCTTCCTGGAAGGCTGTCCACAAGATTTTGGAGTGTTTCTGTGGGAATTCGTGCCCATTCATTCTGTAGAGCATATACGAGGTCAGGCACTGATGTTGGATAAGAAGGCCTGGCTCATAATCTTCATTCCAGTTCATCACAAAGGTGCCTGATGAGGTTGAGGTCAGGGCTCTGTGTTCGGGCCAGTCAAGTTCTTCTACACCGAACTCAACAAACAATGTCTTTATATAATGCCTTGCTTAGTGCACTGGGGCGGAGTCGTGTTGGAATAGAAAAGATTCTTCTCCAAACTATTGCACAAAGCTGGAAGCATAGCATTGCATTGTTCAAGATGTCTTGGTGTAATGAAGCATTAAGGTTGGGGATAAAGGGCCTGATTGAAACACCTGAATTCAATAATTAAAATGTTTGGCCAAATCCTTTTGTCCATATAGTGTATTTATGTCAGTAATGCATTCAAGAGCTCATTATATTGCTCATGGTGATGTTCTGTCAGATGCTTGTGCTCTAACTACTTCCTCGTTGCTTTTAAGTAACTGGAATGAATCTGTACCAATAAAGGAAGTTTTATTTATACATTTGTGGGTTGTAGGCTTCAATGACTCAATGCACGAACAGTTGAAGTGACATGAAACGGCGTGACGTTTTCACTCGCATGTTAGAAACCGAAAGATGACGTTCTCTGTAAATACATGCCTTATCTATTTAATATATTTAAAATGAGGACACATGCAGTAGACATGAACGTTATTTACAGTCTAAGTTGATTGTTACATGACTGTAAATTTGAGAACTTGCTGAATATGTTTAACATAATTATCATCGATCACCTTTGTAACGGTTTATTTTTAAACAAAGCCCTGACTGTGCGTTATGAATCCTGCTGATGTCATTTTTTATGTATTCATCAGAATATAATGTTGTTAACATGAATTTATGCAAAACCCTTTGAGCTTATTCGTTCCTCAGAAGGAAAATAAAATACAGAAGAACTGCCCTTGTTCTTCTTCCTCTTTTTTTTTCCACATCCTGTAGCAGTTACTGTATTACCACACGAAGTACACACTTTTCATTTTCTCTTCGTTCCCTCGAAGATGGACAACCAGACTGATACTTGCCCTCCACAGCAGCAGAACATCAGCCTAACCATCTTCCTCTGCCTGGTCTACATGGTAGGCCTCATTCTTAATGGCTTCAGTCTCTGGGTCTTCATCTTTCGGATGCCCAAATGGAACGCTGGCACGGTCTTGCAGTTCAACCTGGCAATAAGTGATGCGCTTGCCTCTCCTGCCACGCCGTTAATGGCGGCTTACTTTGTCAACGGGAACAACTGGACATTCGGACCCTTTCTGTGCCAGTTGAAGATAGCCTTGCTCAGCGCTCACTTCTACGGCAGCATAATGTTCCTCACCCTCATCAGCATCCATCGCTATGTTGTCGTGGTCCACTTCAGGCGATCGTCGCCCATAAAACGGAAAGCCTTCATAAAGAAGCTGTGCTTCGCGGTCTGGTGTTTTTTGATAGTCGGAGCAGCGGTGTACGCACACGTACTGGGTGTTACCCAAGAAGACGGACACGCGCAATGCCTTTCCATACATCAGAGCAAACTGATCAACGACTACTTCGTTATTAACTTCGTACTCTTTGCTGGTGGCTTTCTTATACCTTTCACTGTGACTGTGGTTTGTTACGCCTGTCTGGCTCGATCGGTAACCCAAATAAACAATAAATCACTGCAAGGGCATTTGATCAAGATGAAGTCACTTCGGATGATAGGATTATGCCTGGTCATCTTCGCAATCTGCTTCTTCCCACTCAACGTTACCCGGACTGTCGCGGTGATACTTAAGAAGTTCTACCCTTCGGAGTGTGCACTCCTTGTACAAGTGGAAACGGTGTACTACTCATCCTATGTCCTGGCTGGAATCAACTGCTGCCTGGACCCACTTATCTATTTCTTCGGCTCGCACAGTTTCAACAAAGCATTCCGGAGCTCTGTGAGAAGAGCGAGCAGTCAACAGGAAAGAGACAACAGAACCGAATCAGACACAACAAGCTGCAGTGTGAACAGAAATGCTGTCTATACAATATCTTAACAGGTGCTGGTATAGCAGTCCTGAAGACGTTTCTTTTGTATCCACTTTGGAACTGTAAGGTACGCTGCTAGTGCTCTCATTCTACACTTTTGTTTAGTCATATTTCCTGTCAACTGTTTTCCGTGAAGTAGTCAATTTCGGGAACTTTAAGTGTGCAATGATGAAAATACACTTCATATGCTTTGAGATTTTTTTTCTTTGTTAGAGGTTTTACTTTGCCATGCCATTGTCTTCCCTATGTGTTTTTGTCATATATTGCTTCTATCAATATTGTAGCATGATGTACTGTAAAAATACTGTATAATGTATAGTGTTTGCTGTGTTGTAAATTGATGTATATGTTTTTAACCATTTTTTTTTTGTTGTTGGTTATAGATAATTGCTCAGAAAATGTGGTATTAAATGTATATATAATAAATGCTCATTTCTGAACTAAGTACTGTAGTACATGTAACTTACAGTCTTGGAGAACCCACCTCATCAAAGAAGTACACCTACCTTGAATAATAACCTCATTAGGTGTCTTATTAGACAAGTGAACAAGGGATGATTTACCACAGACTGGCACATTTAAATAAAATATTTTTTTTTATTGGAGATGGAATTAATGAATCCAATAAACACAACTGGAATATATTGAATGGTGCAACAGTATCACATCAAAGGATCAAAGGATCCCTATTTTGATCCTGAGCTCAGATTATTGTAGCATTAGAGTTTCACATGCTCTCCGTCATGTCTCTTTGGGTTTCCTCTTGGTTTTGTGGTTTCGTTTCACTTCTTGCAAACAAGTAGGTTGACTTAAATTGATCCCGTGTGTGGAATGCGTGTGCTCGTTCAATCCTGGTCTTTTTTTTTTTTTTTTTCCTGAGATAAGACGTTTTGAATCTAACGCAGCACCAATCTAACGAAGAATGAATGAGTGATGTACAGTAATGAAAATCAAAAAATTCTAAGCCATTTAGTGATTTAGTATTTTGTCAAGTAATTAGGTTCCACATATGGTGTATGTCTTTTGAAGGTCTTCTGAAGGTCAGTTTGACCAACTCAGTCTATCTTTTTTAATTAAACTAATGCATGCAAAACTGCCAGCTCTCAGAAAAGAAAAAAAAATCCTTAGTAATGTATTTAATAATAATAATTCAATAGAATTTCGCATTACTGATACTATTGTTGCTTATGCAAACAAACCACTCCCCTGACCTACTTACCAACATTTAGGTCTCAAAAATGGGAAGATGTTTTAGCGTAAAACTCTATTTTTTGATAAACTAAGACCATATTGTCCAACACCAGGGACAAACCAGTGACTTCAATTACACATCGAAAAATTACTTTAGAAGAAGATTAACAACATGACAGTGTGACCTTTCGCTGATGAAAACTGGAAGTTTAAATCTTTAACTTTGTTCCTGTAAGCAAGTATTAATGCTTTTCACAATACTTAAAAATATTTGACACCAATGACATGACTTACAAGTTAAATGGGATTTTTTATTAAATATTTACTTTACTAAATGTTTAATTCATTCTGCTAGTTATTTCTTTAATTAAATTTATTGATCTAATTTTCATATTCAGTAAACTTCATACTTACAGTGTAAAAAGTTAACATGCCCCTAGTAAAATTGACAAAAGGATTAGTTTAGGTTTGTGCATATTTATATGCACACAGAGTATTACTTAAAATATGTATTTCATTATTTTCTTTTATTCCTCAAAAATGTTTCTTAATGTTTTTCACTTTTTTAATGGTTGCAATTTTCTATTAAAGTTAGGAAAAAATCTGAAAGAATTCATCATGGAATATTTTTTTTTTTTTTACATAAAAGCAACTGGGTTGGAAAATCTGCTATTTTCCCAGCATTAAGCAAATTTAAAGAAAAAAGACAAAAATGAGATCCATGTCTGCGGGAACCAAAGGCCGGCCCATCCAGTCCAATCTCAAAGAAGATTCGAAATTCAGAGAACTTTATTATTCCCGGAGGGAAGTTGCTTATACTTGATTACAGTTACTTATAGTCGTTTACAAGGAGGAAAGGAAAAGAGTAATAAATTAGACAAAAAAAAAAAGGCAATCTATGCTGTAGCTGCCCGCATCAAATTTAAAACCCTGATGGCCCAGCACCCACTTATCTCTCAGTTCTAATCACACCACGCACCACATCACGTTCCCTCCAATCCTCCAGCGCTGCTCGCCTCGTCCCACCATCTCTCAGGGATCGAGGAAGACATGGTGCCAGACTCTTTTCTGTTCTAGAACCTAGGTGAACTTTCTCTAGATGTTCGTACAACTGAGTCTTTGACAATCTTTAACGACGATAAGGATGTATCTGTTACTTCAATACTTGGACTAATCCCCCGCACCACCCACCCCATTAAAAAAAAACAAAAAAACTTTCCAGCTATGTTTGACTGATAGCACTTAGTTACTGTAGTAACCTAGTAACCCAGGGGGAGTATATATCCAATTACAGAAACTTCAAAGCAAGTCGTTCTGGATAAGAGCGTCTGCCAAGTGCGTAAATGTAAATTTCAAATCTAATGTGATATAATTTGTAGAAAAAAGTCAATAATGGCGATGATAAACTGGTATTAGGACACCCAGTGCACCACAGTCTGGCATGCCTAAAGCCCAGCTGGGAAAGAGCCCAAAGCCACCAACCCGGCCTTCAAACTTCCCAGATCCCAATTCGATTGAGGACACATGAGGTATCAAACAAACAAGCCAGATAGACAGAGGAGCCACCATCACAGCACCCAAAGAATCTGCTAACACCTGACAAACAGCACACCGCTTGAACCTACTGTACATGATATGTTATGGGTGATGTGTGTGTGTGTATATATATATATATAGATATATATATATACCTATATAGATATATATAGATATCTATATATAGATAGATAGATAGATAGATAGATAGATAGATAGATAGATAGATAGATAGATAGATATAGAGCAAAATAAAAGCAAACATTGTAATGTAGGCACTGGTTGCTTCAACCATTTTCAGCCAGGGATGGAATACGCAGTCTTCTGAAGGGAGTGTTTTGGGATATTGCTGAGAATCCATACCTCCAAGTCCTCCAGAGTATGAGGCTTTGTTCTGTAGGGCTACGCAAAGTAGGAGGCGTACTGGACAAAGCCCCGCATTTGTCCTGCAATCACACGGAGTGAGATCTGGACTTCTTGGAGGCCATTCATGAGGTCATGAAGTAAGAGCAAAATCAGGTGGTGCATTCAGTAATACTACAAGTTCTATAACTATTAAATGTTGTAGTTAATTTTTTACTCATCCTGTAAAGACACACACACACACACACACACACACACACACACACACACACACACACACACACACACACACACACACACACACACAGACAGACACACAGTACTGTGCAAACATCTTAGGCACCTATAATTTTTAGTACAAGCCTTGTGCATGGGTTAATGTTTTGATGTTTTAATGTTAAATTATAAATGTTGTCTTGTCTGCAGGATTATGCACAAAGCCATTCTATTTTTCCATGCATAACCTAAAATAAAAAAATCAATTACAGTACAAAAGAATATTTGCATGTCTGTAAAGAAAGCATGATATTACATAAGAGGCCAGTTTTCAGATGGAAAAAAAAAAAACGAATGTGGGTTTTGTGGTTTTTGCATGAAAATAGAAATGAGCAAGTGTGACAACGATGCCGGAAGAACGCTGGCATAATCTCCAGCACGCACAGAAAAATCTAACAGCTGTTGTATCAATAAAACTGCACAAATCTGTAGCTAACACTATTGATTATTGTTTTCACACAAAATATTGACTGTTTATTTTATTAAACTTAATGCTTTTTATGGAAGTTTCTTTGATGTAGAAATGTTTTCAAAAGCATCTTTGCTTATGGCATTTTTTTTTTGTATGTGCCCAAGAAGGAGGCACAGTACTTGGTACAGTACTGTACTACAGTAGTTTTATGCAAGTTGGCATACAAGCAACAAGCTGTAGATAAATATTAAGAATAGGTATAAAAAAAAAATTCTAAGGGCAAAAAGGGTCAAGTTAAAAAAGTATTTTAAAAAACTATGATACACTGTTTACAATAATGTAGTCCGGTAAAAAAAATTAAGGTGCATTAATATTGTAAAATAACAACTAACTTAACTAACTGTCCCTGATGTTAATCAGCAAATTGAAATATTAATTTTTAAAAAAGAGAGAGAGAATGAAAGTACATGATATGTATATATCTATGCAATGCAATCAGATGGACAACAGAGTGTACAGTGCTACAGTCTCTGTTGCTATTTACAGTAATGTCAGAGAAGTAGCTCCCTCTCCTGACACACAACAGAGTCATTGTAAAGTGCTGAGTCATTGTAAATGCAATATGTAACATGTTGCTTCATAAACAGGCATGAAAATTATCTTTTGTAATGTTATTTATTTGCTATTTTGTAACCCTAATTTTATGACTTTTGCACAGTACTGTACCATGACATATCGTGTGGATTCTAGACCAACACGCGACTAGTCGCATGCTGTGGTGTCTGGCACCGTGAGTTAGTCAGCAGATCCTTTGCGTGCTGTGGGTTGTATATGGTGTATGAGTTGTGAGTAAGAGATTATTTACAAATACAATATATACTGCAAATATGCAGAATATATATACACACACACACACACACACACACACACACACACACACACACACACACACACACACACACACACACATACCATCCATGAGTTCATGAGGTAAGTGCAAAATGGGGTGGGGCTCCAGTGATACTATAAATTCTATAGCAACTTATCTCTAGCCACTTTTTGATCGAGAAATTAAGGCACATGCTTGTTTTGTATGGATGGGACTGTTCTTATGACAGAGTACTGTGTAAGATACAACTTATTTCTTATAAACCAAGATGCTAAAGGATATAAGCATGTTTATACTCTAATGTAGAAACTTGGCATGAAGTCAGCACGCCATTACAGACTTACACTAATATACGAGGCTGTGTCAAGCTTTTTCCACACTGTCAAGTTTTTATTTGTCACATACACAACCATACACAATATGATATGCAGTGAAATAATAAAATAGAATTAAATAAAGTATCAGGTACAGTAGACATATGTAAAGAATATGAAAAATGTATGAATGTAAAAAAAATTAAGAACTGTATAAATAAACTGTATAAAGTATGCAGAATGTGCATGCAACAGCAGTACGGTGTGGTCATGGAGTGTGAAATGAAATGAAGCAGTGAAGCAGTGAAGCAGTGATACTGTCCATCTTTAAACTGCAGTAGTGCAAAAAGTAGTCCTTTTATATGTAAGCATAAACCAGAATGTGCAAATATACAGTATATGTTTGCACATAACTTATATATTAAATATAATATAAATATAATATTACATAACTTGTTTGCACATAGCTTATATATTAAATATAATATAAATATAATATTACATCCCATTACATTTGCATCCGAGGCTACTGTCTCCCCAGTCACTGCTGTGCAGGTGTTACATCGGTGTATTTGTAACTGCGGTGCGAGTAAAAATGGATGCTATATGTCTGTATTATATGTATATACTGTATACAGTTCTTACTTTTTCTTTTTGCAGTCGTACCTTTTTTACATACTTTACATATTTCTACCACTTTGTTTTTATTTTATCGTAACAAAAAATTGCAGATTTTATATGATATATTTTTTATTCTTTCCTATAAGCATTTATGCCTCCTTACTCCCTTTTTTTTTCTTTTCAAGGCCACAAACAGTCGTGTGTGTAAGCATTTCACTGTGTATCATACTGTGTATGGTTGTGTACTGTACGTGACAAATAAAAACTACTAAATTTGAATTTATTACGCAATCATATCATTGATTTGTGTGACTTTGACAAGAGTCAGATAGTCATGCCTGGAGGACTGGGTCAGAGCAACTCCTGCAAAACTGCAGGTCTACAGCGGTCAGGACATACAGTACCAAAAGTGATCCAAGGAAGAACGAAATAAAACATGCATTGACAGGTGACAGGGTTATGCCTAACCAAGGCTCACGGACGCACATGGGGACCACACACTGTAGAAGATCTACAGTAGCTCTAACTGAGGGAAAAATGTTTCAGGTTCTACAGCTCATTATACCTACTCAGTATTAGGCGGGGTGGTCGTAATGTTATGGCTGAGAATAAAGCACGGCTACTCGAGTGCCTCTTGTGGCGCGCGCGCTCTCCTCCAGGTGATACATCGTATTTAACGCCCTTCCGGTGTGACGTCACGCAGCGCCTCGCGTGTGCGCAGGTGGAAAGTTTCCTCCTCCTCCTTCTTCTCCCTCTCTCTGGTTTTTTTTTTTCTTCCCCTCCTCAGTTTCGTTCAGCCACCCGAGCGAGGTGGTGGCAAGAAAACAACGATGGGGAAGCTTCAGGAATTTCAGATAAGCCTGAAGGACAATAAAGTGGTGTACAGTCCCGGAGAGTCTATTTCAGGCACGGTGAAGATCTCCACCGCTCAGCCCATCCAGTGTAAAGGTAAACAAAAACAAGTGGTTACATCTTTGACACTGTGACCTAGCTACTTTCATATTTGGTTATATTTGTTAAAGACTCGGTTATCAGCTGTTATTCACTCAACACCGCATGTTAGAAGTAAATATTTAGGACGAAACTGCGAGATAATGAACCTGCTGTGGCCCGCACACACTTTAGGCCTGAACAATCCCACACGCCAATAAACAAACAAAAGCTCCATTCAGTCTCTTGTTTATCTGCTGTAGAACTTATCTGTCACATTGCCTGCTTATTAAAAAGTGATTCATTCTATTTTTATTTTTTTTAATGGTTTAACAAGTTAAGATTATTCCATTTTTTTTTTCTTCTTTTCACTATAGAAGTGTCATGAACCCTTTTAACTTATTTAATACTGAGACGTTACATCCAAAATCTTCCCTCTTGGTTCTTCTGTTGCCTTCATTGTTTTTCCAGGTGGCTCATATATATTCCAAAACCACAGTCTGTTAATCCGGTTAATCATTCACCCTATATATTCAGCTGCTTTTAAAATCTCTCTCTAAGCATCCTAATTGTCATGTGTTGTGTTTAGGCGTGTGTGTTGTGAGCTGTGAAGCGAGATCCTATCAGTTCTTAGACTCTGTGCTGCGTCCATTTTGTCCTCCAAGGTGATTTAAAACACGATTTTTTTTTCTTTTTTGGCAATCACATGGTGTTCCTTTAAAAATAGGTGTGTCTCGAACACATTCTGAACACAGCCTTTTATATATACAGTGTATTCATTCCTCTCTTAGAACACACTGATCAGCGATTTTACTGTTATTATTATTATTGTTGTTGTTGTTATTATTTTGGAATGTTTTTCAAAGCTGCCTTGTTTACATGCTGTGTGTTATGTGGAGCATGTGTTTTTTTTTTTTGTTTGTTTTTAGCTCCACCCACTTTGTTTGATTGACTTTATCACAGATTTAGGAATGAAGTAAATCTAATGGCGAGTCCGCATGTTTAACATTCTTTATCCCGGTTCTTCCACTCAGCTCTCTGTTTTTATTTTTTTGAAAGATCAAAACACCAACTTCTTTAGAAGTATATTTATTTATAGTCTCATTTCTTCTGTTGTTGTAGTGGTTATCGCTGTCGCCTTGCACCTCCAGGGTCCGGGTGCAATTCCCGTCTCGGGGGGGTCTGTGTGCATGGAGTTTGCATGTTCTCCCCGTGCTTGGTGGGTTTCCTCCCACAGATCAAATATATGCAGATTAGGCTAATTGGTGTTCCCAAATTTCTCATGGTGTGTGAATGAGCACGTGTATACCCTGCGATGGATTGACACCACGTCCAGGGTATACCCTGCCTCATGCACTAACGCTTCCGGGCCCCACCCCCTCGTGACCCTGGTTACAGAATTAAGTTGTATAGACAATGAGTGAGGGTGAGTTTGAGAGAGTCTGTAGTTCGTTATTGTTTATCTAATACCCCTCTACGTCACATTGCTGTAGAATTCTCGATTCGAATTGGTTGTGAGACCCCCGCTAAATAACAATTCTATTTTTGCTTAATTTACTGTTTCTATTAGGAACAGCTATTAGAGATGTGGGGGGTTGTTACATACAGTATTATAATTTATTTTATGATAAAATGAGTGTATAGACACGTTGATTTCAAAATCGATTTTTGCCACAAGGTAACACCCCTTTTTTGCTACTTTGTTCAGTGCCATCCTGAATGTTTTTCCCCGTAGCATACGGCGTTAGTAATGATGTTGTGTTCTACAATAATGAATGTAGTGTCGTGGCTACAGGACTCGTTTTATTTTGGCAGAATAACGGTACAGTGTGGAAATCCCTATGTGAGTGATAATCGCCCGTCCTGGGGCTGTGCAAGCGTCCGGCTCTTCCTTACTCTCTACACTGCATCATGTTAGAATGTCGTGGCGGAGGGGTCTGTTTTGACTGGTATTATAGCGTATCTTTCACGAAACTGCAGCTGGGTAGGCTACTGTCGTACCAGTCAGAACACAGTTAACCAGCATAAACATGGTGTGACGCAACAGAAAAAAACGTCAGCTAACAACAATGAGAATATCAGATGAAACCGATGTACAGCCGATAAATCGTTCTAACCTTAATGTAAACTCTAGGGCTGAGTCATGTGACAAATGTAATTTAATGCTTTTAAAAGGTAGTTTTTCGATGCATGTTTTATGTAGCGCAATATATGATTTAGTTTTGCTAACGGACTGCTAGCAAAACATAATTAATTACACTAAAAAAGTAATTAATTGTTTAGACATTAAAATAGCTAAACTAAAATTACATTTTAGAGTCAGCCAAAAAATGTATACATACTGTACTTGAGGAAAAGAAAAATAGTATAATGTTTATTATATAAATCTAATATTAATATTAATATATATATATATATATATATATATATATATATATATATATATATATATATATATATATATAGCAATAAATTTAGTATTCAAATATTTATAGGAGTTTTTTATTTTCCTCAAGTGTGTATAAATGTTTTTGTCTGACTGTGTGCAAAATTAAAAAAAAATTGTTTAACTATCATAATGTCTACATAATTAGAAGTTTTTTATATCTATATATCTATCTATCTATTTTAATATATATATATATATATATATATATATATATATATATATAGATATAGATATAGAATTATTTTTTTAACACCATATCTATATTACACTAAAAACTTTGTGCTTTTAAGTGCCTTTTAAATTCAATAAAGCTATCACAATATCCCATATTATGTAATTTTGTAATATCAATATCTTATACAGTATATCACTAGGTCACCCAGCCCTGGTATTCACCATGAAATGTATGCAGTGAAAAAGAAAATGTCATTTTAACTCGCACTGAAATTTATATTATAAGCAGAAATGATGACATCATGCTCCCCTTTTGTTTATATCAGCATCTGTGCGGGCTAAACCCGGCCTGAGATAATGTGCGGGCGGCACCTGGGCGACACACAATGCCCCAGCTGTCGTTAAAACCCATATTTCCATAAAGTGCTATAGAATAAACGACATCTCTATTGTTGCATGCAGATAAAGGATGAGCGCGCTGTCCGGATACATAGAAGTTAATTATAAAGAAAATGTGTTCGGGCCACCCTTTACATCCTGATAGTCATGTGATGTTCAGACTCAGCGTTATCTGTATTGTTGTGGAACGTTGAAGCAAAACCAGCTCGGGCCTTTGCTAAGCTGTAGCAGGACTTGTTTGATGACATTCCTCCTCTGTCAAAAAGGAGAAGAATGAAAACTGCTCAGAATGGTTACATCGCAGGAGTCATAAACACAGGAGTGGAGGTGTTAATGAATGATGAGAGTGTGCTGGGAGTTCACATTTTAGACGTGTGTGAGGAATTTGGAGAAGGAAAAATCGAATCAGTGATGCATTGTCATTCTTTTATGTGACGATTCATGTAACGCCATTTAACAGACTGGCTGCCATATACTGTAGTTAATAACAGTAACTCCTTTTTATTTTATATACATTCGCGTTTGATGTGGTAAAATGTTGCAGTTCCTCTATAATCCTACTCTAAATTATTCATACACTGGCAGGCAGCACCGCATCCTGTGTAGTAGGAATGAATTATTTAGTTTTATTTATTTTAGTTTTTAAGTTTGGTAAGAATTGTAAGAAAATCTGGGGAAAAAATGAATGATATTTTTGAAATCGTGATACTCACAGAATCGCAATACAAATCGAATTGTCTCCTTGGTATCGTGATATCATATCGGCTGGTCCCTGGTGATTCCCATCCCTGCCGGAAACTCGCATGTCTAAAATGCACTGATGCTAAAACTCTGGAGCTGTAAGTTGGCAATGCCACCCTACATCTTGACATATTTTTTGTTAGTTTCTTTCCTTTCCTTTTTTTTTTTGTTTTTTTTTTAACCACATCCACATCTATCATAGTGAAGTATTCCATAGTCAAATACGGCTATGCATTTTATTGTAAGATACACACACACACAAATATGCAACGGTGCACGATTCTTTCAGAAATAAGAATGCACTCATTTTCAGTTCAGGTTGGCTTTAAAGCCAGAGCAAGATGTAGTACTGTATGGGACACAGGAAGAGAGAGAGTTGATGCAAATGAAGTCATTACATTTGGTGGGGTTTTAGATGATGTCTTTGGAGGAGTGTTCGTGTACACTGTGGTTATGTGATCATGTTCTTTTAGACCAACATGATGCTATTTCCTTCATCCTTCATTTCCTTCAGCTGCTGCACTTCTATACAAGTCCTCCAGTACACGTGTAGAGCGTGTGAAACCCCATGTTTCAGCATATGAAACAGCCATACGCTTTTGTATTTTACAGCAGTGGCTAAGAGTATTGAGCCAAAAGTAATATTCTGTGTTTTGATTAATTTCTCCAATTTTTGAAATAATCACAGGCATGATAATAAGAATAATTTTTATTTGATATAATGAGATTGCCATACAACAATCAGTAATTAGCATGAAGTCCTTTTATTCTTCAGTACTCTGGTGTCAGTCTGTCAATCCATCCCTGCATTCATTTTAGAAAAGACAAAATCTCCATACTTGTTACACTCAATGTTGTCATCAGCCATGGGTGTGCTCGAACATCTGGCTCATTTACAATGGCTAACCTTTGCGACATTTTCTGAATGTCTCTATTCATAAAAATTCTCCATACTGTGCACAAAGTCTTCGATAAATAACAGCAAAAAAAAAAAATGAACGACTTACGAAAAATGCATACATTTTTGTGCAAATCATACAGTAAGTTGAGCATCCTTTTTTCCAGGCCCGCATTTTTTCCCCATCACTTAATTTATAACTGCATTCACACCTACACAGCAGTGACTGAGACCATAGCCTTGAACGGAAAGCACTGATAAGACAACAGAAGTTTTAATATAACCGGAATGCGGATGATTTTTTTATTTAACAGGTGATGTTATTTGAGCACTTTTTAACTTCTTGATCTTC
This sequence comes from Clarias magur, assembly GCA_013621035.1. Classification (NCBI taxonomy): domain Eukaryota; kingdom Metazoa; phylum Chordata; class Actinopteri; order Siluriformes; family Clariidae; genus Clarias; species Clarias magur. Next base: position 299,003 of record QNUK01000121.1, read on the forward strand.
TTTTGTTGTTCAGCAATCAAGGTGAACTGCTACGGGGCCTGCGGTGTGACCAGCAAAATGAACGACATGGACTGGCTCGAGGAGGAGCAGTACTTCAACAGCTCTCTCTCTGTAGCTGATAAAGGTGATCTCAGATTAAAGCATTCATTCATTCAATTTCTTTTATATTATGTATGTTAAATGTATGTCATTTTTGTTGTGATCTTTTTTCCTTAATTTTTTTTTAAACTTTTAGTCTATCTTGTCTGTTTTATTTTGTGAAGTTTTGACAAAAGTTGAGAAACTTCATTTATTATTATTATTTTTTATTTACATTTGTGTGTTTAATTGACATTATTATGCTTGCTTTTGGACATGTTTTAATTTACCTTTCTTTTTATTCTGTATTTGTCAATTTTATTTATTTATTTTCTTCGTCTTCGTCTTAATTTTTTCTTAATTTATTTATTGTTAATTTTCTCCCAAATTTTTTTTAATTTTAATTAATTTTTAAATTCACAAACATATGTTCAAATCGGTTAGCATTACATCATGAGGTAGATAGAGGAAGCAAACACCCTGTGCACAACTTTTACTCGAGACAGAGCGTCTGACAAATGCTTTCACTGACACACTGTGTTTTGATAATGACTTTGCCAGATGTAGCAATCTCATATCACACTCAGTTGTGGCATCTAATGTGTGTGTGTGTTTTATTTGCTAGGCACTTTGAAACAGGGTGAACACATTTTCCCCTTCAAGTTTCTCATCCCAGGTAAGGTAGAACAGCATTAACTAACACACACGCACACACGCACACACGCACACACGCACACACGCACACACGCACACACACACACACACACACACACACACACACACACACACACACACCTGTTTTTCTACATTCTCACACATAGACTCAGACACACCTGACCTGGCTGCTCTGTTTATTTACCCTAGCAACTGCAGTTAAATGAACACTGATGTTTTTCCTTTTGTCTTTAACCCATTACAGTTCTCCCTCTCCCTACTCACTGGTCTTCTAACATATCATTTTAGCATATTTTTTTGCAAAACAACTATCTACGTATAAAGGTGTCCATTAGTGAGGAATGTTTTCTCCTCTGAACGGTGCACTATGATATGATGATAAATCCGATCCCGGAACTATCCACGCCCTGTTTGAGTATCTGTTTCCCGTTCCTGTCATGTAACGTAAAAGTAGAAGCTCTCTGAAAGGTTATCAGGTGACAACCGAGGTGACGAGTGCTGGGCTTGACTAGTACAATAAACCTTGATATTTAAAAAGCTGAATTTCAGCCACTAGGTCCAGGCTGACAGGAAATATGAGAGGCGTTCAAGTCAAATTGGGACTTTTGATTGTGCAGAATAGCAGAACACAGTCATGAGCATATTTGTCTATATAATCCCCTGCTACACTAATACACTTATCCCAGCGTTTCACTAGTGCTTGGACACCATCAAGGTAGAAAGATTTTTGCCATGCTTTGCATCAGAAACACCGGCCTCCCAGGAACTCCTTAAGTGAGCAGTTTGAAAAGATGTGGTTCGGAGGAAACGCGTGATAGTCTTCCCTGACTTGTTAGTAGTAGACTTAAAGTGGGAGCTAGTCATGGGTGGGATTTGGATAGGAATAAATTAGGGGGAAAATCTCCCCCAAAAATGTCAATTTTTGAAAATTTCTTGGAGCTAGACCAGAACTAGATAAGGGATGCAGTAATAACTCCCAGTTGAGTTCCTGTAATGAGCAAGTTGTGTTAATGAATGTTCCCACGGACAAATGCGTCTCTTTCGCAAGTTAGTCACAAGTTAGCCATCAAGAACATCATCACAAGTCCCGGTTTGACTTGAACGCACCTCATAAAAAGGGAAAGGCCTCCCTCAGTTCCCTTCAAACGTTCCGGCTTGACAAGGAGGGGAATCAAATTCAACATGGGCACACTGATTGAGCTGCTTGAGCATGCGAAAATAGCAGTGTATCGTGGGTGTTGACACTGCCTGCTTAAAAAAACAAGACTTGAGTTATGAGCTGTGTTCTACAGTAGTGTATAAATAAATATCACCAGGTTTAATTGTGGTTGAGACTTGGGTTTGCTGTGTTCAAGCTCAACCTGTCGAACCAGAAAACAAGCAAATGACATCATTCACATTTTTATATTTATGTTAAGTCATTGTTAAACTGTAGCATAAAACTTTTCTTGATTGTACAGTATTTACCCTGCTTTGTTTTTATCATTCAAAAAAGTAAATAATCGTGTGTGTAAATTATGCTTATCTCATATCATAGTTCAGTAAGCTTTTTCACACATTACGCAGCCCTGTGGTTTAGACGGTCAATATAACGCTCATCTTTCTAAACAACACGGCACGTACTGTAGGCACAACCAGCTTCGCAGTAACACAAGTCTCGGGTGACGTGTCTCACCTCTACCGTTTTCCTCTTTTGTCTGACTTTAGAGCTGAGGAAGTATCAAGGTGACAGTTTAAATTTCACAGCATTTCAATTAGTCAGAAAAGAGTAAATGTGTGTGTTTTGGATGCATGCAATGAATATTAGGAAGATATAATAATGATCAGCATCCTAAAGGTATTCAGTTATCTAGAGTTGGGGACATCGACTAAACCAAATGAATCTGGATATGCATAGGTTGAATGGCAATATTTGATATACCCACACACACACACACACACACACATTATATTTATCACACATGCAGTGTGTGTGTAAATATAATGTGTAAATATTACGTTCAGATACGGAGAGATGGTGGTTCGGGCGGGGCAGCTGGAGAGAGGGGAAGGTCCTGTCTTGAGGCGCAGTGAGAGTGGGCGGAGGTGTGTGGAGTGGCTGTGTGGCGTCACAGAAGGAGAGAGGGGGCAAGGTTGAAAGGCGAGATGCAGACACTGGCACAGACTCGGTGTAAAAACAGGTCTGTCTATATGTCTGTTTATCGACAACTGAGGTAATGAAATTGAAACATGTGCATTAGACCTCACTGGATTCACTGGTTCTCATTTAACCGTCTTTCTTATGTATAAATGTTTTAAGGTCAGATTGAATTTACTCCGGTGTAGTCCGGTTTCCTCCCACTGTCCAAGACATGCAGATTAGGTTAACTGGCGTTCCCAATCCAGGGTGTACCCCGCCTCGTGCCTAAGCCTCCTGGGATAGTCTCCAGGCCCCTCGCCACCCTGATTACAGGATAATAATGGCACATCATCCAGCACTGCAGCCTTGAAACATCATTACACATACAGCATAAGCGTGACCTCAATTTTCTATCAACAGATTTGTTTACGGCTACATGCAGACATACCGGCTTGCTTTCTATTTACACGGCACCATTTCTTTTGGCATATTTGAAGGAGTTGTTTATTTGGCTTTGTTTTTGGGGGTTATGGTGAATTGCTTACTTCCAAACTTTTGACATCATTAAGACTAATAATAGCGCTAATATAAGAAAAGTGAGAATCAGAATGTTGTAAGTGGTGTTTCTTCCCTCACCAAACTTGTGAACTAGCAGGAAGATGTGGGGAGGTTCACATTTTTCAGGCTTTTGCAGCATGGCGCTTAGCAGACGAAGGGTTCAAGGTTGTATATTCAGCCTCAAAATTACCCAGATCTCAATTTGACCGAGCATCCAAGGAATGTGCTGGCCAAAAAAAAAAAAATGTCAGACCCACGGAGGCCCTACCTTGAAACCTACAGGGTTTTAATGTTCCTGCTGATTTGGTAAAACTATAACTTTGATGCATCACTGAAAAGCTTCTGTAGGTAAACTTAATATTTTTTGTCACTTAATGTTTAAGGAATTATAAATGGCATTGTCCCATGATGTGCTTTCTTACATGTTTTGTGTATATAAAAAAAATGTCAACGTCTCTACTTTTTCTTTTCCAGCCACAGCTCCGACGTCCTTCGAAGGGCCGTACGGCAGGATCATGTACAAAATTCGAGCGTTTATCGACACGCCTCGCTTCTCAAAAGACTACAAGACGGAGAAACCTTTCTACATGCTGAACAACATTAACCTTAACGAAATGCCTGAGATCTATGTGAGTGTGTGTGTTCAGTTTCAGCACATTCAGTGTGCAGTTTGCTTTGTTTTCTCATCTATGATTTGTACCTTGCTGTTTATTGGGGTCTAAATGATATTGCATTATATTTAATTGACTCCTAGAAGCAGTACCTTAAGATTTAAGGTACTGCTACTAGTATTAGTGCAGGTATGTTCCTAAATGTTCATCGTGTCAGAACCCGTACTGCAGATGTACCCAAATTTGACAAGAAAACTTTTTATTTTTGTATACCTACATAATGGAAAATCATTCAGATATTTTGTAATGTGTATCATATATTACAGTTTAAATTAAGCAAATAGAAATATTTCATTATTTCTTAATTATGAATTCTTGTGTATTAATCTTCTATTTTTTATAATTGTTATTTCGAGAGGTGTTATAATCAAAACATGACTTGTAATAAATGAAGGTGAAGAACTGACTTCAGAATAATAGAATACATATACAATAGAACATTTGAAGGGTGCAAACATTTTAAAGAAGGCCGTACATCCATCAGTGGCGATCTCAGACCTAGTTGACTCGGAGTCCACTGCAGTCGTTCTCGTGAACATTCTGCAAGTGGGACGCCTGATCCTTGAAAATCGATGGATAACCTATCACCAACTTGCAAAAGAGACACATCTGTCTGTGGGAACTGCACACACAATCGTTTACCAACACCACTTGCACATTATATGAACTCGACTGGGAGTTATTGCCATGTCATATCCCTCACACAGTCCTGACCTTGTTTCAAGCAATTTCTATATGTTTGGGCCATTAAAGGAGTTCCTGGGAGGCCAGCATTTCAGACATGAATCAGACAGGCATGGCTCCAGCGTACTGAGAAAACTTTCTACCTTGATGATATCCAGGCACTAGTGAAGCACCGGGATAAGTGTGTTAGTGAGGCAGGGGCTTATATAGAGAAATAAATGAAGTTTTTACTTTCCTCACTGTTATTCTGTACAATCAAAAGTCGTGGTTTGACTTGAACACCCCTATTATTAATGCTATTATTATTCTTGCTTACATGATGTTCCTACAGTACCTGATTCTTATTTCCTGTTTAATTGTCTAATTCAAAGAAAAGGTACAATATAAATAAAGACTAATATTCTACTTTTCACAGGACCCAAACACTTCAAACGTAACAAAGAATTTCACATACATGCTGGTGAAGAATGGGACAGTCGTCCTGGTGGCTAAAACGGACCAGCGTGGGTATATTGCAGGTCAGGTCATTAAAGTGTCTACAGAGATCGACAACCAATCAGGAAAGAACACAGGCCACGTAGTGGCGTGTCTAATTCAGGTAATGATTTACTCCTGAACTAGTAATAATTCCAATTCAATGTTCTTTTCCTGAAGTCTTTATCATGTAACTTTACTCATGTCTTATCAGAAAGTTACATATCACACAAAGAAACCGACACACGAACTGAGGACGATAGCGGAGGTAGAGGGAGCTGGAGTGAAAGCTGGCAAACAGGCTGCGTGGAAAGAACAGATTATCGTTCCTCCTCTTCCACAGTCCTCCCTGGCTGGATGTAACCTCATCGAGATTAACTACTACATCCAGGTGAGAGTTGCATGAGCACTTCACAAGTGTGTACATTTTACATTTTGAGCTGTTCTTTGTAGTTTAAAAATTTTTTTTATCTCCCATGCGCCAGATCTCTTTGAAGTATCCGGAAATGTCCCTGACGCTGCCAATTCATATCGGGAACATTGCCATTGATCCGAGTCTCCGTCCTCCTCCCAAAGCCAAATCCAGCAAGACAGCTCCCACCCCATCACCAAGGACTAACCCGACGTCTCCAACTTCACTGAACTCGCCTGCTGCCTCTACTCCTCCGCCTTCCGCCTCCCCTAATCTGCCCCCTCGGCCCGCCCCTCGGCCCCGACCACGCAGCATGTGCGTCACTCCGAGTGCGCCCCCAGCAGAGCCTGATATGATGGGATCCGGGGATCGGCATAGCGAAGAGATTCCCACTAAGGTCCACTCTCAGCAGCAGGGTCCCATGTCTCCCAGCGCCTTTAGCTACGCCCCAGGTCTCGTGTTCCCGCAGAGTAACAACAGCAACCCCTCAGCGCCTCACTTCTCCCTCTCCACCGGGGCCACCATCCCCTTCTTTAGTGAAGGAAACGGCGCACCTGTGCCCACTTCCTGCCCCTTCATCCTGCCTCCGGATTATAGAAGCTCAGCACACCCACATGGTAAGGCCCTCATACATTAGTTTTAAATAAAGTAAAAAAAAAATTGCATTGTTTTAGAACAGAATGAAGAAAATGATTATAGAAGTTTTGGATTCTAGTTTTGTTTTGGGTAAATTGTTATATTTACCATCATTTTAGTTCACTTTTGATGTTCTTTATTAGTCTTGGTGCGTTTGCTTTTGATAGTTTTTCAATGTATAGAATCACATAAAACACATCGTATAAAATACACATGCAATTCAATCACTATTCGAAAATGCTGGACATGAATTCAAACTGTATGTGAGAACAGTAGTGCAAGTTGAAAATCTAATACAACATTTTCAGATATTCCAATTTTTTCCCATGTACAGAGCATATACTGTACTGTAGTAAATTAAATTCAATGTTTTTAATTTTATATTAGTATTTAAAGTATAGATAATAGGGATTGGGACCACCTAATACGATATCATGCTACGCCAGTGTTGATTCTGTACGTATTATGAGTTTATAAATATCGAGAATTTATATTATTATTATTATTATTATTATTATTATCCAATTTTTTTTTTACAATTTTTAAACTTTGAAAAAAACAAATATTGAGTCGTAACTCAAAAGTTTTATACTTTAGCTTTATTCAGCAGCTTCACAACTGAATTGAACATGAAAAATTAAATGTAGCCTGTTCCTTACAACATTATTTTTTTCTCTTAAAAACCAATTGCAGCATTTAAACAATGCAAACTAACTTCAATTACAGGATTTTTACATTTAACATCAAATTAATTAAACAAAAAGCTAAAATCTTACTGAGCAGATTGTATCTCTGTTATATCGTCTGTCATAATTGTTATTTGTAAATAACGTAGCAGATATTGTAATTCACTCCTACCACACGGGATGCCTCCTGCCACCAGGAGGTTTATTAAGAAACAATGCGTCCTGTCTTAAACGCCGCCAAACTTGTTACGTCCAAGACTGATTGGCCGATCTCTGGTCAAGCTGAGGTCAACCTCTGTGAGGTCAAGCTGAAAACCAACCAATTCTGGTCACTAACTGATTGATTGGTACATCTGTATAATGAATGTAAAAAATAATTATAAAAAAATAAGAATAGCAATACATTACTGAATTGATTTCCCCCCACACACATCCCTAATAGAATAACAATCCTTAGTTCCCAGGATCAATTGTGAGTTCAAGCTCTTCACACAGTAAAGATGATTTGGTGATTTCCATGAGCACAATTAGAACATTAAAATATTTAATGCTGCCTGGCCAAAAAAAGTCTCACACTTCAAGACTTCATTCCGTCACCTTTAGCTTTGATTGTGGCGCAATGTGGTGGCCAGTTCACTTGTGCAAATGATGGTGACGTGTGGAATGTTTTTTATTGACACATAACGTTGCTTCATGCGCTTCCCTTCTTACATTGACGCTCACATCAATCTGGAATAGGGTCAATCTGAACTCATCAGACGACATGACCTTTTTTTCCATTGTTTCTAAGTCCAATTTTTATCCTCCATAGCAAGTTGAAGCCTCTTTCTGTTGCATCTCTCTAACAACTGGATTTCTTATGGGGACACTGCTGTTTAGTCCCAATCCTCTGAGTTCTCATCACATTGTGTGTATGGAAATGCTCTTACTTTCACCATTAAACATGGCTATGTTAACTATCACATGATAGTCTTTGGCCCTCTCTGACTGGTGGTAGTAGTCTTGATGTGGGAGTCCCCTAGGGACGGGTGGAAATTGGATACAATTAAATTAGGGAGAAAATCGGTGGGGCGAAATCAAAAAACCCTAACCTTTATATGGTTTGCTTTACAACCAAAGATGTGCATCTACATTAATAGGATGTTTGTCAATACCGATTTATAACCTCAAAAGGTACACAAACTACACAAATTCAAGACTATATTTATCACTCACTCACTCATCATCTATACCGCTTAATCCTGTATTCAGGGTCACGGGGGGCTGGAGCCTATCTCAGGAGACTTGGGGCACATGGCAGGGTACACCCTGGACAGGGTGCCAATCCATCGCAGGGCACAGACACACACACATGCATACACTCACTCATTCATACACTACGGACAATTGGGAACGTCAATTAGCCTAACCTACATGTCTTTGGACTGTGGGAGGAAACCGGAGTACCCGGAGGAAATCCACCAAGCACGGGGAGAACATGCAAACTCCATGCACACAGAGACGGGAATCGAGCCTGGCCGGGGATCGAACCCGGATCCTGGCGGTGCAAGGCGACAGTGCTAACCACTCATAACACTCATATTTTTATCCAATGAATTGTGCAGCACTACGTTTATCTTAAAATTATATATTGTTGTGAATGTGTTTAACTGTGCTTACTGTATGTGGGTAAATATTTTATCTGGTCGTGGTAACCCAATCCTTTCCGTTTTTCAGAGCCTCCACCAGCTTATGAGGACAGCTTTCTCACCACATAAATGATTTCTGCTCTGTACTGAACAACGGCTGACAACTCACTTTGAGACTGATGTACTTTCATAACCACATTTACTGCACTTTTTTCGGACACTGAAAGTCTGTGGTCAGAGCAAACAGGTTCAGTGAAAGATTTCTTTATGAGCAATGGAGTGGCATCTCGACTCCATTCTTCTAAATAACTCGTCTTGATGTTCTGATTCTTCTTCTTCATGGGAGAACATTGTGTTCATTTGTATTCATTGTATACATTTGTTTATAGCCTGCTGGAAAAACAATAAATTAGCATAATAATAATAATAATAAAAAATTGCTGCTATTGGCAAACTAAAACAAATGTGATTTTATTATTTCACTTCTTGTAGGAGCATTTACAAAAAAATGCCCTATGCTTTGTTAATGGTTCCGGTTTCATTTTAAAAAGTTTTTAGAGTCTGAGCTAAACAGTTTTGTTAATATACTAGAAAGTTTCCAGAAAATATTTTTTAAAATAAATTTTGTGCTTTACTTTTTCTCGGCGCTTCTATTGAACATACAGTATGTGTGAAATGTAAGCATTTATTTTTTCAGTCATTTAAATGCAGACAACAAACTACTTGGATTTCACTACTGAATGCTATAACATGTAACACTATGTTGTAATAAAGCTGTTTTGTATGCCACCTTTGTTGCTTTGTCTTGAATACCATTGTTACGATTATTGTAATTACACTGTATACTGTATGCTGGGAGGATTTCATAAACCTCATGCTGTCCTGGGCATTTTAAGGCAGATAGATTACAACATCAGGAGACGTATATAAATTTATTCCCAGTCAGCTGTCGCCTTGAATTCCAAGTCTTCACGGATACAAGTGGATCTCAACCCCACTCTTTTTTTTTTTTCTGTTAACAATTAGACAATGCTTGTCTAAAAGCCTGGACAAGTTTGTACAATACCCTCATATTCAGTTACCATCTTAATGTTCTATGTACAGTAGATAGTTGTAGTTACTGAATTTGGTTTTCTGTTATCACAGTCATCTTCTCTGCCATTGTTAACTCGAATATACACTGATCGACCATAACATTATGACCACTGATGGGTGAACTGAACATCACGGCTTGCCTGATCCCACAAAAAAAGACAATGCAGCACAAATCACTCAAAAGTGTCAACAGTGACCATGATAGAAAGGAACCAAAACACCCAGTAAACTACAGTCCACCACACAAGGAGCACAGCAGGAAAAGAGCCTAAGGTCACTGACGCAGGTTCCAAACTTCTCAGATCCAATTGAGCACCCATGTAATGCGCCAGGCAAACAAGTCCGATCCATACAGGCTCCATTCCGCAACCCGAATCTGGAGGCTGTATTGCCAAGTCCTGGATGGCCCTGTAGAGTAAGTCACCAAAAACATATACAGTATGGTTTTAGGGTCAATGGTTCTAATGTTATGACTGATTGGTGTATTCTAGTTGGAGTGTTTTAAGGTTTAGAATCAAATAAGATTAAAAAAGATTTAAAAAATTATAATAATATAAGCCCTATCACATAACAATTAAATAATAAATTTGGTGGTCCCATGGATGGACCACTGCTTAAACAGATATTATTATTCTGGGTATTTTTAGCACAGCATTAACACTGACATGGTACAGAATGAGACTTCAACTGAGAAACAGTCCACTAAACAAATAATTATGAAACTGTAGTGTTGTATTTAGGAGCTGGCATAGAAGGAAAACTAGAAGATTATTAATACACACTGCATGGAAAAATAACCCTAATCTCTATACTTTATTTAAAACCTGACAACACAGTTGGATCACAAATATTATCAGTTCAGTTGCATTCCTGTACTGACAATGCTTCATGATACTTGGCAAGCTTCTCCTACGGTAGTTCTACTGTTTATAAGGATAGGATAGAAGGCTAATGACAAATTTGAAATAGCAGTCATCCATAACTGCATGTTTATAATGGGAGACAAAAATATGCAGAGAATGTTTGTTTCAGGCATATCCTGATTTTGAAATGTACATACCTTAACAAACTTTTAGCATAGTTATGATGTGATGTTCAGGATCGTACTGCTCACAAGGCTATGGTGTGCACAGAGAGATTTGCCCAGTGAGAAAATAAAACTCTGAGGGGCCGGTTCACAAAGCAAACAATCTCTAAAGAATCTATAAATTGATCTTGTAACACAAGCCACTGACCTGTATAATACTGATTGCAATGTCCAAGGTTTGTAAAAAAAAAAAGAAAGAAAGAAAGAAAGAAGAAAAAACACTTGTATACTGCATGTGGAGTGTTTCTGATTAATGGTGGAGGAACAGACTTGCTTTTCATGTGATATGTGTGAAGGTCAAATGTGGAGCAAAGGGCTCTAACAGTGAAAATAACAAGTACAGGTGCAAGCAAACAAGACATTAATTAAAATATTATTACCAAATATTCTTATAGTAATATTTGTCTTTTAGTATATAGTAGTATCAGGGTTGTTCAAGTCAAACTGGGACTTTTGATTGTGCAGAACACATTTATATGAGTAAAAACTCCCATTATTTCTTAATATAATCCCCTGCTACACTAATGCACTTATCCCAGCATTTCACTAGTGCATGGATACCATCAAAGTAGGAAGATTTTTCATTAAGCCAGAACCATGATCTACTGCCTGCTTCATGTCATCAGTGCTGAAACGCTGGCCTCCCAGGAACTCATTTAACACCCCTTTATTTATTTATTTTTTTATTTTTTTATTTTAATCATTGCAAAAAGGAGTTCCTGTGAGGCCAGCATTTGAGACGTCAAGCAAGCAGTCCGATCGTGGCAAAAGGTTCTACCTTGATGATCGAAATACACTGTATGTTGATATATTATATGTAAAGGTGTATAATCCATGGAGCAGTTTTCCCAACAGTCCAAAGACTTGTGCTTAAAACATTAAGACTGCTGTTTGTTCATAGTGTATGACTGAGTTTGAGTGTGAGTGTAAGCAAGTGTGTGACCTGAGCTCCCTGGGATATGCTCCTGCACCCATGCAACTCTACACAAAATAAGCTGTATCAAAAATGAATGAATGTGTAATTTATAATCCAACTATCCAATGTCACCCTGAAGAGGATGGATTCCCTTGTACTCCCTTATTTATATTATCTTAGTTTTTAAAGGTTACATGTTTTTAAAGGTTCCATGCATTCTCATTGATTCTTTTAATTGTAATTTCTTCCTGAGGAAACTATCTGCAAAATAATGTTTTATTAATTATCATCACCAGTGTACTTTTATCTGTGGTGGTGTGCTGGGGATGCAACACGCTTGGACAAGGTGGTTAGGAGAACTTGTTTGGTGGTTGATTTGGACCTGGACTCTGCACAAAGTTTTTACCTACCTACCTTTTTATCTACCTACCATTATTTTTTCCCTGTTTCATTTTAATTGGTCACAGTTTTGTTTCAAATACAATATAAAGTTTCCAGGAAATATTTGAAATAATTAGCTCTTCACTTTTTTAAATTTTATGGGCTTTTATTTTTCTCTGTGTTTTAAATGAAGACAATCTCACGCATCGTCTATACCACTTTATCCTGCATACAGGGTCACCGGAGGCCTAGAGCCTATCCCAGGAGACTTAGGGACCGAGGCAGGGTACCAATCCTTCACAGACCATACACACACAATTTGGGATGACCATTTAACCGAATCTGCTTGTCTTTGGAAGGAAACCAGAGTACCCTGAGGAAACCAACCACGCACGGGGAGAACATGCAAACTCTATGCACAGACCCCAAGGTGGGAATTGAATCCAGATCCTGGAGGGGTAAGGTGACAGTGCTTACCACTAAGCCACAGACATTTTGGAGAATTATTGTCAGAAATAAGATGAAACTATGTGGAAACCACATAGTTACCACAGTTCTGGGTGGATAATCAGGCATATATATCAACACATTTCCGCCCCTCATTATATTAATCACAGTGAAGAAATGTAACTGAAGTGAAAGTGAAAAGAGAAGCTGTATACGCTGTGTGCACACTCTGAGGTGATGGAGGAAGCAGCCAGCAGGAGCCGCTCGCGCTAATCGCTACAGCGCGCGAGCTCCCTGTCTCCAGGCAGAGGAAGTGAGGCAAGCGCTGCCTCTAAACTTTCTTTGTTTTTATCCTCCTTATCACCATGAAGCCTATTTGATTTTAACAAGGTAGGCCCTGGTCGTGTACTCGAAGTTAATATAAAACACTCCGGACTCGTTTTACGCTTTAAGACATTTTGTGTCAGTCAGCCAGAGCGTAGCGTTTTGGTGAAGGATGTTTTCGTGAGCGTTAGCTTAGCATAGCTCAGCCTGACTGGGGGTCGCGAGCGAGGTGGGCTTACAGCAAACAGATTTATTCTTCAGGCGTGCAGTTAGGTGGGTTTTTTGGTTTTCTGTTTCAAATTGGTGAAATACTCTGTTTTTCTGGAATGTCATGATGAAATATGAACTTGTGTCTTAGCTATTGTATGATAGGATATGATTAGGTTAACTTTATGAATGGATGATTGCAGCTCCAGTCTGCTTCCTCTGTGCAAAACTGGAAAAACTTTGTCAACATCTCATCTGAGAGCCATGGCTAAACCCAAAAGACCTGGTAAGTTCAGTTAATGACCATAAATCATAACATTATGACAACACGCGTAATATTGAGTGGGTCCCACTCATGTACAACCAAAACACTGATTCACTATGTCCTGACACTTTCTATCACAACCAGAAATAACCATTTCATCAATTTTATCCAAACTATAGCGGCTTCACTCCTCATGTGCGTCAGTCAGTCCTGCCCACCCATGACCCTTTCGGCAGTTCATAAATGTTTTTTCTTTCTTGAATAACTTTTGATATGTCCTGACTACTGCAGACAAGGAACATCTTACAAGAGCCTTGGTTTTGGAATTGTTCTAACCCTATTGTCTAACCATCACAATTTGCCCCTTCTTACAGTAGCACACTCTCACTCATTCCTCATCATCTGCTTTATACAGTATACAGGGCTATAGGGGGCCTGGGGCCTATCACAGGAACACCCTGGACAGGGTGCCAATCCATTGCAGGGCACACTCACATGCTCATTTACCCACTACGGGTAATTTGGTAATGGCAGTTAGTCTAAACTGCATGTCTTTGGACTGTGGGAGGAAACCGGAGTACGTACAAACTCCATGCATACAGAGGAGGGAATAGAATCTGGCCGGAAATCGATCCCGGACCCTTAAGGTGCAAGGCGACGGTGCTTACCACTAAGCCACTCTGCCGCCTCTCACAGTAGTTACATTTTCAACATCTACACCAGGGTGGCTCAGTGTGTTAAGGCTCTGAGTTACTGATTGGAAGGTTGGTGGTTCGAGTCCCAGCTCCACCAGGTTGCTGTTGTTTAACCCTTAAGCATGGCCCTTAACCCTGTCTGATCCAGGGGTGCTTTATAATGGCTGACTATTATAAAAAATAAAGAATTTCACCGTTCAATAATGTTTACGTGGCAAATAAAGGCTGAACTTAACTTCTCATTGGCGACTGGCGCCTGGAAGTGGGTGGGATGTACAGTATCCTGAAGTTGATGTGTTCCACGAAAAAATAGGCAGGCATAAGGATTTAAATTACTTTGACAAGGGCCAGATGGTGATGACTGCAGCTATTGTGGGACATTCAAGGTCTGCAGTGGTCAGGACATACCAAAAGTGATCGAAGAAGAAAAATCGCGGAATTGGCGACAGATTACTGATAAACATGGGGAGCTAAGGCCGCCCTGTGTAATCTGATCCAATAGAAGCATCATGATTTGGATGAAATTGATAAAAAGGTGTTAACACATACTATAGTGCATCACTATTATGGTGGCAAATGGGGAACCTACTCAATATTAGGTGGTTATAATGTTATGGATGATTTGTGTATATTATTATAATCTTACCTAACATGACTAGCACTCATCAATACTTTAAATGTTTGACTTAATTTTCATTAATTACCCACATGTTTCTCATAACATTAAAATCACTGAGCGGTGAAGTGAACATAATTCTATTATCTTGTTACAGTGGCACCTGATAAGGGGTTGAATATTATTAATAATTATGATAATAATAATAATACATTTTATTTGTGAGCACCTTATTTCAATCACCCAAGGACACATTTTTATTGAATATTAAAGAAACTAAGAACAGTATTTAATAACGAATTGAGAATAAAATCAAATAGTAGACAATATCTGCTTAAATATGGTATAACATGAAATAAAATACAATAAAATACAGTCAATCTGTGAACGACATGTAGAAGTCAAATCACTAATATAAAAAAAAATCTTCTATATACTGTAAAACAGAAATTCTGTTTGTTTGGTGGTCAGCCACTAGTTTTTGTGAAGACAAAAAATATGTCTGGGATTCCACTAGTGATTTAAAGTTGTAGAGACAACATTTCACCATGAGATTCATTTCCTTAGGCACGATTACATAATGCTGGTCCTGGAGAAAGGTCTCAGAACATGCAGTGCCTCACTGTTTTGGTGATAAAAATGGGGGCCTAGTCAATATTAATAAGGTGGTCATAATGTCATGGCTGATCTAACAGATGTCCCGGGCATTACCTGTACTTTTTGGTTATGCTGTATCATGTTTAAAGTATTGCAATGTTGTTTAGATACTCAGGCAGCTACAGCAAAAGGGATTTTAAAAAATGGGTGCCAAAAATAACTAAATTGGTGATATCACTGATGATAACCTGTAAAACTAATACACCAACTTTTAGTATAAATCCCTAGGAAATTAATAAATGACTATGCCTGTCTTTTAACATTTATAATTTTCCAGGTGTGGACAAGCCTGGTGATGCATCAAAGCAAGGAAAAAAAACTAAACTTAAGCACAAGGGTGGAGGCTCAGATTCAGAGTCGAAACAGAAAGACAAAGAAGCAGGCCTTCATTTGCTTTCTGCACAGACTGCAACAAAAACCACATCCTCTGACACTAGTAAAGTATCAAACCCAGCAACGTACATATCTCAGAAGACTCAGATTTCAGGTCCTGATGTTGCACAGAGTCATGCAGTTAAGTCTCTTCAGAACTCGTCCAGGACGTCAACTTCTTGGAGATTGGACAAAACGAGATCAAAAGGCTCTGAAGAGGGAAATAAAGGGTCTACGCTTGTGCAGTCGCGTTTGGCGTGGAAGACAATGGCCAGTCCTGGTCCTGCTCTAGATGCACTCAAGGTTAGATACACAACATACATGACTTTTTCCTACCAAAAAACGCAAAACTTTTTGTTAACTAAAGTGATGTTTTCATGTAAAGATCCTAAGTGCAGAAAAAGGAGATTCGGTGAAGGAGGCAGAGTTAAAGATTAAGCCGTCTACTCAGTTAAAGCTCCCGCAGAGACCGAAAGGCTCAGCAAAAACGCAAGCAGGTCAGTGTTACTCTTCTCCTTTTACAGATTTCTAGTTTATTCTGTGCTACCCAGAGCGTGGCATGTCTTTTTTTTCT
This sequence comes from Clarias magur, assembly GCA_013621035.1. Lineage (NCBI taxonomy): Eukaryota > Metazoa > Chordata > Actinopteri > Siluriformes > Clariidae > Clarias > Clarias magur. Next base: position 315,260 of record QNUK01000121.1, read on the forward strand.
CTTTGTTTATGTGCAGTGACGAAGAAGAAAAAGAAAAAGAGAAAGATGGGCTTGTATAGCTTTGTTCCGAAGAAGAAAACCAAAGTATCACCTCAGCTGAACCTCACTTTACCTACCTCACACAACCAAGTGACTGCTTATGATTATTTTATTATTTAAATTATACACCGTGCATACTGTATAAAGTGAATAGGAAGCCGTTTGTGGTTAATTTTTTTGTCTACTGTACAGTGGTGTAAAAATCATAGGATCATTTAATATAATCATATATAATCAACCTGAGCGTTCGATATTTTAAATAGTTCTGCTTGTATTGTAGAAATCAGTGTCGCATGGAGCCAAAGGCTTACAGCTGCCCTTAGAGGAGGCTTTTAAACCCAGAACAAACGCCGATAGCTACGAGAAGCTGAACGGAAGAGCTGCTGAAGGGGGTGCGACTGATGTGCCGAGCAAAAGCGAAAGTGTAACCTCTCCTCAAAACATTGAAGAAGAATATACCGAGCTGCCTCTACACACACTGGCGCAGGAGAGCGTCCTAACGGCTATACACACAGGTACTCGGTACAGACATTCAGACCATGTAGTGCACCAACAAATCCAAGTCTTATGCTAAATTAAGATTTGAAAGCAAGAAAAGTTTTTTAATTTTTTAATTTTTATTTTTTTATGGATAAGACTAGGGGCAAAATGGTTGTCTGTTTTATCTCAAATGTCAGGTGTTCTGAGCCTCAATCCTGGATGAACACTGCTCTGCATTTCAGTATTTTGTCAGTTCTCACCTGATTTAACTAAATAACAGGCTTTTCTTCATTCAAGTGGGTGTAGTTGAGCTGGGAAAGCACTAAAATATGCAAGGCAGTGAATCTCCAGGACTACGGTTGAGAACCTGCTCTATTCTGGTGTCCCTGTGTGATTTGTAATAATTGTGGAGCTTGTCTGTGATCTTAATCCTGTGCTAATCGGCCATGCCTGTAATTTGTAAAGTAAAATTTCCCTCACAAATGACCTACCATATTTGTGGTCAGTTTCGTGTGACGCATTCACATGTGAAATGCAAAGTATACAATTTCTTTCTTCAATTTACAGACTCGTCTTCCAGATATGTTTTTCATATAAATAAATATTAAGTTTGTTATCTTATGTCCTATTTACACGGGATTAGTATTACTATGGCTGCAGACCTTGTGTGATTTGTAATAATTGTGCAGGTTGTCTCTGATTACTAATCACGTGCAAAGTAATAATTCCACTGCAAATTAGGTATCATATTTCGCCGAATGCAAGGTCCTGTGATAATATTATTAATCCCGTGCTAATCGAGACTGTCTGTGATTTGTCCAGGATTTGGTGGAGTCGTTTATCAGCTGTACAATGAAATGTAAATGAGACAGGGTACGATAATTTTTATTTTTTTATTTCTAAATCACACGAGGTCCCCAGGTTATACTAATCCTGTGCGAATGGGGCTATAGTGTAAGAAATTGTGGACTAAAAACTGAAAATTTAATATTTTATTTTTAGTGCAAACTTCTTCAGATTGAGATAACACTTCATTACTGTTTTAATATGGTTGAATCTTTAGGTTTAAGGTGTTCTCTCTCTGTATCATGGTCTATGCTACGTAGAAAGCGAGCGCAGTGATTAAAAAAGCTCTTTCTTTAACCTCAAGATTTATTTTGGGTGCCACTAAACAGATACTTTTTCCCGTAACCTTTCAGCAAAACCCATTCAGATGTTTATCAGCCATTGCACCTGTTGCTTACAGAAGAACTGAGAAATAGCTGCTGTTTTACAGGTTTGCCAGAGGATAAGGAAAATATCGAGTCGGATGAAACGCTGGAGCCGCCGCTGTGCAGCTGCCGCATGGAAACACCCAGGAACCAGGATGTAGTGATGCTGGCGGAGGGAAAGTGCATGGCTGTAGAGGGTGTTGATGGGAAGGTATTGTTCATCTTTGTCTTACACTCTTGACTTCCTCTGCATCTGTCACCCCCCCCCCCCCCCCCCCCAACACCTCTCACTTTCTTTACCTGGTTTAAAATATTTTTTGTTTAATTTTATTTTAGTTTTGGCTTTATATCTCTTATGAATTCTGACACCTCCATTTTAAACACACTTGTAGCTGAATTTATGTCGAAGACCAATCCAGAAGCAGGAAATGATGCGGCCGTCTCTACGGATCCCGCTGATGGTGCTGTGTGAGGATCACCGGGCCGGTATGGTCAAACACCAGAGCTGCCCAGGCTGTGGCGTCTTCTGCAGAGCCGTGAGTACAATATGAGAGATTATCAGGATGACAGGGGAGGGAACGGTTTATAGGTAGTCAACATTGAGTCGGTCTCACCGTTTTAATGAATCAGTCATTAAATGGGAGTGAGTGTGTGTGGCTGGAAGTTCAGTAATAAACTAGAGAGGCACATTTTCTGAAGAAACTGTGAGTGGTGCTTTGCTGTGACGACATAGAGCTTCTCATGTCATAGCCATAGATGTAGCTGTTGTCCTTCCCATGTCATAGTCATAAATGTAGCTGATGTCATAGCTGATGTTGGTCTCAATTTTAAGTCTATGGGACTTTTTGGGGCGGTTAATTGCCCACCCCATTCCCGAACAAGCCGCACGATTTGACACCTCAAAAAAGAAAAACTAGAGAGGTACATTTCCTGAAGAAAATGTGAGTGGTGCTTTGCCTTGACGTCACAGAGCATCCCAAGTCATAGTCATAGATATAGCTGATGTTGGTCCCAATGTTAAGTCTATGGGACTTTTTGGGGCGGTTAATTACCACCCCTTAGAATAGTCATAGCACCCCATTCCCGACCAAGCCGCACGTTTTGACACCTCATTCATGGGTCTACGACAAACACTACGGGACTAGTTACGCGCCAAACTTTCAAATACAAGGGGGTCTGTTTATTTTATTCATTATTAGTGGTGCTTTGCGAAGCGAAGGACTACTATTATAATCTCACAGGCTTATTTTTCTTTTTCTTATTCTTCCGTATGAAAGTTTGGCGCGTAACTAGTCCCGCACCGTTTCTTGTAGAATTAACCGCCCCAAAAAGTCCCATAGACTTATAACTCTAGTTAGCCTCTAGTTAGTGGTGCTTGCGAAGCGAAGCACTACTATTATAGTCTCACAGGCGGGCAAAAATGAATAGACCCTCATAGTTTTAAGAACATTTAAAAACACTAGAATATAAGATTTAGCTATCAATACATTACTACTTTGTTGACTTTCCTTTAGTGGCTTTAAGAGCAACGACAGGCAGTAAATGAGAAGGTTGTTCTCAGCAGACCCTCAAGCAGGATGAAAAAGTCTTTGAGATGGCCCAGGTTGTGATTCTGTTCATGTTTTACCCTTCTCTTTAAATTGAGCTGTAATCCAGTTAAAAGTAGAAAGCTGTGTTTCAAGGTTCCTAGTTATTTGTCCCTAGGGCAGTCTACCTTCAAATGGGAGTTTTTAGGTTAAGGTATGTTTCAAGAGGGGTATATAAGAAGGAAGCAGATAGTAATCAGAATACTTGCAATTAAAACTTTTGGTGGGACCATTATATTGTAACCCTGTTTGTCTTTATATTTTCTTCTTAATTGTTTAGGTCTGTTTAAACCAGAGGCATTTTCCTTTAATTATTTCTCTCCTCTTTAAAAGCAGCAGTTTGATTTGCCTTGACAGAGTTGAAAATAAACTATGAAACTAGGGATAAATCCCAGAACAGCAATTTAGTGTAAATACTTGGCAAATTAAAGGGTAATTCAGAAAAGCTAGAATATATATTTTTTATCCAAAAATCCAGAGGAACCCTTTTGCTTAAGTGTGTTGCTCGAATATAGGATTCAGATCTGGCTGTACAATCACTAGGCACTTCATATAGTACTGGTTTGGACCCTACTTTTGCCTTCAGAACTGCCTTAATTCTCAATGGCAGCAAGGTGCTGGAAACGTTCTTTAGTGATTTTGGTCCATAAAAGACATAAACCTGAACCGTTGATACCGATGTTATGTGAGTTACTGTTGCCTTTATATCAGTTCAATCCAGTCTGGCCATTCTTCTCTGATCTCTTTTCAGACCATTCTCTGTAAACCGTAGAGACAGTTGTGTGTGAAAATCAGCCACTAAAAGACACTTTGCCTCCCAGTTCTGATGCTCAGTTTGAACTTCAACAAATCGTCGTGACCATAACTACTTGTCTAAGTGCAGTTGCTACTTTGTGAAAGCCTGATTAAATATTTGCGTTCATCATTTTTGCTTTAAACTGATTTACCTAATAAAGTGGCTGGTGAATGTAAAATAGATTACAACCCCAATACGATACACATATTTAGGGAACACCCAAAAGAATATTTTGTTCTAATGTACACTGAAAGTTTATCATCTGATTTGACAATCATGTTGGCTCCTGAAACAATAATATAAAATGGTGGTAGTTTGTTTGTGAAAATCTCTCTTTATTCAAGTACATAGTGAAGTAGTCTACATGAATTTAAACAACTTGGAACAGTGAAGAGAGTGAGTCCTCTGGGTCTTATATAGTATATTATTCAGCACCATTCCATCCGACATGACTAGTCTTCATCATTGATCTGAATATGTTTGTACTTTTACCGCCTGTGCATTTGTCAGTGACGTGGGGATTAAAATAGCGAGACCTGACTAGGCACTTACGTATTGCAGAACAATTATTTTTTAAAGGTAATGAGTTCTGATCTACTTTTAGATTTAGAGCTAAAACTTAACTTAAGTGCAGTATGTGCATAGTACATTATGTCTTTGCCAGGAAACAAACAGAAAAAATCAATAGACTGATTCAATGAAAGTTTAAGGAGATGATTAAAAGTTTGTCTCTTTATCAGGGAACGTTTATGGAATGCCAGCCAGACGGGCACATCTCTCATCGCTTCCACCGGAGCTGTGCGTCGACGATCCGCGGTCAGCTCTTCTGTCCTCACTGCGGCGAGGAGGCTAGCCAGGCCAAAGAGGTCACCATTCCTAAAATCACTCCTATTACTCTTTCTCCAGCCATCACTGCTGCTGTTTTATCTGGAGACAAAGGAGACGCCGCTTCGGCAGAGTAAGTTCCATAATGCAGAATCTGTATTTAGATTTTGATTGTATTTAGATTGAGGTAATGTGTCAGGATCTTGTCTTTATTAATGAAGTATTGATATATATATATATATATATATATATTTTTTTTTAGAAGGCCAGGAGCAGACCCCGTCCCTGCTGATGCACCTGTGGAACCTGACGTGGAGATGCTGGAGACGGTTCTGGAAGCACTGGAGGATGGAAACAGGTTTTTGTAAATATTAGAGCTTATTATGATCCAATTTGTAACTTATTCATTACACTTGGTCTATTGGGCAAAACATATTGGTGCTGATTTTTTTTTATGTTATACATATAATCCAAAAAAAAAAAATGTGGACAAGAAGCTATCTCTAAAGTTTGTGCAACATGGAAGTGACCAATCTTGCTTCCCTAAAAATTTCAAGTTGCTAACTTCAGCCATTTTGAGGAGATGATTTTACGCGTGGCTCAAAAAATGGCCATTTTGTCCTGTCTCTCTTCAAACAATATTCATTTAAAATAAAAATGATTCATATCTTTTTGAGTATTGATACTAAAATTTGTGTAAGCATCTAGAAGTGTATAATATTTGTTGCATAAATTAAAGCAAAATTAAGGATTTTTCTCCCCAATAAATGTGTAGTGTCCGTAACCATGTCAAATTCACGTTGTGATATCTTAACAATTTTTGCATTTTATAATAATCTGAATGACAGTTAAGATTGTTGAAAGATTTGAATTTAAAAAAGTTCCAGACACAACGGACATAAAAGGGCATTTTAACTGATCAGGAGATAAGAAGAATTAAGTATTATGAAAAATTGTGTTATATGATCCTATCTGAAAATTAACTTTTTCACCTAGGTGAGGCACTTTTTAGCATCGTTACCATATTTTGGCTGTATGAGAAAGTGGGAAGCATAGAAGAATTGCATTTTTCATGAAATAAAATGAAATGGCGAGCAGTTCATTTATTGTTCATTGAAAGATTCTCTTTTGTATTACGGTGATTCGGGTGACTTTAAGAAACCTGACCTTCACTTTGAAATATGTGATGAATTAATTAAATGCATTGTTTTTCTGCTTTTTTCCCCAAGATATATAAGAACGAAGCTCCCCCCGAAGCAGCTTTTCTCCGCATCTGAGAGAGGAGACCTTCAGCAAGTCATGCACATGCTGGGTAAGGGGCTCTGTGTGATCACATACAAATACCAGATTCAGACATGACATATTTACACCTCTACGTACCAATCCTATTGATCATGATAAGCAGTGATGTAATCATGAATCGTCTTTGTGGCTATCAGTGGAAGGGACGGATCCTAACCTGCAGATGGAGAGCGAGAGGAGACGCACCCCGCTCCACGCAGCTGCTGCTGAGGGCCACAAAGAGATCTGCCATATCCTGGTTCAGGTATGGTAACGCTCCTAGAGGCTTTTAATATCACTCTGCATTCCTAATGAGTTAGTGATGGCTTTAAGTGCACTTCTGAAAGTCCTGTGTGTGTGTGATTTTTAAGGCAGGTGCAAACCTGGACACGTGTGATGATCAGCAGCGCACTCCTCTGATGGACGCCTGTGAGAACAACCACATGGAGACAGTGGAGTACCTACTGAAAGCCGGGGCCTCCACATCAAACAAGGTGAGGGAAGGAAAATGATTAGATACTTTTGTGTGTTTTAATAATAATGCATTCAAAACTAAAATAATGTAGTAAAATAAATAAATACAGTTGAACCTCGGATTGCGAGTAACCCGGTTTGTGAGTGTTCCGCAAGTTGAGCAAAATTTTTTTTAAATTAATTTTTGCTTGAAAAACGAGTCTTGATATACGAGTACCAAGTATCATCAAGTGTCATGTGCACGCGTGCGCTTCTTGTTTTGACGCTGAGCTCGCTGTGAAATTGCGGGAATTGTGGTCTCCCATGCTCGGTCTCAGTGCTCATCTCTCACTCATATAGTCAACATCCATGCGTGTATGTATTATTTATTATAACAAACGTGTGTACACACACCAACGGAAACACTGCCTTATCGCAAAGTTAATTTGTTGTATTTTTACTTTACAGCAGTGTTTCCGTTAGTGTAGGTGTGAAAGTGGTTCCACACCGTAACCCCCTCAAATAAGAGAGGAGGGAGGGCTACTCTGTAAGACAAGAGGGGGGAGGGACTTGTTCCTCCCCACACGTGCACACATACACAGCTCGTGCACGCACAAACGCGCACATATTCACAGCGAGTGCGCACACAAACACTAACAGAGACACTTATCTGTCATGATTTATTTTGACTTTTTTCAAAGGTAAAGTGCAGGTTAATTTGTTTTGTTTTTACTTTATATTAATTGTTTTTATGTATTTATTTTTTTGGGTTTGTTCAACGAATAATCTGAGTTTTCATTATTTATTATGGGTAAATTCGTACAAGCATGCTTCGGGAACGAATTTAATCCAAGGTTGTAATCCAAGGTTCCACTGTAAATAAAATCTGGAAAAGGGCTAGGGATTAGCAGGGATGCTCATATGACTCGATTAATGTACAGTAGCAGTTAAAAGTTTAGACACACCTTTAAAATCAATGGTTTTTGTAGAACAAATAATGGAGATTTCAAAACTATGAAATAACACATTTTCATGCCTTAAAACCCAAGCAGCACAGATGCATGCGAGCAGCAGATAAAAAAAGTGCTTATATAGAAGCCTTGCCAGTGTTTGTTATTGGGAGGCTTCAGACATATTGTCTGTTTTGTGCTGAAGAAAAGGATATGTCATACAGTATGTCACCCTGCATCGCGCAATCCGGAGCACTACTGTACATACTCTATGTTTATTAAAAAAAAAAAAAAACATGTAGGTTTTACAGATGAAGGTTTTACAGATCATAAGTAGCAGGCGTATCTCCGTATCAACTGTTCAAAGTGTTCATGATTATTGCACATTTTGGATGACTTCTGCATTATTTTATTAGTGTAGTTATTTTAAAGTGTAGAAATAATAAAAAATAAATAAAAAAATCAGGAAAGACCTAGGAATTAGAAGGCGTGTCCAAACTCTTGACTGGTACTGTACATTCTAAATAACATTCTGACCCCCTGAATGGTGCAGCAGTAACAAGCTTGCTTTATCAGCTAGAGATCACAAGTTTGAATCTCGGATAATGCTGTAGCCTCTCACAGCCGAGGAGCATAGAGAGAGCTGATTGGCTGAACTTGTTTGGGGGAGTAGTGGCACCAGTCAATCAAGTGGCACCAGTCATTCAAGAGCTCATGCAAGTAGAATGAGTGAATAGGGCTGTCCTCGTGATTTGGTTGGCTGGCAGCATGTGGCTCAGAGGAAAGATGTAATGGTCTTGGCCCTCCCTTGTTGGTGGTTGTAGCCTTGATGGGAGATTGCACTGGTGATGGGAGGGAATTGGCCACGACTAAAATGAGGGAAGAACATTTAAAAATAAATAAATTTGTCTTTAAAAAAGAATAACAACTTGATTTACAAGTCTGACATTATAGTTATTAATATAACTTGGTTTTTGTTTAAACTAATTGAAAAATAAATCATGTTAAATTGCAATCTCCTCATTCATTGTTTTAAAAACTGAGTTTGGTTTATATGCTATTTTACGGGAGTTTGTTAAGAAATATTACTATATTTATCGCAATTCCATTTATATAATTATTAAATATTTTATTTTATTTAAGGAGCAGGCTTGGATATTTTTTTTTCTACACGTTATGAGTAAAAAAGTGAAATAAAAAGATCTTGGTTCACAGGTTGACAAAATAATTGTGATTTATTCCTCAAACTATCAGCAAAATTGTTACTTGCTGTTTCTACTGTATGTTTGTCTTCTTCCAGGACGTGAGAGGCTCCACATGTCTCCACATGGTGACCCGAGGAGGCGACGTTGGGATTCTGCAGCATCTCCTGTCCACTGCCTCTGTAGATGTTAACTGTAAGGTACGCATTGATCTGTACACTGAAGACTGCACATTTTATACTTTAGTGAGTCTTAATGTTTAGATCTACAGTATGAACCCTTGAGAGAGGGACTAAAATTAGATGAGTATTTAATGAGATACTTTAGCTAACAGTGGGTAACAGATTGTGAGTTACTGTATATGAATCGATCGCTGTCAGGATGACGGAGACTGGACCCCCATTACCTGGGCAACTGAAAACCTGCACACGGAGCAGGCGAAGCTGCTGATCGCCCGCGGAGCCGATATCCATATAAGAGACAAGGTGGGTGGTGGATCTGAGGAACAGTGTTGAGCTGGAAAGATGCCGTTTGTAAATTATCAAAGGATTTCCGTTTCTGCAATTTTATGTAAACTAATCACGTACTGTAAAAACTACTGAACAAATTTTAATGGGGTTTTCACGGGCGTATAGCCGAGCTTGAGGTAACATATAGGCTTTGTTTCATCACAATCGGCCCACGGTAAGAGAAGATCTGCTAGTTTGAAATTAAAATGAAAAACGCCCCAGGGATGGGAGGAATTGGATATGACTATTAGGGATTAGGGAGAAAATCTGGGGGGGAAAAAGCTTGTATTCGATTACTTATCTACACATCCACCCAAATAATTTTTTTTTTGCTAATATCTCCAATGTACAGACACGCCGTACAGTTTCATTATATGTATTCTTAATGTCTCAAATGTTCTCTTCTTCCTTGTTGTTTAACATTTAAAAAATTATGTCCCCAGCCTTTTACAGCCGATTTTCCAGTGCAGCCTTACTTAAAAATACAGCTAAAATTCCCTGATCTTGTCTTGCTCTCCACTTCGAACTCTTTGTCTGCTTTTATCCAGCATTTCCACATACACTAACTTCACTAGGTTGCCTCTTATTACTGCTCCGTGCCTTTGTTTGAAATCCTGTAAGTTCCATCATCGTCACCTATAGGTCTCACTCTCTCTCAGCTTTCCGGTCCTTTAAATCAAACTTACCAGTCTAAAAAAAAATAAAATAAAAACCCATTAAACGTTTACTTCCCTGGTCAGTTACTCCTCATTCTGAAAGAAGTCTCAAATTTTATTTAAATGTTTATGGACTCTTGCAGACTAAAAAACAGCATTAAAAGAACTCATGTTGTCTATTAAACTTTTTTATTTATTTATTAATGATCTACTTATTTATAGGAGGAGAATATCTGTCTGCACTGGGCAGCGTTTGCCGGCTGCACTGACATCGCCCAACTGCTTCTGGAGAACAGATCGGACCTCCATGCTGTGAACATACACGGGGACACGCCCCTGCACATCGCTGTCAGACAGAACCAGGTGGATTGTGTAATGTAAGTCGTCCTAATCAGATGGAGACATACAGTCTAGGACTGCGTGTGTCAGTCATTTTTTTTTTTTTCCCCCCCACCATGAATGAAGACCTGTAGATATTGCCATGATTTACAAGTTGTCACAAACTGCTCCGTCCACAGGCTGTTTCTGTCCCGAGGAGCAGATGTGAACCTGAAGAACAAGGATGGAGAAACTCCTTTGGACTGTTGTAGCATCAACTCCAAGGTGTGGAACATCCTTAACACCAGCAAGAAGCTCACGGATGCCCGCAGAGGCAGGGACAGGCAGGGAGAGCAGCTCCTTTGCAGGTAGCTAGAGCATCTCCATCAATCGGTCCGGTTATAAGTTCTACAGGTTTGCATCTGCTGGAAATTCTGAGCTTTTAATCAGCAGAGATGATTGAGGGATAAAAGATAAAGAACAGTGTTACTCATTTTATAAATTGTTGTTTTTTTTTCTTTTTCTTGAATGAGTTTCGACATAAAAGTATGTCAGTGATTGATTTTGAAAGAAAAAGTAAGAAAGGAAGCAAGAGAAGGGGAATATGAATGACAGGAAGAAAAGAAGCAGTATAGACAAGGAAGAAAAAAAACTGACAAGGGAAAGGGCATAAAATAGGAAGAAAAATAAAAGCTGGAAAATAGGAATAATGCAGGAACTGAGAGAGGACTTTGCAGGGGGGATTAAGAACTACAAAAGAAGTACAGGTAGTCCCCGACTTAAGAACATTCAAGTTACGGTTTCCTCAGATACGAACGAACCGCAGTTCTACTTCCCATTCAATCACGGAAATACCTTGCGTGCACTGTACAATAAATTGTTTAATATTCTACAATGTCATCAATAATAATAATAATATAATAAGGTCATGATATTTTGGCCCATTTTTGATACAATGCATGTTCAAGTCAAACCAGGACTTGTGATGAAATTTCTGTTGAATGAAGGCATAAATAACTTATTGACATTAACAGAAGCCTTCAAGCATCTGAAGTGAAACAAGCACCTGAAACCTATGCATGGTGCAAAAGTTTAAAAACGACGACCAAGCGTCCATTGACGATCCGGGCTGAGGTGGCTCGGAGATCATGGCAGTCGTTCTCCTAAATATTCAGCGAGTGGAACGCTTGATCTTTGAAAATAATAATAAAATAAAAAATCCTGGTTTGACTTGAATGCGCCTCGTATTTCTCATTTAAAGTTTTACTTTGTCTGTGCTTCTTGAAATGCCATAGTGATCAGATTTTTTGTTTGTTATGGTATTACACAGAGATTTATCTCGGGGTTATGAGGACGTCCCCGTTTCCTGTGTGAACGGAGTGGACAAGGAGCCCTGTCCGAACTTCAAATATGTCCCTGAGAACTGTTTCACCTCTCAGGTGAACATCGACGAAAACATCACGCACCTGCAGGTGAGAGAATCGGATTATGAAACATGCATAGGTATACATTCATGTAGCGTAACTTCTATTGTACTTGATGCCTATTTCTGTTGTAGCACTGCACGTGTAAAGACGACTGCTCGTCCAGCAGCTGCATCTGCGGCCAGCTGAGTATCCGCTGCTGGTACGACAGGGTAAGATGATCCCTTTTTTCCTGTTTTGTCATTGCACGATTATTTGAAATGATAACAATATGACAGAATCAGTCAGTGTACCGCCGCTATATTCCTCTGCACGATGACAGAAATTGTGAACCCCATGTTGAAGGTTGTTATTTTGCCGTCGTCTGTGCCATGTAACAGGAAGGCCGTCTGCTGCAGGAGTTCTGTAGGGAAGACCCGCCGTTCTTGTTCGAATGCAATCATGCCTGCGCGTGCTGGAGAACGTGCCGGAACAGAGTGGTGCAAAACCGACTGCGGTAATAATAATAATAACAATAAATGTTATTCCACTGTTCGTTATGTAGCATGTTGGTGTGAATGTCCTGTGTGTATTTGAACCGAATTTGAAAAAAAAATTATTAGACGCTCATTACCAACAGTATTCTTTCTGGCTGTGTTTGTGTTGTGTCATCAGGGTACGACTGCAAGTTTTTCGCACCGCTGAAACAGGCTGGGGCGTGAGGGCTCTGCAGGATATTCCTGAAGGAGCCTTCATTTGCGAGTAAGTGCTCACATTCATTAAAAAGCAATTTAAAAAACAGTCTATAATCATAGAAATCACTTCTTCTGTAGCAGGTGTGTTATAAAAAAAAACCTGTTTATTTAAAACTTAAGGATGTAATAGAAATTTAAAGGAGGATTATTGAATTGCAGTAATGTTAATGTTAATAAAAAGAAGAAAGAAAAAAAAAATACAGTGGGTGGCACGGTTGCATGGTGGTGCAGAGGGAAGCGTTGTTGTTGCACATCTCACAGCTCTTGTTTGTTTCTGAGCTCGGGTTACTGTTTGCGTGATGTTTCACGTGTCAGTGTGTTGGTTTGCTCCAGGTTCTTCGGTTTCCTCCCACCTCACAAAAATAATCTGGAAGGTCGATGCTGAATTCCCGCTTGTGTGTGTGTGTGTGTATGTTTTGTGTGAGTGTGTCTGTGCGTGCCTGGTGCGCTGAGATCCCAGCTGAGGTGTATATCCAGCCTCAGTTTCGGATCCACCACCTTCCGGATCAGGAAAAACAGCTACTGAACAGAAGCAAACGAATAAACAAACAAACATAATATAAACTCTGAGTCATTAGATTCAGAAATAAAAAGTTGTAGAATGAGAGAAACTCTTACTGTTTTTTTTTTTTTTTTCTAAATTAACCTGGTTCCTGAACATTTTAAGTTATCAATGCATGATGACAATAGTTTGTATACTTAATGATTCTTTACTTGTCCTTGTGGGAACCTGGTGTCGAAGTAATGTTTTTCTGTCAAACTCTTTCAGGAAGCTAAGAACCTTTAAACAGACAATACACCCTCCTCTTTGTGGTTGTTCTACCACTAGGTGGTGGCGATATTGTATTTTTTTTTCTTTGGGGCTGCCTGTGCCTGTCCAGGACCTGACAATATCATTAGCACAGTCTCTCATAAACAAGTATTTAAATGTTTATATGAGTTATATGAAATCATTATAGTAACCAACAGATGATAAAATTTTGGAATCGATTTCAAAAGTATCAGGTATTTGAAATGACAGGAAGTAGTTTACAGATGTTTATAGATTTTACTTGAATGTTCATGTTCAGGAACACAAGGCATTGTGGCAATGCCTTGACGGAAGGCAAGACGGAATTGTCTTAAAACCTGCGTTCCGTCAGTCAGTCAAGTAGTTTGATCAGGTATGGACTATGTTGCCTAAAGTATTCGCTCGTCTGTTATAGCTTCAAAGCTTCGGCCAACATCATACTAAGCCCTATGGAATAAGAATTGGATGGTACTCAAGTTCATATGCATGTGAAAGCATGCGAGTCAATATTTTTGGCCACGGAAGTGTTTTCTTTTCTACCAGCCAGACAAACTAATTACATTTTGGCTTTGATTCAAACGCAATTACACCGAACAGCTATAACATTAACATTTATTATCAATTATGGTGACAGGATGTTCACCCAAGGCACGTTTAGGGAGCAAAGGCATACCTGTTTAGTCTGAAAAACCAATGCAACACAACTTGCCAAAAAAAGTCAGTGCTGACCAGAACACCCAGTGCACACAGACTACTGCGTACAGGTCACAAACCCGCCATCCAAACTTCCCGAGCATCCATGTACCAGACAAACAAGTCCGATCCAGGATATACAAAGGGTATTTGTGATACGATTACAAATCAGTACAAAGAAGGAGTAGACTTGTCCTTGGTGGAGGCATCATTAATATCAACGTGATTGAAAGAGTGCCGTCCTATCTTTTAAGAGAGTTTTAAGTAAACAGGTTTTAAAGATGTGAAACGTACCCTATTTATCAGTGTTCAACACACATGCGTTACAGAATACATTGCTGTTGATGGAGATTTAAAATGCTATGACTATTCCTTTAAAGTCATTCCCCTTCCCAGAAAGGGGATTTTAATTGAATACGAGATGGCGCGCAGAAAGGGAACCATAATAGGTTTTTATTAATTATTCATTCATGATTAATTTCCTGCTGTTTGGACCAAATCCTTTTTTCCCCTGCGGCGACACTGTGTGTGTGTGTGTGTGTGTGTGTGTGTGTGTGTGTGTGTGTGTGTGTGTGTGTGTGTGTGGTGTGTGTGTGTGTGTGTGTGTGTGTGTGTGTGTGTGTGTGTGTGTGTGTGTGTGTGTGTGTGTGTGTGTGTGTGTGTGTGTGTGTGTGTAGGTTCGCCGGCGAGATCATTTCAGATGGGGAAGCGAATGTCAGAGACAACGACTCGTACATGTTCAACCTGGACAATAAGGTCAGAGTTGTACTATTGACATCAACCCGTGTCCAAAAGCAGACACAGGAGCTTTGAGCTGCATTTGGCCAGCAGGGTGCGCTGTAGATTCTGTCCAGTCTCCTTTTCCTCCCTTTCGGATAGAATAAATGCTTTGTGCGTGTGTGCGATTTGTTATAATTATTATTATTTATTTAGTTACTTACTTACTCACTTATCCCCCCCCCTCACACACACAGGTTGGCGAGGTCTACTGCATCGATGCCCAGTTCTACGGTAATGTCAGTAGGTTTATCAACCACCTGTGTGAGCCCAATCTGTTCCCGGTGCGAGTGTTCACCAAACACCAAGACCTGCGCTTCCCACGTATCGCCTTTTTCTCTTGCAAACCCATACGTGCTGGAGATGAGCTAGGGTACAACTTTTTTTAATTTATTCATCCTTGTGTTTAATCTTCATCCTTCTGTTGACACACATTCTGATTTTCTTGTTGCTCTTCACCCAAGGTTTGATTACGGAGCTCAGTACTGGGAGATTAAGAGGAAGTACTTCAGCTGTCAGTGCGGTTCTGCTAATTGCAGGTACTCGGGGGCCGGTTTGGGACGCGGCCATGTGGACAGCTCGGCCCAAACACCCACCGTCCGGAGCTCCTCTCAGGTAGCCAGCACTCGGCACATTCGCTCAGCCAACACTGGACAAGCAGCAAGTCAACCCTAACCTGCTTCTCTGAGGACACTGCAGAGACGAACTCGTAATGGGACACTTCCTGATTTTTTTTTTTTTTTTTTTTGGTTTACTTTTTCTTATTTAAACCGATGAAGAGGACGTTTATAAAAATGAGGCGAAAGGCTCGTTTTAATCCAGACTTGATGACTTTAGTGATTTATTTTATTTTGTTTTATTACCATGATGGAAGGATTTTAAAATATGTCCGAACATACAATATAGATTTTATCATGTTTTTTAACAGCTTGAACAGATGTTCAGCTGATTGCCTCAATTTTTAAATGGGTTTAAGACTCCCAAACAACAGATAATTTCTTTTAAATGATTGATCTGTTCATTCATCCCAATTTTATTACCTAACAATGTTTGCAATTATGATAATCAGGCAGATTAAAGCCCTTTTATAGATATTTTCTATTATATGCTTGATGTGCTGTCATTATTAATTTTTATAATTTTTTCAACCAGAGCTGAAATTCCATCTCCCTGAAATAGAGCTCATCCTTGAATCTTACTTAGACTTTATATCTTTAATGTCGTAGTGTTTATTTAGCTTCAGCTGCTGATGTAATTGGGATAATGATGAGAACCACCGATTGATGAACTGAAGCAGTTGTGTATGAATAACCATGCTTTGTTTTCAGATTATTCTCCTGGATGCGTTTTTAATCGTCCGGTGTCTTAACAGCTGGTTGACTGCCAGATACTTGATAGGCGAGATCATTCGGAAACCTGACCAGGAATCGAGCCAGATCGGGCAGGTAAGCTCTTCAAGACGGATTGCAGAAACAGGAAAGGATTCATTAGTGAAAACTTCGATACTTCAGTATTGCAGAATGATGTTGTAATTCACGGAAATCGTATCTGTGAAAAAGCTTGCGTTGCCAAAACTAAATCCTAAGCTCATCAAGAAACATGAGGTTTGCAGAAAAAAAAAGAAATTGTGCAACTGACTCATGGTTCCCATGAGCCAAACAGTCAGACCTGGTGTTCAGACACTTTCAGTCAGCGCTTGGCCCAATGCAACGACTACAGCTGCATCACATCCTGTGCACAAAAAAAGGACAAAACAAAACCAGACCTACTGCACACCCTTGCTGAAACCTCTTCCAGATTTTATTCATGAGTACTTGCTGTTGTCTTCCACACATTGCTTAGATTACCTCATAATAATTGTATCATAGATGTTATTTTGCCAAACTCAAATTTCCAGTTCAGGGCACCAAAAAGAATTGATCAGTACGTTTTAAGCTTTCTCCTTCATTTTGGACACTCGGAATAAAGTGTAGGATTATCACACACACTGCGTATTTCAAAGTATTAGTTTAAACTGAATGTATTGTTTCCACAGCTGTGTAGTGATTTAGATGTGTGTGTGGGTGTGTGGGTGTGTGTGTGTGTGTGTGTGTGTGTGGGTGTGTGTGTGTGTGTGTGTTCATGTATCACAGTCTTCTGAATGAAAAAGGTTAAAGCATCAACCACCTGTATGTTGCTAAGATATTAAGAGCCTTCAGCACAAACCAGCCGAGTATTTATCAAAGCATTTGGGACATAAGCAAACCTTTTCCCCCCCCTTCATAGGTTGCATTGATCCTTCTGGGGCGCTGAAATGGGATGACTAAGCACCGTGATCAAATAGATATTTGGACGCTCGTGAAATAAATAAAGCTGCTGCATAGCCATTGTTATCACGAGGAATGTATTGTCATAGGAAAATAATCAATGACGTGTTATTATGGAACCTGACGTGATGCATGCTTACTGGCAATCTCTGAGATTGATTAGTTATTTAATAACTGCTCATCCTGATGTTATATTCTTTACAGAAATGTGACCATGATGGCTTTTTATTTATTAAATATTGACGTGTACATTTCATCAGTTTAAAAAAAAAAAAAAAACAACGTCTCCTTGTAGACGTGTAAATTTCACTATATCAAAATATTACACAATTATTAATCGATGTGTCTGGATCATCAGCTATACTTGTCTTTGTTTGTTAATATAGCGATTTGAATCAAAATCGGAATCGGAACTTTTGATTGTACAGAACATGATTATGGGAATAAATTTTAATTCTCTATATAATCCCCTGCTACACTAATGCATTTATCCCAGTGTTTCACTAGTGCTTGGACACCATCAAGGTAGAACGTTTTTTCAGTACGTCGCAGCGATGATCAGACTGCCTGCTTCATGTCTGAAACGCTGGCCTCTCAAGAACTCCTTTAACGGCCCAAACGTGTGGAAATGGCTTGGAGTGAGGTCAGGCCTGATGTACGGCCTTTATTTAAAATTTTAGCACTATTCAGATGATTATAATACAGTGGCTAGATTTTGAAATCCAAACATGGTGTGTTACAACTATACTTGCAATAGCCATAACATCAGCCACTCGTAAATTTATTTATGTGCTATTAAAGTGAACAGACCTTGGAAACAATCTGCTTGTTTGAGTCATACAGGTAGTTTTTTTATAACTGTGTGATATTGCATATAAAAAAATGCAATATATATATATAATAGCAATCACTAGTATCAGATTCCCAACTATATATATATATATATATATATATATATATATATATATATATACACACACACACACACACACACACACACACACACACATAGTGGAACCTTGGATTGCGAGTAACTCGGTTTACAAGTGTTCCGCAAGACGAGCAAAGATTTGTAATAAATTTTGACTTGAAAAACGACCATGTCTTGGTTTACAAGTGCTGAGTTTTTTGACACCAACACACACGCGCTTTCTCGCCTTTACACCCCCCCTCCCCGGCTTCACACAGACACACACACTCTACTCTACACAGAAACACTGCTCTGTCGCGATTCTTTTCAAAGGTAAGGTGCTGGTTGATTTTTTTAAAATTTTTTTTTACTTTACAGCAGTGATTCTGTTAGTCTGCGCTCACGCGAGTGTCATTAGAGAGATTATTTTTTTTCTCTGTTAAAACAGCGTTGTGTGTGTTTGTTGTGAAACTTAAAAAGCGAGGTGGGGGGAGGGAGGAGGAGCTTTACTGTGTAAGACGAGGCGAGGGAAGGGGCTAATTCCTCACACACACACACGTGTATTATTTTTACTTAATACACGGCGCCTGCGCGCACAAACGGAAACACTTATCTGTTGGGTTTTATTTTAACTTTTTTTTTTAAAGGTAAAGTGCAGGTTAATTTGTTTTATTTTTACTTTCTATATTGTATTAATAATTTTTCTGTATTTATTTTTTTTTGGGGCTGTGGAACGAATTATTTGAGTTTTCTTTATTTCTTATGGGTTTTGGAATATGAGCCCGCTTCCGGAATGAATTATGCTCGTAATCCAAGTTTCCACTGTGTGTGTGTGTGTGTATATATGTATATATATGTATATATGTATATGTATAAGTGTGTATATATGTGTATATGTGTGTATATATATATATATATATATATATATATATATATATATATATATATATATATATATATATATATATATATAATACTAGTGATTGCTTTTTATAAAGAAACTATAGTTACTAGATCCCTATCCATTTCAATTTTACTTCACAGATTGTATTATATGATTGTTTGCAGTATAAATTATTGTTTCTCCTCTTTGCCCCTGAATCTTTTGTTAAATTAGTGTGTGCACTTTTTCTGGATACACTATGTATAGGAGTTAATACTTTATGGATGGGGTGCCAGTCCATCCCACTACTCATGCATTCATACATACTTAATGCCAGGTTAAAACAACCAGTTCTACTACTGGAAATTGTTAGGAGGTGCGTTGGGCGTGGAACCAGAAGGAAAGACATGAAGAGACCCAAGGTAGATCTGTGAGACATAACCATTACGCATCGAATCAACACGTCACCCATGAAATAATCTTCAATGTAGAATTTTTATATAGCAGTGCAAAAAAATTCAACATCCAGGTTCAAAATAAGGTTTTGTAAATGTGTTACTTGGCATCATCTCTGATAAGGAACCTACAGTAAATTGTACTTTTCCATACATCCATCTAGGAACCTCTGTAGTCCAAATAGGAACAGTGGAAGGCTCCCAAGTATGTAGGGATGATACTAACCAGGCGCGGATACGACATCACGATACCTAGGTGCTGATTCAATTTGTATTGTGATTCAATACATATCACGATTTCATAAATATCCTGATTTTCCCCCCACAGATTTCATTACAATTCTAAACAAACTTAATAAATAATTCACACCTGCCACACAGGATGCTAATGCGTGAATACTTTAAAGGGCACCACCTATAGGGTTATAGAGGAACTGTAACATTTTACCACTTCAAATGTAAACATAAATCATATATATATATATATATATATATATATATATAAAGTTTTCAAAGCCAGTGCGGTGATAGATGAATTGCCATACCAAAAAAGAATTATGATACATCACTGAACTGATAATTCCCCATCTCTATTACACAGTGTACAGGGTTTGTTGCTGCATAATCTATAACCGAGGCAGCACCATGTTTTAGTTGTCATCACTGTCACCGTGCACCTCCAGGGTCCGGGTATGATTGTGCATCATTCTCAGTTTGCATATTCTCCCTGTGCTTGGTGGGTTTCCTCCCACAGATTAGGCTACTTGGCGTTCCCAAATTTCCTATAGTGTGTGAATGTGTTGTAAGTACAATGGTAATCACTGTTGGCCTCGATCATACCTGGTTGGAAGCTGTAACTGGTGTTGTGCCTTATGAAATAAAGAATATTCTCAGCAACAGTGTTATTCTCAAGACAACAATATATGGAATAAAAGTGCTTCAGATAAATGAGTGTGTGATAATTGTCAGATTATGTCTAAAGTGGTGGATAAATGAATGAATTAAGTTCTGATTTACACCTCAGCCAACACACACACACCCTGTCCTGAGAAAACATATAGCTAATAAAGCACAGTTCCTCTCTTCTTCCCTCCCTCTATCAGTCACTTGTTTTCTCCTGCTCTCTCCAGTCCCAAATGACTTCTCACTCCCTGTATAAGTGCACTAAACAGGGGGGGGAGATGAGGTAATGACTTCCGCCGGCTATCTAGGGCTCTAGATGTGTCCAGTGGGAACTCTGTTCCGACTTCCGTGTTTTCCCCTCCCGTTGCCATGGCGACTGTAACGCAGGCGGGGCCACTGACGCGCTCGCGGAACAGCAGCGGCTGCATCAACCAGCTCCAGATTCTTTTTTCTTTTCTTTTCTTTATTCTTCTCCCCTCCAGCCAGAGATCAAAGAGTCGCTCTCTTCTACTTACTGATACATTGTTGTCATTTGAATTAGTATGATTTTTTTTTTTGTCGTCCGCCCCCCCCCCTTCCTCCACATAAATCAGTTTATTTATTTATTTAGTTAGTTAGTTAGTGTGCAGCGCGCATGCAGCATCACTGGAGCATCTCTGATGGAAGTCGGAACCTGGAGAACCTGAAGAAGCTTCTCCAAACGGGATCGTATTTCATATAAACAAATAAATAAATAAAAAAATAAAAAAAAAACAAGGAAAGAAACCAGCGACTGGGATCGGCTGCAGTACAACAAGAGTAACACAATAGAAGAGGTGTGTGTGCGCGCGCGCGCGCGCGCGTGTGTGTGTGTGTGTGAGACAAAGCGTAAAGGGAAATGAATGCCGGATTGTGCAACATGAGAAGATAAACTTCAGACGCATCTGTACACTCTTGTTTTTTTTTTTTAATGGATTTAAGGGAAGATATGTCGGATTAAAAGCCCCCACCAGGCCACCTTTTTTCTCTTCTGTCTTGTTCTGTCCCTGCTCCGTCCTGTCTCCTGAGTGATGCTTGCTGAATGGGCTGCTCTGCCGGATGCTGTAGCGGTGCCTCACTCATCCTGATGCAAGCTAGTGCCTGGGACTACACCGCGCGTTGTGATGCTCCTTCTGCATGCCCAGTCTGAAACCGAGTCTCGTTCCTGCGCGTTTCTAGAATGGCCCGTTTCGAAGACGACCTGCCGGTCCGGTATGGAGGCGGCTCTCCGTCGGGTGCGGGCCGAGGGCCGAGCCGGCAGCAGGGCCCCCCGGGCGCCCACAGGATCTATAAACAGACCATGGCTCAGCGAGCCCGCACCATGGCCATCTACAACCCCATCCCTGTCAAACAGAACTGCCTCACCGTCAACCGCTCGCTCTTCATCTTCAGCGAGGATAACGTGATTCGGAAGTACGCCAAGAGAGTCACGGAGTGGCCATATCCTTTACGCACGACCTTTTACGCATGCTACAAATAACAGAAACGTCTTTCTTTCTTTCTTTCTTTCATTCATTCCGTTATTTATTTATTTACTTATTGGCGTGGCCTTTTGGTGACTAGCGCCACATAGATACACACAGGGTCCGGGTTCGATTCCCACCTCTGCATGTTCTCCCCATGCTTGCTGGCTTTCCACCCAAAGACATGCACATTAGTGCTCCTGGTGTGGAAATGAGTGTGAGATGGATTGGCACATGGTGTACCCCGCCTCGTGCCCTACTGCAAGTCTCCCTGGGATAGGCTCCAGGCGATCCTTTATACAGGATAAAGCGGTTTAGATGATGATGATGATGATGATGATGATGAGTGAGTAAGTGAGAGAATGCTTTTGCCAGGTTAGAACTGTCACCCTGCCCCTCCAGGATTCAGGTTCGGTTTCCACCATGCAAAGACATGCAGATTAGGCTAATTGGCGTTCCCAAGTTGTCCGTGGTCTGTGAATGAGCATGTGTGTGCCCTGTCCAGGGTGTACACCACCTCATGCCCTAAGTCTCCTGGGATAAGCTCAACGCGATCATGTATACAGGATATAGACCATGATTGAGTGTTTCTGCCACTTGTGTTTGAATGTTTTTTAATTGCAAAAACATAGTTGCGAAGCAGGAATTATTAAATACTAGAAGTTTGAAAGGTTTGGAGAAAGGTTTAGAGAACTTCCCAGTGGGCAAACTCCCTATTGGAAACACCTTACCTCCTGTAACAACTTACTGATTTCACTAAGTCTGCATCTAGAAGATGACTTAAAGACCTCTCGAGTTTAAAATACCTTCTACAGATACACACACACACGCACGCACGCACGCACGCACGCACGCACGCACGCGAAGGCTAGTGTGTCCACTGTGCTGTAACGATTTTTCTCCAGAGTGTTTCTTGATCAGAAAGAAGTGAGTGGTTAAGGCATTTAGGTTAAGGTTGTAAGTTCAAATCCCAGCACGACTGCGCAGTCCTCGTCTTAAGTCACTTTGGGTAAAAACGAAAAACAGTTCCAATCCCATGAGGAAACTGCTTTCTAAGAGTGCCTTAAACTAGTGCTGGAATGAAATCTATGGTGATCCCCCCCCCCAAAAAAAAATCTTGTAAAAGTTAATAATAAACCTTTCATTGTTGTCCGAACGTCACTCTGTACTCTGCTGGGAAATGATTTAAAAGCAGTGATGTTCGCAATGAGGAAGTGATAAAGAACATCTAATTGTTTCTTGGTGCAACATGAATTACTGTATAATGACATTATGGTATTGATCTCTCCTCAGCTGTATAGTTCACATAAAGGTGATTTAAACCTACACAAGGTACAGAAGTGATAGCATTTGGGGTGGTGAGGGTTACTTCAAAGGTGGCCACACCCTAAGTGAGTCAAAACCCCTAAGAAATCGCTTGAGGGGCGAGAAGTTACAATAGAAATACAATAGAAATGAAACGAGGATCTGTGAGTAGGGAACAGATTAAACTGAATTAAGTTGGTGAAAAAAAGAAAGGGTCAGGAGATGAGTAGCCGACAGAAGCAGTGTGTTTATTTGATCAAGCACAGATGCAGATACAGAATCCTGCCTTTTGTAGGCCTGCACTACACAGCTAAGTGCAACGCAAGGTTTTTGTGGTTTCCCTCTCAGTCCTGTCCTTCGTATAGTCCCTTCCCTCATACGTCTCGGTATTCCTTCATCAGCCGATGCGCTATTGATCCTTTTGGATGCTGCGAGCCTCTCGGTCGCTCCTAGCAACCAGAGCAGCTCTCGCATTAGGCTGCCCAAATTACCCGCTCACATTTCCCCATGGGAACAGCAGCAATGAGTGCCTAAAATGCAGCTATTAATCGCACCAAGACATCGCTACTACTCTCCGCCCTGCCGCCGGGGCCGTGTTTCGCCTAGCTTTGTCAATCTGCAGTATTTTATAGACTTTAAAGTGACCAGATGACCGAACGCGAATCCATAGCGCGCACGAAATTGATGAGAATGCTGCAGAAGAACTTCAGACTGGAACGATTTCGCTGAAGATTCATACAGTAGTAACTGTCTCTTATGTAATCTTTTGTCTTCGTTCGGCACTCGTTTCCAATCTGGAGCTTTCCAAGGTGTGGAAACCGACTCTCGTTTCACGTGGCCAGAAATGCGAGGAAGTTGAGAGCGAACTGCCAATATAAACCAAACCTGGCAGCGTTTGTTTGAACGTGGGCGGCACACGAGCAGTTCACATGGCTACATCTCTGTTGCGCTCATGCTCAGAAATGTAGGCTAGTCCCAAGCTTTTGCTTGGTGAAGAATATTATATAATATGGAGATTTGTGATGGGTCTTGTTGAAATACGTACAAGGAAAATATCTGTCATGCTTTTCATGGTAAAAGTTCAAATGATTGCATGGGGTTATGCTTCTTATATTTTAGCCCGTATTAAAAGTTGGAAGGGCATGACTGGCATTTATACCTTTTATTTCTTACAACTCTCCTATATTTACATGACATTCTATTATTATTAATATTACACAATTTTTTATTGATGCTTCGCTAAAAAAAAAAAAAAAGAAGCAAAAAAATGCTGTCATTTTAATTCTATAAGTTCAAGGATTTTATAATAAAAAAAACTACATCTCAGCCTCTGTGTGGCGGTAAAGTGGTAAAGTGCTCGCCCTATCATCCGGAGATCGCGAGTTTGATTCCCGGGTGCTACTGTAACCTCTCTCAGCCGGAGGTCTAGAGAGAGCTGATTGGCCGAGCTCGTTAATCACGGCTATACAGCCAATCAGGGGCGTCTGTGAGCTCACGTAAGCGGAAGGAGCGGATAGCGCTGTCCTCCGAGTGTGTTACACCGTCCCCAGCTATACATGAGCGAGCAGTTCGAACAGACGCGGTCGGCTGGCGTCACGTGGTCCGGAGGAAACACGTGATAGTCTTCGGCCCTCCCGACTGAATGGTAGTAGTAGCCTTAATGTGGAGCCCCCTAGTGACGGGGAGGAACTGGATACGACTAAAAAAAACCTCAAGGTGTGCACTATTTTAAATAATTTAAACTGTCAGGATGGGCCCAAGGATCTCTGTGATGTCTCAGCCTTTAGTAGTAATTGTCATACAAATATACTGTATTATTGTATTTTACTACCAAACGACTTGCGCAGAAATTGATGGCACGGTAACATCTAATCAGGTACTTGTTCAAATGAGTTTATAAAGCACTCACATATGGCAAATGTACAACAAGAGATATCATTAAATATTGCGATATCAGCATCATACAAGATCATATCAAGTCAGGTATTACTGTAAATTGCGTTTGTACATAGGTTCATAGAGTGCAGTAGGCGAAAAGTATCACATATCAGTAGTATAACATCGGTTGATAAATATGTTATCCTCCTGATCCTTCAAGAGAATTTAGTTTAAAAAGTTTTAATCCTAAACATTGTTTTAAAGCCCTTTAATGAACACTATCCAAGCTGAACATGCATTTGTTTTCACTGCTTGAGAAGTTCTTTTCAGGGTCAGTAGAGAAGTCCTGGTGTCAAAATCAGGCTCCCTTTTTCTTATTACATCACAGAATCCTCATTTAAATATTCTAAAAATAGGAATTCGACACCGTTTTCCGTTTTAGGCGCTCCTTGTAATCAAACTCGCCCTGGCCATATCTCAGCAACCGGACCCGATACAGTAATAATCTTGCAATCAAAATGGAGCTTACTGGACTGGAAATTATGCATAACTTAAATCACCCAAAATGCGACTTAATACCTGATCCCATGTAACGGGTGACATATTATCCTAAGCATCCATCTCTAATAGGGAGTCCAGACCCCATGAAAACCTAATATAACCGGCCCCTAACCACACTAATCTTTATGTAATTGTTATAGCGTTTCTAAGGGCTCTTTGGAACCATCCTAACACACGCCTCCTTTACAGCACCCCTGTCTCTAACATACTGTAGGCGGGCACTTGTGTGGACTGAAGTGAGACGACCATTAACATGGTAACCTCTCGGTTATTGCATCCACAAATGGAGAGTTAAGGCTGTATGAGCCATGTCTAATGACTCAGTGATAACGGCAAGGCACATCCTTGATATAAAGCAGTACACATCCTACATTACATATCCTCTGCATAGAATAATCACAATGACCATAAGAATGATGTATTCATAGTGTTTTTATCTCTTTCTCCAAACCTTCCTGGTACTTGCATATGTATTCAAGGTATTCATGTGTTATTTTCTTGACTGTCTCACTCCATTTGAGTATATGATCCTCGCCACCATCATAGCCAACTGTATTGTCCTGGCCTTGGAGCAGCATTTACCTGCAGAAGATAAAACCCCGATGTCTGAGCGACTGGTGAGTGTTTGCCTGTTTTCGTACGTGGTTTTACTGACAATGATCCGATCTATGACTCTGTCTACAATAGAATCCTAACTTAACTTAAAATTTCAAATAATGAGTAAACAGAAATATGCTTAAATATGCTATTTGTATTCATTTTCTTTTTTAAAAGTATATAATTTGCACCGGTGGCACGCTGGCTTAATGGTTAGCGTGGCACCTCCATGGTCCGGGTTCGATTCCCTGCATATCTTTCTGTTTCACCCAAATGAGGATGGGTTCCCTGTTGAGTCTGGTTCCTCTCAAGGTTTCTTCCTATTGGCATCTCAGGGAGTTTTTCCTTGCCACCGTTGCCCTCGGCTTGCTCATCAGGGACCATCTGACCATTTTGATTCATACACATTCACATTCCATACAATCTTCAATAGTTCTTTTGATTGTGTAAAGCTGCTTTGCAACAATGACAATTGTTAAAAAAGCGATATGCAAATATAATTAAATTTAATTGAATTATGCGGTATAGACGATAGCCTCTAATCTGAGAGCACAAAAGCTAGCAAAGTTTAAGCTACAAATTTGCGCTTGCTAGAGAAATAGGCTATAGGTTGTAATTACACAATATATGTAAATGACCTTAATCTAAGGTTAGCTAGATACAGTACATGTTTAACTTGTGCCACCGTTATGCAGATGGTTTACGTTAAATAATTAGCTAGAGATGAATATTCGAAGCTAGTTTGCTAGTGAACCTGGCTAATTTCAGTGTAGATTAGCTAGCAAAATTAGAAAGCCTGTCTTGCCATATAGCTACTGCTGTAGAGGTGATATAAGATAGTTTTCTGGGGGGAAAAATGCAAAAAGAAATTGGTGTGGGGTGGGCAGGAGAACAAGATTGCACTATTCTTTTATTTTTCGGTTAATAAGTGTGTCAGTCTTTCTGGAGTAACACAAACCTAGCACCATTAAATAATAATAACAATAATAATAATAATAATAATAATATTTAAAAAAAAAAAGTTTAATGATCACATCAGAGCTTAAGTTCACGTCTCCTGCAGCAATGCAAGTCTGTTCCCTGGTTAAGACCTTTAAAGTCCCCCCTTTGTGGTCTCAGCAGGGATGTGTAAGTGTATGCGCGAGGCTCTCCCCAGTGCTGCTTTGTAAATCAACCAGGATCAAAACCCCTCATGTACCCCCCGTATTTAAATCCACGCCTCATCTTCAGTCTGCCTTTGAAACCGTAATGTCACGTCGTTAAAAAAAAAAGGAAGAGGTGAATGCTCAGTGCCGTGTCGCTCAGGAGGGAGTCTCAGGCACCAAAGGAAAGGCATTTATGATGTCACTTATTCAGTCAATGGGCCTTGCAGCTGAACGCTAAACCGGTTCAGCTGGGCGAGCGTCAGTCTGCCTGATGGTTTATTATAAGGAACAATATTGCATATATTTTATCATAAAAGATCTGTTACTGAAAATATAATTTTTCATTGCCGTTATTTCTAAGACAGCATTCATGGGCCTCGTTTATCAAAATGTATATTTATATATATTCATTTATAAAATGTATATTTATGTATATATTTATTTGGAAAATTGTTCATCAACACATATTCAACTGCTTGCCTTGCACTAGAGAATATTTTTTGCTAAAATCGCATTGTTTGAAATGAATGTGCTGTCACATAAATATGTGTTTTAATCCAGATAACGTGAGTTTTGAACGTACGTGCCGTGAGATTAAATGCACTTGCAATTGTGACTGTAAACCGTCATGACATGCAAATTCAACCTGAACAACAAACAACAACAAATAAATAAAAAATCTGACTTGAACAGTGTGGCTTGGAATGTGAACGTAGCCTAAAATCTTTGCGACACTGTCATTTAATATTAATACCTTGAGAAAACAATTACAAAAGAAATCCATGAATGAACCCAAACAAGTCTAGCCATTTGACCGGGACATAAGTAATGGCACCCTATAAAAGGAACACGAGTTACTGTGTGTCGACAGCTGACTTGCTACAATGGTCGAGCCACATTATTGGACGGCAGGGGTATCTCAGTGATTAAGGCATTGGACTACTGATTGGAAGGTACCAGGTTCAAACCTCATCACCGCAATGTTGCAACTGTAGTGCCCTTGAGGAAGACCCTTAACCCCCTAACTGGTCAGATATACAGATATAGTGAAAAAAGAAATGTTAGTCGCTCTGGATAAGGGCGTCTGGTACTGGTTCCAGCTCAAATCGAACTCTGGACCAATTTCTTGGACCTTTAAGTTTAAGTCATAATTTTGTCACTTTCATACTTTCATAGAGTTTCGTGGTTATTGGGTATGCTATATACCAGTTTAAAGTTCATTTGTTCAACAAGTCCTGCACATGAGTTAAACGAAATTATCTTTTTTTTTTTTGTAACACTTTCAGTTCAGTTTAACTGCTGGAAAAAATTACACACACTTTGCTAAAAGCCTGATAAATTAGGCTTAATGTTAAGCATGATAAGCTTGATTCATGTTCAATGATGTCATATTGTTTATCTCTTAAACAACCCAGAGAATACTGTTGATTTTTCATTTGCATAATACGAGACTTGTATTTTCTCATCTTGATTCTGATTTGTCATTTCTTTCTCACAGGATGACACAGAGCCCTACTTTATTGGCATATTTTGCTTTGAGGCTGGGATTAAGATCATCGCGCTTGGCTTTGCGTTTCATAAAGGCTCCTACCTCCGTAACGGCTGGAACGTAATGGATTTCGTCGTAGTGCTGACAGGGTGAGTGTACAGATTCCCTAACCTTATGCTCAGTGATTCAGCGATACGGTGACACCGTGCCGTTCTGACGCGACTGACTGTGTCAGCACTTTAAAGGAACGCTCGTGCGGCCTGTCGCTGCTTTACTTTCGCATCGAGAGATTACTTATTAAAGGAGCGGTGTGTAATCTCTTGAGCACTGTGAGAAGAAAGTCAAGCTATCTCCTTACGGGAAAAAAACTCACAGCATCCTGCTTGAAAGTCAAAGAGGCCGAGCTGAGGATGCATGTTCCTGTCTGGGGTTTGGGCTAATGTCTTGTCCAGAAATTTGAAACATGCGACATTGGAGTCTGTGAAATGATGTAAGCTTTAAAATTTTTTTTTTTTTTTTTAAGGCATATGACACCTTTAAAGTACAAACTCTGCACAGAACACAAGCACCTGCCTTGTCTTCATATGTAGATCAGCTCATCTGTCAGTAACAGGTTACAGTAAAAGCACTTTCAGAACTGACAAACTGCCCCTTTAACAAGTTTTAACTTTCAGAACAATTGATCATCTCTGAAAAACACAGTTATGGCAGCAAGATGTGAATAACGTCTAAAACCAGCGGTTGTTTGAGCAAACTGGGAAAGAGCAAAGTTTGCCAGTGTTAGCTGACGCAGCCCGCGGATGCTGAGCCGCCCTCGGGGAACGAGCGGTGACGGGTTATTCTTGCGTCAGAGTATATCCCTGTTTGGTTACTGCCTCCACTTGGGAGGGTCCTGGCTCACTTTCACTAATGGCTGGCAGATTTATTCGTCCCATCCACCAGGGCTTACATCATCCTGCCACCTCAGAGCAATAAACAGATTTAGTGCGAGCAGCGGCTGTTCCTGCAAAGGGAAAGAGCCGTGCTCTGAGCTGAAGATGCAGAAAAGGGCTTTTCGTTGTATTATTCACTACGCAGTACCAGCCAGGGTAATATATTATGCAGCAACAGCTGAAGCGCAAAACATGGAAGATGTACAGAGGGATGGAGTGAAGAAACTGTAGGCAGACTTCGCCTTATTGATGTACTTAAATCTATGATATAAAAAAGTATTGTTAAAAATATACAGGGTGGGCCATTTATATGGATACACCTTAATAAAATGGGAATGGTTGGTGATATTAACGTCCTGTTTGTGGCACATTAGTATATGTGAGGGGGCAAACTTTTCAAGATGGGTGGTGACCATGGTGGCCATTTGGAAGTCGGCCATCTTGGATCCAACTTTTGTTTTTTCAATAGGAAGAGGGTCATGTGACACATCAAACTTATTGGGAATTTCGCAAGTGGTTGGTTTTAACGTAACTTTATTATTTCATGAGTTATTTACAAGTTTCTCTTTGTTCACAGCCATTGACATGTTGAAGAGGTTAACACATGATGAGCGGATCGAAATTGTGTTGATATCTGGTGAACGCATTAACCGGGTCATTGCAGCAGATTTCAACGCAAGACACCCTACGAGACCACTCATCTCCCATGCTACAGTTAGCAAACTGCTTGCTAAGTTTTGTGAAACTGGTTCAGTGTTGGATTTGCCAAAATGTGGGCGCATGAAAAATGTCACGAATGAACAAACATCAGTGGCTGTCCTAGCTTCATTCAGCAAGAGCCCACAGCGTAGCACTCGCCGCATGTCACTGGAGAGTGGCATTAGTCGAACATCCCTTCGGCGGATATTAGCTACTCACAAATGGCATCCTTACAAACTCCAGCTACTGCAGCATCTCAACGAGGATAACCCAGATCGGCGCACACAATTTGTAGAATGGGCAAAACAAAAATTGGAACAGGACCCTCAGTTCACGCAGAAGATTTTGTTCAGTGATGAGGCAAACTTTTATGTGAATGGTGAAGTTAACAAACAAAACCACCGCTATTGGTCTGACACTAACCCACATTGAATAGATCCCTCCAAGACTGTTGGAACAAAAAAAGTGATGGTATGGTGTATTATATGGGGTACAAAGATAGTGGGGCCATTCTTCATCAATGGAAACCTCAAGGCCACTGGATATTTGAAATTGCTACATGATGATGTGTTTCCATCTTTATGCACAGAAGCTGGCACGTTCCCTGAGTTTTTCCAGCAAGATGGTGCACCACCACATTATGGGTGTCAGGTCCGAGCATTCCTAGATGTTCAGTTTCCTGAAAAGTGGATTGGTCGTCGTGGGCCAGTTGAATGGCCCCCAAGGTCTCCCGAGCTGACCCCCTTAGACTTTTATCTTTGGGGTCACCTGAAGACAATTGTCTATGGTGTGAAGATACGAGATGTGCAGCACCTGAAACTACGGATACTGGAAGCCTGTGCTGGCATTTCTCCTGCGGTGTTGCTATCAGTGTGTGAAGAGTAGGAGAAGAGGGTTGCATTGACAATCCATCACAATGGGCAGCACATTGAACACATTTTATAAGTGGTCAGAAACTTGTAAATAACTCATGAAAGAATAAAGTTACATTAAAACCAAGCACACCGTTGTTTTTCTTGCGAAATTCCCAATAAGTGATGTGTCACATGACCCTCTTCCTATTGAAAAAACAAAAGTTGTATCCAAGATGGCCGACTTCCAAATGGCCACCATGGTCACCACCCATCTTGAAAAGTTTGCCCCCTCACATATACTAATGTGCCACAAACAGGACGTTAATATCACCAACCATTTTATTAAGGTGTATCCATATAAATGGCCCACCCTGTAGTTGCAAGCAGCGATGAGCGGGCCCAAGCACCTTGCGCCATTGCCCATACTCATATTGGACATCCCAATACTGTACCAATAGGACATCATTTTAGAAAAAAGGAATTTAATGTTTATACCCCTAAAAAGCCCCAGATGCTAGAAAAAGCATCACACTATGATGTCACTCAATGTGATGTCACTCAATGTGATGTCACTTTTGAAATATAAAAAATCACTCCACAATTTTGCAGCCTCAATGCCGACGATGTCATAGTGCTTGGGCCCTAAAAAACGTAATCACTATACAGAGCTGCGGCAAAGTGTATCGATGATCCTCTCAGAAAGCCGTGCTGAGGCATAATTTATTGCGATATTGATATCCGTACTGTGTAATAATAGATTAGGACTGACATCTTGTCAGACATCCTGTCTCTCTGATTGCAGCCCGTACCGTCACAGTATGAAGTGACGACTGGAGCAAGAGCTGCAGTCCATTCCAGCACGCGTCCACTCCTGTCGTCAGTGTCTGCGCTTCAGCCAATGTGGACAGCGGCCGGATAACTATTGAGCAATTACTGTCGGGAGGATACATGTAGCATTGAACGCTGCCCTGCTTTTTGGGACCTCCTCCAACGGGGGCATAATGACAGGCTCATTGCAGCAACAATCGTCCTGTTGAGTGCTCGTCAGACTGCGCTATAGAGCTTGTGTCATTTGGAAGTAATGCAAGAAATTTCCAAACCTGAAACACATTAAGCGAATAATTTGAATGACAACGTTTATAAAAAAACAAAAAAAACAATGAGAAAACAAGTGTATCAATAAAATCTCGTGAGATGCCCAGGATTGAAGGAAATCAACATTGTTGGTGTATAAAGAAAGCAAAGTAAAGTAAACATTTCAGCATTGTACACCAATTCATTTAAATAAAGAAAACAGCCATTAAATCATGTTTCGTTTGCAATGAATAATCAGTTAATGAAGTAATTAGCGCAATAAGGAGATAACAGACAGCTCATTTAGTCATTCCATGAGCTTCAATACTCCTCCAGTAAGATGTCGGGTAATAAGAGAATAAGTCTGACTGGCCGTGCTCACACCCTGATCAATACAGTATTGAACCGAAACAGAGTGAGCGCATTCACGACATCACCTCTCTTATGGCTTTGCATGTCCACCTGCACGTCTTCTTCTCTCTCTCTCTCTCTCTCTCTCTCCAGTCTGTATCACTGCGTCACATCTTCAGAAAAACATTACATTACTCATGGTACTGTATACAGTTTGAAGATAGAAGCGGAGCTCACGTTCATTTTTATTATTATTTTTTTTTTCGATGCAATTTGATATTCTTACAAGAACTGTTGGTTTCTCGTTTCCTCCTCGTGGTGAGGCTGTTACGAGTGAAGTATAGGGAGGACGTGGTGGTGGTGGTGGTGAGCTCCAGTGTAATTCTCCACGCTGGGGTTGATGTTGAAGATTACACACCCAGTTCTTTGTTCGTGTTTAAAAAAAACTTGTGCATATAAGAGTTAATATTTCATCTGAATTTCATTTTTTTTTTTTGGTGTGTGTGTGTGTGTGTGCGGTTTAATGATTTTAATTATATTTATATTTAAAATTATATTGTGACGTGCAGTTCATGGTTTGCATGTTATTTTGTTGTTGTTTTTTATTAAGGCAAAAAAAAAACAAACAGCTCTTACACTGTAATCTAGCTTTAAAACACCATAAATAATGGTGGTATTGACCCATTCCAATAATGGTATTCCCCATATTCATATGAGAGCAGCAAGAGGTACACAGATTAGATCACATCACAAAACACTTTGCCTAAAGCATATGAATATGAATAGTTTACAGATGATCATAACTAGGCCTCTACTTCAGTCTCTCAAATGATGCGAGAGTCACAAATGATTTAGCCACAATGTCAACAAAAAAAACTTGGCATGGCTCCCTTGTGATTTCTCAGAAGCTTGCAAAGTCGAATCATGCCTATGCGACAGCCATCTGTGGATGAGAGCCAGGGTAGCCAAACTGTCCATCTGCTCTGGATGCAGGTGCAATCTTTCTCCGCTGCATATCACAGTAACACTAGGCAATCGTAGGGATCTAACAGTTCCTGTATGTGGAAGAGGGCAGACAGCACCTGGGTGAGGGGTGGGAATTGGCAGGTATAAGAAAATAATGATTAGGAGGGCAAATGTTTGCATAAGCACGTCTAAATTGTGCTACTTTCCTACAACGTAAGCCTGGTGTGCTGACTACAGCTGTGTGGATCAATACATTTTTGTGATTTACATTTTTTTTGTTGATTGATCCACTTAATTGAATAGATGGATTTGTTATGAATTGTCTTTTTTAAAAACTGTTCTGGTAAACTTGTTCATGAAAATATATATATATTTTTTAAAAAGTGTCATAAATGACCACCGTTTCGGGAGAATGTTCTAACCACTTCTGCATAGACTTTTAGACTGTTTTTTTAGACTGAAGCAAAATTATGGGAGCTCTGGTCGCCGCCATCTTGGCAGGCAAGTGTTTGTGGCGCGAACGTAAATTGGGTAAAATTAGCTTTCAGCTGGAACATGCCTATCCTCCGGCACCGATACTGTTTTTAAAGTATCGATTTGGTACCGGTATCGTAAAAAACCAACCCTATGAACTAGCTTAGCTTCAGCCTAGCTAAAAACTGCTAAGGTGGCTAACTTTCATTTATATGCTAACAGTACTTTGCATCCATACTCTCCTACTCGTTCTTCCTTGTCAACTACATTTCTTGAAGTTAAACTACAACAAGTACTGCATAGCAGATAGGTAGTGGTTTAAGTGTCATTTCATGACTTAATACCATTTTAACTGATGAGGTACATAAAAAAATCATCCTCGTATAGTTGTTATGAATGGGAAACCAAGCTATGAACACCAAAAAACACATCAATTTTTTTTGTACCAGGCGGTAAACGTGTTTATTTATGTTTTATTGGGGGTCATTTTAACATGGGGGTCTATGGTGACTGACTCATCTTCAGAGCCAGCTCCTAGTGTACATTCGAGGAACTGCATGCTTTGGCTTCATTCTTCAGAACAGGAGGTTGTCATTTGTTTGCCAAAGGATTGCTTTTTCTTCTTTGAAGTTTACCAGAAGATGATGCACTACTGCCACCTGCTGGATTGGAGTGGGGTGCAGAAAATGAAGAGGGCAGGGTAAAATCTAATCACTTGGTATGAGATATGACATTTCGAAAAATCAACAACACGTTACACTACACAGCATTGCACTTTAAATACTTTATAATGCTTCGAAACCTGTAAGAAATATACTGTAGCTGCTTGGAATAAATCAGATAATAGCTTTATCAAATTAACTACCAAAAACCCAAAATCGAAATGAATCGAATTGACAGGCTACCTGTCACTATGTCATTTTGCTT
The DNA here is from genome assembly GCA_013621035.1 of Clarias magur. Taxonomy (NCBI): domain Eukaryota; kingdom Metazoa; phylum Chordata; class Actinopteri; order Siluriformes; family Clariidae; genus Clarias; species Clarias magur. The sequence goes on from QNUK01000121.1 coordinate 350,174, forward strand.
AAAATATACTATGTATTAAGATATTTAGAAAAGTATACCTAAAAAATATTCCAGAATACTTGTTCTCTCTTTTTATCCCCACCTGTGCAGGTCTGGTGCTGTAAATAAAAGCGTTTTTTCCCTCTTTTTTTTTCTTTCTTTCTTATTTAAAATGCATAAAGGCGACAAGTTCAGATGGAGCGATTTGGACAGGTTCCTGCAAGAACTTGATAAAAGAACATGCTGTGTTCATGGTGGCGGCGTAGTGCAAGTGGCACGATGTATTTTGCTGCTGCTTCTGCTGCCTTAGGAGACGAGCTGGAGCTTTACACACCATCTGTGGGAGCCTGCTGGAGACTTAAGCTGCCTCCTTTAACACAGTTTTGTGGTGTTAGGACGCTTTAGCCAAAAGAGAGACGCTGCGTGTTTGTGATTTGGACGAACCTGGGAGGGGATTCTTAATTAAGCAGATGGATCGTTCTTCTTTCTAGGAGAGCACATGCTTCCATGACCTCGGTTTAGTATAGTGTGTCTGCATTAAATCTACCTATAGCATTGATTTAGATTCTGATTTAAAGCCTGTGGTTTAGAGACTCCTGAAAAATCCTCTCTCTGTCATTTTGACTTCTGCGAACTTCTGCGAAGGCAGCGTAGTTATCTGAATAGTAGGCCAGAAAATAAGCCCAAACAACTGTGTAATCCATTTATGAATGTTTCTTCGTGTAAATATTGACAGTTTTGGACTCATGGACAACTCATGGAACATGTGCAGTTGTAAGAGAGGGGACTGTAGGTCAGAGTTTAATGGGTTAAATCACAGAGCTCATTTGTGCGTCATTGCTTGCGACTGTCCTAATCAAAAGGATATGGCTTCCTGGCCACGCCACCTCTCCTTCTGCTCCACTAAATAGATTTTGCAGTAGTTGCACTTCCTAAAGCAATCTCCTGATCCCACTTCCTCCATCGCTACTCTCTTTCTCTCTCTCTCTTTCTCTCTCATACACTTTCTTTCTCAATTCGTCTACTTCTGTCCATTCCAATTTGTAGGCTTCTAGAATTCTTTTGTGCCTCCCTCAATGGCCCTTTACTTGTGTGTGTGTGTGTGTGTGTGTGTGTGTGTGTGTGTGTGTGGTTTTCCCCTTGTCTTTTTTTTCTCCCTCTGAACAATAATGTCATCCAGTTAGAGATTTGTTCCAGAAATCATGTAAAGTCTCTTAAGTGAAGCATAACCGCCAAACATGGAGCATATGTGTGTGCTGATAGTCATCCTGAGTCCTCTACAGCAAGAAGTTTGTTAAAGAGAGAAGTGGAGTAGTGTTTGTGCTCGTATGAGATAAGAAGTGTGTGTGTAATAGAAATGAGAAAAAGAAAGAGATTGAGTGAAAATATGTGTGCATTTCATGGCTCACGGATTAGATCGAGTGAAGAGATGTGGGAATTGAATGATGGGGAATTTTGCATTACGCTCAGCCGTGTAAAATGGGATTCCCTGCCGCTCAACCTCACTGATGTTCACGCCTGTCGTTCAGCAGGAGACCGCCATTCAACCTTCATCCACTCAACGGAGACAAATACTGTACACTGCTGTTCATTTTGGGTTTCTGGAACATACGCGTGAAAGGTACGCTATATGGACAAAAGTTTGTGCACACCTGACTGTCACACCCATTCCGTATGTGCAGTCAAAACTTGCGTACATTATATGCTCCACTCTTCTAGGAAGGCTTTTGACTAGATTTTGCAAAGTGTCTGAAGGGATTTGCGTTTATTCAGCCACAAGAGCACAATTGAGGTTGATGAGGTGAGGAGGCCTGGGGTGCAGTCAGTCTTCCAACCATGGCAATTCATCCCTTCATGGAGCTGGCTTTGTTGGAACAGGTTTGGGTCACATAGGTCTACTGAAAGGGAAGTACAGTATTGCAAAGACATTCTATACAATTGTGTGTGTCCGAATTTCGTTGAAAATTCATATATGGTTTAATGGTCAAGTGTCCACATTCCTAGTGAAAGAATTGTGGTGGAAAAAGATCCGTACTCAGAGATCACTTAAACACTTGGTGAAGTTGCATCATAAACATGGACAATAGAAATCAGAGCTATTTTAATAGTGAGCATTTTTAAGAGCGTTTCCAGACAAATAATGCTAAGAGACCTCAAAGTGTCTATGTCAGGGTAAGAAGAGACGCACATGAAGCGATGCACCCATCTTGGATATTGCCAACTGTACAAGCCTCTGGAGACAGTGTTATGATCTGGGGTTGCTTCAGCTGGTCAGGTCTAGATTCAGTAACGTTATGTGGCAATAAACTGAAGTCAGCTGACAACCTGATTGTACTAAAGGACCACGTTATCACAACTACAGTATTGATTTTTTCTTCACTAATGGCACAGACATACTGTAGAACTTGTATAGTGAAAGAGGAATAATTTTCACCCATGATGAACTAACCAGCATGTTTTCATTTAGAATATTAAAATTTGAAATACCTGAATGAAACATAGCATGTGAAATGAAAAGTAGTCAAAAAATTGTGGCATAAATTAAGAAAGCACTGTAATTTGAGACATTTTATTAAACATACATTAAAACACTTATGACATTGCATAAATTCACACGGTTCTACAAGCTGCAGATAAAAGCGAATGCAGAAAGTTAACCCAATCATCTACCCTACTGTATGTGAAACTTTTTCATAGTAGTCTTTTAATAAATATCAGGTTTTGGGAAAAGAATCAAAACTTGGATGACATCCCAAAATGCGATCTGCAGTAAGGCATGCAAATGTTAATGTTAACAGTTCGTGACTGTGTCAACCCACACACAGTCCTGTATGTAGGTGGCGCTCCTTCACGAAACCACCTCCGTGTGGACTCATTATGGAGTGAAAGACGGTCATTTGATCAGTTTCTGAGTGAACCCAAGTGTGATTCAGCTCGACTGCTGGAAGTGGATGCTGTATATTTTGGGTTGCGGGTGTTTAAATTGTGAGTTGCTAAACTGGTATGCAAGCTGCACAGTGGGTGCCAGTGGATCCATTTGTAGCAACAGTACTAAATATTTAGATATTTTAGCTGCAGAAAAAGATCTTCAGTAGTCTGAAAGTGGTCAGGACTGCAACGGAAACACATGACAGCAGTACACACCAGGGTAATCCGGTATATATTCATGAATATAGAATTGTGTGAAAGTTTGTTTGTCCCATCCATCTACTGGCGGGTTATTTGGGATGTTTAAAGAAACCACTGAACGCAGGGGAATCCCAGACCCTCATGCTATATCAACATGTGAATGCACATGAACACTTGTATTCTAATCAATTATGGGAATAATAGCCCAATCAGAATAAAACTGCAAAGGGTTGTTTAGTATGAAAAGGATTTGTGCCACGCCCTTTCCGCACGCCTCTCTCTAATATCTGGTCAAATCAATTTAAACATAGCACTGTTACACCAAAAACGAATTGAACCAATAACAATCCAAAAGTATAATCTTTTCTTCAATTTTAGAATTGGATCGAAAATTTTCAAAAAGCATCCACAGTTTCATAGACTGTTGTGTCTTTTTGATGCCAGCGTCTCATGCAGGTGTCATTACTTTGCTCTTACACTTTTCTCCCCAGTGTTAGTAGTAGCAACTGTATACAGTAGCTCTGATACATTCTCCACGTATGGTTGGATAAAAGTCAGCGTTTTTCCTTAAACGAACACAGAGAAGAAGATAAATGATAAACAATAAATGTTTCTACTTAGCTGTTTTGCTAATGAGAACGTCCCTGACACTCCAGGCTAATGATGTGTAGCATGATCACGCGCAGGCCACACTGCTAGAAAAATAGCTGGAGTTTGCCCGGTAATTAAAGGCTTCTTGTTTTTCAAACGGCTCTTTTTTTTTATTTTTACGGAGCATTTTTCTCTCGCTTTAATTTAATAGTGGACAGAAATAAAGATAGCTATTATTACATTATTGCATAACTTCAAGCAAGGCCACCAGACACAAAATCACATTATCATGAGGTTTTGAATTGTTTACTGAGCGTGTGAATAAATCTTGAGTTTTTCCAGTAAGCAGCTCACAATCACTGCCTAATGGCTTAGGAGCAACTGCACATGGCTAAATGCAGTGGGGGCTGTGTAGCGTAATAAACAAAGAGAAGAAACAAATAGATTATGGGAGATGAGCGGGAGAGGCTTAATTTTTCAGGCTTCATGAACAATCTGGTGCCTGGAAATATGCCCTCTTCAGCTAATTTATATATTGGGTCAACTGGAATTGTTAATTGATTTGAATCATGAAACGATTAAGGGTGTAGCAATTAACCATATTGTCTTGTATTGTACGGTATCATATTGTATCATATCGTTTTTTATTCAAAGCTCTTGTTACAATGTGTTTGTATTAAACAGTATGTTTGGCAGAAAGTAGACTATTCACTATGACATAGCACTTACCGCTGGATTGCCACTCTTGGGCCCTTGGGGAATGCTCCTAATCCTATGCCCATATTTAATATCCAGCCCCTGAGATGCAGGGCATCATGAATGGCAGTTCCAAGACTAAAGAAATGGGTGGGATGTATCAGGAAAGGCAGCCAGTGTCAATAATTGCAGATCGAATGGCCAGATGTGAGAAGTGGGGGGGGAAAAGGAAAAAGAAAATGGAGAGAATCTTCCATTACAAGTTAAAGCTAGACTGTACAGTAATTACTCGTATTACATGGCGCTGTACCAAACAGTACAAATTTAAGTATGTGTATTGTTACATCCCTAGTACTTGTTTATAAAAGAAATTGTTTATGTACTAGGGTTAGGAATCATCACAGACCTCCCGATACAATATTATCATGATACCTGGATGCTAGTATTGTGATTCAATTCGTATATAAAATAAATTAATTAATTAATTCATTCATTCATTTATCTTCTACACCACTTATCCTGTACAGGGTAAGTGCAGAGTAAAGCAATTTAGGAACGTTAAGGAGCCTAATCTGCATGTATTAGGACTGTGGGAGGAAACTCACCAAGCATGGACAGAACATGCAACTTACACACACAATCCTGAAGCGGGAATCGAACCCTCTGCCCTGGAAGCGCTAAGCCACTGTGCTAACCACTATGACTGTGTTACCTTCATAATTTCAAAAATGCTTCAATTCGATATTCAATGTTTTTCAGACTTTGCTAGAAACTTAACAAATAATTTTCTCCAAACACACACACACACACACACACACACATATATATATATATATATATATATATATATATATATATATATATAGTGAGTATGGCAAAACACAAACTTCCACACAAAAGAAGCAACATTTAAACACTGTAAGAGCAAGATACTTTTTGGAGCAAAGTTTAAGCATTGATTTTAACCATGATCTAATGTTTCCTCTGATGTACAGTACAGTCAAGTCAGGGTCAAACATAATATCACTCCCCAACAGAATGGTTTCTGATCAATTTAATAACAATTATAAAGCTAAGTTAACTAGGCTTGTTTCTTGAGGTAAAGCATGTATTTAGATTTATCTAAATAATTTAATCAGTTTGGACAGAAAACATCTTGCTGCTAGGCTAACTAGGCTTGACTCTTTTTTTCCTGAGGTAAAACAGGTGAAATATTTACTCTCTTTGGTTTGAAAATGTAATAACACTTGAAGACAAATAAGCTTGAGCTAAGCTCACTCACTCACTCACTCATCATCTATACCGCTTAATCCTATATTCAGGGTCACGGGGGGGTCTGGAGCCTATCCCAGGAGACTTAGGGCACGAGGCGGGGTACACCTTGGACAGGGTGCCAACCCATCGCAGGGCACACAGACATACACACACTCATTCACACACTACTGGCAATTTGGGAACGCCAATTAACCTAACCTACATGTCTTTGGAATGTGGGAGGAAACCGGAGTACCCGGAGGAAACCAAGCACGGGGAGAACATGCAAACTCCATGCACACAGAGACGGGAATTGAACCCGGACCCTGGCGGTGCAAGGTGACAGTGCTAATCACTACACCAACGTGCCGCCCGCTAGCTAAGCTAGCTAGCCTTATTCCCTGAGGTAAAATATGTATTTAGATCGATCTAAAGCATCATATCTGTTTGAAAATTTGCACAGAAAACACCTTGCTGCTAGGCTAACAGCCTAACAACTTGACTTATTTTGTGATTTACATAGAACAGGTAAAATAGTTATTTTTTACCTGTTCTAGAGAAATAAACTTTCTAGCTAACCTATAGGCTTCAGTTCTGAGGTAAAATAGGTGTTTAATTTTAACTATACGCCTATTTTAATTAATTAACCTATTTATTTCATTATTTTAATAAAACTGACCACTTGCAACAAGACTTGGCAGTATTGTATGTTTATTTATTGTCCGTTTGTGTGTAACTACAGCTAACCTGTAAAGACAGAGTCACCTAAGACTTTACTGAGTAGAATTAAAGGTTCTTTGGTTGCGTACCTCTGAGAGAACATTTTAAGCTTCTACATGAAGGCTTTCAACTTGAGAGAACGTTTTAAGGTTAGACCCCATTAAGAAACCTAAAACTCGTAACCTTGGAGTAATCGCTCTCTAAAAGCATATAACTATAAATTCGTTTGTTCTCAATACCAGCTTACGTGTAACAGAACACCTCACACACACGCGCACACACACACACACACACACACACACACACACACACACACACACACACACACACACACACACACAAGGAATATTCCAAAACAAGGACAATGTTATCAACCAGTCAGCCTTTTACTCTCTCATCTCTTTATTGATAATTAGATTTTGTCTTTGAGCATGAATAACCATCACAGTGCTGCCATTTCCAATGAACTTAAAATAAGTGTCAATTGTACATTGAAATCCTGGTTGTTAGAATCACATACTATATGCTTCTGTGCGATACATAAGGGGAAAGGTGTTAATATTGGAATGTGTACACTTGTGGTAAAAAGTGCCAACGGTAGTAAAATAAATATTAGCAATGTGCCATTGTAGTGTCAGAGCTGTCATCTGTAGTCATCAGAGATTACAGAAGGCAGAAGAAGCAGCAGTACAACATTTAAAATAAAAAATGCAAGTAAACTAGACATACAGCAATCTGTCATAATATTAAAACCATAAACACTACAACCAGCTATAGGTTTTGGGTTCTGCTTTAGCCACCTGGGCAGCTCTGGCCCCACTGGGCTCGGCCTTGCAGGATCTCTGACTTCTAGTCTGGGACCTTGGCAGCAGATCCCTTGAGTGCTGTGGGTTGTGGGCTAGGGCCTCCTTGAATCTGACTTTTTTGTCCGCCATGTCCTACAGGTGCTTGATCGGATTTGGATCTGGAGACTTTTAGAGACCAGGTTGGTGGCCTTGGGATCTTTGCCTGCTTGGTCCTGTGCACGGTGGCTGTGGTGCACTGGTTGTTCTGGTGCCTTTCTGGGACCAGCATTTGGTGCCCGCAGACATGGGAGAGCCTTGGTGTTTCCTGGTGTACAGTTGGCAATCAATATTGTTCAGTTTATTTGGTGGTGGTGGTGGTGGTGATGTTACAGCTGATCAGTGTAGTGTAGTATTTTTCTTGTGTAATAAATATGATCAATATATTAATATACTGAATAGTGGCTTAGTCTTTAATGCCAGTAATGTTTTAATAGTGCTCTTGCCTTATTGGAACACATTTAAAAGTAACAGAAACAAGTGAAGAGATGGTCCAAGAGTTACTTTGAACTGTCAGTGAACCGTCCTGTTTGTGGAGTCATTGGTGTGACTCTGACACACTCTGACATCCTTAGCTATGGCATAAGAACGAAGCACTAAGGCAGAGCTGTAGTGAAATACACTGGAAATACAGTATGTAAAGGCACAAAAAAGCTGACTTTTTATTTTATTTCATGGGAAGACCACAGATAATGCTGACTACATAAAAATAGCTCTATGCTGTGCTGCCAGGGCTTACAGGTTCCTATAGGGAGGCCTGTAATACCTGACAAAGTATACATTTCATATATTACATGAAATGCTCAATATATTGCAGGTGATACTTGTGGGTGGCACTGATTTATCACAGTAATCAAAAATAATAAGAAAACATGTAATGTTGATTTTTTAGTGACACCATCCTGCACTCAAAAAATTTATTCTGGCCTTGTGTAGCTTTTAAATGAGGGTATTATTTAAATCCTAGGCATACCGTTTTTTCAAAAGTATTTATTTTTGTTCAGCTTACATATTTGACTCCGTGGAAATTCTGCCCATACTTTAAACATGAATCATAACTTTTTCAGTAGGGCGCTTAAACCTCCCCACCATAAAAAAAGCCAATGCTGGCAAGCTGCCAATCATTACACCCTGGTACGACTACTCATGACTTACAATGATATCTGTGTAGAGATCCTTAGCAAAAAATCGTAAAAGTGGGAACATGTTGCAAGATTGCTAGAAGAGGTAATGAATTATCCTGTAGGTAGAAACTGTTCTTCAACTTGCTGGTTCTGCATTGAACGCTGCGGTACCGTCTGCCTGATGGCAGTCTGGTGAACAGACTGTGTGCTGGGTGATTATAGTGTGTGAGTGTGTGGTGATTCTCTGAGTCTTCCCAATACATTGTGTATGGAAGATGCCCTGTAAGGCAGGGAGTTTGTTGCCAGTAGCGAGTTCAGCTGCTATCACGACTCTCTGAAGGGCCTTGTGGTCGTGGAGGGAGCAGCTGCCAAACTAGACAGTCATGCTCCCAGTCAGCTGCTACTGTAGATGCCATTTAAAGTCTTTATAGGTATTACCGCTAATGAGTTTATATATGAGCCCAAATAGATGGTAGATTATACTATTATATGTATTTTATAGTTTTGTAATGCAAACATGGATTATTTCCTCAGGGGCATTTTCCCATGTGGATTTATTCAACTGATGCCTGATGCAATTTTTTTTCTGCTTTATTTCTTGTTAAAGATGTTAGAACAGTTTGCACTAATCCAACCATTCTCTATGGCCAGTGAATTATATATTAATAGGGGACATTTCTGACATATAGCATGAGTCAAAAGTTTAGACACACCTTCTAATTCAGTCTTTCTTGACATTAATTGGAAAACAATGCTGAAGGCATGTAAAATATGCAATAATCTTGTTTCAGAAGTTGATGTTTGATGACTTGCTTTCCTGGGATGGTCTTCGTGAGAGCCAGTTGGGTTTTGCAAATACACTTGAACATACTGTTCTTGCTAGAACTGTTCCAGAACTTTGTGTCTGAAAATAACAGCTGACTATTGTTGTTATAGTTGTTATCTAATTCCATATGTGTTATTTCATAGTTTTGAAATACCCAGTATTGTTCTATAATGTAGAAAATAAATCAAAATCACTAAACAAACAAACAAACAAAAAAAGAAAAGCATTGAATTATAAGGTTAGTAGAATTTTGACAGCTACTGTATATAAAGTTTATAAGTTTATACAACAGTCAGTCCTAACCAAGAAATTGGATTAAATAAGAGGCATTCCATGACTGCTGATATATGGGTATAACAGCACTCGCATGTTTAACTATACAGTGGAACCTTGGATTATGAGCATAATTCGTTCCGGAAGCAGGCTCGTATTCCAAAACACTCGTAAACCAAATTATATCTTCCCATCAGAAATAATGAAAACTCAAATTATTTGTTCCACAGCCCATAAAAATGAATACAGAAAAATAATGAATATAATATATAAAGTAAAAATAAAACAAATTAACCTGCACTTTACCTTTAAAAAAAGTTAAAATAAATCCCAACAAGTAAGTGTTTCCGTTTGTGCGCGCAGGCGCTGTGTATTTGTGTGTGTGTGTGTGAGTGTGTGTGTGTGTGTGTGTGTGGAATTAGCCCCTTCCCTTGCTTCGTCTTACACAGTAAAACTCCTCCTCCCTCCCCCCACCTTGCTTTTTAAGTTTCACAACAAACACACACACAACGGAAACACTGTTTTAAAGGGGAAAAAAGAAATCTCTCTAACGACACTCGCGTGAGCGCAGACTAATGGAATCACTGCTGTAAAGTGAAAGACAAACAAACAAATGAATCAGCACCTTTCCTTTGAAAAGAATTGCGACAGAGCAGAGTTTCTGTGTAGAGCAGAGTGTGTGTGTCTGTGTGAAGCTGTGGAGCGGGGGGGGTGTAAAAGCGAGAGAGAGTGTGTGTGTGTGTGTGTGTCGGTGTGTGTGTGTTGGTGTCAAAAAACTTGCCACTCATAAACCAAGACATGCTCATTTTTCAAGTCAAAATTTATTAAAAATCTTTGCTCGTCTTGCGGAACACTCGTAAACCGAGTTACTTGCAATCCGAGGTTCCATTGTATGTATATAATCAGAACACCTGTAATTGATCATGCCCATTCTTCTTAAGGGGTCACATGCCTCCTCAAATTTTTTAGCTTAGAATGCACAGCAGTGTACTTTATTTTATTTTTATACACTGTATGTTTACATTCTCATTTGAAGTCTGCTCAGCCACTCACCTCTGTTTAAGGTGTTTGGTTCGTTCCAACTGGAGAGCTGTGTGTAGTGTTGGCTAGTAGAACAACGTTCGCTAACAAGGCTGTAGGAGCCAAGCAGAGATATTATGAGCTGATACACAACTACGATGTGAGGTATAAATAACCAGTCTTAGCTCACAACATGACAACGGTATGACTTTAATAAATGTGTTAATTACTAATAGCTTCAGGATTTCCATCTGTAATGTATCAGAAGCATCAGTAAATAAGTCATGAGTGATTCATATGAGCATCAACATTAGCTTGTTGTCCTTTGCTATCATTAAGTTATTTAATTTTTCAAATTTGTCAAAATATTAGACAACTACCAAGGAATTGTGTATGGAAAATGAATGACGCCTCTGGTTCTAATAATCTAAAAAACGGTTGGTCTCATGCTTGTTCCAGCAGGAATGGAAGGATATGCGTGGGCAGAGCCAAATACTTGATTAAAGAAATAAACAATCATAGCCTGTTGATTATGAATAGTTTTTGTTGACCTGTTGTATAAAAGCAATATTAGTATGAATTTGTGTGTTCAATTTCTTCAATACTCAGACTGTGCCCTGCACGGACAATCTTTATTCAAACACTTTAAACATATGTAGTCTTAGATGAATTACGCTCTTTAACAGAACAGTGGTCTCGGTGACGCCTAGGTAAAGACGAGTCGCATGGAGCAGGTGACGGGAGGCAAGCAGAGACAGTAGAGTGCACACAAGAGCGCGAGGCAGGCAGCTTTCTTCTTGGCATAGCGAGTTTTGAATGCATGGAGTCTGAAGATGTGTATAAGCAAAGACTCAGGTACGATCTATCCACTGGTTGGTGTAGGCGTGGCTTTTTTGGAAGCCTCTGGTGATGGGAGCATGGCGTCTGGTGATTGAGCTTCAGCCCAGGTGCATTTGTAGATCCCGTCTCATTCTGACACACACACAGCTCCTGCAGTGTGAGTTGTCAGATTGAGAAGTAATGTGTACAATACATACTGTAATAACAACAGTACCAATATATGGTTGTTGTTGTTGTTGTCAGATATTCTAGTTTAAGGCTCTCCTGAAATTTTCACGAAACTGAGATGACAGAATCACTCTTTACAGTCGTGTTAAGCAGAAGAACACAACGCTCTTGACGCAGAGGGCGTTTTAAAAGCAAAAGTCCACACCCCTGTCAGTCAAGAACTCGACACTGAGGATATAGTGGGCACCGAAACTGAACAGTTAAAGGCTGAAAATCCCCCAAAAGTTCCCCATTTGTCTCAATTTGTTTTGCAAAGTCTAGAATTGCATTATAATACCTAGAAACCAGCTGAATCAAATCAGCTCATTCTGCAGCAACAACCATGCCACGGTCAAAGACATTGAGATCATGTTTTTTCCCCTTTATTCTGTGGTTTAATGTGATTATTGAATGTAGCTATGGCCTATGATTAGTTTAATTTAATTTAATAATACATGGCTTTGGAAGTAGTGTTGCTAATTTCCAGTTTGTTATCTTTATAATTTATACATTTAGATTTTTTTTTAAAGATGATATATATATATATATACATATATATATATATATATATATATATATATATATATATATGCAATAGATGTGCTTTTAAATGCACTATTTAAATAATTCCAAGTAAAATTATTTAATGATGTCATTTTATATGATTTTATTATTCATGTAAGCACTTTGGAGCATTCCTGTTGTTAAAAGTGCTATACAAATAAAGTTGAGTTAAATGGAGTTGAGTTGTGGAAAAAACACTTGGTAATGTTGTAAATGTTTGCTAGTTTCTTTTTGACAGAAAATTTACAAGCTAAAAAAATTTTATGGGAAGGACACAGATAATGCTGATGACATAAAAATAGCTCTATGCTGTGCTTCCAGGGGCTACGGGTTCCTATAGGGAGACCTGTGATACCTGACAAAGTATACATTTCATTACATGAAATGCTCAATATATTACAACCCCATCAAATATATATTACAGTATATATTGAAAAATCATAAAAATATACAATAAGTTTAAAAGTAACAGCCAGATGTTTCTGATGAACAACGCAGTGGTTATTAATTATCAAAAAGTGTGACGACCCTCGTAAAAGCACAACATTTAAACACTCAGGTGTGTGTCTACATCATGATAAGAAGAATGTTTTTTCTGTATTCCGAAGAATGTGTAGCCACATGTGTAGCCATGTGAGAGACACAATTGTTGATTATTGTTAATCTGTGAAATTAACCTCTTAACATTTGTGTCCCATCATATTGCCATTTAAGGTATATTACTGTAAGAAAAAAAAATCTGTTCATAATAGGGAAACGTTTAATTCTAAACATTATTTTAAAGTACTTTAATGAACCCTATCCAAGCTGGCTACTCCGGTTGCAACAGAAAAACGTGCTTTTTTTTATTTTATTTTATTTTTTACCTATAAAACCTTTTAACCTGCTTCATACCAGCTCTTCTTGTTGGAATCAGAACTGTAAATCTTTAACAAATTCTTATAGACCCATTTTGTGCCAGTTACAAAAGACAATTATAAAAAGGTTTTACAATTTACTTACTGCACTTTAATTGACCATATGTTCAGTATCATGTATCACTAACCTGGCTGAAACGTTTCCTTCGAAAAACCTCAGGTCAAGTACAGTTGTGCCACAATACATGTTCTCCAGCTTTTAGGTTATTGTGAGTAAATGACCTGCCATATTTGATCTGTACAATGGAGGCATATACATTATTAGGTTTATATTTACCATATTGAAACTATAATAATTAAATATGTCTAAAATGTCTGGAGATTGAGGATAAAATCCACGAAGTTCTTGATGCCTGTGCTTGACATAAAATTGAATGAATTTCTATAAACTGATGTGCATCCATATGAGTGTTGAGGTAGCAGCTGCTCAGTAGGCCACCGTCTGTTGACATTTTTTTTATCTAGTGTGTTTTGATGAATAGCTGAAGTTATTAAGGAGTCAGGAATATAAAGTGTGTGTGTGGGTGTGTGAGTGGATGTATGCATGTATGTATGTGCAATAGAAGGCAGAGGTATTCTGCCTCCAGCTGTCTAGTGTGCCATGAATCACTTGTGTTACGCTAAGCGGTATCTGGCTGTATAGTAAAACAGCACAGGGAGCCAACAAAGCAAACAAACAGGGCAGATTTGATGGGGTTGTAGTAGAGAGGAATTAAGGGCTGAACTCCTTTACTGTAGTGTGTTCTCTTCTCACTGTCTTTGAATCTTTGCTTTTCATTCATTAATGCAAACTGTTGGTAGAACCAAGGCAACGAGTCAGTGCTTGTCCCAGCACCTCTAGAATAAATGATTTTAATGAAACTACCTGTATGCTCACCAAGTTGGAGAATTTGTTATTCTTCTCCTAATTACTAGATGTTTTGAGAGGTTCTATCCACTAACTTTTGTCATCTAATAACTGGTAATAATAAAATGTAATGTCTGTAATTTTGCTTACAAACTAATGGAACAAAAAACCTTCCATATACAGTATCTATATTACAAACCTTAACCTCAAATCTAAATTTCATCACAAATGGCACCGTTCTGGATTGAAACCAAAAATACTGTGGTTTATTCGCTTTGCACCAAATTTGCAAAGTTCAAAATCTCAAATTTTACTGTAGACATGCAAGATGTGCTTGTTAAACCCTTCCAAGTAGTTAAAAATCAGCCATAACATTCAAACCACCTGGATTTTAGGTTCCCCTTGCCACTAAAACAGCTCTAACACCATGGTGCATTATTTTGTTAAATGCCTTCGTTAAAATCCTCAATGCCTTCATTGTTTCTACTGTACATTACATACATAAATATATAAGGGTCAGTTTCCTGTGGTCAACCCATTAATTGGAGTTATGGGGCATGTGACCTGATTTTTCATTCGATCATAAGAAATAATTATTTGGCAAGATTCCACTTTCATCTCCATTTTATACCCAAATACAAAAAAAGGAGAACAATAAACATATATAGTACAGCCCATGCATAATGGCATACAGTTCATATAGTGTTAATCATGTCAAACTTAATACCAATTAGGAAATCTTGGCTAATGAAACCAAAGTCGAATGGCATAGCGTTTACAAAACGAAGTCCTAAAGGGAGTAGCGTGGGTTAAAAAAGGTATTGGCATCATAACACAAACATGTATAGTATTACATCTACAGTATACACTTGACAAAGGACATCACACAGGAGGAGGGAAAGGACCTGGAGGTCCAGGTGGTGGCCATGCATTACCTAGTATTGTAAGTCCAGGTGTTGGAGGTGGGTAAACTACACTTCGATTTCCCAGTGCAGGACAAAATGGAATTACGAATCCAGGTAGTGGATATGGGTTGCCTAGTATTGGAGGTAAAGGTTGTGGAAATTGGTTGCCTAGCATTAGAGGTAGTGGCTGTGGATATGGGTTGCCTAGCATTAGAGGTACTGGTTGTGGATATGGGTTGGCTAGTATTGGAGGTACAGATGGTAGACCTTGCTGCCCAAAGGGACCTGGCATTAGCCCAAAAGTATATAAATTCATGGTAGAGCCATAACTGTTCAGTACGTCTAGAACGTCAATTCTTTTAGGATCCCACACACAATCTTCCTCCAGTCCACTAGGTACCATTCCACAGTTAGGAGGAACCCATGCGGTGTCATATCCTGCTTGGTGCCAAGTCTTTTGAAGTGGATGGCCTTGATAGTCAATCCGTTTCACATTACCTACTCGAACCCTGAGACGCAGAATGACTTGTACTTCACCCGGTGGGAGAATTATGGGGTAGGCAGCAGCTTTCTGAAAACTCCGAGTCATGTAGACGCCGGGTCCCAGCATGCCATTTTTGGAACGGACAAAACCATTCTGTTTGATACTGTTGGCATTTTTAAGTGTAGTACCATGATACATGATATAAACTACCTGGCCACTTTGGTCCAGTCTTATCTCTAAGCCTGTAAAATAGTTTGGTAGTTCCATTATGGTAAAGTTGCTGTTTGTATGACCTGAGGGTGAAAAAACAAGAATGTAAGCTACTTTGTGGCAAATCCTTACTACAGTATATAATGTACTATAACTCTTGAACATTTCAGACGTGAAATATGTATTGTTACCGAAGACCTAAAAACAGAAAATGAATTTTGCTTTTTAAAATCACATTTACTGTACAGGTACAATATGGAACAGAAAACAGAAGGTTGTCGTGTGATGAAATGGTAAGTAAATACAAGCACAAAAATATTCATGATTTGTCTAAACTAAGTAAATTCATCCAAAATTTATTTGAAAATTCTTAGTTCAACCTTTTTTCTAAAATGTTTTAGTTCGAAATGTGTTTCTAGAGTCTTTAGCTTCTGCTAGAATCTACTAGAAACGGAGACATACCTGTATGTTGAAATCCTTTCGTTCTTCTGCAATTAATATTTCACTGAATTTACACAGAATATCGCTTATTCTGCTTGGACCAAGATTTGGAAATAGGTTGTAAAACGATTAGCGTTTAAATATATTTTTTTGGGGGGGGGTTATTCATAGACATCTACTGCTGTTTACACTGCTAAGAAAGAAAAAAAACGAAAGCGAAAGAGGAAACGCCCTTAGGTTTGTTTAATGCTAATGTAACACTTCGAACTTGTCCAAACAAGTGGGTTGGCTTATTTAGAGAAGGGCAAATTTACTTGATCTTCAACATTACTGAATCATTTACCACTAGATTCATTTGTGCCATGTAACTCCATACTGGTGTCTGGTGACAGAGGAGCCGTAATAGCGTAATGACATTAGGAGAATGATCAGAAAACTCACTAGGTGCAAAAACAAAAACAAGTTATGCATGACAGAAAGACAGTCCATACAGTTATTCTAGTATAATTTGTGTCACATTGCTCTTGGGTTCAGAATACAGAAGAGTTTTATTAACTGAAAAATACTATATGCTTGTAAAGAAGTACAGTACATCTTTCAAGAAAATACTATGAAACCTTTATTTTTAAAGTGGAAGCTACAGTAGATGTATATAAAGCCAGACAGTAAATCATGTTTCCTAATTAACGTTGTAAGAAGCTTTAAAATTGGATAGTAAAGTGCTAAATTCACATTCTTGTGTAAATAAGAAAACAAGTTTGGCCTTGTCTAAATGTCTAAATTCACTTCTAATGCATTATTACTACTGCCTGGAACATTTCAGAACCTGGATGCTAAGCTAGCTAGCAAAACTACTGTAATTGCGTATTTTGACATGGTTTATATTAGCAGTTGAATATTTGTCGATTTTTCTTTTTATATTTTTATCCAAGACAGCTATGCACTGATCCGACATTAAATTAAAACCACTGACATGTCACGTGAATAACATTAACTATTTTTCGCCACATGCCAAGGGGTGGGATACATTTGGTGGCAAGGAAAAGTCAAATGTCGAAGTTACATAAAAAAGGGAAGCATAAGAATCTGAATAACTTTGACTACAGGCAAATTGTGACTGGGACAAACCAAGTCTCCAAACAAAAGCATGTGTTCTGGGGTGTTCCCTGGATGCACCAGCAATGGGCACATGAGCATGAGTACTTCACCATGGAGCCATGGAAGAAGGTGTCCTGGTCTGATGAATCATGTTTTCTTTTACATCATGCACACAGCTGTTTGTGTGTGTGAGTTGATTACCTGGGGAAAAGAGCAAAGCCGGTAGATGCAGTGTAATGCTCTGGGCGATGTTCTGCTGGGAAACCTTGGGTTCTGACATTCATGTGGATGTTCCTTTGACCAAGTACATCTCTTCAAGTTAACAGTATTCTCTAATGGTCATGGCCTTTTTCCGCAGGCCAATGTGTTCTGGTACGGTACATAAAAATTGTTCAGGAACTGTTTGAGGAACATGACAAAGACCTCAAGGTGTTGACTTGGCCTCAAATTCTCCAGATCTGAGCATCTGTTGTACTGTATGTGCTGGAAAATCAAGCCTGATGCATTGAGGCCCCACTTTGTAAACTTCACACACGGGCAATTTGGGAACGCCAGTTAGCCTAATCTGCATGATTTTGGTCTTTGGAAGGAAACCGGAGTACCTGGAGGAAGCCCATCAAGCACAAGCAACATCCAAACTCTGGAAATCGAAGCTGGACCCTGAAAGTCTAAAGTTACCACGAGTACAGAAACATCTAAGGAGATGATTTTCATTCCTCCAAATGTACCTATTACATAACATTCCACTGAAAAGATTTTTTTTGTACCACTTATTCTCGCACATTGCTATGTAAATCATTTACCTTCAGGCATGTTATTTGAAATATCACCATTTTATCCGAAATGTTACGTTTGTAAATATGACTGGAATCAGATTTATGTACAGTAGGTGGAGATGGATGCAATGTTGCCTCAGAGAAGCCATGCTGGCTTTTTTTTTTTTTTTTTGTGGTAGTAAACACACGCTGGAGCACGGATTACTGCATCTTATCTCCGACGTCTTGCCTCGTATTCCTGCTGCGCACAGCTATTCGTTCCCATATGCGCAGAGACGGCTCTGGACTGATGCCTTTCTTATCATATCAGTCGTTTCTTTTAGATCGAACGACGAATGTGAAATGCTTTCTTTGCGAGATCACTCACTCCCTGAAGACAGAATATATTAGTTATAACCTTCACTGCTGAGGAACAGCAGTAGAGGGAGAAAACGCTCCAGTTTACCTTGTGTTATATATATAGTATGCTGTGTTTTGTGTAGTAGACTCGTTACTCTTTAGTCCAGAGCCGTAGTTTGTGTACAGTAGGTGCGGGTATTTCCTAGTATTCTGTCATTTGTGGTAACTGTTTGTTGCCATGGGGATGCATGAGATTGAGTTTGTTGATAAATAAATTTGCTTTACGGCTCGACTTACCACTGTGATATTAGTTTAACTCTTGTATGTTAGAGGATTCTGCATTACTTAAGCTTTCTACAATCCCTCTCTATCTGTGGGATTCGATACCGTTAACAAGAACATATCGGAAAAATAATATATACTGAGTAAATAAGCGCAGTCTGTCTGAGAAGGATCCGTATCTTCATTCGTTTCGATACGTTTCACTCCACCACTCTCTCGCTATCTCTCTGTCTTATCCCGATGAGGGCGGTGGATCCGCCTCTGTTTCTATGGAGATGAGTCTCATTGTCTCTTGCGAGCGTTGCTGTGTGTGCTAAACACTGATGCTGGAAAAGCCCTGTGTTCCACTCAGCTGCTCAGCTGTGTCAACAGACACTTTGAAATTAACACGGAAATAAATAAAAAAACAGGACAGGGGATTATGTAATAGATGTGATGTCATGCACTTGTTGATTTATCTGTTACACAAGGACTTGATTTTGTTTCTCATTAGGTACAAGATGGAGCGTTAGATTTTAGTGGCATGTTAGAGTTCCTCCTGATAACCTGGTCAGTTCAATACAGAAGTATTGGCACCCTAACTTGTTGGATCTTTTACTTTTCCTAAAAGCAATGTTTGCATATGAACATCATTTAAAAAAAATGTTTCTGTTTAAATACTTGATTGATAATTCTAATATTCATTACAATCTGTGTCAGTCAAGGTTTTCTATTCAGTTCAGTTACTTTAAAGGAGTAGTTTGTCATTTTTAGATCCGTGGTCTGTCTGTTAAGTGAACCTCAATTGCTTGCAGTTACAACATAATAGCCCATTAGCACATCCTTATGTCCAATAACATACAGTTTGTCTTTCAACGAAAATATATAAAGATCTGAACAACTCTGATGCATCTGCAGCCAGACTCCCCAGCTGGACGAAATATGGAGTAATGAGAACCGTTTCACACTCCAGTCTAGGTGGCAGTAGGTAGTAATTTAAAGGCACCAACTGCACTTGGTGCCTTTAAATTTCAACTTAGCACAGGCTATATATATATATATAGCCTGTGCTAAGTTGTTTGAGGATCAGATGTTCCACCTCTCGATGGGAGCAGAGGAAAGGCTAACATCAACAACTGCCTATAAAATCTAAAGTAGAAGAAGAAGTAATGCTTTTCAATGTTTTTTGGCGGAAAATGGAAGTGTTTTTTGTTGTCACTGCAGCCGCGTCACAGTCTGATCAGGGGTTTCAGTAGCTATGAGATTGGAGCCTGACGTAGCTATTTTTCTATTGTTACATTCAGTGAGGAACGTCTGTGAAACGCTTGCATAAGGTTTGCAGATCCTGGCGCAGTTTCATCTGGGGGTTCTTTAGCTACGAGTTTGGCCTGATGTTACTGTTTTCATTGCTGAGTGTTCGGTTCGAGGGCTGCCTGTTTTATAGGTGGCATTTTGCCTCTCAAGAAAGCTAATGATGCTGCCCATCATGACATTTGCTCACCTGCCCACAGTATGGCATGAAAAGCTGATATTCGACTGCGACACGCCCACAGCATTACATAAAAGTAGGTAATGCCGCTGCCTACTGTTACATTCAGGAGGAACGCCTGTGACACGCCTGTGATGGAGCTACCTGCACAAACACCGTTCATACAAACAGACAGAATTTCGGTTTTATATAATATATAAGATTTACAAGTGCCAAGACAATGAGATCTCTTTTCTATCAGTTCTGGCTGCATGAAATATGAGAGAGGATTAAGTGCTTTGTCCTTTGAAGACATACATCCCAAAATCCCACAATCCCCCCCACCCTCCCACCCCATCTTCTGTTGTTATTATTCAAGCTGCTTGGTGAAGAGAAAAGAGAAGAATTGCTCCACAGCTTCGGCTGAACACAGCCCACGTCAGGAACTAATAACAGGGCACAGCAGACATGCCTAATGAAATGTTTGCCAAACACCAAAGAATTATATACACTGCAGGCGCTAGAGCGTACGAGCGTTCGCACGCTAAAGTTTAAAGAAATCGCTCGCATGCTGTGCTAATTAGTAATGCTGTTTAAAACAAGAATTGCTGAACCACGTTAAACCTGCTATAGTGGGCTTGTGTTTCTTAGAGGAATGCCCTGTAGTGTGGTTAGGTTTCCCTGAGCGTTCTGGTCTTTTATTCCAAGGGGATCTGCTTTCTCGCTTATTGCATCATTTACTGTTTCGAAACAGTCCTAGCCTTTGTTTGTTCTCAGTAACACAGAAAGCATGCTAATACTTTTTTTTTATTCTTGAGTGGATTGAATTAAACTGTTAAATTCTTAAATCTGATTGGTCTAAAAGTGTTGATTAATTTTCTGAAAAAGTACAGCTTTGACCGTTGTTCAGACTGTAATTCAGTGTCATATTTTAAAATATTCCTTGTAATACATTGTCATTTCTATACTATATAGCAACAACTAAGTTTGAGGTTTAAATATACAGATCTCAATATTATACTAAATTTTTTATTTGGCGTTTTGAAGGGGATATTGCATCTTCTGCTATATTTCTATATGGCCTAGGAGCATAGAAAGGTAGCCTGTCATTATTGAATCACTGTAGAATCATTTGATCCGTAGGGTTTGGAACAGGTTTTGTCCCAGATGTCCTTCCTTTCACGACCTTCTCATTTTCTAACCAGGCATTTGACCGGCACTGCATGCATTGACTGGGTTGTATGGGGGTGGAGTGTTAAAGAGTATTGCCCAAATATCCAACAAAGGACCATCAGCAACCCAGAGCCCCAACCGCCTGAGCCAGCTTGATGACATTTTGTCACAACAACAATATATCAGCTTTTAAAATTTTTATTATTTTTTTTCCCCTAAATTCCGCCCCGTCACTAGGGCGCTCCCACATTAAGGCTACTACTACCATTCAGTCTGGAAGGCTGAAGACTATCACGTGTTTCCTCCGAACCACGTGACTCCGGCCGATCTTTTCGAACTGTTCGCTCACGCACTGTTGGGGGTGGCATAACATACTCGGAGGACAGCGCTGTCCGCTCTTTCCACTTGCGTGAGCTCACAGACGCCCCTGATTGACTGTAGAGCCGTGATTAATGTGGGAGCACTAAGTATCTCTCGTCCCTCCCCTCTGAGAGAGCTCGGCCAATCAGCTCTCTCTAGACCTCCGGCTTCCGAACAGCTTTATTTAAAGGATGCCTATGCATATTCCTTCCCTAAATCAGATTTAAAGCAATTTAGAATAGAATATTTCAGAATTGAATTGAAGTGACATTAATATGTTAAATTATAGCATGAGTCATTGTCTATAGATAAAAGAAAGGTTGTTATAGCTGTCTTTTTAAATAGATATCTTGCAATGTATTTGTTTGTTCTGTACAATACAAGCAGATTCATCAAAGTGTGAGAAATATGCAAAGTGAAATCCAACCGAAGTTGTGTTATTTTATGAACTACAGTATAAAATAATATACTCTATATACCATACAGTTATAAACTTAATGTGTCTTTTTACATCTTCACTTAACATATTAAGCTGCCTATGTGCTCATATGCATGTCAGCTGATATTTCATAGTAAGTGTCTAAAGCTGCATTGGTGTACTGTTACCAAAGACAAACATGCAAGTTATGGATTAAAAATGGTACTATAGCACATGGTAAAACTGCTGCTCATAAAATAAATAAGCATACTTTCATATAAAACAGTGAAAAAACGTAATATACAGTGGAGCCTCGGATTGCGAGTAAAGTGGTGTGTGAAACGAGTGTTTCGCAAACCGAGCAAAGATTTTTAATACATTTTTAATCGGAAACCGAGCAAGTATTGGCTTACGAGCGCCGAGTATCATGTATCACGCATGCGACTCTTATTTTGACACCGAGCGGCAAGCGATCACAACTAAGCCAATGATTTTTCTCTCTTGCGCTGCGGGAATTATGGGTAATTGGCTCTCCTGCTGCGTCCCCTGTGTCAAAATAAGAGTCCCCTGCTGCATCTTAGTGCTCGTCTCTTATAATCAACATCTTCCTCTCTCTTCTGTGTGCATGCGCGCAATTTGACACTGTGCCTCACACACACCGACACACACACACTTTTTACACACACACACTTACTTTGTGTGTGTGCGCGTGTGTAATTTGACACCGACACAGACACACACACACACACACACACAGATCTCCCCGGCTGCACATGCACTTTATTTACACAGAAAACTCAGCTCTGTCGCGATTCTTTTCAAAGGTAAGGTGCTAGTTCATTTGTTATTTTTTACTTTTTACTTTACAGCAGTAATTCCGTTAGTCTGCTCACGCGAGTATCATTAGAGAGATTTCTTTTTTTCCCCCCGTTAAAACAGTGTTTGCTTTGTGTATGTTAGTTGTGGGAAGAGGGAGAAGGAGTTTTATTGTTTAAGACGAGGCGAGGGGCTAATTCCACACACACACACACACACAAATACACCTGTGCGCACAAACGGAAACACTTAACTGTCTGGGTTTATTTTAACTTTTTAAAAAATGTTCAGTTCAGGTTAATTAGTTTTATTTTTACTTTATATGTTGTATTAATTATTTTTATGTATTTATTGTTTTGTGCTGTAGAATGAATAATTTGAGTTTTCATTATTTCTTATGGGAAAAGTCTATTTGGTTTACGAGTGTTTTTGGAATACGAGCCTGCTTCCGGACTGAATTATGCTCGTAATCCAAGGTTCAACTGTAACATTGGAAAACAATTTCAGCTCTGGAATTATTCTTTGTCTATATCGCTTATATTATCTAGGGCCATGGGAGGGTCTGGAGCCTCTCTCTGTGAACTTAGGACATTTGGAAGTTCACAAGCACCCGCACTCACATACCCAATCATATAAGACAAGCAATTCGGATTTACCAATCAGACTGTAGGAGGAAACCAGAGTACCAGGATGAAACCCAGGCTTTATGAAAAGGCTCAACACATTTAAACATGCAGTAACTTTTCCTGTACAAGAAAGTCTTTGGAAAAAAAACATGATAAAGCATATTCTTTGTGTTATTATCATCATTTTTAATGAGAGAAAACAAGAGGCTGGAGCGGGTTTGACAGTGAAAGTGATACCAGAAAGCAACTTTTTGCATGTTTTTTTTCAATAACATCACAAGAAAAATCAAATGTTTCCAAATCGCTGCGGGTTTAAAAGAATAAAACACTTTGTGATGTAGGGTTTTGGAAAATATTAATCCATGTATGGGGAGGACAACAAATAACACCCATTACTGATTATTGTCCAACTATAACAGCGTAGCACATCATATTTTATTCTTTTCATGTGCATTTTTTTCACGAGAGCAGAATGAAAGTTACCCAGTAATGGCAGGTTGTATAACGGACTGCCTGAGATGGACGTTTTTCATGTATAAATAAAGACAAAATACCCTTGGGAGACACATGGCATATGTATTTATCATCGTAATGATGTTTAGAAAGCATGTATCACACAGACCTGTTGCTTAACCTGTTAACCACGACCATGTGGAACACTGTAGAATGATATTCCTGTTGCTGCTAGTTTTCCGTCAGTGATTGATGAATGTGGAGCCCCGCAGTGACAGGACGAATCTGAATTCTGTCCAACTCACCCTCCTTATCTCTCGCTCTCCAGAGATCGGAGTGACTTCACACTGTCACGGTGCCTTAGAGAGGCAATCAGAAAAAGAGGCAGAGATTTTATGCCGCTTTTCTGTGAGATCTGGTGTCAGATAAAGACTCTTAAACAGATTAGTGCAGTCTTAGGTTTGACAAATAATGTGCTGCTTTCATTTAGAACAGTAATACATACAGTATTTCGTATTGTTAACACAAGACATATATGTATGTACATATGCAAAATTCAAAGTACTGTACAAAACACAACTTGAGTTCTTAAATCGATACTGACTTTGGGAATTGTTTCTTTCTGGTACCTCTTAAGCCTAGAATTCATCAGTAAATGTTCAGTACGTTATTTGTCCCTCTGAATCTTATGCACCTCACACAAATCACCAGAACTGGATTAATTAAGATAAATAATCTGCTGCTCTTGCTCTTTTTATCCAAGTGCTTTTTCATGGAGTCTTTTAGCTTCGAGGCCTTGAAGGAGTTTGTCGATGTGATCTGTCTTTGACACTGAGAGGGTGTGATTATGCAGGGTTTGGGTTTTTTGGTGAATGTTAAACTGAGTTGCAGCCTTTTCCCAGGCTTTTACAGACCTGACAGTCAAAGTGTGGCTGTGTGCGACACTGATTGTACTGCATTTGTAAATGTGTGCCAGTGGTCAAGGGGACTTTGCCCCAGGATCTGAGCATTTTGTGTCTGAGCATTTTAAGTTAAGTAACCACAAGAAGTGAGGCCTGCCCACTACTATGGTACAGTACTTCAGTGGGTGGGTACCTTAGTAGTATTATGTCGTATATCTCCATACTTTCATAAAGACCTTTGTAGGTACTGTAGCACTTCAGTAGCTAGTATTAGTAGTAATCAATGGTAGTGTACTTGTACTTACGAAGGTATCTAACAGGTATCTAATATGGTATGTTTGTACATAGTGTACTCATATTACATATTACATGTGCCATTGTGCAATAGTGTGGTTCATGTACTGTACACTATATCAGTACCATTACTGCTGAAAAATAATTAATACTGATTGTATTAGTGATAGTTAATACTGGTTAGTGCTGATCTGATGCTGGTTTAGCTGGTGAACAAGCATAACTGATGGAAGACCAGCATGCCTGCTGAAAAATCCAGTACAGCATGATTTATATGATGGTCTATGCTGGTTAATACTGGTTAGTGCTGGTCCGATGCTGGTTTAGCTGGTGAACCAGCATAACTGATGGAAGACCAGCATATCTATGCTGATGAAACCTTACCACCAGCAGTCTTGCTGGTTAGTGCTAGTCTGGTGCTGGTTTAGCTGGTGAACCAGAATTACGTCTGGAAGACCAGTATGTCTGCTGAAAAATCCAGCATAGACCAGCATGATTTATATGCTAGGCCAGCAGCAAGGTTTTGGTAGTTAAAATTGAACATTTATGATTGTTATTTAAAATGCCTCCTGTCAGAATAGCTGGCATTAGCTAGTGCTAGTTAGCATTGTGTAAAATTATGAGCATTTACTGTATGGATATGGCAAAAGTATTTCAATCAGAAATCCTGTCACGTTACTCGATATTCACAAACAACTTTCTCATTTGATTCAAGCCGAAATGCTTTTGAAGCATTAGACTCGTTCGGTCTAACATAACCCAGCTAAAAGACTTTAGCTAATCATCAGATGTGGAAAAGCCCACTTCATAGCAGCATGATGCATTTAGCATTGATACAAGAAGCGATGCACTTGAAGGAATGGAGCTGGCTCATCAAAAGTATGTTTGCTGCAGGTCCATTAGATAGCTAATCTCCTGTGGTGGGGGGATCTGTAGGAGATGTAGGACTCTGATGCGCCCAGATGTTTCCTAGCAGGGGTTGATGAGCAGCAATCCTCCAAAGGCCACCTGAACATTACAGTATAAGAGGAAGCTCCTTAAAAAAAAAAAAAAAACAGCTTATATTATTCACTTAAAGAGGGGAAAAATTATTGCAAGCAGGTAATTGATAGATGGAAACAGAAAGCCAGAGAGAACCTTTGTTTCTGGTGGTTGCATTTAGGGTGTGGGTTTTCCTCTAGATCTAGGAGTTGGGTTTCATATAATCACTAGTTAGTGGCTTAAGCAAAGTGTTTTCTTGACCTGTGTGATGTAACTGGCTAGTGCAATGTTAACCTTAGTTTCTCGTTATGTTTCGTTCAATATCATTTGCAAAGTCTTCTTGCAGAAACCTTCAGAATAGTTTGTTTCTCTACAATCGTGTTTATATACGAGGCTGAGTCAAAAATTATCCGCGCTCCGGTTATATTAAAAGTCTTATCAGCTGTTTCCGTTCAAAGCTACTGTCTTTCCAGTCACTGCTGTGCAGGTGTGCATCAGTTTATTTTTAACTAGGGTGCGAGCAAAAATGGATGCCCCTCTTGTGATGTGCATGAAAGAAGAACAACATGCAGTGATTTGTTTTTTGAAGTATGAGAGTGTTTTTTGAGGTAACTGGTGCCGTTATTAATTGAAGACTTGTGCGCAGTATGGAGAAACTGTTTGGATATCTGCCAACAAATGTACTGTAAGTTTCATAACTACGAGCTTGAGGCCGAGAAACGCCAGAGTATGGAACGGAAACATCCTCAATCGCCAACCGAGAAAAAGTTAAAAAGTCAACCATCATCTGGAAAATTAATGCTTACAGTTTTCTAGGATTCTCATGGTCGCCAGTATTGGAACATTATCGGGGAAAAGGTTCAACAATCAACAGTGCTTGTTACAGTGAGATGCTTATTTAAGAGCTTAAGCCTAAACTTTGGACTAGCCTGCTATCCAATGGCTTTGTGATCTTGCACGACAATGCACATCCACATACTTCTGCCACACTGTCGACACTCTGCACAAACTTTGTTTAGACGTGTTAAAGCATCCTCCCTATACGCTATACTTTGTATCTAGCTCCATCTGACCTTCACCTCTTTGGTCCTCTGAAAGCAATTCTATGATGACCAAGATTCATTTCTGATAAAGAACTAAGGATTGCAGAAGACAGTCATGTACTGTACTCATGGCTCGCAACTGAGCGTAAAGTATTTTGTAATGAGGGAGTACTGTATGAAAGCTTGTTGACAGATGGACAAAGTTCATCGATAAGCAAAAAAGGATGTATTTGTCTTTAATTAAAATAAATTCTACAGCCAGAGTGCCGGAGAATTTCTCAGATTCTCATATATAAATGTAACACAGGTACATAGTGACCTTCATAGAATGCGATGTAATTATTTGATGCAATCAATTGAGGATGCAGTTGTACTCACATACAGGTGAATGAACAGGTCAGTTTCATGTGATTGCTTACAGGCTACAAGGAAAGTCTACGTTTGGTAATATAACTCTTCCAGTAAAAGTTTTTTCTTGACGTTTCTTGACCAAATATAAGATGAACTATCAGACTTCATACCAAATAATGGAGGTCCTCCAGTACTAATCTGCACCTGATATCAAAATTAATACATTCACTTTATTACTAATTTTCTAAGCTTTTCGGATAGGGTGTACAATACGTTGTGCCACTGTGCTTGTTTGTGTTTAGGCAAACCCTTTCTTTTCCCACCACTGCCTGCTTTCTTGGCTCTTGCTCAAACCAAGAGGGAACACGAGCTGGCTGTAGTATAAATGTGTCGCTACAGGAAGCCTGACTAGTCATGCTCGGTAATTCTACTCTTTGTAATGTTTTTGCTGAGTAAGACTTCTGACTCACTAGTATCTTATCATTAATTCATCTCTGTATAAGACTCTGCAGTTTTGATAATATTGCTAATAGAATTTGTGAAAGACTACAGCAAAGCCATGAATTAAATATAGTATAATGGGATTCAGAACTTAGAACGGAGTAGAATGGAGATATCTTTAGAAGCATTTTCATCTCATGCTGAAAATAAACAATTACACAGTTGGTAAAGGCCATTTGCTGTACGTGAATTTGTCATTCAGTTGACGTGAAAACATTTATTCATGCATGTACCTATTGTGGCATTAATGGCCCTGCTTTACACCTGCCATCATCTGCTTTTTTATTATTCTATTATTATGACACCATTTATGTAACCTGTCTAGCATCCAATTGCAGTGCTTAATTCTACACTATGTTTAGAGGTGCTGTTCTACTATTTTCACGTTTTCCTTTAATGATTATAATTTAAGTGATAATAGTGCATCGAGAATATTATTAGCACTGTAAATACTAGTCTTAGCTGTATATTTAAATAATCAAAACATAAAATGGTCAAAACTTTTGGCCACTTTTGTAGTGCATATATGTTTTTTTTTTTCTAGAAAGAAAGCTGGTTACTCTTGAAAACGTGTTTAATTAATGTTAATTATATAGTCTATCCTGTAGTGGCTTGACTGCACAATGAGGAAAAGCTATTTTTTTTTAGTTTAAGTATTTCAAACTGATAGATAGATAGTATTTTTTTATTTCGTCACTAGAGTGTGAAAAACACATGTGCCAAAATATAATCTCAAAATTGTTTTGGTTATAACAGTATGAGTTAGCAAAAAGCGATAACTCCATATCCTACAGTTTTGAGATTGCAATTGTGTTGGTACTGTAGGAGTATAAATATGCAATTTAGTATCAGTAATATGCTGGTTGAGTTTTACCAAACTCATTTTATTCTGTTTTCTTAGTGAGTCATAGCAGCAGCAAATTTGACCAATAATTTTTTTTCTTGATATTCAGTGCTGATGAAAACTTTTTAATTACCAAAAAAATGCTGCTGATCACGAGAAACATTAAACACCTAAAAAAAAAAAAAAAAACAGTTACAGTTTACAATGCAGCATCAGCCTCCTCCTCTACCAGTGTCAGTTTTGCTTTTGTAGCTGACGACAGCGCCTTATTATACTGTAGGAATCCATGACATCTGGGGAAACTGCAAAGGAAGTCACAGACTGTAAACATCCTTTTCCTTGGCTTCAACATTCTCCAAAAGTCCATCAAACATATTTAGTTCGATCAGTGCAGCCGCTATTTTGCCCAGATGGTGTGCTCGCTTCACTGATCACGTAACAGAAAAAAGAGACGTGCTTGGTTCTTTATGGACGTGTTGTGTTTTGTTGTGAAATGCAGCTTTTCGTTGTTGAGTTTTGCCAAAACTATGTGAGTTCAAAGCTTCTAAAAGAAGAATATGTAACAGCTTTAGAATAAAAAAAAAAAATGCTTTGTTATGGAGAAGTTTGTGAGTTTGAGGAAAATTATTTGTCAAAATGAGTGAAAATCCAAAACTGGCATTTATCTTGTTTTGCAGTCAAACCCTTAATATGTACAAAGCTGTTCCACACCAGTTTGATTAGCATATAAACATACCACTTACCAGAATCAGAAAGAGCTTTATTGCCAAGTACGCCAACTGATCTTGTACCTGGCCGTCCTGGTGTTCGGTGCTTGGTAGCGCCAACCAGACAGCAAAGGTTCAAAGAAAAGATGATTTGGATGTGAGGGGTCCCTTTTCTTCACTCAGAGCACCAATAATCCTTTCAGCAGTCCACACCGTCCTTTGTAGTCTTCGGATGTCTGATTTTGTATCTGAGCCAAACCAGACTGTTATTGAAGTGTGCAGGACAGATTCAATGACGGCCAAGTGGAACTGCCTGAGCTGCTCCAGAGGTGATTCTACTGTCTGGTGAGGACCTAATCAAAAATTTGCATGGGTCTCTCCAACCTGCTTTCATCACCGTTATCTTATTAAGAGTACATCTGTTTTTCAGGATTCAGGGAATCCCTTCTGGCCTGGGCCCCCAAGCAGATGCCGTCCTAGCCTGTTGATAAGCAGCACCTCTTCCAATAACCTATAGTTCCTTATATAACTGACACTATTAAATAAAGAATTTTGAACCATACAGACATTTTCACACAATTTATGAAACCAAATATTGACCTCGCTAGTAGGAATGTTCCAACTGCAAGATTTGAATGAGAACGAACAAATTTTTAGTGCACCTCCAACCACAGGGAGGAAAGAAAGAGCCTATTTAATGTGGTGTAATGATTTTTCCACAGCAATTAAACCTTCTTCCTGTCGGCGGAGGAACTTTCCTCCATATGTGTTAGACAGATGTGATGTAGAGAAATAATTAACAGGAATATTAAAATCAGCATGTGATCTTGCTATAACGGTGAGCTCTGGGACTGGGTAAAATCCAAAGGGAAGGTCTACGAACAGAAAGGAGAAGAAATTAGCATAATCATATAATACTTCATATATAGTACATAATTCAAATCAACGGAAGCTTGTTATATATACTTGTGTGCTTATGTTTACTAAAGGAATGAATGAAAAGGTAGAAATAAGTGACTTGTGCTTTCAAAATGGCATTTGGTGTAAAATGGTCATAATCTGTAAATCTGACGTACCTGAATGGTGTTCTTTTTTTCACCTTTGTCCCTAATCCTTAACATATGCCTTACTGCATGAGGATAAAAAGATATTTTTTTAGCCTCTAAGTGCCCACCATGATAGTACTGCATTCTGAACCAGACTATTACCTTGACTTCGCTTTTCTTTTACTCTCTGACTTTATGTGGATTGAGGACACAGTCAGTAGTTTAGATACCGGTGCCTCAAACAGTTAATGGGGTAATATTTGATCATACAGTACAGTATATTCTCTGTGAAATTTAACCTTCCAGTTGAAGTCAAAGTCAAACTGCTGCTGCTGGAGCTCCCCAGCGACCGTCTAAAACACATTCCTGCCTTTTCGACGGCTGCTCCAGCCAAAACACCAGTCCTCACTGACACCACTAATAATCCAGAAGCACCCCAGGGAACTGTGAACGCTCCATTCCTTCACAAGTTAATTTGGTTTAGACATCAGGGAAATTTTTGTTTTAAATGAAGTGTACTAAGTGAAGTGAAAAGTACTAGAGTGAAGTAAGGACAAGGTGGAGATGATTTATCATATGACTGAAAAGATCTCTTAGAAATCTTGTCAAATTAGCTAATCAGCTAGCTTTAACAGCAAATAGTTTCTGTTCCTATAAGAAATTGTACCATGGTATACAGTAGGTACAATGGTTAGGGTGACCATTCGTCCAGATTTCGTACTGACAGTCTGGTTTTCCAGCCCAAGTTATTTCTTGTTGTGAAACCCTACAACTCTTAAAGGAGTCTAGACAGAGATTGACCAGAGATTGCTATATGAAGACTCCTTGGTTGCTGAAGCCCTCACCCTCAGCATTGTACCAATGTTTTTGTCCCACACTTATACCTCTAAATTTACATTTAATCACTTAAAAGAAAACTGTATTTTTCTATAGTTACTGATGCTTCAAACAAGGGTGCCACTTAGCTTTCCAAAAGTCCTCAGATATTTCCCATTTGAAGAGAAATTCAAGAGGAGATCAACATGTGCCAATCAACTTCTCCAGTGATGAGACTTTCAAAGCCTATGGATTAAACGGGTGAATGACATGGTTTCTTGACTGTTATTGTCCAATTTTTGTTTGTGACTTTAACCATGTACACTAAATCCCCAAGATATGAACAGGTTCCATTTCGAGAGCTTGTTCATAAGTCCAATTTGGTCGTAAGTTCAACAAACATTCTCTAGGTACTAGTACGCTAATACTTGGCTATACACAATATATATGATGTCTGCAATCTTTTCATCTCACTCCATTCTCTCAATTATTCTGTAATTTCAAATAACTTCATCCTCATTTCTGGACAAAAGATGGTACCTAGACCATGTTATATTGAACCAAGGTATTTCTGACAGCACCATGGTATTTATTTGCTGACATACTATTTTGCAGTACGTACATGTACCACATTATATTTTTGATACAATGGTACTATAGTGTGGTACATAGGTCCACTTATGTGGACTCTAGTGTGGTCCTACAGTATAGAATACGTATACCAGAATACTGTCAAAAATATGTCATACATATTTATGTACCATAATGGTAATATTTACAGTATATACTGTAGTATGGTTGTATGCATGTATTATTAATTAAATAACATAGTGTATGTTGAAACTTATAATATTACATACAATAATATGGTAACACCAGTGGAAACGAATAAGCACCAAAGTATCTATCATAAGTACAGTGGTACATGCCATAGTACTATCATAGTACCCGCTAAAGTACACTAAAATCCATGCCACTCTAAATAGTCCTATAGTGCCTCCAATGATAATGTCGTAAGTACTTTGATTATACTATGGTATATTGTGGTATGTAACTTAGCTTACCATAGTACAATAGTACAGTATTAACTTAGTACAATTAAAATTGCTTAAAACTATTTTAGATATTTTGTCTAGTTACCATGTTAGCTAACTGTGTTGCTTGATGATGTAAAAACATCAGAATCTTTTGTAAGGCTAGCTAAATAGCTAGCTTTAATGAAGCCATTTCATTCTAGTTGTAAGCTTGTGTTTCTTATTGTTTAATCTGAAAGGTATCTTTAAATCAGCTCAGGCTACCTCATCTTGGATATAAAGGTGGCTAATGTGAAAGATTATGAATGCTAATGAGTGACCTTGAGGTTCTGTCAGGTTAGCTTATGTTGGCTAAATGTTTTGTTTTGTCACTGATGTTTTTCTCCATCTTGTTAGCTAAGTAGCAATATTTAATGGCAATGAATAATAATAATAATAATAATAATAATAATGTAAATTTCAGGGAAAGCTAGAATAGCTGTATATACTGTATTACAATATGAGTGAAAAACCTTGTCAAATTAGCGTGTACTATGTTGGAATCAATTTGGCTTAAAATTTCTGTCAGAAACAATGTTAGGTTAACAGAAGGGTTAGCTTAAACAGCAAAGAATAACTTCTAAAAATGAAAGTAACTTTAAAATGCTGATTATAATGTGTACATTTGTGAATGCCTAAGCTGTAGCATTTTTGGTGAGTTTATCTGGGGTCAAGGCGGGGACGGACAGGAAGTTAAAGCACAGAGAATAAATATATTAATGTATGCTGAATTCATTTCCCTCTTCCTTGACAGGCGAAGGAGTGGAGGCAGAATTGTGTGTGTGTGTGTCTTTGCATCGGGACTCTTTTAAACAGAACTTCTGTGATTACATGGAGGTTCCCAGGAGAAATCTTCTTCTTCTTCTTCTTCTTCATTCAGCCTGCTGAGAACATAGTGCTTTAAAAGCACAGTGAATGTGCGGATGTGAAAAAGATTTAATCTGTCATTCTATCCACTCCGAATACTCTCGTAAAGCTCCCGTAATGTTAAAACAGACTATGGTGGATTAGCTTTTTTACTGGTTGTGTATTTTACCAAGCACATACAGTACTTAAGCTGATTTTTAATAAAATAAAATAAAAAAAATCACAATGTTCAGAACTGTAAAATGTCTACATGTTCTACTTTGTATTTATAGAATTGTGTGCATCCCTTTATCTTTTGTAATTTTTTTGTCACTACTGTTGAGAGTGGGGTTTACTAATACAGTGTGCTTTTTCTGTTTTGTTTGGCAGGATTCTGACTACCGTTGGGGCAGATTTCGATTTGCGGACGCTCAGGGCAGTGCGAGTTCTACGGCCGCTTAAGCTGGTGTCTGGAATTCCCAGTAAGTTACTGGACATTATGAAGGAACTTGTTCCATCCAGTATGTTTAAGGATAAAGTTACATTTCCATAAGTTAAGTATCGACACTGGGTCCTCCACCAGTCCAATGACATGTAGATTAGGCTAATTGCCATTCCCAAACTGTATATAGTGTGTGTGTGTGCGCGACTAATGTGGGAGTGTGAGGCCCCACCCCAGGACCCACCCCGGGATTAAAGAGCCTGGCCTTGATTCCCAGGTGATACAACCATCTGTCGGTGCCCAGGATCATGGGCACCGACGGATGGTTGTATCACCTGGGAATCAATCTTGCGATCTCTGGATGATAGTGGCAGACTGCGACACTCAAGAGCCCCATAGTAACTTACGGTTGTCAGTTTTGAGGAGTTATTTTTTATGACAGGTTCAGATGAAAAGAAGGAAAGATATTCTGGCCTCAATTAACAAAATTAAATTAATCAAATAAACGTTCTCAGGAGTCATCTAATCCAGTCGTTTGTACATATTATATTTGTTGATTTGTCACATTGTACATCATTCTCATAGGATTGAGAATAAGTCAGATGTCACTTACTTGCTGCTGTGGCTCCATGTAGATACATAGAACACGACTGCTTACCCGCTGCTTCCTAGTGCAAACATAATTTATCTTCTTGCTCCCTGATTAAATTTTATTAGCAGAGATAGTTTACAGATTTTTTTCTTTATCTTTTACGTCATAAATGCTCAGATCTTTTCTCTCTTTGACTCTCAGGTCTTCAGGTGGTTCTGAAGTCTATCATGAAAGCCATGGTGCCTCTGCTGCAGATCGGCCTGCTGCTGTTCTTTGCCATCCTCATGTTTGCCATCATTGGCCTGGACTTCTACATGGGCAAGTTCCATCGCGCTTGCTTCAGAGACGACACCAGTACGTACAGTGCATCTTTTCTCCAGTTTATTGCGAGTTAACTTATACTGTGCTTCCTTGATTCCAGTCATACTTGAAGGGTTGTTGGGAAAAAGTGAAAGCACACTTCCTCAACCTCAACCTCTCCTTATAGCATGTTTGACAGTTTTTAACCAAAGGCCATCCTCCCTGGTCCAAACCCACAAATGCAGCACACATCACCAAAAAACTGATTTCCACAGATCCCAATCCAACTGAGCATCCATGGCATGGATTCATGGCATTATCTCTGATCAGTGTATGGGCAAAGTATAGATTTCCCAATTAGGACAAATCTACAGTACATCTGTCTAAAAACCTAACTAAAAATCTGTTAAATATGTAAGGCTTTGGTTGGAGAAGAGTTGTTGTGCCCTTCATTGACTGTTGTGCGGTGTGTGTTTTCAGATGAGCAGGTGGCCGAGTTCCCCTGCGGACTGGATTTACCAGCACGCATCTGTGATAACGGCACCACCTGTCGAGAGTACTGGCCCGGCCCCAACTTTGGCATCACCAACTTTGACAACATCCTCTTCGCCGTGCTCACCGTCTTCCAGTGCATCACCATGGAGGGCTGGGTGGAAATCCTTTACAACGTGAGTCTAACTTTGTATTTCTTTTATTTGTTGAAATAATCAGACATGAAGTGAAATAACACCAGTTGATCTGGTCTTATCTGAACCGAATTGCTGCTCATCTAATGGCATAATAATCAATGAAAGAACTTTGGAAAGTAATGCTGGTTTAGGTATAGTAGCAAGCTCAGTTTGCTTAATGCATAATGCTTATTTTATGGTTAAAAGGGTTAACTAAAGCTATTCTGTCAAGTACGGAATAAAACACTGTGAGGAGTGCTGTTGACAATCCTGAACGAGGTGGTTCGAGGGCCCGCAGCAGTTATTCTTGTTAATATTTAGTGAGTGGAACGCTCGCAGAAAAAAACAGCATAGGTTGATCACCTGTTTTTGCAAGACAATGCACAACTTCATACTGCACCACTTGCACATTACAGAAACTCGGCTGCAAGTTAAGGAGTTCCTTGGAGGCATTTCACATGAAGCAGGCGGTCTGATCCTGACTCCGGCATACTGAAAAAAATTTCTACCTTGATGGTATCGAAGCACAAGTGAATTGCTGGGATAGGTGCATTAGTGCAGCAGGGGCTTATTTAGAGAAATAAAGCTATTTGTTACTCTCATAACTATGTTCTGTTATCGTGCACAATTAAAAGTCCCAGTTTGATCAGAACAGCACTAGTAATAATAATTTAAAAAATGCAACTTGTTACTGTCAAATCATGGTAGCATAAAATCTCAGAGCTCCCCAAAAGGTTTGTGCTAATGTTCCAGCTGAAAGGTGCCTCAGAA
Source organism: Clarias magur (assembly GCA_013621035.1). Classification (NCBI taxonomy): domain Eukaryota; kingdom Metazoa; phylum Chordata; class Actinopteri; order Siluriformes; family Clariidae; genus Clarias; species Clarias magur. The sequence continues at coordinate 386,008 of QNUK01000121.1, forward strand.
AATGCATTTGTTCATGCGTCCCCCTCACTCCCATTCCAAATGTGCCATTTCAGTGTCTATGTAAATGAGCTACTACTGAGCCACGCCCCATGAGAAAACAGCAGAGCTGAGCAACAGGCTGGGAAGGGTATGTGACTATATACGGTTTCAATAGGGGGAGAATCTAATTGGTTTGTTTAAGTCTCCTTTAAAGAAAAAGCTTTACCTTTGACCTTTATAAATAAATAAGAATAAATAGATTATATTATAATATAAATAAATTAATATAAACTTGGGGTTTGCATTAAACCTGGCACTACTGTTGATCTATACAGCATCTGACTAATCAAATTCCCGAATTCAACAGCACTCAGTACAGCATTTTGCTTCATCTATTCTGTAGTGATAAACTTCACATTCACCTGCTGCACAGAGACACAGATGCTATGATTCCCTGCGTCTGCGCTGCATCAATGGCTTTCTGTGCACTTTCTCAGAACACTGCTGAATCATTGTTTACCCACTGGGAGCTTAATAGCATTATCAGTCCTGCTCCTTTTGCGCATGATCTCGGCTGGTGGTGGTCTGGCGATGATTGATTTTAAGTTTGTAACACCCCTCCCCGGATCCAGCAGAACAAGGAAGTCTATATAATTTGCCTGGATTTTACACTGTTCTTTCTTTCTTTATTTATTTATTTTTATAGGCACAGTTCCAAATGTTCCAAATAATAATCATGCCCAAAGATATTTAATCACGGCTCCTAATGAGAGTCACCCCGTGTGCCAAAGTGGTCAATAAAACAAATCTGACCACAAGCAGACTTGTAAAGAAAGCTTGAATTTCATAAGACTCAGTCTCTCTGGATTTTTCTTCGGCAGTCTGGAGAGTGGCGTACACCAATAGGGAACATAATACGGTTATGTTAAGCCTCTTTTCCCTCAGAGTTGTCAGACATTGCTTCTTGTTTGTAGTTTAAATCCTGGATAAGGTTATTACAGCATCATGGTTTCACTGTTATTCACGGTGTAGGATGGTTACCTCGCAGTTGACGTTTGCAAGCTACCGATTAAAGCACATTTACTTTTATAAAGGCTGGAGAACAGATAAACATTCTGCTGCTTCAGGGTAATTCCTCTTTTTCCAGGTATTTTTACGTTCTAAAGATGAATCAGAAGGGGTAAAGTGTGAAAGAGGAAAGACAACAAATTTTTTCCATGCACATGTCTATAGTTATTCTGAGTATGTCGTAGAAATTATCGTAGAACATACTGTGAAAGGTAATAATCGCACGAAAAGAAAATCTTTGCTGCCCCTTTAAAATATGATGTTTCAAATTACACCGAGCTGTCCTAAAATTAACACCACAAAACATTAACACTTAATATCAATCATTTACCTGTAAAATGGTGACAGGATCATGGGCACACAAAGCTCACCCATGTCTGCAGGAACCAAAGGCCACCTTTTCCAGTCCGATCCTATAGAAAAGCCTATGCAACACACAAAGGTGATAAAAGTCAATGCTGGCCATGAAATGAAGGCACTAGGACACCCAATGCACCCGTTCATGTGGCTTTGCTAGTGAAGACCACAAGGCCATTGATCTGGGCTCCATTCTCTCCAGATCCCAATCTGATCGAGCACCCATGGGATATGCCAGGCAAACAAATTCCATCCTGCAATCCACAGCACCCACAAGATCCGCGGCCAACGTCCCCCAAAAAGTGTTTTGTAATGTTATGGCTGATCTGTTGCTTTTGAAGGTGCTCTTCTGCAACCAATTTCGGTGAAGCCATGATCGAACTGCCTATATCACGTCTAAAATCCTTGCCTTCCAGGAACTCCTAAACATGTGGAAATGACTTGGAGTGAGGTGAGAGCTGTAGAGGGGATGTGGCAGTAACTGTAGCCGAGTTTCTATAATGTAAAATTGGTGAATGATTGTGTATAGTTGTACATCATTGATTTTCAAGGACCAGTCGTTCCACTCGTTGAATGTTCACAGTGGGCTCCGAGCGACCTTAGCCAGAATCATCATTCACGTTTTTTAAAACATTTGCACTGTTTTTGCTAAGAGTCTCATCACCGTTCTGTGCTTGAAGCCTTCTATAATTGTCAGTCAGTTTTACACCCTAAGTTCGACTTGAACGCACGTTTGTTGTTGCCTATCTTCATCAAAGTTTGGCATGTGATGTATTCTGAAATGGTTTTCTGCTCAACACGGTTCTACAGAGTTGTTAACCCAGTCTGCCTTTGTCCTCTGACGTCTCTGATCAATACACCGCATTCACAAGTTTGTTGCGTCCTTTTGGTCTGTTAATACTAAGATCCTGTGAAGGATCCGTGATATTTTTAGACTATATTATCATCCCATGCATATTTGAATAACCCTGGAGCAGCCCCAAAGCCACAGAACATGCCTCTCTTCTAGGAGTCACATCCCTAATGTATGAGAGGCGAAGTAGCTCCCAAAGTGCTGGTGATGTCACTTGAAAATATTTGTCACGCTTTGACAAGGCTGAAGATTTACATCCCGAGGTCACCGTACTATTTTTGGATGACGCCAAAGCAGACAGTGTTTCTCAAATCAGGGGGAGCAGTGTGGTTTTGATTCATGGTCCTAAAGAGTTCAGGTTTAGTGTCATGAATAATCACTAGTTCTACCGCCTTAATTACGCGGCGCCGCTCCTTCCTCCCATCCGTGCCAAAAATATCATGATTAATCACATTGTCATTGGAGGCTATTACTGCAGAATTTAGTTCAACTCTGCAGGAGGGTCATCTCCGAATGCTCTGTAATCCATCACGCCAAGTCTGTGTATCATGTGTGAATGTGTATGGTGTGTGTGTGTGTGTGTGTGTGTGTGTGAGTAAACAGGCATAAGGTCTTCAGCAGGTGTCAGGAGGTCTGATTCACGGTGCATCAGATGGACACTTGGGACGGAGAAGGGGAACAAAGTGGCTTTCTCGCTTCCTGCCATTAATACCCTTTCACTCTTCTCCTCCTTCACTTCATCCGTCATTCCCAGATTACAGCTGCTAATGGGTTACGAAATGAAAGATGAGCTCAGGGTAGAGATGTGCAAACCCTTGCCAGGAAGCCTTATCTGTTGTCATTTACATGACATCCATATGGTCACATGATGTCCTGTCTCACGTTCAGATATTCAATCCTCCGCCCAGGCGTCTTCGGCATGTAGAGTTATGCCTGTTGACAGGAAGTTAGCGCACCACAGGTAGGATGAAATGGAGTAAAATAGAATGAGAAGCATGTACCTTGGGTTTTCTTAAAATGTAATTACAGTGCTGGATTAAATACATGCTCGAATTTGTCACAGAGTGGAATTTAAAATCTGTGACAAGCAGCTAGAAGGGAAATCAACTTCTGAAAGACTATGAGATAGCATATCTTTATTTATTTGATTCACAAAATAGTGAGAAAAAAAAAGTTCACGTCGGAGATTCTTTTGGGTATTTGGAAGTGATTACTGAAAGAAAAGGGAAAAAAAGTGGTTTTCTTGTTTTTTTATTTTTGGTTTTATAATGAAAAACAGCTGTGTTTGTCTATAAATATTTTGCAGCTTAACCAACCTACTGAAACCATTAAGGAGTCCTAAATGAAATGAAAAAAAAAACAGGAGTTCTAGTTGTGGAGTCTGATGGTATTGCTACAGTAGAACGACCTGATCCACATACCCGATCCAGAAGTAATTATTCTTGTTTACAAGAAATCTACTCATTATCATTGATACCTTGCATGTTTGGGGGTCATCGAGGTATTCCGGATTTTCTTGCACAATTTAAAGGCATGCAGATTGATTTAATTAGCGTTTACAAATTGGCCATAGTGTGTGCTTGTGTGCATTGTTATGAAGTGGCACCCAGTCCAGGGTGTATCCTGCCTTGTGCACCGAGTCCCCTGGGACGGTCCTACAGTAAAAATAGGATCTCATCATTTTAACATTGCTACTGTACATGTGCTTGTATGACATTCTATACAAACTGCAGAAACAGGTCATCAGATCAGCAACCATTCAGAAGTTACTGAGACCACATTTCTATCCATATATGGGATTTTAATAAAGCACTTGACCTGCATCTATATGGTTTTGTACCTTGTTCTGCCTCGACACGATAATGTTAGTTATTGTCTCATTCCTCAATACTGGTGTTTGTTCTGTAATATTTTAAGGTAATGTACATCTCCGACGATGATGCACATTTATTCCAACCTGTATGGCGCATAAGTTTCCTCAGGACAGACCATGTGGTTATTTATACAAAAAGCACAGTTCGTTCCATCTTCTTTCCTGCTGCCTGTTCTCTTATAACCAACCTGTTTAATCAAGAGTTGTGATGCATACATTTTATAACAGGAACACAGAATTGTTGCTCAGGCACTGAGCAGAATTGCTGGTTTTGACTAAACAAGGAGCCATATGTGTGTTTTAAAAGACACTTTAAAATGGATTAATTGATTTTTTTTTACAGATTGAATAGAGGCCCAGGTTTGCTGACCTCCCCTTTTCTTATCTGTCACTTTAACTTATGGACATTTCGCCAATAAAATATTCCATCTAACTTCCCATCATCAATATCTTCACTCATTTACAGAGACCTCATGAATAATTTATTCTCACTCATCGTCTATACCGCTTTATCCTGTATTCAGGGTCGTGGGGGGCCTGGAGCCTATCCCAGGAGACTTAGGGCACGAGGCGGGGTACACCCTGGATACGGTGTCAATAATTTCTTCTGTATTGTTAATTTTCATTAGAATCATATATGGTAAAGCATCTGAGGTACAAAGAAAGACTCCTGGCTTTCTTTTTGGCAGCTAGAGCACTAGTATGTATATACACTAGCTGCTTGACTAAAAAGCACATGTAGCCTCTACTGATTTGAGATAAAGAGGAAGGTACATATTTAGAGGATGAAGTGTGAGCTTGATTAAGTTACGCTACTTTATTATTCATCATGTTGTATATTTATATATGTAGATGACAGCACAATCACGACCAAGATAAAATCAAGTTTTTGTCATTCTTCAGTTATTCTAGTCCTCAATCTTGAGACTCGTACTATGTGGCATGTGATCTCTCTCTGTCTCTCTCTCTCTCTCTGTCTCTCTTTCTAATTAGATCCCCTTGGTGTGTTGTCTTAGCTGAAAAACAGAAAAACTTGTTTCACATCAGCAGGCCTTCACTGGAGGATTATACACGTCTCTTAAATTCCATGTTTCTTTCTTTTAATTAGCGCGTGCAGAGTTAGCTAGTGAAATGTAACCTCTCTGGATTATTCAGATCAAAGGTTACAAATTGTAAGCAAGCAAACGACGATTTCTGTTCCGAAGCAATTTAAGTATTTTAAATTAAAACCTTTTCTGATCTTGGATAGAGAATCAAAGATGTAAAGAAAGGAAGAAAGGAGGGTGGGTGGAAGAATGAAAGAAGGGATGTTAGGATGGATGAAAAAAGGAAAGAAGAAAGGAAAGTTGGGGAAAGCAAATAAGAAAGGAAGGATGAAAAAGGGACATAAGGAAGTTTCAGGAAAGTGCAATTCAGGAAAGAAGTTTGGAAGATGAAAGGAAGGAAGGTTCGATGACAATATGCAAAGAAGGGTGGATGAAAGAATGAAAGGAAGGAAAAAAGTTAGGTCAAAGGAAGGAAGGGACAGAAGGATTGAAGAAAGGAAAGAAGGGTGATTTTAGATGGAGGAAAGGGTGAAATAAGGGATGCAATGAAGGAAGGAAGGAAGGAAGGAAGGAAGGAGGGTTGGGTGCCAGCATGATAGGAAGGATGGATAGAAAGATGTTTGGATGAAAGAAAAGAATGAAGGGAAGTTGGTGAAAGCAAAGAAGGAAGGAACGATGAAAGGAAGGAAGGAAGGAAGGAAGGTTGGATAAAAAGATGAAAGGAAGGAAGGTTGAAAGAGGAAGGACAGAAGGATTGAAGAAAGGAAGGTTGGATGAAGCCTCGAATAAGGGATGTAATGAAGGAAGGAAGGAGGGTTGGATGAAAGAATGGAAAGAAGGAAGGAAATGTGGATTAATGCTTTCGATGAAACTAATGAAGGAATGGAGGAGGAAAGAAAAGAAGGAAGGATGGAGAAAAGAATGGATGATGGAAGTAAGGATGCAATGAAGAAATTAACACTGCAAAATTCCCAGGAATAAAAAAACCAGGAATATTTTGCAGCGTTTTAAATTAAACAGACGTGTCTCCATTCGTTTTTTTTCTTTGTTTAATAGAGAAGTCAAGTAAGACTAAGTATTCATGGATTTTTTAATCTCACACTGAGTTACTTAGTAACATTAAAATATTTCATTGTAAATATTAAACAAGCTACAGCATATGCTGTCTTCGAACAGTTAACAGAGCCGGTGCCGTGTGACGCAGGTCTGGTTCAGACTCTACGCTGATGGATGAGGGGCTCGGTGGTGTAGCATGACGAATAGTGCTGGCAGGCTGCATTGCTGCTCCGATTGCTGTATTGACCAGTTTCTCGTTAAACATTTAAAAATTGTCCCTCAGGGAGACGGGGTGGATCAATTTGTCCCATATCGCTATGATTTCAGTCCGTGTTGCTGAACGCAAGATCAAATCACTTTTCTAGTCTTGGGTACAGACTGAATGATATGCTTCGTCTGAATTTCTTATTGCTAAAGGGGCTGGGGTGTGATCATGTTAGAATTTGTTTGCAAGGCTAGAACTAGATCACTTAATAATGATAATAAAAAATAATAGTAATAGATTGAAGGTAGAATTAATACGGACACATTGTTGTCGACGATCAGAAACTGAACAGATGTGTCTCCTCCGGACTTTACAGCCTGCCAGAGCTGCCGACGTTACACTGCAAAGTATTTAGGACATGGATGCGTCTCCCACGGATACTTTTTCCAACAAGGCAACAATAAAATCCAGCTGATTTCCAGAAACAAGTTATATTATATTTATCATCTATCTATTTTTATTATTGTGATACACACAGTATCTGTCATATACTGGAAGTCTGTCTTTCATATAATTCAATTGTCACTGGTGTGCAGTGAGACTTGCCCTGTTTTGCCCTCTATAAAAAGTCTTATTTGGACTCAAATAAAAAAATGTTCATCCTATTTTCCCCTTGGGAGTGCAAGGAATGCTGTCAAGTCACACACACACTCATGCACATGTTTATACTAATAAGTTCATACTCTTTGCTCTTTGAAACGGGCCAAGAAAATTCCCCCAAGTTTAACCCCCATTTGGCTCACCAGCCAATTCCCACCCAGCAACTGTCATACAGTATGCTAGCAAAAGTCAAGACTGGAATGTGCTAATGCGCTTCGTTCTTCGATCAAAGCGACGCAAACATCTTCACACTGCTGCTCCTGGTGCATCACAGGGCAGTGTAACACCCTCACTGGAATGTCTTACCCATGTTCTTCCACATTCATGAACATACAGACACATGAACAGCATGTTCAGGGACTGAGCAAAACAAAGAAACTTCAGGCTTCTAAATGGAGCAATAGTAAAAATAAATGGTCAGAAAGATGAAAATCCCAATCCTAATGATGCCATGGTTATTTATACACATGTATAGTGGTAGGTTTCTCACCTACCATCAGGGTTTGCTCAGTGGGTCAGTGGTTAAGGTATTGGATAACAGGTCAGAAAGTCCCAAGTCTTCAGCAAGGATGTACTGTATAATGAGATAAAAATGTAAGTCGCTCTGGATAAGGGCGTCTGCCAAATGCCTAAATGTTCCTTGCAGAATTCCTGGCTTCAATTCCCAGCCAATGCCCAAACCCCAAACCCGAATAAACTGTAAGGGTTGCATCAGGAAGGGCATCAAGCAGAAACGCTGCGGCAAATTGTTGTGCAGATTGGATAAAAAAAGTAATACATCTATACCAATTTATCCTGTATTCAGGGTCACGGGGAGTCTGGAGCCTATCCCAGGAGACTTAGGGCACAAGGCGGGGTACACCCTGGACAGCCTGCCAATCCATCGCAGGGCACACACACATATACACACACTCACGCATTCACACACTACGACCAATTTGGGAACGCCAAACCTAACCTACATGTCTTTGGACTGTGGGAGGAAACCGGAGTACCCGGAGGAAACCCGCCAAGCACGGGGAGAACATGCAAACTCCATGCACACAGAGACGGGAATCGAACCTGGCCGGGAATTGAACACGGACCCTGGAGGTGCAAGACAAGACTGCTAACCACTACACCACCGTGCTACCATTTTTAATATTAATTAATATTTAAAAATATTTAAGTCCATATTTTCCAAAAGCCTTCTGCTTTGGTTAGGTATAGAGTCAAAAAGACGTCTACAGACTTCCAGAGTGGTGTCACTCGCTCAATCCATGCCTGCTTGATAGCTTCCTGAAGATCATGAACAGATGGTTTCTTGACTGCTACTGCCTTCTTCACCATTGTCTAACAGTTTGCTATTGGATTTAAGTCTGGATTTGACCCAGGCCATGGCTCCAGAAGCTGAATCCCATTGTCACATTTCCCTGTCTGGCAGATTTCTGCTAGTTTTTCAGTTAATTAGCACAACTCCAGCCAGATGGACTCGAACTAATTAGTGAAATCACCCGTTTTGTGCCTAGGCTTACGTTGGCTTAATATTTTTGTCCACTACTGTATATACTTAGCTGTGCTGGATGCGAGCTTTAACCTTGTGAGACCCGAACTAACATTGCGCGCTTTATAATTTCCTCACACTTTTTCTGTTTAACTATTGCATTTGAGCCATGCCTTTGAACAGGAAAAAAGCATTTGCAAAACTGTAATAACAGTCTTTAAAAGCGAACCATACAATATAGCAGGGAGGAAATGTCACGCCTTTATAAGAGAACAGCCTGTTCTCATGAGGTTAACATATGTATATACAGTACTGTATGTTCAAAAACTGTAGGAGATTTACAGTTAACCTCATACTGTAGCTACACCTCTGACATTTATTCACCTGTAGTCAGTAAATCACAGAAGAGAAAGCAGCTCTAGCCTGAGCTACTCCTGATAACAAAGAAAGCAAACCCCCAACCACCGCACCCCCACCCGGCCATAGCACAGATCTCATCTGTAAGTGTTGCTGCATGAGCTGCTCCTGCAGGCCTCCAGGGTCCTCGATGAATAACGATGGGATGTAGAAGAGCAGGGAGGAGGTCTAATGGGGGATGAATGCTGCAGAATATCAGCCAGACCATACCACTCGCGCACATAATTTGCTTACGCATGTACACTAGAACCATGGTTCAGTATTAAGACCGCTCTTATTTTTCCCCCCCTTTTCGTTTTCTTCCATGTATTCCATTTTTCATCTCTGAAGAAAATGAGACATAGCTTTCAATGGCACTCGGGTACTTTTGCATGCATTCCAATGTCGCTTTTGCCTAGACAAGCAACATAATAATGATAAAAATTCTTTCTTATATTGTATAAGGTCCTGCAGAGGCTGAAGCTGTAAAGGAAATTTGTGTGCTGCCACTGCAACTGTTTTATTTATTTATTTATTTTTTCATATCTCTGGACTCTTATTTCTTTTTTAGTGACAAAATAATCTCCTGGAGTGAGCTGGAAATTTCACTCAAGCATTATCAAGCTGAACTTAGTGCAGATCCGAAGCTCATGCATTAGCTATTCAATAAGGGCTCTATCTAGTAATCAATGTTATGGGAGATAATTGCAACAAATGGAACAGAGATGATGAGTGGAATTACACTGTGTCCATAAAATATTAATAATACAAACAAACATGCTGTCACTTCCAGCGCATGAAGCACATGGCTTGAATGATGTACAGTAACGGTGGGGTCATAGATTTAACAGCACTATAGAAGTCCGTCTTATTGGTAAAACAAAAAAACAAGAAAAAAAATCTATAATTATGTCTGGATAGTACATTGACTCAGTCATTCAGAAGCTCACAGGAGTTTGGTTTTGATTATTTAAAGAAGACACTTTTTCCGTGCTTTAATTCAGGCATTGATTCTTTTTTTTTTTTTTTTTTTTTTTGCGAGCATGAATTCAGATATAGACAAATGCACAGTGAGAAAGAAAAAATGGAGGGGGATGATGAAGGCAGAAACAATGAGATGGAGTGTACAGTACATGAACCGCACGAGGTCAGAGAGCGGTGGTCCCGTGTCTGTGGATCTATTTCCTGCTCTTTTTTTTTCTCTCTCTCTCTCAGCACTGGTGTTCGCATATAACGTGATGAGTAAATACATTATGAGTAAATAGTGTGCTGAGTCAATGCATTAAGAGGAAATGGGCTTCGTAAATGGAAAAAGAACATTTTGTACATAAGGGTGCCAAAAATTGTGACACGTCAGGTTTATTAGATTTTAAAATGTGAATTTAGATGAAGAATTTCTGGTTAATACATTTGAATACATTTCTATTAAATAATTATGAATACTCAATTAAAATGAGAGAAAACTTCCAACTCAAGACAAATAAATTAAACATCATAATGTGATTTATATCATTTTTAAATTATTTAATCTACAGTTTGACCATAAAAAATAAAAATAAAAAAAAACCCGTAATACACACTTTACATTTTAAAATTAGATTTTTCTTTTTCTTGATTTCTCTTTTCAGCAATTTATCATTAGAAGTAAGGAAACATCGTGAAGCAGTGGTAGAGCAGAGTGTTAAGGCTCTGATCAGAAGGTTAGCAGCTCAAACCCCTGGGCCCTTGAGCACGGCCCTTAACCCTGTCGTACAGTATTATAGCTGTCCCTGCACTGTGACCCCAGTCTCCTAACAAAAGCTGAGCTATGCGAAGAATAATGAATTTCACTCTGCATATAGAACGTATGTGATGAATAAAGGCGTGGCCTAATTCCACTTAACCTAAAATAGATTTAAAAAAGATTTAAACCATTATGCATTCAGTCGCATATTTAAAACACAATTCTACTGAACTTTTCCATGTTGACCTTACGATGAGCATTATTATTGTAAATCCTTGTTTAAGTCATTGATTGGGTAGGGATTAGCATCTTGCGCGGTTCACACATTCTCTTCCTGTTGTTACTTACCCGGCTAATTTGGCACTTGGGAGCGTCTGAGCTGAGATCTGCTCATTTCTCAGCACTTCTCCAAGTTCCATAATCCCCCAGAGAGCAGCCGAGCAGGAGCCTGAAGCCCAGAAGAGATCAGTGAAAGAGCAGTTACGAGGGTCAGCACTGCTAAAACCTCTTCTCATTTCCTGTATCCATTAGATCTGGGGATTGAGTTTGAGGTGAAAGATGTTCTGGTGCTTCTGCTGACCTGGGTGGGTTTGAGGGTTAGTATGGATTTTACACTATGCGCAGAAACAGGATTTCGCTTTGCTGTCACTTTCTTTTATCTTTAGTTTAGATTGGAAATCTCGGATCTGTCCGGGATAAAAATGTGCAAAGTAGTTTTTCAAAGCCTATATCAGAGTAGATTGAATTGTCACTCGTGTTAATATATTAAAGGTTTATGCAGACCTAGAAAACAATTAACAATAAATTGGTGTCAAGCAGCTTAACATAAAGCGCGTTTATTTGTACTAATGTTAATTACTGCTGCATGACAGTGTGATGAAAAGAAACACTTGCTCAAGTTAATATTTTATTCTAGATATTCACAAATGTCCAGGAAGCAGCAACAATACCGTCAGAGTGATACAGAATGAACTTTACAATTTCTTTTTGTATATTTACGTCTGATATACAGTAGTACAGGATATCTACAACGGCCTCCCAGGAACTCTTATAATGGCCCAAAATTGTGGAAATGGCTTAAAGCGAGGTCTGTACTCCCAGCCAAGTTCCTGTAATGTGCGATGATTGTATGTACAGTACAGTTTCCACAGACAGATGTGTCTCTTCTGAGTGACAAGTTACAGTATTTGTTGATTTTCAAGGATCAGGCGTTCAACTCGTGGAATGTTCACAGGAATGACTGCAGCAGTCTCCGAGCCACCTCGGACAGCCTCGTTTAAAATGTTTGCGGCAAAGAGTCTCATCACCGTACTGTGCTTGAATTCGGCTATACTGTAAATGCCAGCTGGTTAATGCCATAAGAAATTTCATCACAGGTCCCAGTTTGACTCGTTTGTATATAAATACAATCATGCATACTTTATAAATCAGTAAACAAGTGATAAAAATCGTAATAATCATAATTGGTCACTGATTGCATATAATTATCATAATACGAATAAAAGAAGACACAATTGGTTACTGATTACATACCTACACTGTAAACCCTAATGCTCAAAGTAATTAAACACATTGAGTACCGTTAACTAAAATAATTACAATTTATTTATGAGTTTGTAGAAATGACACTTTTCAAATTAGCGGAACAAATTCAATATTTTAAGTAACTGTAAGTACAGTACTTAAGTAACAGTAACTGTCACCTTTAAGTTCCACCACCTTAAAATCATTCAGCCTAGCGATTTTGTGTCTGACGTCATCAGGGCAATAGGGCAGTGTGGCTCAGTGGTACAGTAGGTGTTTCACCTGCCATGCGAAAGGTCCGGGTTCGATTCCCAACAACTGGATGAAGTGTCTGTTCCAAGCCCAGATAAAATGGGAGGGTTGCGTCAGGAAGGGCATCTGGTGTAAAACCTGTGCTAAGCTTATGTGTGGACCGGATTGTCTGCTGTGGCGACCCATTGCTGGGAGCAGCCGAAAGAGCAACATGAATGTATGTGATTTGCAACAACTAAAAAAAAATTATAATTGCTATGAGTTAGGCGACTCAATAATGCAAAATAACGATTAATATGAATGAGTACAAAAAACTCAAAAACTGATAGTTCTGTTTACTTAAAATTGGAAACATCAGTACTTAAAAAATTTGATTACCTAAAATCTTTTTAGTTTTGCAACCTATTCGGGTTACAGTGTACATGCAATTAGTATCTTACTAATTTCTACCATTTACTTACATTCTTGCAAAAAATGCAACCTTCATCATGGACAGCAGTCCATTGTTTACAATTAAACCTGATGGAACCTGCGAGAGAAGGTGTATCAAGGTCTGTTTTACTCTCTGAGTCACACAGCTCACAAGACCTTGACTTAGACGCGCTTCGACATAGTTTCACACTGCCTTCTGTTTCCCACCGGAGCAGTCTAAAAACACAAGTAATTTTAAAAGGTGTAAATAGATTCTGCAATTAGATTAAGGCATTTATTAAACAGGCTAATAATAATAATAAATAATCAAAATAAAAGCATGGGATTTTTTTTCCCTATACCATGCCAATCCTTTAACAATCACACTGCATTCATTATTGAAAAATGTTATACTTTACCTTTCATTTATTCATAGATATTGTACACTTAATGTCATGGAATATCCATAAAGCTATAGTAGTTAATTCCTGCAATCACTTGGTGGCTAAAAACTGTTGATCTCACAGCACCAGATACACTTTTAGTGCTGACACTGGAGACACCTTTTAAAAATGTTAAATAAATGTATTCTTGCAGGATAACTTCCTCGTATCAATTATTACACACATTTGAAAAAAGGCAAAATGAGCGTGTAAAGCTATACCTTTGAACTGAATCATTGCCAGCTCGATTGTCAGAGCTGCACTGATGGAAAACTAATCAACTCTTTTTAACCAATTCAATTTAGAATTTAATAGTGCTGCATAAAAAAAACACACAAAAAAAACAAAAATGTTTGGTATCAGTTAGTATTATTAGCACTATTCATTTTTGGTGAAAATGGAAAACAGTCATTTAAATGGTGTAGAGAGGAAGCAGTAGAGTCTGACGAGGAGCAAGACTTCAGATTATTGAAGAGATGGTGAACAGTCAAGAATCCTTTATAGTGGCGTGATGATGAGAAGAGCTGCTGCTGATGCTGATGCTGCTCTGGATTTCCCGGTTATGAGTGATGCATTGTAAACACTCCCCATCTCTACATGAATCATAGCAGGGGTTTTCCCATAATGTCTGGTCATGAATGTTCCATCACATGATGTGGAGAAAGTCTTTCCATCACTAACCTCATTCATTCTTTCCATTCTGCCTTTAATGATTTTTTTTGTATAGACGTATGTCAGGTATTCAGGGATGCTTTGTATAGAGGTATTTTTTAAAAACAGATTTAAGAGCATGCATGGTTTATTTACTGATCTATATTTTTTTATGAAGTCATCAGCATTATGTATGATTCTTTGACTTCATATCAGTTCTATAAGAATTTTTCTAGTACAAGTTTTTTATTTTTATTTTTTTTCAAGTCAGTTAAATACATTAACCTTAACGTAGGGTTTTGGAGGAAATGACTTGTAATATATTTGTAAGGAAAACTGTAAAACGATATATGTTTGGATAAACGGAAATGTTTCTGTGTGCCTGCAACAGCGTATGGAAAATATACAGTAATAATGGGAAAAACACAAACACACAATCTCTTTATTGTTACTATATTAAGATTCAGGTTTAAATAAAGCTACTTTGGCTCTGAAGGGTTTATGTGGCAGGCATGCAATATGATAAAAAAATGTAAAAGAGTAAACCTTAAATGACAAAAGGGGGACGGGAAAGGTGAGGTGGTCTGGTTGCCATAGAAACAAGAGGGTTAATGGAGGAAGGGGAGGATGTCAAAACAACAAAACACATTTAGTTCATACTGTAGCTGCTGATTCAGCGGAAAATCAGCCAAATAGAAACTCAGAAAGAAATGTGAGTTTGCAATATTGTGAATTACGTATTGCTTTGCTTTCTTTGCTACGCGGTGTTAATTAGTGGATAAGTGATGAAATGATAATAGCGCTTATAGGCACAGGCTTGTTTTTTGGAGATGTTCTGCTCACTGCTAAGAAATAAAGAGATTACCTACTCGATATAGAGATCATTCCTGTCTGATCTGTCTCTCAAGTAGGAGAGACTGAGCTCTAAAACAATTAACCCAGCCTAATCGTTCAGAAGATTATTTCTGCAGAAGAAAATAGCTCCTTTAAAATAATTTTTCCCTTATTCTTATTCATCCTTATTGAACCATGGCAGACGTTAGAAAGACGAGAGATTGATTGCCGCTAAGTGATTATATGTTAAAACATTTGTTTTCTCTTTGGTGCAGGCCAACGATGCCTCAGGGAACACCTGGAACTGGCTGTACTTCATCCCGCTCATCATCATCGGTTCCTTCTTCATGCTTAACCTGGTTCTGGGAGTGCTGTCAGGGTGAGAGCTCACATTACATCACATCACATTACTATATTTAATATTCTCAGTTTGTGTAGTAGGCGGCTCGGTGGTGTAGTGGTTAGCACTGTCGCCTTGCACCTCCAGGGTCTTGGTTCGATTCCCGGCCAGGATCATGTGCATGGAGTTTGCATGTTCTTGGTGGGTTTCCTCCCACAGTCCAAAGACATGTAGTTTAGGGTGGTCCTTAACAGAGGGTAAAAATTTAAAGTTAAATTTTTATTGCTCTGACCCTCTAATTATGTTCCAATGTATAAAATAACGGCACATGCCAATTTTCATGCCAATATTCTCATATTTACTGGTAGCTCAAGCACCCTGACAAAAAAAATATATCCACTATGAAAATTCCCTATACCTGGTATTGCAAAACAACAGTTATTGTTGAAATAATCACCAGTACTTCAGTTTATTAGTATTATATAATGTTGAATATAGTTCAGAAAAATTAAAAGTTTGCTGATATAAACTAGATATTCGATTTGCAGTGGATACGGAAAAAAGTAGGAACACAAACATGATTCGACAACTGACAGTATCATATATGTCTGAAAATTTCTATAATTTGTCAACACTTATCAGTCATTTATTTTTTCTTTTCTGTATTCATCATTGTTTGTTTGGATGCTCAGCAACAACCAGCAGCAGGTACTGCAGTTGTTCTTCATCACGAGGGAGGTGTCCGTTGAATTCTTGGATGAGAGCAACAGCACGTTCTGCATTGTCGTTGGGGACAGATAAACATTTGACCCTCTCTCTTGCCTCCTGGAAGTCAAGACGCTCATTCCATGTGGAAGGTGGTGTGCTGAGAAAATCCATTGGAATTTGCAGACTCGTGAATAGTTTTGCCGTGTTTGAAGTCACAAAGTCAGGCAGAGATTTTTCATGTACAGTTTTGAGATCCACAGATACCCTAACCAGTGGTTCGTCATCACTCTTGTTGACTTCCATGGCATTCACCATTGCAGATTTTGTTTCCCTGCAAACTTCTGACTGGCAGCCTGGGCAATGGGCTTGTTTATCTCCGCATATCAACTCATGCAAGAGGGCGAGATCTCGAAGAACAAGCACAGGTCACGCAAGGCTTTCTCCTCCCTTGCAGTCAGTCTGAACTGTTGCCTAAACATCCAAACTTTGAAGGTGTAGATGACTTGTGCCATCCACCTGGCTTGATGCATTGCTCCGGGTGTCATGAACCTTACGCCTCATGTTGGACCACCGCCAAGGTAAACAAGCACGATTTCCAGCAACTCACGATAATCAGCACGAGGTTGTGTTATCTGGAGTTGTTCAGTGATGAAACTCGAGATGCTCTCCTTCTTAGGCCTAATATTAGCAGAGGTATATTCATCACTGAAGGCATCTTGGTAATCACTGGTGTCAATGATACTCCACTGACCTCAGAATAGCTTAAACAATTGAATTTCTGGGCTGCAGGAAGATTCCATGACTTTCCAGAATGATGCTCCAGCTATCAGCTCCATGATATGATGGCGACATGCGAAGTAAAGTAGGTTCTTACCGAGGGCTTGCTCCAACAGAACACATGCTCCATTTATTCGTCCTGTATTTGAACTAGTGGTGTCAAACACATGCCTTTCACTTGGTTGACAATTCCCCACTGCTGCAGTGCTTCAGCAACTACATGTGCTTGGTCCTGTCCAGACCCAGATGGAAGTTTGGGTACAGCTAATAACTGCGAAATGCCCTGACCGAAACTAGCACAGGTAAGCGATCCACTCTCTCGGATCCTGTTAGATCTGGTAGCAACTTTCCATCCCAGTGTACTGTCAATGGCACTGCTGGGTCAAACTGTTGTTTAAAATTTTTCGCATCAGATTTCCTATGTTCAGAACGCTGACGCTGAATCGAGCTCCAATTTAGTGCCAACTCCTTCAGATCATGCCCCAAACTCTTTGCTGTTTCACTATCCACCATCATGGCTTTTCGGTCAGAGATTCCAGTTTGGTCCAGTGTGATGGCCAACCTTGAACTTATAACTTGCTTTCGGCCTCTCTTCAGTCTCTCTTCGGATGCTCTGCAAGATGGAGACTGTTCTTCACAGTTTTCAGTGTCGTCTTCTAGAGCAGAATCACAGCTGTCTTCTAGTTCTACTTTTTTGAGGATAGACTCAATAGCTTCCTCAGATTTCCGCTTTCTGAGTTCTTCTTTAACCTTTTTCTCCAGGAGCTGGTTTTCTTTTTTCTCTAGTGACCTATCCACAGAGGCCATGGAACCCCGGCGACCAGGTTCCCTCTGAGCGATAAGGAAGTCTCTATCCTCTCCTATTTTGATAAGACTCAGGGCATAAGCATGTGCAACATCAAAGAGGTCATTGAAGGTTGATATGAAGGCATCCTCATTTTTCTGTTTCCTCTCTGATTTTTGATTAGCATTCTTTTTTAGCGAACGCCACTCATCGAAGAGCGCTTCCACCTTTTTTATGATGTCCTGCTTGTGGCGAAGTGGAATTCGAGCACGGCACCAGAAATCCTCTATTTTAGTTGACGTTGCTGTAGAACAGGGGTGTCCAAATCCAGTCCTGGAGGGCCAGTGACCAGCACAGTTTGTAATTCACCAACACCTAAACACACCCACTGAACCTAGTAATTAACAGATTAGTTAAATCATGTTTCATCTGTGTTTGAGAAGAAGAAGCACCAAACTGTGTTGGACACTGGCCCTCCAGGACTGGATTTGGACACCCCTGCTGTAGAAGCAACTCTAATTGTTTGTTTTAGTTCCAAATGACAGTGGAGGAAGTAACTCAATACTTGTCTGTTGGACGGAAGTTTGGCACCATGTCATCATCTGGGGACAACAAATATGAGTGGCGTGTAGATTTTGAAGCCATAATGCTCTGTGCTAAACGCTGGTGTTACCGGTAACTGCTGACAGTTCAATGGTTTATTTCAAAATGAGTCCAATTCATTTTTCTATATACAGATTTTGCTGCACAGATTAGACAAATAGTAGAATTTGCCATTTGTTTTAAATTCTCAAAACTTTAAGGAGCTTGAGCTACCATTAATTTCATTGTTAATGACAAAATATTTCACATGATGCGTTTTTTCCCTAAATGGAATATTTTCAGAGATAAACATTTCAAAAGTAAAAAAATAAGGACCACGCTAATGCAGTTTATCTGTAATTGGTGCTCCCAAATTGTGTGTGTGTGTGTGTGTGTGTGCCCTGTGATGGATTGGCACCCTGTCCAAGGTGTACCCCGCCTTTCCTGGGATAGGCTTCTGAATACAGGTTTAAACAGTATAAACAGCGAGTAAGTTTGTGTAGTCCCATGTACCTCATATTTGCTTGGGATTTAAATATAAAAGACTGTAATAATTCATCAATATAATCAATATAATATACAAGATGCAGTACAAAAGGCCCATTATTATGCTGTGCCAAGATGGCTGGTCCTTAGAAAATAATGATGTCGTAACTTCAAAGCACTCACCAGGAAAAGCCAAAGAAAGTACCATTCAGCGTAAACTTCCTTAGATTTGTCTTACCTTTGACTAAATGATAAAAAAATTATTTCAGAAACATACGGCACTTTAAATCTGCTCTCGTCATCGATCTTTGTTGAAATGCGAAATTGGACGAAGCGATGATATAACCGTTCGTTATAAATGTTCCGGCTTTACTTTGCCCTCTTAATAAAATACGCAAATGGTGTGAGTATTACTGTACATGCAGCTTAACCAGTGACTTGGTAACGGTGTGAGGTTTAGAGAAGGTGTCTAATAAGATTTTTTTAATACCTCGGCAGTGCTGAATTCTCAAATCGAATTGCTCAGATGGTGTTGATTCATACTCTAAAAGCAGCTCTGGCCGTAGTTCTCGCTTTAATTCACAGAACAGTTTTTAGTAGTGCACTTATTTTCATACATCGTTAGACTTACTATATAAATGTGTTCTACACAATACTAATACATAATTATTTAAGTCTTAGAAGTTTTATGAGAAACAAGTGTCCAGGAAGAGTATTTGTTTTGCAAATCATGGTACAAAAATCAAGTCTGTTATACGACTTTGTGTCGAGTCAGAGGGCATGACGCTGTGCCGGGTGATTTCTCATGTAATTGGTTTCGCGTGCTGCTGGTCCTGGATTAGTGTATCCGTTATAGCACTGACATGGCATGAAGCCATAACGTACACTGAAATGTAAAAATGAAAGCTCTATTAACCTGTAGCCTGCACATGTACAGTGCATTTGTGCTATTAAGTGCTGTAAGGGAGCAGTGTGTGTGACAATGTGATTAGGCAGCGGTGTTATGCCAAGGCAATGTTACTTACAATTAGATTTGTCTTCCATCAGTAGTGATGTGGCCTAAAGGCCCAGACAGATGCAATACCTCCTCTTTTCCTTCTCTCTCTCTCTCTCTCAAACACACACACACACACACACACACACACACACACACACACACACACACATACTCTCTCTCTCTCTCTCTCTCTCTCTCTCTCTGTGACTTTACATCTTTCAATCTGTTTCTTACAAACACACACACACACACACACACACACACACACACACACACACACACACACACACACACACACACACTGGCTTAATGGAGGATGTCTCGATGAGTGCTCTGTGGTGCTGCTGCTACCAGAGAGAGGTAAATTTATGAGTTCTCGGAAAGCAAATCACATTTTTATCCTTCCATCACCAAACAGCTTGTCGATCGGTGATACTTTGGCATCCTATACTCATTCCTCCTTTTTTCTTTCTTTCTTTCTTTCTTTCTTTCTTTCTTTCTTTCTTTCGTTCTTTCTTTTGTTCTTTCTTTCTTTCGTTCTTTCTTTCTTTCTTTCTTTCTTTCTTTCTTTCTGTTTCCTGACTTTTTACACTTATTTGTTTACAGTACATGTTGGATTAGTTCCATTTATACCTATATATCTATCTTGGTCTTTCTTTCTTTCTTTCTTTCTTTCTTTCTTTTTCATTAATCATGTTTCATTATTCATATGATTTTTTTGTTTCATTATATCTGTACCTCATTTTGCCTTTTTAACTTTATTCATATTTTCCTTTTCTTTAGTTTTTTTCATTCTTTCGTTCTTTCTTTCTGACATTTTTTGTTTTTCATTAATATTATTTCATAATTTTTCATGAATTTTCTTTCTTTCTTTCTTTATGTTTTTCATTAATCTCGTTTTTGCTTATATGAATTTTTTTCATTATATCTGTATGGGCTAATTTTTATTTTATTTTTTTTATTTTTATTTTTTTACTTTATTCGTATGTTCCTTTTCTTTCTTTCTGACTTTTTTTGTTTTTCATTAATAATATTTCATAATATTTCTACCAGATCTTGACTTTGTTTATACTTTCCTCTTTCTTTCTTTCTTTCTTTCTTTCATTCTTTAGTTATTGTATAATTTTCTCACCACATCTTGACATTTAATAAATTTTTGTCTATATTTTCCTTTCTTTCTTTCTTTCTTTCTTTCTTTCTTTCTTTCTTTCTTTCTTTCTTTTTCATTAATCTTATTTCTTTGTTTATATGATTTTTTGTTTCATTGTATCTGTACCCCATTTTGACTTTTTTAAAAAAAAACTTTAAAAACTTTTTAAAAACTTTATTTTTTATTTTCTTGTTTCTTTCTTTCTTTCTTTCTTTCTTTCTTTCTTTCTTTCTTTCTTTTTTGGTTATGTATTTTTGGTATTAAATTCTTTCAAATTGTCTTTGCATTTAGCTCTGTCTCTCCTTTCATTCATTTTGTTTCTATCTTTAATCCATGGATATTGTTGTGTTATGATGAAGGCTCGGTCCCTCGTTCCCTCCCTTTGTCTCTCAAGTGGAGGTGTGCAGCTCCGAGGCCGTTGGGCAGAGGGGAGTTGTTAAGACCTCTGAGAGTTCCTGATCACTTTCTTCTTCTCCCTTACACTCCCTCTGTGTTGGTGTTAATGCTGCACACTAAAACTCAAACTCTTCTGTGGGTCTCTTTTGCTAAATGAATCCCACGTATCTATTTTTCTCTCTTTCTCTTTCAGTTTGTCCTTCAACTCAGGTTAACATCCTCTCTGATCTTTGGGTGTGAAATTTATTTCTTTCAAGCAGCTTTTCGAGCTCCAGGTGTTGGAGCCGCTTTTGAAGACACACTTCTCCGCGGAGAGTGTTCACGCTGTGGTGCTGATGAGACCTGCTCTCACAATAGCCTGTTTGTTACGGCGCTTACAATAGTGGCACCGTGGCTTTGCATATGTGCATGTGTTTACCTATGTGTGAGTGAGATAGTTACAGGGCGAAGTCTTTGTGTGTGTAAGAGTATATCTGTGTGGTGAGAGAAAGAGTTTGTGTGAAAATCTAGCCGCGCTCGGTTGGGCATGTCGTATTGTGTGCGTGTTCCTCGCGTATAACAACATCCTGTTAGCAGCTTTCAACGCTCGGTTTGTCACCAGTTTGTCATTAATCAAACGTATAATAAAGTTATATTATGCTTGACCTTATTCAGGGTCAGCGCTTCATGGCCGAGTGTTTATGCCATGGGTATGAATATGTTATGTAGGTACAAACGCTTTAAATAAGTGTTGATGCTGAATGTACAATGATGCTGTGTCTCATTTGGAAATACTAATAAGTGATCCTTATGTTACAGCGATGAGGTTGTTTTTTGTTTCAATAAGAGATCAGGTAGCCTTTGAGATGTTGAGTAGAAATCCTGACACTCTGAGTTAAGATTAGTGGTCGTAGAATGTATAATGTGTTCCCTTTCTCCAGTGAAATTTATAAATGATATATGGATAAAGCCATGTTATAAATTTTTCATTAAAAGCTCAGGACCACTCCTCCAATGCTTGTCAACAACCCAGAAACAGGAGGACGGCATAAGATAACCAGGATTGACTTGGCACAGGCTTTTTTTTTTGTTGTTGTTGTTGCTGGATCTCTTTACTGATGCAACACTTCCTTTTTAACCCAGTCTATAAAATCCATAAAAATGACCTGGATCCAGAGTCCGGATTTGGGTATTGGCTTAGAATCAAACCCTCTTGCCAGATGAGAAGCTGACTGCCGAGCCACCAATGCTTTGTCTTGGTTTTGGATGATGTCAGCACTTAGCACTTTTTTTTGGTTTGGCACCAAGGAGGACATTGATAAATTTCGTTGCACTTGTGTAATGACAATAGTTTATTCTATTCTATTCAAGAATTCACTCTTTTCTGTGATTAGTTAGATGCTTTACTGCATACTGTATGAAATGTCGAGCCGAAGGTTCACACCAAACGAGCCGGATAGGGTCAGACTCTTTCCAATAAGGTGGTAACATGATGCATTTTTATTCTGCTGGGACCATCATTCCATATTCATTATTAGTGAATATTACGATTCATGTAAGCGCACCTAATGAGTTGCAAAGCTAACGTTGACAAAAATGATTTCTTTCATCTTTTCTTCAGTTCTAACATTGCTACTATTACTGTATACAGAGGTCTTATCCCTCCAATCCTGGATCATGCTGTTTGAACACATACACAGAACATACTGTAGTAGCGTTCTTTAATTCTGTCCTCAGAGACTCTAATCGTACAGTGTAATCTGACATGGAGAACATGTGCTTGCTCGATCCGTTATAAAATTCATCTTTCACATTTTCCCTGAGACCTTTTTTTTAATCCTGTGTGACAAATACTAATCTTAAATGGCAGCTGAACTTGAACAGTGTAAAACTAGCTTTAGTCAGTTTAGCCTTCTTGGGTTATTTGTCTTTTTTTAGATGTTTTTTTTATGCCAATATTACAGACATAACACACAGTATTGTATTTGGTCTCTTGTATTATATTTTGTCTTTCCCTTTGATCTTCTCTTACACACTCAGACTTTCAGGCTCTCCTGGTTGCCATGGTGATTGGGGTGTGTCTCCATTTGTGCCTCTGTATGTGTGCCTGCATGTGATGGCAGCTGTACAGCTACAGTCCATGTTTGCCTTTGTGCAGCTTAAGCTGTATTCTTTTTTTTTTTTTTTTTATATACGAGGGTCGTTTAAGTAAAACCGGGAAACCATCACTATTAAACCATCACTGTTAAAAAAAACTCATTGCATATTTATTTATTTATTTATTATTTATCCCACAGTGCTTTTCAGTTCTCAAATCTAATTCATTGGAAGATGTTTTCTTTATTAATGTGATTAATACAACCAGTTGTTTAGGTAAAAGATTGTAAAGTTGAAGGAGTTTCAACTTGGTGGATGTGGATGGAGAGCTTTCTGATTATTTAATAACACGAGAATGCTGAATTTTTAAAATTAATATATTCATTTTTGTTGAATTTTCTTGTATCCAATTCCTCCCCGCCACTAGGGGGCTCCCACATTAAGGCTACTACTACTACCACTCAGCCAGGAGGGCCGAAGACTATCACGTGTTTCCTCTGAACCACGTGCCTCCAACCGACTGCTTTTTTTTGAACTGCTCGCTCACGCACCGTTGTGGGTGGTGTAACACCCGGAGAACAGCGCTATCCACTCCTTCCGCATGCGCGAGCTCACTGACGCCCCTGATCGCCTGATTGTATAGCCGCGAATGTGGGAGCACTAAGTAGCTCTCATCCCTCCCCTCTGAGAGAGCTCGGCCAATCAGCTCTCTCTAGGCCTCTGGCTGCGAGAGGTTACAGCATCACCCGGGAATTGAACTTGCAAACTCCGGATAGTAAGGTTTTGTTCTTCAATAACTAAAATGTTATCCCCGGCCAATTATTTTATTTGTTACGTAAAAAACACAGCGCCACGTGTTTAAAAACTTTTGATTGGCAGTGTGGATATGTTGCGTCCAAGTGTGAGGAAGAGAGAGAGAATCAATATTCATCAGAGATGTCAGTGACAGGGATTCCTTCTCACCAGCCCACCCACGTACACACACATGTACAGGGACTCTTCGTGTCACACTTCTACTGCTGCTGCATTGCAGGAAGGATAGACAGAGGAGCGGAGTAGACGCAGAGACGCATCTCACACATGCTGTTGTGGGGGCAGACAGCTCAGGCAGGGGGAAGTCCTTCTGCCCTGTGCTGTGTTTTTTTTTCTGCGTGATACTTCTTCCTCCCACTCTTTAGCTCTCTCTCGTTCCTTCACCCTGCCTCCTACTTATCTTTCTTTCTCTTCTCTTTTTTCCGAGCTTGTGGTTAGAGCTAATGGAAACTGGGGGAAGCTCTCTCTGTGGGTGGACGGAAAGATAAATAACATGTTTCTTCTGCTCAATAACTCCATCAGGGTGGTTGCACAGGCGTTCTCTCCGTCCAGCCTGCATCGCCTCCTTCAGGCTTTTTCCCTCCACTATCGGCCACAGATTCCTCATGGTTCATACACACACCTGGCTGAGCGCAGCAACGATCGGCACAAGAACAGATGGCTGAATGTAGTTTTTCCCCCTTTCTTTCACTGTCTGACTACGCAGTAAGGGCTGACACTGAAAATGCTACGCTTTTGTTTTTTTTAAAAATAGGCTTCTTTTAAAAATAGTTCTTTAAAACTTTTTTACTAAACCTCTCGTTTATAGAGATCCTCACATGAACGATAACTTCTGTTGTTGGACCAGAGACTAGCTTCAGGGCTCGAGACAGTCAAGACAGTAACATCACATTGTGTTAGTCTTCTTCTTCTTCATCAGAAGTGTATCTTCGACCATACACAGTCCTGTAGGGCTGCTTTCAGGGGACCAAACAGGTAAAAGTCAGACGGAGCAAGTTATAAGGACTATAAGGAGGATGCTTTAACACCTCAAACCAAAGTTGTCAAACCAAAGAGTGTCGACAGTGTGGGCAGACGTGTGCGGACATGAATCGTCATGCAAGATCACAAAGCCCTCGTATAGCGATCCTCTTTAATCCAAAGTTTAGGCTTCAATTCTTCAATAAGTGTCTCACTGTAATGAGAAAACTGTTGATTGTTGAATATTTTTCCTGATAATGTTCCAATCTCGGTACTTTAGAATCCCAGAAAACTGTAAACTCCAGCTGATGGCTGACTTTTGAACTTTTTGTCTGTTTGTGATTGAGGATGTTTCCATTCCGTGTCTTGTCACCAGTAATTATTCTTTTTCACATACTTTAGAGTATTGGTCCAAATTTTGTTTGTACTGTGGCTGACTAATTGGTGGTGTAGTGGTTAGCACTGTCGCCTTGCACCACCAGGGTCCAGGTTCGATTCCTGCTTCCCTGTGCATGGAGTTTGCATGTTCTCCCCGTGCTTGCTGGGTTTCCTCCAGGTACTTTGGTTTCCTCTAATTGGCTGTTTCAGTACCAGGTATACAGGTATCAAATAAACAGAATTGACACGTTTCCAGATAATGTGGTTGGGAGTCTACTATACCTCACATTTAGCTAGTATATAGCTAGCCTTAGATGGATGGATGGATGGAAATTCCAGATCGCCAACATGAAGTCTTTCACAGTATATAGCCTACTAAATAGTCTACTAAAGTCCACTAAAACATATAGTTTTTCACGCGTATTGTAGTAAATTGTTTTTCTTCTGAGTTTCTGATGCTAATTAACATTACACCACTAATACAAAGTACTACTGTATAGGTTTCGCCATACTGAAGCATCACAACTTTTAAAGTTCTCGAAAACGTGGTTTGAAAATACTGTAGCATATGTTGTAGCTGTTCTAGGGGACAATTCGTTCTCACCGCTTTAGTTGCAGTTCAGCATCTCTTCGCGTACATCTCATTCAGACACAGAATTCAGCCTAGGCACTCTGCGCAAGATTCGTAGTTTCCAATTGATCTGGAAGTCGAACAACAGTGGGAAAAAAAACACTTTCAGATAACAACGTAACCAAAAAGGGACAGCGCGTACTTCATTGGTACAAAAAGGTAAACAGTACAGCATGTATGAAAAGTACAGCGCTGTAAAGTTATCCATGTTTCCACCGTCGACATGCTACCAGTTTGCTGCTCACTAACTTACAACAGGTCAACCAGGAAAAGGTCCAGTACTATCAAGCAGAATAGAGGCATATCTCCTGATATTGTAGAGGATCCGGACATACTGTGTCAGTAAATTGATTTTCCTGGGACAAGGACAACAGTCTAGTTACATGGCTTAGTCGAGCTATAATCATCACGTTCCATGTAAACATACTAAATAATTCATAAATGGGTTTTCATAGTCCCATTATAGTTCCTTATCATCATTATCTTCATTTATCTTTTAACTCTAAATTCAGGATGCTACGCTATACATGTTACCTGTATTATTATGAAGGGTGGCAATATTATTATTATCATAGTCTCTCTCTCTCTCTCTCTCTCTCTCCATTCCATATACGACGTTCTCCTGACAGCAGTTACCTTTGTTATTTTGCTGAAGATGACTCATTGAACTATGTATACACACACAGACACACACATACACAAATATACACGAACATACAGTAGATACACATGGTAATGGTTTTCCCTAGATGCCCAGACTTTCTATGAGTGTGTGGTTGTGTGTTTCTCCGCAGAGAGTTCGCTAAGGAGCGTGAGCGTGTGGAAAAGAGGCAGGAGTTCCTAAAACTGCGAAGACAGCAGCAGATTGAGCGAGAGCTCACCGGCTACCTGGAATGGATCTGCAAAGCAGGTTTGTGTGTGCACGCATGTGAGGTACAGTACACTTGGCAGGCTCATGTAGACTACAAAGCTTCATACAAAGCTCACCATTTAAATAGTTGTGGCATAACACTGTCGCTAGACAACTGTAAAATATGGGCGATTAGCATAAGCTAGCTACTGACTATGTTTGGTGATTTAGCTAGTACAGTATATAGCTAGAATAGATGGATGGATGGATGGAAATTCCAGATCGCCAACATGAAGCCATTCATAGTATATAGCTTATGGAAAAGTCCAAGACCACTAGTTTTTTACAGATATTGTAGTAAATAGTTTTTTTTTTCTGAGTAAAATGATGCTAATTAACATAACACTAGTTTCGCCATACTGAAGCATCACAACCTTTAAAGTTCTCAAAAACTTGGTGTGAAAGTGATGTAGCATATGTTCTAGCTGTTCTAGGGGACAATTCGTTCTCATCGCTTTAGTAGCAGTTCAGCGTCTCTTCATGCTAATTTACTCACCACAGCGCAAGTAATATCAATCCTGATGTACAATAGTGTTTTAAGTCGCTACCAAGCTGGCAGGGTGGTGGCTATACTGTACAACATATGCTTTCTCTGAAACCCCTGAAGTGAGCCAACAAGCAAGCATCATTTCAAACTGCTGCTCATGTGGCATCACAGCGCAGTGTAATACATTCCAAGAAAAGCACTGTCTACCCTCTTCCACATACATAAACTCAACTCATAGATGCCTACGATTAGAAAGTTTTACTGTGATTCACAGGGAAGAGAAAGTAATGCATTCACTCCCACCCTGAGAACATGGCTGTATTGCTCCTTTGGATTCTCGCTACAGATAACTGGGGCATCATTGGGCTCAGAAAACTGATGGGTGGTGCAGCAGGTAGTGTTGACTCCTACCAGCTCCAGGGTTCCTGGTTTGATCCTATGTTTGGGTTATTGTGCAGAGTTTTGGGTGTTTATGTTAGTTTCCTCAAGTTCCACGTACCCCAATGTAAGTAGTCTCCTGGGATGGACTGGTGGTCCATTTAGATTGTGTCTCCAGTGTTCCTGGGCTAGGCTCTGTTTTGGTGCTATCCAGTTGCGATGTTGGACTGCTAATACTACCAAGTTGCCAAGTTTTTAACCCTTGAGCAAGGCTCACAATCCTAAACCGTTCTGGTTTCATCTACTGTACAATGAAATTGAAGCAAGTCGCTTTGGATGGCATCTGCCAAATGAGATAGGAAATTAGGAATGAATAGATGAATGAGCTCACCAGTCATTTCAACCGTTTAGACAAGTAATAAAGAAGCTGGTAAAGCTTAGTCTACAGTATGTATGGCAGCTGGTCAGCAATTTACTTATTGTCACTGGTTGGTAGCAAGGTTCTGGTTGAATAATTTCCAAAAGACCAATGTTCTTCCTATTGAGCTGTTAGACTAAACAGTTTAATGCTGACACAAAAGCAGTTTCCCATTATAACAACACTGATCTTTCTAAGAGACATGTAATTTACTCTGTATTTGCAAGTTGTGCGCTGTTCCAGTCGTCGTGCCATTTTGTGAATCGTTTTTCAGTTGAATTAAGTTTAAGCTAAGCATCATTTAATCGGTTTAATCACTTTATCCTTTAAACAGCAATTCATGTTAATACTGTAAGTATTCTTTCTGAGAAAGAGGCAGATTTGTTCAGATTATGCTGTAAAGGCCATGTTTACAAGCCATTTGTGTAAAAAAAAGATTTCCTGTAATGGTGTAAGAGTTAATTAGCCACTTCTCAGCATGGAGTTTGCCTTCGTCCAGCGGCCCAACAGTCCTGCTCTGTGGAGATTTAATTGACTTGGAGGAGTAATTTGCCAGTCTACCCTCGCCACGGTAGCCGTGCTTAGAGCTCTTCAAGAATGAAGCAAGTCCTGTTCCAGTAAACTGCATGACACGTGTAATTGAACTTATTTTTGCAGATTGCTTTGTGTGAAGTTGATGTGATGTTGTAGTCTCTGTGTTGTCATGAAAGACTTGAAGTCTTTCCAAGCTGAAAATGCAAATCTAACCTGACAAACAACTGAGTGATGGCCCGGTGCCATCCCAAGCTCACCACATTTATCTGGCCTGTATAGTGCCATGAAATAACGGTGATAAATTCAAATATATGTGGCTACAGCTCAGGTTGTATTTCAAGCTTGATGGAAACACAAGTTACAGCTCAACCACTTTTAGTCCAAAATCAAAACAAGCATTATATATGGATGGCTGTGTTCCTGTGAACATGTTGGCTCAAACCCTCAAAGAAAATAAAGTTGCACCCAACACTCTGACAGGTGCTCCAGTTTCTTCTTTCAAGCCTTGGAGCCTTCAAATTGTCCATTCAAGAGAATATTTGTTATTTCAAATATTCTCCTGTTGAGCACCTGTTGAAAATCTCTTGGTCAGGTCACTAAAAAATAACACATGTTATGTTCTAGTAGAATAATGTATAACTATATATTAAGTGAGAATATAAAAAAATATCCTGGCTATGCAGACTTTGTAGTAGACATTTCAGATTTTGTGTGCTACAATTATCAAATGTTCCTGGGAGTCAAAGTCAAACAAGTTACAGTTGAGTTTGTGATGACCTGATCAAATCCAGTGGCATTGCTTCTTTTTGTCACATGATCAGTGAGGCAAGAATACAACATTAAAAGAGTTTACAATGATCTATCAATTTAGAAAAACTGATAGAGGTGGATTAATAGCTTTTTGCAAAATCATACAAAAGTCACAAAAAAGCTATTTTAACAAAAAAAAAATTTTTTTTTGCTTTTTCCCCACAGTTGTGACTCAAAGAATCCATGCATAAAATATTTTTAGATTTTCGAACTTTCCAAACTTTAACTGCTAGAATGTATTTATCTCGTTTTGCAGTGAAACCCAGAAAAAATTAGACAATGGAAATATTTCCCTGATGGTTCATCCACTAGTTCAGTGACAACATCGATTGACTCTTACTTATGGAACATCAGAAGACAACAAAATACATTTAGTGAAAATAAATATACTTACTGCATATACTGTAAATGAATATTAATATGTGTTTAAATTAGCCTGAAATAACAGTCCATGTGCAGGTCCTTGGTCCAGTAGAGCTGCTTTTTTCCGATCTCAGAATCTCACCTGACAGATACAGGTCTGCGCAACCAGGTGGAAAACATGTGCACTTGATGACATTGCTGTCATAACCCATATGCTGCTCTTTGAATATTAATGCTCTCTGTCCTCCCTGTTTAGAGGAAGTCATGCTTGCTGAGGAGGACAAAAATGCCGAGGAGAAGTCTCCACTGGATGGGGCCTGGTACAAGAGGAAATGCAACAACCCAGGTTGGAACTGAGCAGTGCTTAATGTATAATTACTGTATGAATCTAACTGCAAATGATTTGTTGTACAATGTGTTATTTAAGTGACCGACTGCATTTTTAGAGCAGCAGGCTCTGTCAGTGTGTTCTTAAAACTATTATGTTAGTAATGAACCATCGTGTTGAAGTGCCCTCAGTTTGATGATTCAGCTTCTGCTGAATGAACTTCCCCACCTGCATTGTGTGTTCCTGTGCTTTTATCTTAATGCCTGGTTTCAGTGGGATTTAATCGCCCTTTGTTCTGCATTTGGGTTCTCACACTCTGTATGTACTGTATTTGTGGCTGTTGTTGCACAGCTCTCAGATATTTTTGACTCATCCATTTACCATCCCAAGATATTTGTCATCCTGGCATTCCTCGTTTTCACATTTGTGTTTGGATTTCAGTTCTGAAAAGATCCAAGAAGAGCAAAAACGACCTCATCAATGCAGAAGAAGGGGAGGATCATTTTACGGATATCTCATCAGTCGGTAAGCATCAGGCCTGGATTGCATCATTCTGTTTCTACAAAGTGGCATGTGGAGGTGGATGGAATATTCTGCAAGATCCAACCAAATATCACTCACTCACTCTATACCGCTTAATCCTGTATTCAGAGTCATGGGGGCGGGGGAGACAGGGACAGGGTGCCAATCCATCGCAGGGCACACATACAGTACAACACACTCGCACACTCATTCACACACTACAGCCAATTTGGAAATCTAAATTAAGGAAACCGTTGTAGCCTGAGGAAACCCACCAAGCACAGAGAGCACATGCAAACTCCATATGCACACAGAGATGGGAATCGAGTCTGGCCAGGAATCGAACCAGGACCCTGGCGGTGCAAGGCGACAGTGCTAACCACTACACCACCGTGCCACCCAACCAAATATGGGCAGATATAAACTAAAATGATAATGTAAGGAGCGGGTATAGATTGGTGCAGGAGGGTGTAGGGAAAAAAAAAAAAGCCCCAACAGATTCCTCCAGGAGCAAGGTGCTACATACATGTAACATAAAATAACAGAAACTAACTAGTTACCTAGGACACCTACTGTAATTAGCTGACTATATAAGACAAACCAATTTACACCATAAATTATCAAAAACTATTCTAAAGTACTACTGTATATAAAAGACATTACTATACAAAATATAAACACAAGACAACAAAGTCCTGGTGCAAATGTGCAAACAGGAGCAGCAACACGACAACATGACACAATGCAATAAACTGATATACTGAGATTGGAATTAAAGGTGGAAGTTAACTAAGTACATTTACTTTGTTCCTGTACTTGCGTATCGTTTTTATGTATATGTACTCTACTTGAGTAGTTTTCTTAGTAAATACTTTTTACTTTTACCTCACTACATCCTAAAACAAAGATCTGTACTTTCTACTCCACTACTCCACAGAGAAAAGATACATACTTTTATACGAGTATAAAGGTAAGTGTACACAAGTACAGGAAGTATTATTATTATTATTATTTTTTATGTCTAAGAAACATCTAAATTTAGCTACCTCAAGAGACCCCAGACTCAAAAGGGAACTTATCATCCACTGATAGTCAGTGAATAGTGAGATTATACTGTACATCCTTCCTGTATTGTCACATACAGTAAACATGGGAAATAGTAATCAATGTAGTATCACTCTACTGTCAACCTTTGCACACCAAACTGATTTAACCCATAATTCAGATCATCAGTTAGCATTCCAAGCGTTTGATTAATATTTATTGTGTGGGAAACTAGTAAGCAAAGATGAGGTTGTGGAAAATTGTGTGTAGGTGGCAGGATCGAGGGGCTAGCCAGTCTCTGAGGCTTCTCCTGTGTCAGATTTCTAGATTAAAATAGCTCTTGAAATGATTATTCCTAGTCTCTCCCAGGGCGAATTATGAGATGCTAATGGGCCAATTTTTCACTTCTGTCTCTTTTTTCACACCCGGCCTTGACATTTGAATTTAATTTGAGAAACCGAAGGTTTAATATAGCAGAGAGATCTGAACGGCAGACACGGAGTCGGGATAGGGGCTCCGCGCCGTCCTTCACTTCATCCGTCAGCATTTATAAAGAATTTATTAGCGTTGCATTTTCGTAACCTAATTTTCAGATGTTTAGTCGTAGTGTATTTTGGGAAATTGTTTTGTATTGTTCTGTATACAGATTTCTATAAGGCTGCTACTGTATGTGACAATGTGTAATGGTACAGTAAAACCAGAATGTATGTAACAATTGCTTCAATTTTATTTGACTGGCAAGCTTCTGTGCCAAAACATACAGTAAGTACTAGGGGTGTTTTGATTCAAACCGGGACTTTTGATTTGTGCAGATTAACAGAACACAGTCATGAGAGTAAAAACCAGCTTTATTTCTCTATATAATCCTCCGCTACACTAATGCACTCATCTCAGTGATTTCACTAGTGCTTGTACACCATCAAGGTAGAAAGTTGTACGCCAGAGCCATGATCGGACTGCCTGCTTCACATCTGAAACCCTGGCCTCCCGGGAACTCCACTAATGGCCCAAACGTGGAAATAGCTTGTACTCCTAGCCGAGTTCCTGTAATGCTAAGAGTCTCATCACTGTACTGTGTACTGTTTCCTTCGAGAAATTTTTATCACATGTCCCGGCTTGACTTAAAGATACCATCATACAGTATATGTTTCTGACATGATTTCTCTAAATGGGCTGTCTCTGTCTGTCTTATTATTTCCTTTGTGTGTTTCGGATTCTTATCTAACTCCCCAGCAGTGAATCTAATCTCTCGGCTTTGTATAACCGTTCCTTTCTTTCTATACTCAGCACCCCAGGGCTCGCCGTTTGCTCGGGCAAGCGTAAAAAGCAGCAAGAACGAAAGCTCCTCGTATTTGCGGCGGAAAGAAAAACGAGTGCGCTTCTTCATCCGGCGCATGGTGAAGTCTCAGGGCTTCTACTGGACTGTGCTGTGCCTGGTGGGTCTGAACACGCTGTGCGTGGCTATAGTGCACTACGACCAGCCCGAGTGGCTCACCTACGCTCTCTGTGAGTACACAATGCCCCGTGGGTTATAAAACCTGCTTTTCATTGTGGGTTTGTGTTTATACCCCAATTTATAGCAGTGCTTAAAATAATCTGGGGAAAAGGTTAGTGTCGACGTCTCCTGGTGTGAAATTCGTCTGTCCTAGTCTAATCCCTGCGAAAATACAGTATACATACAGGCGAGAAAAAAGTTTGCATCTTCCATATGTAGTTTTTCTTGGGGAAATTTTTTTTTTTTGATTTACAGTTTATCTCCCGAAAAAATTGAACAGCAAGGAATTAACAAAAATAAAATAAAAAAGCATTGTAGGTGTATCCTGGATGTACAGTAACAAGGCAGCAATCCAATACGTGAGCCAAAAAGAACAGAAGAAAGCCGTTTGAAAAGAAGTTTTGTCATAACCCTCTCAGGCTCCAGACCTGATCTGAAGAAGGCGGTGTGTGAAATCTGGCAGTGCTAGAACAGATATGTCAGGGAAGCTGTGTGGGTTGGTGGACTGTGCAAACCTGAGAATTTCAGCTGAGAGGATCCAAAAGCAAAGAATTTAGCAGATATTTATATAATATTAAGAAAAAGGTAGATTTGAGACAAATTTTAAATGTGTGATAAGGGGGGGGGGGGGGGGGGGGGGATAATGGGTTGAAGGGCTCCCGAGTGGCGAGACAGAAAAGCTCACCTGGAGTTTGCGAAATTGGTGACCCTCCGGAAGAGTGTCACCAAGACAGGAATCTTCTCCCTGTCAATCAATTCTTCATTTATTTTTATCCTATTTTACTCTCAAAGTATTTCTCAAAACCCATCATATGATATTCATCCCTTATTCCAGATCTGGCAGAGTTTGTATTCCTGGGCCTCTTCCTGATTGAGATGAGTCTGAAGATGTACGGCCTCGGCCCCCGGAGCTACTTCCACTCTTCCTTCAACTGTTTCGACTTTGGCGTGAGTGTCTTTCCCGCCGCAAACGACCGTGATGGATTGCCTCTGAAATACCATACACTGCCTTGAGTAGTGATAAAGCACCACACAATATCTTTGGGACGTGCGTTCGGGGAATTGTTGTTGCACTAGTATAAGAGTATGAGAAATAAGAAAGGGCACAAATCTCAGGAGTGAATTAGGATCTTTGTCTGTTCTGTCTCTGTTATTGTCCAGGTGATTGTAGGGAGTATTTTCGAGGTGATATGGGCGGCAGTTAAACCCGGGGCGTCTTTCGGCATCAGCGTGTTACGAGCTCTGCGGCTGCTGAGGATCTTCAAGGTTACAAAGTGAGAAAAGAGAAATATCCTCAGCGCTGGTGTCATATTTCAGAGCGGACGTCCATTTCCAGTGTTCTGCCTCCATATTAGAATCCGCTCCTGATTTATTGTGTTTTCTGAGACTCCTTCCCAGACGTATTCCCTTTCGGAAACAAAGTTATTTCGGATGCATGCTAGCTGTATCGATTCACTGAAAGCTTTTTGGGTGTGATGTATTTGTGTGTGTGTGTGTATGTGTGTGTTTAGGTATTGGAATTCTTTGAGGAACCTGGTGGTGTCTCTGCTCAACTCTATGAAGTCTATCATCAGCCTGTTGTTCCTCCTGTTTCTCTTCATCGTGGTGTTCGCTCTGCTCGGAATGCAGCTTTTTGGGGGGCAGTGAGTATTCACACTTGTTTTTGCGTTACTAATCATTCATTCGTTTATTCATGCATTTATTCTTTCAGTAAGTACTGTAAGTAGGTAAGTACGTACAGGAATTTGTCCTGGTCGCGGTCACCTGGAATCAGATAGCACTGGGAAGAAGTCAATTACAGGACAACATTAACACACTCCCCTTTCAGACACTCCTTAGTTTTCCAGGCATCTACTGTAAATGTGATCTAAATGTTGTCTTGCTGTTTAAATGAACAACTGGACCCAACTCTGACCTGTCTGCTGTAACATTACCGGAAAGGCACGCACAATGTTTTAATATACTGAAAAAAGTTTTACACTGACAATGACACTGTGATTATATCATTAATAAATTTTCATGGCACAGCACTAGCTACATTGTAATACACTGTGATCTAGCAAGTCTTACATACATATATAAGACCGGATTCTTGTGAAACGGAACTGATTATAAGACCGAAGGATAGGCTGATCAGATGGCTGCCGTGACGATGCCCATCATGTTTTGTTGTGACATTTTGTTGTGAGTTTGAGGTAACCAGTTAAGCAGCTGAGAAGTTTTTAAGAACCAGTAAGGAACTCATACTGTATGTAGGTGGGGAAATCATCATTCGACAGTGCTACCACCCTAAAGCCGTAATGCAAACAATACCTGACTCTATTTGTTTAAAATGCAGATCAGCCAAGACAGTTTAACCTTAAATGTCTGAAGTTTATCCTAGAGGAGCCACTGCGCAAACAGCATGTTCTAAATAATCACTCCAAATATGAAATGGCTCTCTAAGTTTCTTTTCTTTCTTTCTTACTTTCTTTTTTACTGAACTAGCTTTAGTCATTTTTTTCTGCCATTAACGCCACTAAAGCTTTTCCTTACTTTTTATTTTAATTATTGTACTTTAATTAACTTTGACATTTTATTTTGTTCTGGCCCCTACTTCAAAATTGTTATGAATTGTTTTAATTATTATTATTATTATTATTATTATTATTATTATTATTATTATTATTTTTTTGTTATTATTATTATTATCGTTGTTATTATTATTATTATTATCATTATTATTATTAATATAATGATAATAATAATGTATGTATGTATTTATTTATTTGTTTATTTTTTATTATGACCATTTGTGATATGTCCAATTGTTACACTCTTTTTTATACATTATATACTATATGTCAGTATTGTTATTTATTTTATATGAATTGTTTCTTTATGTATAATGTTCACTTTACTTTTTTAATAATAATAATAATATAATAATATAATAATAATAAATAAATATTATACATTTCATTCATGAATGATTTATTATAACTACTACTACTATTGTCATTATTATTATTATTATTATTATTATTATTAATGTATTTGATATTTCTTTTTGTTACACTCTTTTTATATATTATATATGTCAATATACTGTATATATGAATTGTTTCTTTATGCATAATGTTCACTTTACTGTAAAGCTCATAATAGTATTATTAATAATAATAATACATTTCTTTAATGAATGATTAGTTATAACTACTACTACTCTCATATTATTATTATTATTATTATTATTATTTAAACTGCTACTGCTACCGCTTTAAAGTATCACATTTCATAAAATAGCAGAATAAGTATGTATACAAAAATCATTATCAGAAAATATTATCAATTACCTAATCATGACTTCTAATACCTAATTCTACCTGAGCAGCCAAGGATTTGACTTTAAGACGAAGCTATGATTGTTTTTATCTTTGCGACATCCTTTTGTCCATTTCCATAGACTGTAAAATATTTCATGCAGTGTCAGACACCATAATGAGAGACAGAGAGAGCGCGCGAGAGAGAGAAGGATAGAAGAAATAGATTCCATCGGGATGAGTAAAAAAAAGCCAAGGTTTTCATTTCTCTCTGCTATGAATTATTGATGGAGCTGTGTAACGGAGGAACTGTCTGTATGCACTTTTGCCACAAGGTAAATATCAGCAGAAGCGTGTAAACATCCAGTGACACAATCCACCCTAACGATCGGCGACTTGCATAAACATATAGTTTCCGCAAATGTTATTGAGTTGAGGCAGAGGAAAGCCACAGGATGGTCGATTCTGACCTTTTGTCATTAGTCCATTTCAAAACATAAGAGACTCAGGAAGGGGGTTGTTGCGCTTTTGTTTTCAAAATGGCATAAAGTTGGTGGAGCCGGTGTCGGGTTTCATCCATGTACACATTTCTGTAAGCTGAGACAGGTGTGTGCAGTGTCGGACGCAGCAGGTGGTCCAAATACTGTACCAATGTCAATAGACGTTTCTTTTTCTGAACACATTGAAGTTCCCTAAAGCCACTGACTGGTCAGGAGATTTCTGATGATGTATCATAAGTATTTAAGTAGAAATTAAACATGAGGTAGAATTTTAATGTCCCAATCCATCAGGATCTTTATGTAGGGGGAGCACATAAAAACAAATGAGTTAAATGTTTCCGTAATGAAGGGAAGGGACGGGGTGTGATGATGCATATTCACCACATTATCAGGAATATTTATAGTTCCTTATGTTATTTATATAGGTAAACATATGTTATGATCCTAGCTGTTCAAATCAAAGCTGGACTTTTGAACAGAACACAGTTATATGGGTAAAAACTATTTTTAATTCTCTATATAATCCCCTGCTGCGCTACTGCCCGTATCCCAGTGTTTAACCAGTGCTTGGATACCATCAGGTTAGAAAGCTTTCTCAGTACGCCGGAGCCATGATCGGACTGCCTGCTTCACGCCTGAAACATTGACCTTCCAGGAACTCCTTTAATGGCCCGAACATAGAGGTCAGGACTGTACAGGGGATGTGGCAGTTGTTCACAGCTGAGTTCTTGTAATGTGCAAGTGGTGTTTGTGAAGGATTATGTGTACAGTTTGCACAGACAGATTGGTTGGTGACAGATTTTTACGCATTCGTTCACAAGTCCAAATTTGACTTAAACACCCCCTTGTAGTATCTTGGCTAGTATATACTGTAAAAAATTTATTATCCTTTATTATTTTAATGACCTTTTTAAATCATTTTTAGACCTTCAGATGGTTCATTCCATGTTGTTTTGTCCCTTTTCCATTTTGTCTTTGCCAGGACTTAAACAAGACAATTAGATTTTTTTTTTTTGCCCCTGTATTGTGACCTCATATACTGTATGAAGGTCCTGCAGTTCCAGGCAGGGCCGAGCAGCAGCTCATTTTCAAAGACACTGAAACAAAAAAAATGAATATGCTGCACTTTATCCTATTTCTGTATTCTTCTAAAATTTATATATAATATTTTTATTATTATATTATATTTTTATTTTTTTATATTTTATATTTTTCCTTCATAAACTCCAGTCTTGTTTCAACTTTTGTACATTTTATTCATTTTTTATTTCCTTTCTGTAAATGTTGTCGTTAATGTAAATATATTTGTGTGCATTTTACTTTCATTTGTTATTTTTATGGTCACAGGCAGTCATAATAAGCATTTTGTTGCACATGGTGATGTAAAATTTTAATGGTTGTGTGACTGACATTATAATTGAACTGAAACGGTCCATTCAGAGGAGTGAAACAACATTAGTATGAAATATGAATATTTTAGCTTGAGCATTAACACTCACTTTGGGGAACCAAAAGTGATCTGTGATAACTTAACTACTTAAAAAAAAAAAAGTAGCATAATATGGAACCTTTAATATTAACTGAAGTAAAGTGTAGGAGAAGAAGGACTAGAAGTAGCTGGTGGTTCCAGTAAAAGTTTTAATAATAAAAAAAAAACGTTCTAATGAAAAAGTAAGTTTTGATAGAAAAAAAAAGTTGTATTAGTGTTAACTGTACTTACTGTATATTGTTTGTCCTCACACTCAACTTTCTACGTTTTTCCTCTGTACCCGTAGGTTCAATTTTGAAGATGAGACTCCGACAACGAACTTTGACACCTTCCCAGCAGCAATTCTGACTGTGTTCCAGGTAAAACATTTAATTCACAATATTTAGTTCTTTGTTCCCGTGTGAGGTCTGTTCAGAGACGTGCTTTCTGTTCTAGATTCTGACAGGAGAGGACTGGAATGCAGTGATGTATCATGGGATCGAATCTCAGGGAGGAGTTGGAAGTGGCATGTTCTCCTCCGTTTATTTTATCGTCCTCACGCTGTTTGGAAACTGTATCCTTGTCTCGGCTGAAAGAAAAAACAAGCACTGTTTTGCAACACCTCGACCTGTGTGTTATCAGTGCTGTGTGTGTTTCATTCCCTTAACTTAGTGTTCAGATACTCTTCTTAATGTCTTCCTGGCTATTGCTGTTGACAACCTTGCCAATGCACAGGAACTCACTAAGGTGGTTTATCCATTCACACACACACACGCACGCACGCAAGCACGCACGCACGTGGCCAAACATGGTATTGGTGCTAAACAGTATCTCACCTAGGTGAAATTAGTTAATTTTCTGATAGGATCATATAACGATATTTTTCATAATACTTAATTCTTCTGATCTTTTTTTTTGTAAATATGCTACACATTTATATTTTTATCAGATAAAAATGAACACATTTTCTAAATACAGTTTCATTCCCTTTTATGTCTGTAGTGTTCGGAACTTTTTAAAATTCAAATCTTTCAACGGTCTTAACTGTCATTCAGATGAAACTTGGCAAATATAGAGTTTTACATGAAAAGACAAAAACCTGAAAAAGTGTATTATTCTAAAATGCAAAATTGTTAAGATATTGCAACATAAATGAGACATGGTTACGGACACTACAGATTTTTTTTGGGGTGGGGGAATCATTAATTTTGCATGGGATGGGTGTAACACTGAAAAATGGGCAATTAAAAAAAAAAGTATGGGGCACCATGTTAGCAACTTGAAATTTTTAGTCCAGGTCACTTCCAAGTAGCTTCTTTGGCACACACACATTCTCTGTATTATATGTAGAACATAAAAAAATTCAATTAGCACAAACACTATGTATTCAGGCTTGAACACGAGTAGATCCTGCGGTATTGTATCTCCGTACATGGGAATACACTGCTGCCCTTTAATAGCTCCTTAACCCTGTCTGTTTACCCTTGACTGATCCTCATCTCTCTCAGTAACTCACACTAATAGAGCGCCTTGTCTCTAGCAGGATTTATGGCTTTACAATAATACTGTATCTACAGTACATGGAAGGCGCACAGACCCTGTTGGTCTCTTGGGCCGTCTCCAGGGATTTGATTTGTTGACTTCTGAATGTGTAATATATATATTAAGCCATTAAACTCTGCTTTATCGCAGGATGAAGAGGAACAAGAGGAGGCCATCAGTAAAAAACTGGCACTCCAAAAGGCTAAAGAGGTGAAGGAAGTCAGCCCCATGTCAGCTGCTAGCATTTCCCTTGCAGCGTAAGTAAAATCCCCTCTGCCACCGGAATACAGTACGCCAGTTAGAAAACCACATTTCTAGTGCGTATACTGTATGTTTTTTTTCCATAGTGTTATCCATGTGTCTTGAATTTTGAAGTATTGTACTGTCTAACGTCTGGACTGTTTAAATATGTGTGTGTGTGTGTGTGTGTGTGTGTGTGTGTGTGTGTGTGTGTGTGTGTGTGTGTGTGTCATTTTTATGTAAGTTCTGTCTGCTCTACAACACCCCTAGCCCTAATATTAAGTACGCCATGTTGGAAAAAGAAATAAATCGAATATTATGAAGCAGGCTAGTAAAGGACATTCAAGTATTCCTTCCTGACTAATATGACCTCCTAACGCATCCATTGTAAATCCATGACTTACTGTAGGACATTTGTTACATCAGTAGAATTGCATTTGTAAAGTAGAATAATGTTGCTCTAATGGGCTTTAAGGTTGAAAAACCTTAAACCATTGAAATAACTGCCATGTCATTATGGCCAGTTTGTTTCCCTATACCGATATTCATCCCAACCCAGTAATCTTTTTCGTTTGTTTAAGGATTATATTGACATTTGCATTTTGAATGTTCTTTGCTTGATTTGGGATCAGTTTACAGGAGTGGACAAATCATTACCGCATCCTCTAGCCCACCAGGCAAACAAAAAGCTCCAGGGTGCCGCCTAGCTTATCACCATGGTAACTAGTGCTGCACAATAAGTCACATAAAAATAAAAAAAATCCAAATTATGATATGGACCTGTGCAATTATTTCATCATAAATTTGTCACAGGCAATTTTCAGTAGCTTAGTGGCTAGCACTATCACGTCTCATCTCCAGGGTCAAGGTTTCGATTCCCAGTTCGGGACTGTGTGCATGGAGTTCTCATCATTCCTGATGGGGTTCCTCCGGGTACTCCGGTTTCCTCCCACAGTCCAAAGACATGCAGATTAACTGGCATTCCCAAATTGCCACCCTGTCCAGTATGTACAGTACCACGGCTTGTGCCCTACGTCTCCTGGGATAGGCTCCAGGCACTACATAAAGCGGTATAGACAATGAGTGAATAAATATTGGCAAACATCCTCTTAATAAAATAATCCGTCTAATTTTGTGGTGTCAGGCATACATTTAAATACAACCTGGTACATGTATTGTAATAGTTTAATATCACAGTTTAAATTGCAATCACAGTATTTCTCTAAAATAATCAATGTGTATTTTTTTTTTTTTATTTGTGCAGCTTTACTGGAAACCTTAATTACTAGGAGAAAAAAAAAGCTAAAGTAATGAAACAACCTATAAAGAGAGAGCTACTGTTTAATACAGAACAAATGATCTGAATGAGTTGATGATCAAGCAGCACATCATGTTTGGATGACTTTGATGTAATGCTGGCATCTTAAATGTTACTTTTATATCTCCCCATATCTGGTCCTTTTATTCTTATGCACATTAATCTGTAAAAACAACAACAACAACAACAATAATAATAATAATAAGTCTACTGTCAGCCAGCTCACAGGTTAGTCGAGATATGAGGCATGGTTTGGAATTTGATTCGATTAGATTTACGTATATGCATTTCTTTGATTGTGATTCATTAGCACTAATGTTTCTTGGTTGATTTGTCTCAATATTTATAATTATTTTATATTATTCATAATATTTATTATGATGTTAAAAGTATTAAAACACTACTAAAAGTATCTAATAAGCATTAAATACTGTGTAACTTTTGTTGTTGATTGTTTAAATCTATGTTAAACCATACACGTAAATTCAAAAGAAGTTCTGTAGAAGTAAAACTCATATAATTGAAAGGAATTTGTCAAATTTAGACCAGTTAATGTTTGTAAGTTTACTTACTTAAATAATTTAAAAGAAGTGTTAATCTTTTCTATTCAATCTATTCAAAAGATCAATCGAATTACACAATTGCTTGCTTCGCTCAGCTCTAATGTCTCATGCGTGAAGCACATGGTGCTGGGATTTGGCTA
Source organism: Clarias magur (assembly GCA_013621035.1). Classification (NCBI taxonomy): domain Eukaryota; kingdom Metazoa; phylum Chordata; class Actinopteri; order Siluriformes; family Clariidae; genus Clarias; species Clarias magur. The sequence continues at coordinate 428,262 of QNUK01000121.1, forward strand.
GATAAAGAGTATTAAATCTTTAAACCTTTCTTTTCTGTCAAATCTACTCTTCAACTAGGCAACTACGAAAAAAAAAAGAAAGAAAAAAAAAGTAGCCTGGACATGAAATTGGCTTGTTCTGGACTACTGGGCTACTGATTTGTCCACCCCTGTGTTTAGATTTCTGTTCTGAATTATCTCTATACTGCATTTACAAGACATTTGTCCTTCCTCTATTAATCATTTAAACGTTTATGAATTGTCCTATTAACCCTTTCATGCATAGTATCTATGCTTATGGACGATCAATTTCTGTCTGGTTTTAATAAAATATTAGACAGAAATTTCTTCCAAATCATAACTCCAGTTTAAAGTCAATCACTGTATTGATTTCTGTTGTTCTCAATTCTTATGTCTCTGATAAATAATTAAAGCTTTCTTCACAGAATCCCAAATTAAAGTAAAATGTAATTCTGCCAAATTCTATTGAATGCTGTAGCTTCTGTAATATGTGTCTTTTTTTCATGCAGCAGTACTAACCTACATGCCTTTTGATAATCATATTAGAATTTCAGTTCATTCATTTAAAAAAAATATATATATATATAAAATAGATTTTTATAAAAATTCATTCGAATTTTTAGAAATTCATATTATATGGCATTTTTTTTAAATCATGCATGAAAGGATTAATGTAGATAAACCTGAAGGATCAATGTGTTGCTAAATAGTATGTTACTTTTTTCTCATTTGGTTGAAATGTCTGTCATGCTTCAGTTGAGATTGAGTTGACTTTTGTGGCGTGGGGCCCGAGTCTGTGCCTGGCACATCTCCACCGGCTCAGGCCCTGCTCCGCTCTTTCTTTCCCCTCCGATCTTTTTCCTTCTGTTCTTTCTTTGGTTTCGTGCCGTTTTAAAAGGCTCAATGGAGGTACGCTGTCGCACGGCTCCTCCAACTCCAGCTCTGATTCCCCGTGAGTTTCTTTCGTCTCTTATCTTCTGCTCCTGCATTACTCATCCTCCTTTTTTTGCACTCGATCTCTGTCTCAAGTCCATCTTTCCATCTTCAATCACTTTAAATGTGCACTGATCAGAGCTGAATGTGCTACATCACCTGTAATGTATACTTTACTCTCTTATCCTTGTCCATGTATGACACTTACTACAACATTATTTCTACAGGATTTTATTAAAATGCTTAGCTAATTTAATTATCATTATGTATTAGTGAGATGTTAAATTCACTTTAAGATTTTTCACATTCAGATTTATATACATTCCGATGGTGTAGAAATAATAATAATAATAATAATAATAATTAAAAAGTTCCCTACCTTTTCATTTTATTTTCCATTTCTGCACCAACCAGAGCTTAAATGAGCAAATTTAAGGGTAGGTTCACAGTGAAATTACTCAAACCTTATTTTTAACATTAATTTGACACAGGTCTGATTTTAGGGCTCATGAACTGTCATGACATGAAATGCAAATCCAGTCTAACCAATTAATCAGAATTGTGGCTCGTAATGTAAACACAGTCTACAATTTTTCCCTATTATGACCTCATGTATGAAGTGCCCTCTCCCAGGTTGTGGCCTGGCTTTGCTGTTCTCTGTCAGTTGCCCAGTAGTTTCCTTACATAGGCATTGAAATGGAGCATTTGAAAGAGGAGTGAAAAAGAGGGAGTGCGGTGTGGGGTCCGATTCACAGCCAGAACCCGAATCCAAGCACCTGGATGCCAAGTTGTGTGCAGATCAGATGGTCTGCTGTGGTGCCCTGCTGATAAAAAATGACCACAATTTAGCTGAAGCTTCAACAGACACATTTTAGGTGACCTTTCAGACCTGTTGTAGTAAAATAAGAGACCTTTAAATGCAAATGCAGTTATACAGTTTATATGAGGGGGTATCAAAAAGTTTAGAGATTCGTGAGCCATACAGTAGATCTGGTCGCTTTGGCCATTCGTCCTCCGTCGGACGCCTTAAAACCTAGCAGCAGAATATGCTATTAGGGGTCTAGTCCCTGCGGACGAATTTCCAATGCACAATGCCGCAAATGTCAGAAAAGACGATGAGCATGCACTTGGTCTAGCCGTGGACCTGCCATGCTTTTTTCTGTCAGTTAGATCATGGGCTTTTACACTATGAAGACTTAGTTTAGTCCCTGGTAATGATCTTCGACGCTGACGGAGCTCTTGGCAGACTTCTACGTGATGTTCCTTCTGCCTCAGGTTCAGCAGCCTTGGGATGAACTTGGAAGCAACACCACGCGTGATCAAATCACACGCCTGGACTTTTTCATAAGACATACTGACAAGCACAAGTTATCGGATGGTTATCTCGTTCAAGGTCTTCTTGATCTCTTGTAGACTTCCAGTAATGTTCTTTTTAGGGGAAGAGAGTGTGTGGCACTTAATACACCTCGAACGACTCATTGCATCACCACTGTAAAAATGGTTGAATCATGTCCAACCATCTGTTTGGCAGATTTGCCCAGTTTCACACAGACTTTGACGTTCGCTCTTTGTTCTAACTTGCTGTCCATGATGAAATAGCAGACGTGGTCAGAATAGCGTCCGACGGAGGACTGTTGTACACAGGATGATGTCTTTTGGCGCACTGACTTATGAAGTTTGGTTTTCTCCCTTGTGCTGCCATCTGTTGGTGTGTTACAAAATTAGCACAGCTCAAAGTCTCAAAACTTTTTGATACCTCGTACCTAAATACTGTAGGTGCTTATGCTTTATGGTTTGTCTCATTTAAACAATGGTATTTAAAGAAAAAATTGCAAAAGTCAACCTTTGTAAAGTTCCACATTTATTGAAACGTTGAAGAAGCGATGCTGTTACTTCACAGATCAAACCAGAGAGGGTAAATAAATAAAAAATTCTTAATCCTTTGCCTAAATTGTTCACGTTAAGAGTAGGATAGGACATTGTGTCTGCGCTTGCTCCATCAATTGGAGCTTTCTAATCTTAAAGGGTTTTTAAAAAAAATTTTATGTCACACCTCGACTGCAACGAACGTAATGAAGGCTTCACCCACTTTAGCACAGGCGCATTGATTTCCTCCCGTCCCTGACCTTGGCATAAGAGCACCAGAAGGGGGAAAATATATTTTGCACAACCATACAGCAGCATTTAGAAGAAATTATGCATACACATGCCTACACTAAATTAGAGCTCTGGGAGACTGTGCTTTCAGCCGTGACGGATTTTAGCTTTAATGCTGCATTGTTCGAGTTTAGCTCCGTTTTAGCTGGATGCACTACGCGTTCAGTGTTAGCTCTTAGCATAGCAGCGTAGTTGGCAATTTGTCCTTTATTTCCCGAGCCAGCTGTGTGTATGTGAACAAGTGTTACTACCACAAGTGCCGAGTGAGTCAGCACTTCTGCCAACCATAGCCTGGAGTGCCTGCCATCTGCGGCACACACACACACACACACACACACTCACACTCACACTGTTCACTGAGCTGTTCAGCTATGCAAGACTAGATTTATTCACAACAAATATGCAAAACCTTTTGACATCTTACAAGAGCTTGAACTTTCTAAAAAAAAAAAAAAGAAACTTCCCTGTGCTTTTATTTTAAATTTCTCTCTCTCTCTCCCACAGAAACCCCAAGATTTCTGTTACATTTCTGTTACTATTTGTTACTAAACGTACTTTTATTTCAAACCTTTTTATCGTCTCCCGCTTGTTTGTTTTGTCTGTTCGTCTATCTCCGTGTCTGTGTTTTCCCTGTCCACTGTCTCATGCCGTCTTCTAACCTTTTGTTTGTGACACTATGGGAATTCCTTTTGTGTCCGTCTGTGTGTATGCGTGTGTGTATGTGTGTGTGCGTACGTACGTACGTGTGTGTCTATTTGACTATATGTTCGTGTGTTTTAGGAATTATGTCTGCTCCCCCGCCCATCACTACTTGAGGTAATGGGACCATAAAAGACACCGCTGAGACCTCCTTTACATACTCACACCTGTATTGTACAGTATATGTATCCAAGTCATATGCGCCAGCATTGCACTCATCATCGTGGTTGGTGTGTACTGTATATACATGTGTAGAATGGATACGTGACAGTATTTTGCCCATCCTTCATTCTCTGCATCTGAGGTCAAGCGTTTTGTCTTGAGTTAATTAAAAAGCTAATGTGGTTCTCGATTTTATCACTTTTAATGAGGTTGTAGGATGTGATAAGATTTTTCAGCCTCCTTAATTGCTGCTTATTCGTGTACTGTACAGTACGTATACACCGGAACCGTAGATACTGAGGTTAAGGTGCTTTTCAAGGTTTAGTAGCCAGAACTAATTATTTTAATTATACAATTAAGGAAAAGAAAAATACTGTGTATCCTGAGTTAATGTTCTGTTGCTTCTCTGAGTTCTGTATTATAAATTCATAATCAGTAGGTGTGTTTACATGGACACTAATATTCTACCAATAATAGGAATAATAATCCAGTCAGAATAAAATGCATTTCGTAAAACACCTCAGTCAGAACATTCTGACATGATCCTGTCCGATCAGCTGGGGGAGGTCGGTGTAAACCTTTTTTGGTGTTTAATAAGTAAATATTATCTATGCACTGTAAGAACTTGATACAGAGTCATACACTGTACGATATGCAGTGAAATGCTTATACAGTATGACCGTTTATATATATATATAAACTTAGTAATTCAAAATATAGATAATATGGCTGTACAAATATGAAAAATATAGATATCAGATTATTTCTCTCTGTGCCTCATTGAACAACCTGATTAGGAAAAAAAAAGCTTCTATTTCTGATCAGTAAACACCTTGGATTTCCCATCCAGCCAATAATAGATGAGACTGAATTCTTGCAACCAATCACGACGCAAAAGGTGGGAAAAGACGGAAGGCTAACCTACACTGCTTAACATTTTAGCTAGTGAAATATTCCTGATTCTAGCCAAACCTATAATCTATAATTTTTAAAAATAAAATTACAACAAGCCAACTATAAGATTATTAAGCTAATTTGCAATGTTACTAAAATTGCAGGCAAAAATGTCTCATTCTATTAGCAGATCATCTACAAATAAATTCCTAAAAAAAATATCGAAATGATCTGCCAATAGAGCAAGACATTTTTTGTTCACAATTTTAGTAGCATTTGACTAGAAATGATCTTCATATTTTTATATTTGGTTTGTTGTAGTCTTATTTTTTTTATTTTATTATAAATAGGTTGGTCTAGATTCAAGAATACTATACAGTAGTTCATGCCTTAGATGTTATTTTTTGCAGTGTAACCTTAGCATTGAAGGAAAAATACTTCTTCTGTTGTATATCCAACAAATTAAACACTTACTGGTATATAAAACACAGAAGCCTAACCAACCTTGTCCAAACGTTTTATTCTGATTAAATGCTTTGAGCATGTACAAGCACATCTGATCAGATCAGCATCCATGTAAACAGTAAAATTTGAAGAAAAAAAATATATATATATATATATATATATATATATATATATATATATATATATATAATAAACATGTAAATAGAGCGATTGTCCATGTACTGTAAATGAAGCTCCTGCTGTGTCAGGAATTTCAGGTGGAGTCCTATGTGTACCTGTAGATCATACACCAGTTCATATACTGTACGTCATCTGTTATTTTAAAGTGAAAGAAATCTGAATAGCCGGGAACCAAATACAATATTGAGAAAGCAAGTGAAAGAGTGCAGAGGTAAAAATAAAGGATTTAGGATCGATGGAGATTTGGACATCAACTCATGCCTAATTCATTAATACAACAATAAAACACAGTTCAGGTACAGAAGTACGCAAAGAACAAGTGTGCATTTGGGATAGTGTTGTCTTACGCTGTCTTTCAAATCAATAGCCTCATAGATGTGTAAATGTGTTGCACAACGTACTCTACTGTATGTGATGAAAAGTTTTTCCATGCAGTAGTACTGTAGGTTGCAATAACACGTTTTTGACCAGAATTTTAAATCCAACAGCTTCTGGACTGGCTTTGGCATGGTTGGAATGAAAACGTGTACAGTAGATACGCTGTCCCTTTTTAGCCCTGAGGTCTTGTTTCTACAGTAACCTGCAAAAGCTGATTCTTACATATGATTTATACAGTATACTCATATATGATACACTGCAAAAAAAAAAAACATCTTAGGAAATGAAATGTTCTTGAAATATATTTATAATTTCTTAAATAATTCTTTTGATTGTGTAAAGCTGCTTTGCGAAGATGACAATTGTTAAAAGCGCTATACAAATAAAATTGAATTGAATTGAATTAATTTCTTAAAATAAGATTGCAAGGAACTAAATCTTTATTTTATTAATATTAAGTAAGATTTTAATTATTATGCTTATTTCTAGTCAAATGTTACTAAAATGTTACTGAAAAAAGTGCAGATAATTGAGCTTTTTTTTTTTCAAGAAATAAATTCCAAAAAGTGATCAAAATTATCTGTCAATAGAACGAATCTGTTTATTTATTTATTTTGCAATTTTAGTAATATTTAACTAGAAACAAGCTTGTTGGAATCTTATTTCAAGAAATTATAGCTAGTTTAGACTAGCTTGAAAAATATTTCACTTGCTGAGATATTAGGATTTTTTTTATTTTGCAGTGTACTTTAGGTCTTCTGTCCTGAAACCAGTGAGCTTACAATACCTGGACTAGATTTGTATTTAGAAGCGTTTGCATGCACTTTTATCCTCTTCCTCTTTTTCTTTTCAACAGGAAAGTATTCCTAATTATGATTATGCCTGAGTTTATTATTATTATTATATTATTTATTATTATTATTGCAGATAATTTATTTGAAAACAAGGTATAATGGAAATTAATTATACAGTATTTACACTTGAGAAATCAAGCCATAACTTTAATTAGATTTTTTTTTAAATGATGTTATGATTTTTTAAATATAAAATGAGCAAATGTTAACAATTTATAGAGCAGTTAAAAAAAAAAAACAGCATGCTCTCTGGTGTAACACTAGTAGGAGCAGTTTCACATAACGGGATCACAACATCACCGATGTTCATTGTTCAGTATCCTATTGTTCTGTTGGAATTAGTCATGTAGATTCATAAAAATATCAGCGAGACCAGAAAGAAGGGAAAGTCAATAGAATTTGGAAGGTCTATGAGGAATGGCAACAACAAAAAGGTTTACCAAAAACGTTGGCATTGAGAAGGTACGTGCTCTCAATCCTACAGATCAAGAAAGGAGATTTATGGGTCTCTGAACGTTTCATAAGACGAGGCTTAATCTTTTATACCCACCCTTTAAATGTCATGTTCCTTGGGCATCTAATATCTGTGTTTGGGATGCATGGTGCTACAGTACTTAGCACGGTTAGCATAATTCACAGGCATTAACAGGCAAGAAACAGCATGGCGAGTATTGTAATTTGACATCCATAAAGACCATCTTTTCTCTCAGAGCAAAAAACAGTTCAGAATAAGCTTTTTTTTTTTCACTTATTTTTTTGCCATAAAGCATGGCTCTGTAATGTTTTTATCAGAAATGTATGTATTCTAAAGAAGCGTTTCCTGTTCACTGACAGTAAAAGGTGGTCTTGACATGGATGGGCAAAGTTCATTCCTGATCCCATTCTCTGTTGAAAGAAAATCTCTTGCTATAAAATGAACTCCTCTTTCAATGATTGCTGTCGTCTCCAGCCAAGAGCAGAGGCGCTCACTGAAGATGATGTCCGTATGGGAGCAGCGCACCACACAGATCCGTAAGCACATGCTGGCCAGCAGTGAGGCCCTGTACCACGAGGAGCTCAACACTCGCCTAACCTCCAGCCAGCACCTACGCCCCGACATCACCACCCACCTGGACCGGCCACTGGTGGTGGAGCCGCGATGTGACTGGGACAAACCCAGGGACTTGAGAGGCGAGGCAGGTACACCTGAGGACTCGAACACACAAGTACTTTCTGACCCCCTTGCCATGGAGCCTCCTCAATCCCAGCCCCCACGTAAACACCATCATCGGAGACGTGAGCGGACTTCCAACGACGCTCAAGAAAATGGCGAAACTGGAGCCTCGCGTCACCACGTACACCACAGCCGTAGCAAGGAGACTGAGGGAACACGGGCCAAAGATGGCAAGAGTGAGCGCAGCCATAGCCGGGATGCTAGGGGAGAACACAGGCACCACCGGTCACATAGGGCAGGACGCGAGGGCAATGGTGTGGTCAGCGCCAAGAGCGAGAGACGCTCACATCATAGAGAAGGGTCACGTTCGGGAAAGGGAGATGGAGACAGGAGCTCACGAGGGGAGGAAGCGGGCAACGGGGGCAGGAGGAGGCACCGGCAGAGGGCTGGCAAGACACAGTGCGGGGTTGAGGGTGGGAAGCAGAGGGAGAACGGAGAGCGAGAAGAGGGCAAGCCTCCAGCACACAGGTAACAAACTTCAAAGATTCCATTATGACTTTATATAGTTGTTATAATCGAGTTTTGGTAAGCAAAGAAATGCTTCTCAGTGCACGAATGTGTATTATCCTCGTCCTTGGTAATAACATATCTGCTATTGAACAGTTGCTGACTATTAATATCGCCATCTAGTTTCTTAGAATTAATTTTTTGAGACCACACACACACACAAGTTTTTTTTTCAGTGAATATTATTTAAGAAACCTCAAAAGATCCTTTCGGAGTAGGCTAGGCTAGGATGTTATTCAGGAATTTGTCAGGAACTGGGGCTTCGTAAAATTTATTACCCTAATTATACCCTGCTTTAGACAAACCGAAATGAGCGGAGAAATGCTGCCTGCAAGTTCTCAGCAGCTTGTGATGGGGAGCCGGTGGGGTCTCGATAAACCAGAGGATTCGGATAACCAGCGAAATGTCAGCCGCACAGGAGGCCTGGGGGTCCACATCCCTGTCACCATCACCTCTCCACCTGGAGAGACCACTCTCATAGCCAGTACGCGCTGCTCCTAATATGGAATCAATAGTGTATTACATAATAGTGTGTATGTATTACTGTGTAAAAAAAAAGTAATGTATTTAAATAAATAAAGTTATGTAAATAAGCACAATATCTTTATATTTAAGTGAATAGTATAGACAGCGAGACGGTGCCCATGACTGAGAAGAACCTGGACGAGGTTAACAAGAGCGGTCCACGCCCTATCCTTCCTTACAGCTCCATGTTCATCTTCAGTCCAACTAACCCGTGAGTGTGTGTGTGTGTGTGTGTGTGAGTTTGTTCATATGTTAAGGTGTAGCCTGGTCCAATGACAAAATACTGCTGGTCACAGATGTTTATTGATGTTTTAAAAAATTGTGTGAGGATTTAAGTGAGTATTTAAACTTTTAGCTTTAATTAAGTAGGAGTCAACTGACAATGTTTAATAGCTACTGTATTTCTCTTTTGTTCTCGAATGTTTGTTTTGCATCTATATCTCCATAGCTCTTATGTTTATTAACATGTACATCACAGGAGGATGTACTTGCAGTTCACGACTATAACTATTATTCAACAATTTTGAATAATTTTTTTAGAGAGAGAAACAAGCCGTATTTTTGACAGCCTTATATATATAATCTAATAATGTATAAATTATTAACTTAATTTAAGAGTTTCAGTGATTACAGTAGTGGACTCCAGGTTGATTAGTCCTGTCATTACATTACATTTTTTATTATTTATTAATCATTAAAAAATCTATTTAATTGATCTAATTAACTGATTGATTGATTGATTAAATCAATTGATTGACAAATAAATCAGTGTTTTGGAAACACTGTCTTGTGCTATAGAACTGTTAAACTAAGAAAAAAGTGTATTATTAATTATGGATGAAAGAAATTATGACTGAGTGTTGATGGTTAAGGTGTTTATACTGTATATCGGTTAAAAATGCACCCTTTTTTTTAAAGCCAAGATCAATGTTCTGATGCTGTCTCTGCTATGGTGAGTGAATGAATATCGTATTATGAAGGCGTTCGAAAAAAAAAACCCAGGACTTTTGATTGTGCAGAATAGCAGAACACTGCAGTTATTTCTTGATATAATCCCCTGCTACACTAATGCACATATCCCAGTGTTTCACTAGTGCACTGTAAACCCTAATGCTCAAAGTAATTAAACACATTGAGTACTGTTAACTTAAATAATTACAATTAGTTCAATAGTTAATATTAGTTCAATTAGTTAATAGACCTTGATGAGTATTTAGAACTTTTTAGTATTTATGAGTTTGTAGCAATGACACTTTTCAAGTTAGCTGAAAAAAAATTATATTTTAAGTAACTGTAAGTACTTAAGTAACAGTAACTGTCACCTTAAAGTTCCACCAAGTTAAAATCTTTCAGACTAGCGATTTTGTGTCTGACGTCATCAGGGCAATAGGGCACTGGTGGCTCAGTGGTACAATAGGTGTTTCGTCTGCCATGCGAAAGGTCCGGGTTCGATTCCCAACAACTGGATGAAGTGTCTGTCCCAAGCCCAGATAAAATGGGAGGGTTGCGTCAGGAAGGGCATCTGGTGTAAAACCTGTGTCAAGCTTGTGTGCGGACCGGATTGTCTGCTGTGGTCGAACCATTGCCGAAAGACCAACAACAATTTATTTAATTTGCAACAACTACAAACAATGATAATTGTATTACATAGTATGAGTTAGGCTACACAATAATGCAAAGAACGATTAATATGAATGAGTACAAATAACTCAAAACTGTTTACTTAAAATGGGAAACATTGTTACTTCAAAATTTATGTATCTGATTACCTAAATTTTTTTTTTCTTTTTTCAAGTTATTCGGGTTTACAGTGTGAGATACCACTCAAATGTTTTACCGCGGCTTAGAGCCTCATCAACGTACTACAGTATTATTGAAGTCTTCTGTAAATTTCAGTCAGTTTTTACGCCTTCATGAGAACATTCATATTAAATTACATCGCAAGTCCCGATTTGAATTGAACGCCACGATGAGTTGCCATCCGAGCTCCAGTTTGTGATTATGCATATATAAATCTCCTCTTTCTTTGTTCTGTTTTCTTTGTCTGTGCAGGGTGAGGCGTTTGTGCCACTACATAGTCAATCTGCGTTACTTTGAGATGTGCATCCTGATGGTTATAGCCATGAGCAGCATTGCACTGGCTGCAGAAGACCCGGTTAATGCCAACGCTCTGCGGAACTATGTGAGCGTGTTTCATTTCTATAACTGTGTGATTAGATGTAATTTCCTCATTCCTTTTTTTTCCCCAGCTTGTTTTTAAGCTGCCTCTCTGAATAGAACATTAACACTACCTTTTGTTTTGGTACTGAAGGTGCTAAAATATTTGGACTACGTCTTCACCGGGGTGTTCACATTTGAGATGGTTATTAAGGTAAGCTTGTTTTTACTTTTGCTCTTCGTAAAACCTGTTACGCCATATTCGCTTGACACCGATATGACTATGAGGTGTCACTTTACCCTCACCGAGCCTTTTTTTTTCTTAGGTTGCCATCTGTCTCACACATCTGAATTCAGGAATTAATTAACATAACATTAAAGAAGGGCAGCAGTGATTCAAGTACAATCATGCAGATTAAATATTACAGCATTTTAGTCTTTAATATGTAAATTTTTTTCCTCAAGATGGTGGATTTGGGCTTGCTGCTGCATCCAGGCTCCTACTTCAGAGATTTGTGGAATATTCTCGACTTTATTGTGGTCAGTGGAGCTCTGGTGGCATTCGCATTCACGTAAGTCATGTTTTAAGTGTAACAGTGTTAAATGCTTAGCTGAAGCCCTAACATCAGCTTGATCATCATCACTAGGCTTTTTATATTAGACAAAATTTTATATGAAAGGATTTTTCATTTAAATTTACATTCAGCATATATAGAATGGGCGTTTGTGTCAAACCCAGACTTTTTATTGTGCAGAGTAAAAAACACAGTTCTGAGAGTTAAAAACTCCTTTTATTTCTCTATATTATCAATCCCCTGCTACACTAGTGCACTAATTGTTTCACTAGTGCTTAGATACCATCAAGGTAGAATGTTTTCTCACTATGCGGAAGCCATAATCAATCATCTGAGACGCTGGCCTCCCGAGAACTCCTTTGAAGTCCCAAATTTGAAAGTAAGTTCAGGACTGAATGGAGGATATGGTAATAACTCTCCATAAGAGATTTTGTAACGTGAAAGGGTTGCAATGTATAATGTCAGTATAAGGTTTTGTCTTGCAAAAATAGCACCACTTAAGCAATCAAATTAGGCCGTGTTTCACACGCTGAATGTTCATGGGAACACCTGCAGCGGGCTGTAAGCCACCTCGGCCGGCATAGTCATTTAACACCATCTCAAATCAGAGACTTACTGTATCATCCTACAGTGCTTGAAGTTTTCTGTAACTGTCAATAATAACTGTTTTACAGCTTTATTTATTACAATTTTAACACAAGTCCCAGTTTGACTTGAACGACCCTTGTATATAGTTTTCTTTTTCTTTTTTTTCAATTGAAATTTCATCAGGTCTATGGTCCGATCATGGCTCCGGCATGCTTAGAAAACTTTCTACCTTGATTGTATCCAAGTGCTTGTGAAGTGCTTGGCAACCAAGTGCCAAATAACTGTGTTCAGTTATTCTTCGCCCGGTTCAAAAGTCTCGGTTTGACTCGAACACCCCTAAGAGAACATTTCTGACTAAAAAAAAGTTATAAAAAAAATAAAAAAATATTGAAGCAGTTCATAAGTTATTCAAAGGTTGATTGTACTGGTTGGTACGAGGTTCATTCTTCTTAATAATAGAACATTCTTTTGACATTCTTTAGTCAAAAGATAAACGTACTATAATTCCTTGGTTAATGTTGGAGCTGGAGTGTTTGTAAAAAACTCTCATACAGGGGGTGGAGCTGCCGGCTAAGAAGCAACCCTAAGATTGCTAAGATATTGAAATCCAACATTGCATGCTACATTATTGAATAGTGTGGTATAATACGTAGGTACTGCAGTACTGTACACTGAGTATGGTGGTGTTTATTACATAAATACAGGGTAGGTTCATGGCACCTTTAGCCACAGGTATGGTAAATACTGTAATAGCTGAGCTGACAGTGCATGCATGAAAAGCTTTGAAAATGCGTTTGCATTTCATATGGTCAGTGAGTAAACAAATCTTTTTTTTTTTTTTTTACAAATTCTAGGGGTTGTAATAGAAATAGCACACTTTCTTGACAAGTCTAAACAATTCTTAACAAATTAGTAGGTAATGTGTAACAGTTAGTAGGTAAATTGTGACACTTCTTAGACAGTTCTTGACAGTTCAGCATGAATTTCAAAAGGTGATTTCTAAGTATATTTTAACATAGGACATTTCAGCGTGCTCTAGCAAAAAAGTGGCAAAGCTTCCTAAGGGCCTTCAATCTCAAGAGGTTATTGGACTGAAAACTGTGTTCACTCACACTTCCTGCCTCTCTGTGTGCTGTTTCTGTGATGTCGTGTCAAAGCCGCTGTGCGTACCGTGTATACACTGTTAGTGATCTTTTCGTGCTCTCCTTCTTTCTCTCTCTCTCTCCTCTTCGAACGGCGTGAAGGAGCTTCATGGGGTAATGCCTTAACTCTCCCTCTTTCTTCTTCTTGCTATCTTTTTGTCTCTCCATCTTTTGTCCTCTTGCCTGTCTGTGAGTCCGTAAGTGTGATCATCGACTGTCATTTATCCATGTTCGCAAGGTCTTCCGACATTATCTGCCATTGCTCAAACAAACGACATCATTGTGACGGACAAAACCGAGACTCATCATCTCTCCTCATGATCTATTTCCATAGAAAATGTTTAGTTGCATTCGATAACAATCCGAACGCAGCCTGAACACACCCCGAAAAAACAAGGGGCATCGTGCTCCTGGAGCTTACATGTATTTCAGATCAGTGCATGTGACTGTGAACCTGAGTCCGATCTGTTAAATCATGTAGGGTAAAAAGGCTGGTCATTCATTACTATACATCGTCCGCAAACAGAACATGCTCATTTTTCCATCTCCAGGCATGTGGAGGAACAATCAAACGCTCTTCTACTGCATGTTCTCGTACAATTTACAAGACAGACTGCTGTCTTATTGCTGTGTAGATATAATGTGTTTTCAGTAGAATTTTAAGGAGTGATTTTTCAGAATCATCCCACATGACACAACATACTGTAGTTATGTTACTGTAGATAAGTCCAATTCATGTGATTAATAAGACAGGAATGTATTTGTTTGTAATTTGATTGGTAAACATTTTATAGTTATGCAGGTAGAAAGTCATATGAACTGGATTTTTCTACCTTTATTTCTTTATTATTTATTTTTTTATAAACAATCAGTATATGTTTTGTAGTACGTGCCTCTATCTCATAAGGGATGGTGTTTGTGGGGCTGCTGTAGAGTGGAATAGCTGGAATTTGTGCGTCCACCTACAGACGCTTTCTCCAAACCTGACCTAAAATAGTCGGAATCATCATTTTCCCTTGCAGAAAATGGCCCAGAATGGTCTCTCAACCAATTCCATCGACTTGACTATTTCATCCATCCAGTCAGTGGTGATGTCCCATGCTGTCAGTGCAGTTGTGTTCTAGCTTAAAGTCACCCAGAACTTTTTTTTATTTATCAAACCTAAAACACAAGGAACTCAAAAGCTAACAGAAATGAAGTAAGACATGAATTGAATAAAAACTCTAAAAACTTCTCATATTAGTTCTTAGATTACTGTAACTGTCTCCTGAATGCTTCCGAACGATCTAGGGGGCCGATGATGACAGTTCTTGTGTAACGGTTTTTCCAGCCTGATAGCAAGAGGGCAAATGTCAGAGGATGGTGGGATCGTTTATTATTGAGCAGCTTCGTTTCTCAAAAACTCGTAAACCAAGCACAACTGGATGTTCACACTCATCTCTGCTGGATCAGAGCAGGAAATGTGTTTCAGTCTCTTTTTGGCATCCTACAGTACTGGAAAGAAAATGCAACATACTCTGTATACTGTTTGTAAATATAGTAGATTTCAAAACAACACACAGGTCTAGACACTCATTCATTACTTGCTAATTCTCCACAAGTCCTCCTACTCGCAGCGAACACTCACCCACACCTCAACATGCATACACGGGTGATAAGCTGGTCCACTGACAGAGAATCATTTTGAGAGTCAAACTCTCAAAGACACAAGTGTGTGCTTGTTTCCATCCCTACTAAACTAGTAGTACGGGTGTGTATGGAGGCTCTATCATTTCTGAAAAATTGCGTGCCTTAATTCCTTTTTTTCCCCCCCATTAAGCAATCCGGCATGTTCAATTGGAAAAGCACTTAAAAAAATTTTTTTTTCTTCTTTTCACAATTTCAAGGTTTTGTGCAAGAAGTAAAAGTTTAAGGTGACTTTAAGGCCAACTGTGAAAGCCTAAGGAGCAAAATACTGTACATGCATTGAATTGTTTTCATTTATTTATTTATTTATTTATTTATTTATAATATTGTATTAGTTCAGTGCACATTGATAGGTATAAAGTGCCAGTACACTCCTAGTTTCTGTCCTTTATAGTGTTATAAGCAGTGATAATATTTACCCTGTGTTTGTTTCATTCATTTATTAGATCGCATCAAAGTCCAAACAGGTGGGGAACGTATATTGTTTACTTTATTCTTTTTTTTTCCCCCTTCAGTCCCGATCCCCTCCAAGTCCGTTTTCTCACTAACTCAGTGGAGGGAAACCTGTGGCAGGCCTCTACACTGGCCATTCTGTTAACTTTTCTTACAGAAACTCAAAAAAGAATGAATACAGAGAACTTGAATGTGGAAGGGCTTCTGCAAAAGCTATCAGGAAGACCAGTGTGGGTAGTAATATATCCCATGGGTTCTAAACAGCAGGCCAGGAGATCACTGCACTGCACTGCACAGTTTTAGGTTTTTTTTTTCCCCTTCTGTACACTTGCACTATCCAGCTCATCATGTAGTTAATTATGAGGTCATGAACCTGAACGATGCGTGTCAGGGGCTGAAATCTGAAACTGTGCAGACATGTTTGAAAAGAGGTAAAAAGCTGAGCAGTATGAGAGCTGGGAGTTGGGAACCCTTGATATATTACATAGTGTGTGAGTGCTGTGTCGTGATTAAGTTTCAGATGAAAGCATGCTGGACTAATGTGCATCAGAGAGCATGGATAAGGTGCATGCTATTATTGAGTGATTGGAACAACGGGCTAGAATGTATGTCGCCATGCTGTTGCTTTGTGCCGGCTTTGGGATCATCTCCAGCGAGAGGAATTGTTTATAGGTAGATTTGTTTATGGGTAACTACAGTATATCTGGTTGGTTCACAGATGACTGCAGAGTATTATTATTATTATTAGTATTATTATTATTATTATTATTATATACGTTTTTATTTTTTGTTTTTTTTACGTACATATGTATGATTGCAAGTCACTTGCAGTATATGCATTCGGACACCGTATCAGTGCTGTCTACATCATACAGTATACTGTACAGTAGTTGTCATATTTATTACATCACTCAGCATTTTTGTTTTTCATGCACAGGATCATCTTTTGTCTCTCTCTTGTAATTGCTCAGTGCTAGTGCTTGAATGAGATGTGATACTGTTAATATTGTTTTCTGTTTCATTGCTGCACTGGAAGACTCAAACGGTACCTCCTCAACCGAGATGTTTTTTCCTTGAGATCGAGACATTTCCTAATCCCGGCATAACATTTTAGTACGAAATCCATAACTAAAATGATGCAAAGTGGAAAGAAAAAAAAGAAGAAAAAAAGATTTGTCCAGTGGGATTTGTTGTGCCACATTTGGAAAATTCCATTGATAGAGCATCAGTTGGTTTGGATTGTTGCATCAGTTAAAATGTGAATTTGTTCATCACTGTGAAATCCAACGGTAGCCTATGTACTGAATGCCTGTTATGTAGGATACAGAACTTGGACTGAACGAAATGTCCTTAATGTTATATAATTACTATAGACCTTCAAGTCAAATCAGGACTTGCGATGGAATTTCCGATGAATGAAGGAGTCAAACCGATTGACATTTACAGAAGAATTCAAGCACAGTGATGAGACTCTTAGTAAAACATTTGAATGGTGCGAACAACCGGTGCCTCGGAGCTCAGTGCAGTCGTTCTGGTGAACCTTAAGTGAGTGGAATAGCTGATCCTTGAAAATCGACGGATAAGACATAGTATACAAGACAATCATTCACCAACACCAGATGCACATTACAGGAACGTGTCTGGGAGTTATTGCCACCATGCTCCGTACAGCCCTGACCTCATTCCAAGGCATTTCCACAAATTTGGGCCATTTAAGGAGTTTCTGGGAGGCCGGCGTTTCAAATGTCCGATCGTGGATTCGGCGTACTGAGAACTTTCTGGATGGTATCCAAGGATAAGTGCATTAGTGTAACAGGGGATTATACAGTATAAATAAATAACTATGTTTTGTTATTAAGTCCTGGTTTGACTTGAACGCTGCTTGTAAATTTAAAATAAACGGAATAAATTTACGTGATATGTCTGAAATAATTTAAAATTTTAAATAAAAAAATAGGATTCCAGTTTCGATATCCTGGTACTGTAGCATTTTTTTGGTGCCTAACTGATTCAGTGAACATTCAGTCATAGGCTGCGCCCGTGCAGTGATCTGATGTTATTTCGAGTCGCATTATTTTATTTGAGACATCTAGAGGCCGTAGCATGCATGGATCACAGCTTGGATTCCATGCCGATCGTTTGGTCACACTGTGTCTGGCATTTCTCATATCAAAGATACTTGGTTTTCTTTACTAAAGGACTTGTTGGCTTCTGTTTATTTTTTGCTTTACATGTGTAAGAAAGCCCACGAATATGCGGTCTGAACCATAATACCTGCTCTTGGTTGCTCACAAAGAAACAGAAACGTCTTCCTTTTCCCGGGTGAAGTTTCTTTTCTATAATTGCTTCTGGTTTTACAAATCTGATGCACAACTTTTTTTTTTTTTTTGCATGGGTGAGTATTGTATAGGTTTCAGGATTTACAGTAACTAACATTTTGCTTAGAATGAAGCAAACTGATAATAGCATGCTGATGTCTCAGCCAGCTCATGTAATGCAGGATTACATGATTTGTGGCAGATGTGCTTTTGTGCTACTACTACCACTAATGCCTTGTTGGTTGGGTGTAACATGCAGATCAATAAGCAATCCAAATCGGACTTGATTTTGTCAGGGAATTATGTAAGAGGTTTGTTATTGTTACATTTGGACAGGTCGATGCCGGGAGCACCAGATGTTTTACTTCATCTGGTAGCCGGCTTTAGTGATACTCATTAAATATAGTATGTACAGCATTAACTCGATAGATTTCCTTTGCTAGAAAAAAAATCTTCAATAAATGTAAGTGTTTCAGTAAATGTTCAGGAGGGGTTCACGTTAAACACCGACCAGAATGAATAGCTAATCGTTGTACTTGCATTTTATAGAGGGACCAAAGGCAAAGACATCAGTACCATCAAGTCCCTCAGGGTGTTACGAGTCCTGCGGCCTCTGAAGACCATCAAACGCTTGCCAAAACTCAAGGTAAAAATAACACTTTGTTCTATTGATGTGTTTCTTTTTCTTAAATATACCACACCAATGTTGAGTTTTCATATTTAACCGTACTTCAAATCGCAGGTTTAAACACTGCCATATTTCATGTGTGAAAATGATTCCTCACGCTCCCAGAACCACCCGTTCACAATCTGAGTTCCATCAGGAAAGAAAAACTCCATAGATGTGATAATCTGGTTTTTCAGTACATTCAGGTCGTCAGCTGACTTCATTTTTTGTCTAGACCTGAGCAACCGAAGTAACCCCAGATCATAACACTGCTTCTAGAAGCTTGTACAATGGACACTATATGTGATGGTTGCATCACTTCATGCGCTTCCCTTCTTACCCTGACATGCCCATCACTCTGATATAGGGTCAGTCCGGACTCATGAGACCACATGACCTTTTTCCATTTCCCCAAAGTCCAATCTTTATACTTGTAGCTCCAAACTGAAGCCTTTTTTTCTGGTTAGTCTGACTAACAAGTGGTTTTCTTTTTGCTACACAGCTGTTTAGTTCCAATCCTGTGAGTTCTCCTTACGCTGTGTGTGTGTGTGTGTGTGTGTGTGTGTGTGTGTGTGTGTGTGTGTGTGTGTGTGTGTGTGTGTGTGTGTATGTGTGTGTGTGTGTGTGTGTGTGTGTGTGTGTGTGTGTGTGTGTGTGTGTGTGTGTGTGTGTGTGTGTGTGTGTGTGTGTGTGCGCACTATCTTTCCAGGTCTTTTGTCCTTCGAAGGGCTTTTAGCCCAACTAACTCCTTAGTTGTTGTTTTTTGTTTTTTGCTTGGTGTGGCTCAATCATGTGACCCTTCTAAAATGGTGACTTTTTCTTTTTTTGGCCAGGCAGTTTATTAGTGCACTCCACATGCACTGTATGAGCAGCGCCTGATAATAAATTTGGTGTTATTTAAAAAGGGGAGTTCAAGTCAGACTGGACTTACGGTGCAGTTAAATTACGGTGATGAGACTCTTAGCTGTAGTAAAACACTAGAAAGGTGCCTCAGTCGAGGTGGTTCGGAGCCCACTGCCGTCGTTCCCGTGGACATTTAGCGAGTGTAACGCCTTATTCTTGAAAATCGTCTGATTGCTTGTCACCAACTTGTGGAAGAGACGCATCTGTCTTATTGCTGCATCCCATTAACGGTCCTGACCCCAGACCAAGACATTTCCCTACTGTATGTTTGGCCTATTAAAGGAGTTCCTAAGAGGCCAGAGGTTTAGTTTAAATATTATTTCTCAGATAAGATTTATTATTCTTAAATACAAGACTTGTCTCCAGCTTGGACAAACTCCTCATGCTGATTTCTCAGCAGCCCTGAAGTCAGATCATTACAAGCACCCAATACACACTATTTTTTCATCCTTCTTTTCTGATTAACCTCTGCTGTCTACATTCACCTCACTGCTGCATTACAGTTTCAGCCTGTTGCACTAACGTCGTGCTCGCGTTTCCCGTAGGCCGTGTTCGACTGCGTGGTGAACTCCCTGAAGAACGTGCTGAATATCCTCATCGTCTACATCCTCTTTATGTTCATCTTCGCTGTCATAGCTGTGCAGCTTTTCAAGGGCAAATTCTTCTACTGCACAGACGAGTCCAAAGGACTGGAGAGGGACTGCAGGTAGAGTCAATCACCACGGCACCGGACCTGCTGTTCTCACACACCCGCAGCGCCCCCTGTAGGCGCAAAGTGGCAAAGCCCAGAAAGCAGTCAAGCTTATATTAATAAGAGATTATAATAAAGTGAAGTTATTCACTGGACCAGATTCTTGAGTCTAGAGAGAGGAATAAAAGCAGTACAAAAGTTTTTACGCCTCCCATAATTTTTCTGAGGCAACAGTACATTTAAATGTTATCTATAAAGCACAGTATGAGAGTTTTGAGATGAATTCAAGAAATAAAATAGCCGGAATATTGAGAGTAGTATCTCAGTGTACAGCTAAATATCACAAGTTTGTAAATTCAAAATGTATTTAAAGGTGATGTTACTCATCTATTTTGCAGATTTTGTCATTACTCGTACAGTAACATACACTGTTTTTACAATACCTATTTATGTACAGGGTGGGCCATTTATATGGATGCATTGACAATCCATCACAATGGGCAGCACATTGAACACATTTTATAAGTGGTCAGGAACTTGTAAATAACTCATGAAAGAATAAAGTTACGTTAAAAGCACACCATTGTTTTTCTTGTGAAATTCCCAATAAGTTTGATGTGTCACATGACCCTCTTCCTATTGAAAAAACAAAAGTTGGATCCAAGATGGCCGACTTCTAAATGGCCACCATGGTCACCTCCCATCTTGAAAAGTTTGCCCCCTCACATATACTATTGTGCCACAAACAGGACGTTAATATCACCAACCATTCCCATGTTATTAAGGTGTATCCATATAAATGGCCCACCCTGTATATTAGATACAGTATGCAGTATATATATTATAGCGCTGTCTTCTTTACTTTGAATTAAAGCTGAGTTTAAACTGTTCTGCATATCTATTGAAATAATGTATTTCTGACTGTTTGCATGTGTGTGTTTTCAGAGGGCAATTTCTGGAGTACGATAAGCATGAGGTTTCGGCTCAGCCCAGGGAATGGAAGAAATACGAGTTTCACTATGATAACGTGCTCTGGGCTTTTCTTACACTCTTCACTGTGTCCACAGGAGAGGGCTGGCCTACGTGAGTACACACACACACACACACACACACACACACACACATCAACACACACATACATATGGCGCCATATTTTAGTCTTTTGGTAGAACTTTAAGAAGGATTAAATATCTTTACCTTTAATTCTAATATTTATTGGTCCTTAAAGTTCTACCACAAGACAAAAATCTGGCTTTTTAAAAATCTTTTAAGCTTTATATATACCTGCTTTTAATAATGCATTTATTTAGTGCACCTCCTTACATTTCCTTTGTTATCTTGTTTAACAAATTTCAAACATTCACGGTTTAGCTCTAGCATTCACTTTTTTACTTTTACTGTAAGCTTTATCAGCTGAAGCATAAAGCGTTCATGCTAAATGCAAAGAGATGTAAAATCCTACTCACAGTAAGGAAAAGGACTCAAGACTTTGAAGACACGTACTGTAGCTGTTTCTGATTGAGCTTACTATTAAACCGGGTTAATTTATCTAAATTCAATTTGATAACTTCTCTCTTGTGTGTTAAATGAAAATCATCATCTATAATGCACTGTAAACACTAATGCTCAAACTAGTTAAACTTATTGAGTTCTGTTAACTTAAATACTGTAGTTACAATTGTGAGTTTGTAGAAATGACACTTTTCAAGTTAGCTGAACAAATTTGATATTTTAAGTACTTAAGTAATAGTAACTGTCACCTTAAAGTTCCACCAAGTTAAAATCTTTCAGACTAGTGATTTTGTGTCTGACGTCATCAGGGCAATAGGGCGCTGGTGGCTCAGTGGTACAGTAGGTGTTTTGTCTGCCATGCGAAAGGTCCGGGTTCGATTCCCAACAACTGGATGAAGTGTCTGTCCCAAGCCCAGATAAAATGGGAGGTTGCATCAGGAAGGGCATCTGGCATAAAACCCGTGCCAAGCTTGTGTGTGGACCAGATTGTCTGCTGTGGCGACCCATTGCTGGGGGCAGCCGAAAGACCAATAACAATTTATTTGATTTGCAGCAACTAAAAAAATAGATAACTGCTATTAAATAGTATGAGTTAGGCGACTCAATAATGCAAGTAAAGAACGATTAATATGAAAGAGGACAACAAACTCAAAAACTGATAGTTCTGATTACTTAAAATGAAACATCATTACTTTAAAAAAAATCGATCAACTAATTACCTAAAATTTTTGCCAACTTATTCGGGTTTACAGTGTGCTTTATCCTGTATCAAGGGCGCAGTGGGGCCTGGAGCCTATCTCAGGAGACTTAGGGAACAAGTCAGGGTACACCCTGGAGAGGGTGCCAATCCATCACAGGGCACACAAACACACACACTCATTCGCACACAACAGGCAATTTGGGAACACCAATTAGTCCAATCCACGTGTCTTTGGACGGGGGAGAACATGCAAACTCCATGCACACAGATCCCAAGGTGGGAATCAAACCCACAACCTGTTCAGTAGGTGCAAAGACACAGTGCTAACCACTACGCCACCGTGCCATCGTGGATCAGTTTGTTAAGTAAAAAAAATAAATGGAGGAGAGCTGCTGATTATTTGTAGTGGTCATACTGGTTGCTTTTATGCAGATTCTTGACACACAATTATGAAGAAAACAACAGTTAGTTAGTCATCCAATATTTTCTCCTGAATAATATGGCCTGCATTAAACTTATTAATACATAATGTTGATGTGTGTAACCTGCCTTTTGACTTTTTCTAATGGTAATAATTTTCTAGTTTCTCTTTATGTTTTGGCATGTGTGAGAATAAACTATAAAGAAAGTTAACACACTCAAAAACTTTTGCTAGTGATTTTTTTTTTTTTTTTTGCTTTTTGTAAGAAACTTACCAAAAACAGCACTCAGTGCTAGTCATGTTAAATTATCATTTCATCTCGGCCTTTCTGGTGCAGTTATTTCTTCTTAAAGCACATCTATGCATTCTTTGTGTTTTTTCTTTTTCTTTTTACTTTTTCTCAAGGTTAAAAGCCTCACCCCACTTTCTCTTGGCCTTTCTGCCTCCTCTGTTTCCAGTTAAACATTTTTAAAAAGGCAGCCACAGCTCCTTCCTCATGATCCACTTAATCCGACATGATTTATAGCTTATTTAAATGAAGATCATACAGTAAGACCGACTCCGGACCGGGTCACCGGTGCAAGTGTCAACCTTTCTGCCCTCATTTCTGGATGACATCATGAAATTAAGTAGGGTTATTAAATAATTCACTGATGCGACGATGTAAAAATGATGAACTGGTTAGTTTATAAGTGAAGCAAAAAAAAAAGAAAAAAGGTAAATTAAAAACCGGCACGCTCCTCAGATCTGACACTTTGCTCCACTTTTATTACTGTAGCAGAAGTGCTGATGATATGATCTTAATAGGCATGAGATTAATGCTGATAATTAATCTCGCGCTTATTAAAACGTCTCCGGCTAAAAATTCATAAAAAGCACAATTTTTACGTTGCCTAATAATGACAACAACAACAAAAAAAATCTTCCTCAGTGTTGTGATCTGCACAGCATTTTTGTGTTCCCAGGGTTCTGAAGCACTCCGTAGACGCCACCTTCGAGGACCAGGGTCCCAGTCCTGGCTACCGCATCGAGATGTCAATCTTCTACGTAGTCTACTTTGTCGTCTTCCCTTTCTTTTTTGTCAACATCTTCGTGGCCTTGATTATTATCACGTTCCAGGAGCAGGGGGACAAAGCCTTGTCGGAGTGTAGTCTGGAGAAAAATGAGGTATGTACTGTATAGGCCCAGTGTTCTGTGCTCCACCCTTCCCAGTGTCTTTCATTTTCTCATTGTTTGTTATGCTAGCACGAGAATCTGTAGCTAGATAATATTAATCAAATGAAACTAAATTGCAGACCTGGCAAGATTTACCGAGTGCCTCTACAGCACTCTATTTTAACCCATATCAGCAGTAAGTGGAAAATTATACAATTATATAGAGTGTTTTACGGACTCATCACAATTCCTCCAGCAGCAGTTGAGTCAAACTGACCAGTCCTGTAACAATGGGCTTCATTTATCAAACGGGATACAAAAGATTTATTCATAAAGAATGTTAACACAAGGAATTTTATATTTGTCCAGGGGAAAAAAAAAACACAGACATAAAAGGAGATAATACAGTATATTTACGGATAAGGAGACTTAGTAATGTAAACTAAAAATCCTATACAGTAATTTGCATGACGCGTGCTTGGTGGGTTTTCTCCGGGTTCTCCGGTTTCCTCCCACAGTCCAAAGACCTGCAGATTAGGCTGATTGGCGTGCCCAAATTGCCCCTAGTGTGTGAATGAGTGTGTGAGTATGTGTTACGTGTGTGCCGTGCGATGGATCGGCACCCTGTCGAGGGTGTACCCCGCGTAGTGCCCTAAGTCTCCTGGGATAGGCTCCAGCCCCCCGCGACCCTGAATATGGTGCTGTAACCTCTCGCAGCCGGAGGTCTAGAGAGAGCTGATTGGCCGAGCTCTCTCAGAGGGGAGGGATGAGAGGTACATAGTGCTCCGACATTAATCACGGCTCTACAGCCAATCAGGGGCGTCTGTGAGCTCGCGCAACGGAGGGAGCGGATAGCGCTGTCCTCCGAGTGTGTTACGGTGCGCGAGCGAGCAGTTCGAAAAGGAAGAAAGGAGGAAATACGTGATAGTCTTCGGCCCTCCTGGCTGAGTGGTAGTAGTAGCCTTAAAGTGGGAGCCCCCTAGTGACGGGGAGGAATTGGACACGACTAAATTAGGGAGAAAATCAGGAAAAAAATCCACAAAAAAAAAGAAAAAGAATGTGATCTTGTACTGTACAGCGGCCACTATGCATGCTGGTGCATCATGCGTTCCCTTCTTACCCTGGCACGCCCATTGCTCTGAAAGATCACATGACATGTTTGTATTGCTCCAAAGTCTTAACTGCCTAGCAAATTTAGGCCTTTTTTCGAATTAGTCTCACTAACAAGTGGTTTTTATTATGGACAAACAGCTGTGTGTATGCATTGTGTGTGTATGGAAACGCTTTTACTTTCACTATTAAACTTAGCTCAGATTTTTACAGTCAAGTTTTTAGCATGCAACTTCTATTTATCTCCATTCATGATTTTTTCCAACCATATTTCTTCTACAAAGTTGACAGTTCAGGACTCTCCTTCCAGGTTTTGATAATGTAGTGTATTGAAAGGTTCTTAACGCAATTCCACTAATTTCAAATGTCCTTAGTTGCTTTCTTTGCTTAATGCAGACCAATAGTGTTTTAATTACTGCAGTATTTATCCAATCAAATGCGCGTCAATATTTGCTTATTAAAATCTACATGCTGTTTGTTTTTGGCTAGGCGGTGCACTTTTAAATGATAAAATGGAGTATATGTTTTTCTTGTCTTTATGTTGTCTTGTTCTATATCTTTAAGTTATCTAATTGTAAGAAATATCAATACTGTCATTGTGATCATTAAGCATTTCAGTGCTGCGTTATGTATTTAGCATTCTAGTAACCGAGCATAATTATTCTTTCAGCAAAAAGCTAAATGCCACAATTTAAACTAACGACTAAACACTGATGTATAAGCAGCTCTTATAGACCAAGCTTATTATACAGTGCCTACATTGTTTAGCGTATTATTTAGAATTGTTCAATCATTAATAGGAAAAGTATTTATAAAAGTGGGGAAAGTTGTTTTCTCCTCCAGACAGCTTGTGAGAGTTTAAGGCGTTAATCTGTACTGTCAGGAAACTACTGTAGGAGTGTATAGTCCTGTAGTCCTGCACCTGTTCATTCAACATTCTTGTGCACACAGCTATTCACTGTGGTGTTATCGAGCTGCAGTCATTTATCACACCCTCTGGTGTATTGTGGCCTTTTTGATGTCAAGTCTGTGACGCAAACAGATCAATGATAGATGCATGCACAGGACTAAACCAAAGACAGGATTAATAGTGCAGCCTGAAACACAGACGCAACACAAACATGTATTTGCTTAGTGCAGCGGAAGAAAAACATAATCTCCTTGGAGATTGTGTTGTACGTGTAGGTCAGCCTGCAGTGACAGCGCTGTCATGCTGTCCTCGTCCTCACCCTGCATGTCTCTAATACCTCCGTTCCACTCAGTTGAATTTGCTACTAAATCTACAGCGATGCAAAACCTCTGGAGAGCTCGGCATAGGGTGGTAATGCTTCCTTACAGCCTCTTTTGGGCTCAGTGTAAATTCTGTAATGTTTGTTAATGTCATGAGAAAAATTTGAGTATGTTAAAAAAATTATTTCTTGGTATTGGTTCGTAAAACAGCATTATCGAGCCGTTATTCGTTCTTAAGCGGCTTTATCTAGTCATTGTTGATTCTTAAGCCCCGTTATCGAGTCGATATTAATTTTAAGCGCCGTTAATGAGACAATATTGATTCTTAAGCGCCGTTATGGAGTCATTATCAAATCTTAAGCATCGTTATTGAGCCGTTATTGCTTCTAAAGCGCCGTTATTGATTGTTAAGCATCGTTATCGAGTCATTATTGATTAAGCGCTGTTATCAATACAATATTGATTCTTTAGCGCCGTTATGGAGTCATTATCAAATCTTAAGCATCGTTATTGAGCCGTTATTGCTTCTTAAGCGCCGATATTGATTATTAAGCATCGTTATTGAGCCGTTATTGATTCTTAAGCGCCATTATCGAGTCATTATTGATTAAGCGCTGTTATCAATACAATATTGATTCTTAAGCGCCGTTATGGAGTCATTATCAAATCTTAAGCATCGTTATTGAGCCGTTATTGCTTCTTAAGCGCCGTTATTGATTATTAAGCATCGTTATTGAGCCGTTATTGATTCTTAAGCGCCATTATTAATTGTTAAGCATCGTTATTGAGCCATTATTGATTCTTAAGCGCCATTATCGAGTCATTATTGATTAAGCGCTGTTATCAATACAATATTGATTCTTAAGCGCCGTTATGGAGTCATTATCAAATCTTAAGCATCATTATTGAGCCGTTATTGCTTCTTAAGCGCCGTTATTAATTGTTAAGCATCGTTATTGAGCCATTATTGATTCTAAAGCGCCATTATCGAGTCATTATCAAATCTTAAGCATCGTTATTGAGCCATTATTGCTTCTTAAGCGCCGTTATTGATTGTTAAGCATCGTTATTGAGCCGTTATTGATTCTTAAGCGCCATTATCGAGTCATTATTGATTAAGCGCTGTTATCAATACAATATTGATTCTTAAGCGATGTTATGGAGTCATTATCAAATCTTAAGCATCGTTATTGAGCCATTATTGCTTCTTAAGCGCCGTTATTGATTGTTAAGCATTGTTATTGAGCCGTTATTGATTCTTAAGCGCCATTATCGAGTCATTATTGATTAAGCGCTGTTATCAATACAATATTGATTCTTAAGCGCCGTTATGGAGTCATTATCAAATCTTAAGCATCGTTATTGAACCGTTATTGCTTCTTAAGCGCCGTTATTGATTATTAAGCATCGTTATTGAGCCGTTATTGATTCTTAAGCGCCATTATAGAGTCATTATTGATTATTGATCAATACAATATTGATTCTTAAGCACTGTTATCGAGCCATTATTTTTAAGCACCGCTATCGAGTTTTTACCGATTCTTAAATGCCACTATCGAGACATTGTTGATTCTTAATTGCTGTTATCGATTCTTAAATTCCATTATCGAGGCATTATTGATTTTTAAGCACCATTATGGAGTCACTATCGATTCTTAAGCACCATTATCGAATTATTATCGATTCTTAAGCGCTGTTATTAAGTTGTTATTGATTATTAAGCACCGTAATTGAGGTGTTATTGATCCATAAGCGCCGTTATCACCTCCTTACCTGTTTGCCAGCATTCAGCAGCCAAAAATCTTTGTATTACATGTAGTTGGAAGTTATCAATTCTTTATGACTCTGTAAAACATAGTTAAAGTTCTTAACATCTTGCTATTAAAACATTATCATGTCGCTATCACTTTGTTATTTCCTTGTGTCAAAATACGCTGTAGAGTCGTTTTCATGTCCTTATGAATTTGTTTAAATTGCTAAAGGGTCTACGTGGGGTCACTATGCCTTTAAAAATTACCCGGATTTATTCAATCTGAAATGAGACAGGGCAAAATTTGTTTTGAAATGTCTGATATTGAAAATTGTCTCCTGCTTCCAGGGGCGTTGAAGGGTCAGATTTCTTATCTGTATGGCTCCCTTTTATCAGAAACCCCTTCACCTTTGAATCCTCTAAGAAAGGTTTGGGAAAAGGATATGGGCCAGTCATTCACTGATGATGAATGGCTCACTACAGTATATGTGAGGAGGTTTTTCATAAATCAGCTTCAATTTCTGTGCATGAGCAAAACTTCAAATTCATATATAGAACATATCTCACCCCTGTACGAATACACAAAATGTCTCCAAATGTATCTCAGCTGTGTTTTAAATGTAATTCAGAAACGGGAACATTGATGCATTTGTTCTGGGAGTGTAAGAAAATTAAAACTTTTTGGTATGAAGTGCATGATCTGGTTGAGAAAATACTGGTTAGAAAATTCACTATGTCTCCAACTATATACCTGTTAAACTGTAAAATATCACTAGAGCTTCCTTCTGATTTAAATTGTTTATTAAATTTCATTACTTACCTGGCAAAGAAATGTATACTTATCTTATGGTCATCATCTCTTGTACCAACTTTAAAGATGTGTTTGGCACAAATGGGTAATCTTCTTCCATTGGAAAAACTTACTTACGATTTACAGAACAAATCTGAACTATATTGGTGGATATGGGCCCCTTTATGGGATCTACTTGAACAATTATGATTCTTTCTTTTATGTTTTCTTTTACTGGACTGTTTTGCTCTTGTTTTCCATGTTCACTCTATTAACAGATTATTGTTTGTTTTAAAATGTTTGCTGTGGGTGTTGACTGTATATTGATCTAGCTCTGCTTTTTTTTTGTTGTTCTTAAATACCAAAAAAAAAAAAAAAAATATATATATATATATATATATATATATATATATATATATTCCGGATTGGTACCAACTGCATTGACATCGGAGCCAATTTAAAAAATCAAGCGACATCGGAAGAGGTCAGAAGCAAATCCGGGTTAGTGGAATGGGGTTATAAAAGACAAGCAGGAATTTACAAGATGGATGAATGCAATCGGTGTTAAAAAAAAACATTCTTTCTTGTAAAACATGCATTTAGTTTTTAATTACCATTGTTAATCAGTAAAATCATTAAAGATGCATACTGTAAATAGCTTATGTGACAAACAGTTTGATGTAGCGCATAACAAGATTTCCCAACTCGGAAATATCTTCAGGGCAGGGCGTCTTCAGTTTCCTCTCGTGTCCCAGTTTGAATTGAATGCCCCTCATGGAATTCACAGCTTAGTGATTAAGTAAAAGTTTCTCACTAATGGCTCCTTTTTTCAGAGAGCGTGTATCGACTTTGCCATCAACGCCAAACCGCTGACACGCTACATGCCCCAGAACCAGCAGTCTTTCCAGTACCGGATGTGGAAGTTTGTCGTTTCTCCGCCATTCGAGTACTCCATCATGATCATGATCGCCCTCAATACCGTTGTCCTCATGATGAAGGTTTGCGATTCTTCTTTTCTTCTTCTATTTAAAAACTTATAAAGAGAACAGCTTTGCATCACTACGAAGGTGTTTCCTTGGACCTTGAAATGACTGCTTTCCTTTTTCAGTACTACGATGCTCCGAACGCTTACGAAGCAATGCTGAAGTATCTCAACATCGTCTTTACTGCGCTTTTTTCGATGGAGTGCATTTTGAAGATCATTGCTTTTGGCCCTTTAGTAAGTTCTCACCTGGGTGAATGTCAGTGACATTGACTGACTAAAACTCTAAAGGAGTATGATGAATGAACGGAGTCTTGGAGATTTGAGTGAGTGATGAAGTTAAACCTTTGTTTTTACAGAACTACCTGAAGGATGCATGGAACGTCTTTGACTTTGTGACAGTGCTCGGGAGCATTACGGATATCCTGGTCACTGAGTTTAATGTGAGTGAACTGTACAGATAGAGGGAGGATAAACGGGTTAATAAAAGCGAGGGGTGGTATGAAAATATTGTAACCAAGGGGCGTACTGTGTGTTTTGAACTTCATGTCGCTGTGTTGAAGTGTTACTAATGTTAATGTTTGTATTGTAACTTTTCTTTGTGTTCATGTTTCCCTGTTTTCCTTCTCTCGCTGTCTTGCTCTGTTCATCACCTTCCTCTCTTTCTTTCTCTTGGTATTGTCTATTGTCTTCACTCCATCTTGGCTCCCATGATATGTGCACATCATGTGTAGACTACGGTGAGTGGCACGTCTTCTCGTCTTTATGAATATCCGTTTCACTGGTGGTTGATGTGTCAGGGTGTGTCAGCAAAGACATTGAGTCTGTGAGCCATTTGGGTTGATTGATACCTGTAGAGCGGCTTATGTTCGATGAGTAAACGAAGCGGTTAAATGAGGGCATGTCTAACCCCACAGGACCGTCTGTTAAACCTGAGCTTCCTGAGGCTGTTCCGAGCTGCCCGTCTTATTAAGCTCCTTCGGCAGGGTTACACTATCCGCATCCTGCTTTGGACGTTCGTCCAGTCCTTCAAGGTAGGTGATCATATTTATTGGTGTAAATAGGCTAGCTTGGTCCAATGGTGCAAACACACACCAAAAAGCATTGGTTCTACAGGTGGAACCAGCTTCTTCATGAGGAAGGTCAGAGAAGAATGGCCACACTGGTTCATGATAAGAAGGCTAATATGATACATATACTTTAATATGGAGTTGGTCCCCATTTTCCACTCTTCTTGGAAGGCTGTCCACAACATTTTCGAGTGTTTCTGTGGTACCTGATGCCCATTTATTCTATAAAGCATTTACGAGGTTAGGCACTGATGTTAGACGAGAAGGCCTGGCTCAGAATCGATGGGGTTGAGGTCAGGGCTCTGTGTTTGGGCCAGTCAAGTTCTACCTCGCTCATAGAACTCGATCATCAGATCATCTTTATAGTCCTTGGTTTGTGCACTGGGGCTCAGTCATGTTGGGGCCTTCATCAAAATGTTGCCACAAAGTTGGAAGCAGACTGTAGTATTGTCCAAGAAGTCAAAATTGCTAAAGCAATTCATTAAAATTGCCCTTCACTGGGGATAAGGGGCCTGATTGAAACCTGAATTTAATAACTGTTTTGGACAACTACTCTTGTCCATATAGTGTAAACCAAATGATTACATTCTGTCTGATCTATCTATCCATATTTCTCCGAGCCTGTACCATGTTTACCTTCATTACCTTCATTTTTTTCTGCTTTTCTGCTCAACATGGTAGTAAAGAGTGGCTATGTGATATACAGTAGTGCTGGGAGTTGAGAAAAAACTGAAAAGTGTAGGGCAGCATGTTCTCCAGGACCAGCTGTAGATTTGTTGGCAGCTTGGACCAGTCTGGCCTGTCTTCTCCCCTGACCTGTCTCATCACTAAGTTGTTTCTACCCTCAGAACTGCGGCTCACATCTGTTTCTAAAAGACTTAAACCACTTACATAGGATTTAGTTTTTTCTCCATTTTGATGTATGATGTGAACCTCTATTTGAAGCTTGTTACCTGTATCCATACTGTATGATTTTATATTGTGCTGATTGGCTAATCAGATAACCACATGAGTAAGCAGGTCTACAGGTACACAGTTTCTATGAAAATGCCCAATGGGTGTGTACTTTCCCTCCTGTGTAATAAGATTTTAACTGCTGTTCTCCTTGTAAAGTTTGTCCACCCACTTAAAATCTTTTACCATATCCAGGGGAGCCCATACAGTGCAGTATATATCAGAGCAAACGTTTGAGATTTGAACACAATATTACATAAATCTGAGACCGATCTTTATGCAGGATTGAACTAAGTAAGTTACTTTTTTCTTTCTTTCCAGGCTCTGCCTTATGTCTGCCTTCTGATTGCTATGCTGTTCTTCATTTATGCCATTATAGGAATGCAGGTGAGTGAACGTGTACTGTAAATATGAACAGTATATCCCTATAATGCTCTAAGTATTTATACACTCGTCTAGATTCTTTGGCTTTTTATATAAAATTACCACTATTTTCTAGGTTTAAATATTACTTACAGGTATGTTAAAAAGTCTTTAAGTTTTTGAATTGTACATGAGTAAAAAAAAAAAAAAAAACATTTTTCCATTTAGAAATAATAGAAAATAATAAAATAGAATAGAAATATGTGTAAAAGATGCACCGTTTTTACATGGATTTCTATTCTAAATGGAAAAGTGTTTTTTTATTTTAAGTGTTTTTCTTATGTACAATTCATTAACTTTTCCACCTTAGGCAGGTAACACAACCAGTAGGTAACTAGAGTTTTCATTAAAATTTTATTCAATTAAATTTTTTTCTGAAAAAATACATTTTTGTAAACATTAACAAAAAGGGGGACGACCAAATCTTCTATGCACAACCCCTTGCAAACTTGCACAGTACCTTCTTCAGCTTCATTAGGAAGAATCAATGTGCACTATTTTTATTTTTAGAATTTGCATGTTCAGTAGACATGCCTTACATAGAAGACTCTTTCTTAGTTTGTTTATTATTTTATATCATAATTCTACGATATAAAAAGACTAAAGACTGAAAATGGCTAAAATCTAGAGAGCTACAGAAGTCTATAAAAGTAGTCAATGAGTCAGCCCACTGGTTTCAATAAATCAGTCCGGAAGCATGATTATAGAAAATGGCTGTCCTGTAAAGCTGTGTTCATGGTGAATAATCCAAATTTCGGAAAATCCTCAATAAAACAGGATTCACCGTCCAATACAGTGGAAAACAGCTCTGAGAAATAATGGTGTCCGGGATTCCCTGCACTGTAATATTTGACTTGTGAGATTCATTTCCTTAGGAGCGGTGCACTTAAGGTTTTTGGTCACATGTGACAGTGTAGGGAAAGGATACAAATTTAGTCAAGTGGATTGGTATGCGTTACATTGTATGTTCCGTGTCAAAGGCGTATAAGACTCACTTTGTTGGACTTGAGAACAAATCGGACTTACGGACGTGCTCCTGGAACGGAACTCGTTCATAAGTCTACCTGTATTACTTACAGTTCACAATTTGGAAATGCTGCATGACAGGACCGTAGCAAGACAATCCCTGTTATGATTAGTGATATTTGGGTGTTGGTTTGTCTGCCACAGGTCTTCGGAAACATCGAACTGAACGAGGACACGGCCATCAACCACCATAACAACTTCCGCACGTTCCTGCAAGCTCTCATGCTGCTCTTCAGGTGATCCACTCCAACAAATTCTGTTTCATCAAAAAAAATAAAATCTTATCACATTCTAGCATCCCCCTGCTTGAAGTTCTGAAGTACTGATAAATGAAAACTAGACTTATTACTTCATGTTCTTCCAGCATCCTGTAGTCCTCTGGGGCTGCTTTAAAAATCAAGCGCCAAGGTATTGGCACTGGAAGCATTTTTTTTTTAACAAAGCATTGCAGAGTTAGTGATTAGGACGACTGCTCTTTTTTTTTGCTTTTTTGCTTTTTCACTTTGAAGGTTCTTACGGAGCTGTTACTTGGCTGTGCAGATGGGGAGTTGTCTGTGTTTTCGCAGTGTTAGGCTTGCTGTGCCCTTTGATTAGAACATTACTACTGTTGCACATGAAATATATGTGTATATGTGTGTGTGTTTGCATATATTTTTTTATTATTTCCTCCACAGGCAGTCAGATGCTTGAAGCATGCTGTGTTAAAAACATTTGCAGCATTTTGCAGACACTCTCTTCTAGAGCTGCTTGCATTTATCTCATACAGGAAGTAGCGCTCAGATGTAGTTGTATTGCACCATAACCATTGTATGCAGTTTCAATCCCAAGCCCAGATAAAATGGGAGGGTTTCATCATGAAGAGCATCTGGCGTAAAACCTGTGGCAAGTTGTTGTACGGATCGGATGGTTTGCTGCGGTGAACCCCTTGAAGGGGGCAGTCGAAAGACCAACAACAACTTAAGAATTAGGAACTTTATCCATGGTCCAAAACCATGCAATCAGATGGACTGGCAATGTTCATTAGTACTTCAAAACAAAAGAAAAATAGCTATTTGAAACAAATCAGACAGTAAACTTCAGACGGTTGCAATCTTTCCTTTCTCTGGATGCTACCTTACATACTGTAATAATTTATTTATTTATTTATTTATTTTTGCCTATGGTATACATGTGATATACCACTCTTGTGTAAAGCTTTAAACAGAAAGCTAATCCCAATCCAATTTTTTAAGCGTCTCTACTGTACAGTATATCTACATTTCCTGGTGAAACACGCTGTACATACTGTATGTTTAAACATATGCTTGCACTTGTAATGCGTGAAAAGCGATTGACACTAATATTCATTTCTTGCAGATAAAAAGAAAAATTATTGGCTGTAGAGGTCGCAAAAAGACTCAAAATCATTCCTGAATAAGGCTAAACAGACTAAAGCCTAAACATGACGCTAGGAAAAAATTAGGTTCTCTGAAATTTGTAACAAGCAATTAAAAGCTTTTAATTAAAATGTACTGTGAAATAAACAGCACTGTAGTTATTACAGTAGGAACCCTAACTTGACCGTTGTAAAATCATTGCTGCAACAACATTGTTTTTGAAAGACTGATAAAATGACACTGACAATGCTAAATTAAAGACAAATTAACTAACTCAAAACAACAAAATTGCAAGCATTTATATTGATTAACACCCACTCGTCCCACCACATCCACGGCCCCATAAGTTTCGAACATGGTTTAGAATTCCAATCCGGAAAATCGGGACAGGTACAGTACAGTACATTACAACAACTTCCCGCACACAGCGTGTGTATCTCTTGTCACGGATCTCTTAATGTTGTAGTGTTTGCTCTGTTTTATTCGCTTAACAATTAGATATTACAGTGTGTTGCATGTTAGCTCCCAACTTATTCTACAGCGATATGGTGTTTATACCGCTTTCATAGAACAGATCCCATCTTCTATACTGCTTTATCCTGTAATCAGGGTCACGGGGGGCCTGGAGCCTGGGGGAGAACATGCAAACTCCATGCACACACAGACAGGAAAAGAACCTGGTTGGGAATCGACCCCGGATCCAGGAGGTGCAAGGCGACAGTGCTAACTACATTACTGTGCCGCCTCAGACTTTAAGTGTTTAATATTAATATTTGAATATTTAAATATAATTTCATTACATTTTAGTAAGTTTGTGTCCCTAGTTGTCCTGTGGTAAGCATGCAGTACTATCGCCACAGCAACTGGATTTCGAATCCAGCCCAGTCCGTAGGTTTGGTGTTAACGTTGTTTTAGAGTCATTTTTGCACCATAGTGTTAGAGGCATTTGTAAAGCGCCATTCCATCATAGCACATTCAACGCTTTTTGGACATCATTTTGGACCGAAATCACAGTAACTTCCTAATAGCGGCGTTGTCCCAACTTTAGAAACGTTGGCAAATTAACATCCCCATATTCTGACAACCAAAAATTCCTGTTGGGAAAGTGCTTTTCGAAAGACAAATTATAGAACAAATTATAGCTATTTAACCTTTAGAAATAAAGTTCTATCTAATATTTGAATAGTAAAGAGTATTTCAGGTTGTTTACCGTTTCAGCTCTTTTAGATGTCTGTGAGTTCGGAGTCAACAGTTTATATTAGTAATTAGAGATTAATTTGAAGAGATCACATAAAAATGCTAGACTGTTTCTTTCATCTGTTTTTGTTTGTCTGTATTAATGTTCCGTATTAACGGGTGTGTTTATTTGCCCCTTTAGGAGCGCTACGGGAGAAGCCTGGCACGAGATCATGCTGTCGTGTCTGAGTCACCGCGCGTGTGATGCCCACTCCGGCACGCCGGGAAACGAGTGCGGCAGCGACTTCGCCTACTTTTACTTTGTCTCCTTCATCTTCCTTTGCTCCTTCTTGGTCAGTGCCCTCAGCCGTCTCCGCTCATTACTGTAGTCCAGCTCAGTGAGGCGCTCTGGGTCCAATTATACTCCTCAAACACGGCCCGTTTCCCCAGATCTGTTTAGTTCCCCGTGTCAAGTAAACATATCAGAAGAAAAGGCTGACCCGGTTGTCCGAGAAGCTTAGCACGACGGGATGCACATGCTTTTCTCACAACTTAAAAACGTTGGAGGAAACCTCTAGAGAGAAGTGGAATCCCAAAACTCAGGAAGAGCTCGAAGGCTTTAACCAAAAATGGCTTGCTTTTTTATAAAGTGCTTTTTCTCTAGTGGTTTTAAAAATGCTGCAACTCCAGAATTATTGGCGCCCTTCATGAACAAACAGGCCAGTCCATAAAGAATAATAGTAATATGTTAGGGCTCATAAATTGGGCATTATTTAATTTTAATGCAATACTGTATGTCTTCCGACATAAGAAAAAATATATTTATTTACTTATTTCTTTTTTTTTTTTACAAAGCATTTGGTTTAAAATTATTAGCACCCTCCCCACTGGGCGACATGGTGGTGTAGTGGTTAGCACTGTCGCCTTGCACCTCCAGGGTCCGGGTTTGATTGCTGGCCAGGCTTGATTCCCGTCTCTGTGTGCATAGAGTTTGCATGTTTTCCCCGTGCTTGGTGGGTTTCCTCAGGGTACTCCGGATTCCTCCCACATTCCAAAGACATGTTGGTTAGATTAATTGACATTCCCAAAATTGCTTGTAGTGAGTGTGTGTATAGGGATAGGGGATCCTGGGATCTCCTGGGATAGGCTCCAGGCCACCCCGTGACCCTGAATACAGGATAAAGTGGTTTGATGAGATGATGATGAGAAAGATGATGAGTGAGCGAGTGAGCACCCCCACTATTAATATCATAACAGAATTAACAAAGAAAAACGGGGCTTTCTTAAATTGTCTAACACAATTGGAGACACTTTGAAATGTCACACTTCCTAGTTTGTTCATGCATGTTTTTTCTTACTTTTATGAATATGTACTGCACTCTTCAGTGCAGACCACTAAGGTTTAAGTCTAGTCAGATCATTGCCAAGCACACATCATGCCACTATAGCTCAGTCTTAACATATTTGATTCTGTCACTGATTATAAAAGCTCCAGGCCCATCAAATGTACGTGCTTTGTTACATCTTTCATTATATTTGTAGCTTGTGCAAGCCATAATAACTTTTGAAGGCAGCATACTGATGGAAAACATATTTATTCTGCACGATTGTGCATCATCCGCATACTCCTATTCAGGGCAGGTTTAGATACGGCCGACATGGGGGGCCAATCAGGGTGGCATCTTGCCAGGGGCAGCACAGACGAAAAAACAAAGAAGATCAGAATGATGATAAGATCTGCGCAATCTGTTTCCTATCACGTCGCGTTTTCAAAATGTCACCATGTGGGTAATCTTATTGCCACCCTATTCTAGTTTCTAAGGTCTCTCAAATGCAGAGGGAGATGGTTAGTGGGCATCACCTAAGGTCTCCCCACTGGAAGCTCAACTGCGGAAAAACTTTTTAAAGCGAAAGGGAGTACACCCAGCCCAGGGCACCATACACACTGGAACCTCAGCTGTTTTTAAAAAATAGGTTATAATTGTCATTTGTGTAATACATACTGGATTAAGAAGCATAACTAATCATTTTTGTCTTTGATGTTGAAAGTCTTTGTGTGCAACAATCTCATAGGTAAACCTCAGGGACACAGGAAATATTGTTGGGGGCATTAAAAATGCTTTAAAATTATATTATTATAAAATAATATTTTGTTATACTGGTTTATTGGGGAAATACAGGGTGGGCCATTTATATGGATACACCTTAATAAAATGGTTGGTGATATTAACATCCTGTTTGTGGCACATTAGTATATGTGAGGGGGCAAACTTTTCAAGATGGGTGGTGACCATGGTGGCCATTTGGAAGTCGGCCATCTTGGATCCAACTTTTCTTTTTTCAATAGGAAGAGGGTCATGTGACACATCAAACTTATTGGGAATTTCACAAGAAAAAAAATTGGGGTGCTTGGTTTTGACGTAACTTTATTCTTTCATGAGTTATTTACAAGTTTCGGACCACTTATAAAATGTGTTCAATGTGCTGCCCATTGTGATGGATTGTCAATGCAACCCTCTTCTCCCACTCTTCACACACTGATAGCAACACCGCAGGAGAAATGCCAGCACAGGCTTCCAGTATCCGTAGTTTCAGGTGCTGCACATCTCGTATCTTCACACCATAGACAATTGCCTTCAGATGACCCCAAAGATAAAAGTCTAAGGGGGTCAGATCGGGAGACCTTGGGGGCCATTCAACTGGCCCACGACGACCAATCCACTTTTCAGGAAACTGTTCATCTAGGAATGCTCGGACCTGACACCCATAATGTGGTGGTGCAGCATCTTGCTGGAAAAACTCATGGAACGTGCCAGCTTCAGTGCATAAAGAGGGAAACACATCATCATGTAGCAATTTCAAATATCCAGTGGCCTTGAGGTTTCCATAGAGGAAGAATGGCCCCACTACCACACCATAAAATCACTTTTTTTGTTCCAACAGTCTTGGAGGGATCTATCCAATGTGGGTTAGTGTCAGACCAATAGCGGTGGTTTTGTTTGTTAACTTCACCATTCACATAAAAGTTTGCCTCATCACTGAACAAAATCTTCTGCGTGAACTGAGGGTCCTGTTCCAATTTTTGTTTTGCCCATTCTACAAATTGTGTGCGCCGATCTGGGTTATCCTCGTTGAGATGCTGCAGTAGCTGGAGTTTGTAAGGGTGCCATTTTTGAGTAGCTAATATCCGCCGAAGTGATGTTCGACTAATGCCACTCTCCAGTGACATGCGGCGAGTGCTACGCTGTGGGCTCTTGCTGAATGAAGCTAGGACAGCCACTGATGTTTGTTCAATAGTGACAGTTTTCATGTGTCCACATTTTGGCAAATCCAACACTGAACCAGTTTCACGAAACTTAGCAAGCAGTTTGCTAACTGTAGCATGGGAGATGAGTGGTCTCGTAGGGTGTCTTGTATTGAAATCTGCTGCAATTACCCGGTTACTGCGTTCACCAGATAACAACACAATTTCGATCCGCTCATCACGTGTTAACCTCTTCGACATGTTAATGGCTGTGAACAAAGAGAAACTTGTAACTAACTCATGAAAGAATAAAGTTACGTTAAAACCAAGCACACCATTGTTTTTCTTGTGAAATTCCCAATGAGTTTGATGTGTCACATGACCCTCTTCCTATTGAAAAAACAAAATTTGGATCCAAGATGGCCGACTTCAAAATGGCCACGATGGTCACCACCCATCTTGAAAAGTTTGCCCCCTCACATATACTAATGTGCCACAAACAGGACGTTAATATCACCAACCATTCCCATTTTATTAAGGTGTATCCATATAAATGGCCCACCCTGTACTTTTCCTATGTGATTTGTGACAGAAAATACGTGTAATGTTAAAGTCTGCTGTTTTTTTTTCTTTTACATTATTATTATTATTATTATTGTGGTTCTAGCATGTGCTGCTTGAGCATTAAAGAATCTCCAACCTGAAGTACTGTACACTACATCCTCTCTATTTCCTTTGTTTAATTCTAGATGCTGAACCTCTTTGTGGCTGTGATCATGGATAATTTCGAGTACCTGACGCGGGACTCCTCCATCCTCGGTCCGCACCACCTGGATGAGTTTATCCGCGTGTGGGCTGAGTACGACCCGGCGGCATGGTATGTCCTGACACGCACAATGCCCTGCAAATGAAGAAAGAGCTAAGTCACTGACTTATGTACATACAGTACTGTAGAATCGCAGTCTGGAAGCTGTATTGGGGTCGGAAAAGCCTTTTCCTGTCCTATGTTTTTATATATATGTATATAAATATATAAGATTATATTTAAAAGAAGTATCAATAACCCTTTATACTCATGCACAACCCTGATGGATACATATGGGCTCGAGATGGCCATACGTGTCCAATGCCTTTACTAATATACTCTCGGAGCTGAGCTTGCCTTACACCTGTGTCATGTCTTGCTTGTTTTCTCTGCAGCGGACGGATTTCCTATAAGGATATGTACAATTTGTTGAGAATTATCTCACCCCCTCTTGGCTTAGGGAAGAACTGCCCTAATAGGGTAGCATACAAGGTTTGCAAACCCCAGAAAACTTCCTCCACTCTTGCGGGCTCTGCGCGCCAGCGCCCAGAGACCTGAACTGAATGGCTGTGCACTATATAAATGACTTGCCTATACACGAGCACTTGCCCTTTCAGACTTGACTGGCTTTGGTTAATGATGCTGAATGGAAAACAAAGCTTTCAAAGCCACCATAAGTGTTGTACAGTATATGTTTACGATTCGTCATATGTAGTCATATGCGTAATATATAATATAAAAGCATAACTTCAAATAGCAATGATGTCCGTAATGCTAAATTGAAGCTAAGCTTTAGCAGAGTTTCATTTTGGCTCACAGAAAACGAAAAAAAAAAAAACGCTGGCATTGAAATCTTTGTTTTCAAGCACTAAAAGTTGAAACTTGACCTGATGTCTCTTAGCATGCACAAGCAGACATCTTAGAAACAATGCAGCCATTCTGTCACGATCCACACCATGTGTGCACCACTGCTTCATTCCATTCTTCTTCTTCTTCCCCATCAGGGATCAACTCCTTCTCTTTTCCTCTAACCTATAACCTTTTAGGATCCATCTTTGACCCTGACCCAGGCAAGGATGGCATCCCTGTCCATGACACTCGTGGAAATCTAAATAACACAGATTTCTGTTTCTTTGTTTGTTTTTTGTTGTTTTGATCTTTATTTTTTTTCTCCATTTTTTTTGTTTCTGCTCTGTTTCATTTTTCATTTTGTCCCCTTTTTTCCTCTTCCCGTCTCTCTAACTCCCCATCCTTGTCTTTTGATTTTGGGTTCTGTTGCGTTCTCGACACTGTGAAGTGGCCGTATCAAGTACCGCGATATGTATGAGATGCTGCTCCACATGTGCCCACCTTTAGGTTTGGGAAAGAAATGTCCGCCACGAATCGCCTACAAGGTAGCCTGACTTTTCCTGCCGCGCCCTGCCCCACCTCGCCCCGCCCCTGCTCCGCTCACCCTGTCTTCCCATTGGCTTATCCTTCAGCCAACCTCTGTGCTCTGCAGTGTCTCCCTCCCCTTAATTTCTTTTTCTTTCTCTGCCCGCTCTTCCTGGTGTAGCCAGTCTTTCTCCTTTTTCTTTTTTTCTTTTCTTCGTCCATTGTGCCCCTTCTCCACTTCCTCCATCATATAAAGACAATAATTGCTACATAATAGAACAGATTAGGGCTTTGGTAGAATCCTCATCTGATTTTAGCATGTGTATTCCATTATGCAATGAAGTGTGAAATATGTGATAGCTTAGTGAAATGCCAAACCCAGACTTGATTTACACTTTTAATTTTTATTTTTATTGTTATTTCCAGTTTTGTAAATAGTTTTTAAACAGTTAGAGAGTGTTGTTGTTCCATCTGACCAACGTGCCAAGTGCTCCACCACCAATCAAAGAGCACGATCGCACACAATGATTAACATTTATAACCTTACAGAAAGGAACCACAGACCATGTGACATGATGTTACAGTATGTAATGTAATGTGTACACATGTTTTGCTTCCAAACAGCCAAACTTTCTTGCATTTTTAATGTAGTATAATTCTCCATTTTGTACTGAAGGACTTTAATGGCTCTCATTTTCAGTCCAGCAAATCCAGACAAATCATTTTTGTGACCTATGAATCATTAAAGCATTTTTTAAAAAAAATCATCTAACGTAAGTCATGACCCAGTAAGAAACTGATGTACATACTGTAATGACAGAAGATCAGGCTGGTGATTATTAGTATACTGGTGTAGGATACTATTTGCAATGAAATGCTAATTATTCGTTTTTCTTTATGAGTGTTGATACTAAAATTGGTGTAAGCTTCTAGAAACAAATGACCTGTAAAGATAGTTGCTTAAATTAAAGCATTCCGTTTTTTGGTAAAATCTTAGTTAAAAAGGTAAAGAATCTGTACTGTCCGTAACCATGTCTAATTCATGCTGCAATAGAACGTCTCATACTGTATGAGTTGGAGGATTTAAATAATCATTTAAAGAAAGTTACTAACACTACATAAAAGAACATGAAATTGTATTTTGTTGCTAAAATATAAATGTGTATGGATATTTACTAAAAAATGAAACATGGATCGGGAAGCATTAAGTAGTTACTGTATATAAAAAATAGCGTTATACTGTATGATCCCATCTGAAAATTCTTTTTTTTCACTTAGGTGAGAATTTTAGCACCAATACAATGTTTTATATAAATCACTATTTTTAGGGAAGTATAATTCCTTATGAGACCATCCGTCCCCAATAATAAATCCCTGGATATTCTATTATTAGTCTCATTAAAAGATTAAGTGTAAACTGAGTCTGGGTCTTTTTTGTTTTGTTTTGTTTTGCTTTCAAAGCTGTCACATTTCGCACCGAGTCACGTACGCCTTGATTCTGCATTGTTTGCGCACAGTACAGTATAAGCAGCTCTGATGCACCACTTCTCAATCAGATGATTCACGCCTTCACACACAGGTTGGCGTTTAAATGCGGTCGTAAATTCATGGAGAACTTTGCCGTACATGATAACCTCTTAGCTTAGCGTAGGGAGTCCCTCTAATAGACGTTCCTTGTCATATTTCTTGTAGTGGAGCAGTGCATATGTGTTTTAGAGTGTTGTGCGTGTGCGTGTGTGTGTGTGTGTGTGTGAGTGTGTGTTTGTGTGCGTGGCTTTATACCAGCAGAACTGTGAACAACCCCCGTCCCCGTCTCTCTCTCTCTTTCGCTTGTGCTCTCATCCCCTACTCTC
Source organism: Clarias magur (assembly GCA_013621035.1). Taxonomy (NCBI): domain Eukaryota; kingdom Metazoa; phylum Chordata; class Actinopteri; order Siluriformes; family Clariidae; genus Clarias; species Clarias magur. The sequence goes on from QNUK01000121.1 coordinate 471,360, forward strand.
TCTCATTTCTTCAGCACTCCTTTGCTACTACCTGCTGCGTGTGCAAGTGCGACTCCTTTTCTTTCCTTTTCTTTTTTTTATCCTCCACACCGTGACTGCAACTGAACTGGATTCATGGTTTTCAGTTCACAGAAGCTCAACTCTTTACGGCACATCAAGAAAAAAATTTATAGATTTATTTAAGTCTGCTGAACGCAGGGTTAGCAGTGAAGCTTGGTACAGTAAACTTTTCCCCCTCATCGAGGTTCATTAGGTTAGTGAGAGTTTAGGAAGTTACACTCAACCAGCCTTATTGATACAGTATGTACTTGGATTTATTTTTTCAAGTAAATACTATTTTAAGCCTTTTATTTACTCTCGACCGGCCACTTTATTAAAAACACCTGTACAGCTCCACATTCATGCAACACCATGCGGCGGCAATGCAATCAGTCTTTTAACTCTAGTGTGGATGTCGGTGCCAGATGTGCTCTCCTGTGATTTTTACTCGCTAAAGACTTTTTCGCAGAATGGGTGGAGAAAAGAAGCATCTGATGATCGATGGTCCCGCAGAAACACTGTATTGATGAGAGAAATTCACGCTGAAAGGAAGGGTGACAGAACATCATATGAGCATTCTTTACATCCTTGGTGAAAAGCATTTCAGGACAAAAATTGATCCTACATCATCTCCTGTCAATCATCTACTCATAAATCCATCAGTTTTCTATACCACTTATCCTGTGTAGGATTGTATCGCGATTCTGTTAGTGTAACGCTTTTATAAATATCCCAATTCAATATAAATTTTTGTTTTTACTGTATTTTGATATAATTCTTAACCAGCTTCACAAGTAATTCACTCCTACACTGAAAAAAAAACATCTTACTAAGTGAAATATTCTTGAATCTAGCCAAGCCTATCCATAATTTCTTAAAATAACTTCACAACAAACCAAATATAAGATGATTAACTTTATTTATGATAAAATGTTAGTAAAATTTCAAAATAAAAATAATTTGTTCTATTGGCAGATAGTTCAACTTTTTCTTGAAAGAGATAAAGATATTTTTTCACTTGCAATTTGATCAACATTTGATAGGAAATAAGCCTAATAATCTTATATTTGTTTTTTTATAAACTTATTTTAAGAAAACAGGGTGCTGTGGAAATTATTGATCTTGCTTCCCTGAAAATTTCAAATTGCCAACTTCAGCTGTTTTAGAGAGATGATTTTATATGTTCCCCCCAAAATGGCCATTTTTCATTGTTATACAGTCTCTCTTAAAACAATAATAATAATTTGCAATAAAATGCTAATTATTCATATTTCTTTATGAGCATTGATACTAAAATCGGTGTAAGCTTCTAGAAACAAATGACCTGTAAAGGATAGTTGCTTAAATTAAAGCATTCCGATAAAAGCTTTTTGATAAAAGCTTAGTTAAAAGCTAAAAAAAAATCTGTAGTGTCCGTAACCATGTCTAATTCATGCTGCAATAGAACAGCAATAGAATATGCCAATATGAATTGGCATACAGTATTTAAATAATAATAATAATAATAATAAAAACTAAGACTACATAAAAGAACATAAACTAAAAACGAAGCAGGGATCTACGTATTATGAAAAATAGTGTTATAGTATATGATCCTAACTGAAAATTAACTTTTTTTCACTTAGTTTTTGCTATGCTAACTGACAATTTGCAAATACCTGTAGGATTATATAAGAAATGCAAACATATACAGTATACATTTAAAATACATGTGAAATGAATGAAAAGAAAAAAGAGAGAGAGGGATTTTGGAATTATTAGCCACACAAAAGAACTGTGATTTATAATTAAATAGATTAGTTTTCCTTAATTTCCTAAACCCCACCAAATGTTTTTGTTTTTTAATCTTCAAACATGATTGTCTAATTGGATAAATGAGCATGTGTACAGGTGTTCCTATTAAAGTCGCCAGTGAATGGATGGAATTTTCTACTTATTTTTGTTAGCTTTCTATTTTTGTATGTTTCTGCCTGGGTGATTTTTATGATTTCTGTGCGTGAACTGACCAAACTGAATGACTGAACTAAATGGCAAATCTTAACATCTTATTTAAGCAAGTGAAACATTCTTGAAACTAGCCTATCTATAGTTTTATTAAAATAGCTAGCAAAATTATCTACCAAGATTGTTATTTCTTTTTTTTTTTTTGCTTAAAACTAGTACATTTTAATGAGAAGAAAGCTTAACAATCTTAAATTTGTTGGGATCTTATTTAACCGTGTCGGAGGTATGACCCCCAGCTCTCCCAGCCCTTGCCCCTGTCCACTTCAGGAACACTGTTTAACGAATTTGAAACTTTTACGAATTTCTCCGGGCAGTAATGTATACGTGATGAATAAAGGATGAACTTAAAAAAACTGAACTTTCCCAAGATAATTCCCCACACTAATATAACCATCGTTCCGTTTAATTATGCGCAGCGTGAAATTTAACCAAATAACCCTACCCAAATGATACATTTCAACCTGACTCTGATTAATAAAAGGCGCTAACAGATGTGGAAGCACCCTGAGAATTTTTCTCACCGTGTGCAGAGTTGAGCTCCTGTGCTCTGAGTCACCCTTCATGGTTATGCCTTCATGCTTCTCTCTATTTTTCTGTCACTGTGTCACTGCTGCACTTTTGTTGCAGATGTAGCTTATAGAAGTGAATGTGACTGTTTGACTCCTGTTCTGTCTCTGTACTTTGTCCTCTGTCATTTTGGACAAAACGTTTTGTGTGCCTCAGGCTGAGAATCTCCTTTCTATTCCAAGATATCCGCTGAGACTTTGTGTCAGTTGGAACGTCTCGGCGTTTTTAAGCGTTAAAGCGTGAGATTCGAGCAAAAGCCTATCACAAGCATACAGATGGTTTTGGCCACGAGGCGTCTCACAGGCTTGGGTTGTGTGGGTTCTTTTTTTTGTTTGTTTGTTTGTTTTGGAGTACTGTTCTTCTCTAACGCCCTCCTGACTCCCCTCAGCGTCTGGTGAAGATGAACATGCCCATCGCCGATGACAACACGGTCCACTTCACCTCTACGCTCATGGCTCTAATCCGGACCGCGTTGGAGATCAAACTGGCCTCAGGTCAGTCATTTAGAGCCAAGTCTCATCTGTTCAACTTCTTACAATACAGTCGTCTACTTTTATGTTGGTTTTTATGCTTCTGATTTAAGTCTGTGATCTTTAAATGTATTTTAGATTTTTTTTTTAATTATGCAAAAAAGAAAAATCATATTTTTTTTTACCAATAATAACAATGCTTTTTTTTTCACTGTAAACAAGTAAGATAGATAGATAGATAGATGAGTTCATGCAATGATTTGCCAACGGATTCTTATCCGCGTCCCAACATCTACAAAACAAAATACATGACTCGGTCAAAACACAGTAAATCGTTTCAGTTTCAGACAAAATAACATCCTCACATTTTTGATCATAAAATAACAAATGCTTTCTTTTGTGGAAAAAATGTCCATAGTCACTATGATGTACTGTAGGTGCAGATTCAATAAAATATTCAAAAAAGTTTATTAGAAATAAATAGAGATTTTTTGACTACGTCAAAAAAAGTCACAAAATCTATGATTCATAGATTTATTCATTTATTCCTTTAGCTATGATCACAGCGCACAGTGTTGAGTGAAAATGATTCCTGTTGCTCCCAGAACCACTCGTTCACAATCTGAGTTCCATCAGGGAAGAAACACTCCATAGATGTGATAACCTGGTCATTCGATACATTCAGGTCGTCAGCTGACTTCATTTCTTTGCCACATAATGTTGCTGAGTCGAGACCTGAGCAACTGAAGCAACACCAGATCATAACACTGCCTCCAGAGGCTTGTACAGATAGCACAATGCATGATTGGTGCATCGCTTTATGTACTTCCCTTCTTACCCTGACACGCGCATCGCTCTGGAATAGGCTCAATCTGAACTCATCAGATCACATGACCTCATTGACAACATTTTTTCTGAGTAATCTCAATAACGTTGGTTCCAGGAGCACCGTATTAATCTGAAGGATGCTGAACTCGTGGTGTGTGTTTGCAGGAATCGTGGCCCAGCGTCTGTGTGATGCCGAGCTAAAGAAGGAGCTGGCGACCGTCTGGCCAAACCTGTCTCAGAAGTCCATGGATCTTCTGGTGACTCCACACAAACGTGAGCATCCAACACACACACAAATGCGCGCATGCGCAAAGACACTACTGGTGTTACTTATTGCTGTTAACACTGTTAACTTGATCTCACATAGTAAGATGAAGCTTTACTGCCATCTAATGATGAGAAGCAGATTGCATCCACCTATACACATAATTACTGTAAATCTCACTATCTTTAATGATCAATTCTGATTGCTCAGAAGGTGTTGATTCATTTTCTAAAACAGCAGTGTGTTCTTTTGAATACATTTCAGGTCAGTGTTAAAGTTTGCATTCCTTATTAATTAATAATAAGATACAATGCAAGAAAAGATTAAATAAAAAGTAAAAAGCCATCTATATATAATTTAATAAATATGATAAATAACACAACCAAGCATTATGCTGTAAATGTGACATCCTGTATATACAATTCTTTGTAATTATATACTGTATATATTCCTTTTATTTACAGCTAACGAGCTGACGGTTGGGAAGGTGTACGCTGCTCTCATGATCTTCGATTACTACAAACAGAACAGAGCCAAGAAAATCCAGATGCAGCAGCAGCAGTCCAAAGAACAGCCAGCACCACAGGTCGATAACTCACACACACGCACACACACGCACACACACGCACACACACGCGCACACACGCGCACACACACACACACACACACACACACACACACGCACACACACAAATACTAACACACATACTGTATGCATGTCACCAACCGGTCGATTGTCATACAGTCTTTTTTTTAATGCTTAAAGCAATATTTGAATACAAAAATAAATTTAATTTTTTTTTTTTTAAATGATAGCTTGCATGTAAAACAAACCAAAAATGCAAACCAAAAATGTTTTTTTAAGCTTTTTTTTTTTTTTAAATAATGTGCATGTCTCAGTTGTTAAGGAGAACACATTGTGTTTTGAGAACTGTACCAGAAGACACCATGTGTGCTGACTTGAAGTTTCTCTCTGCTGTGTGTTCACTTTCTAGAACAATGTAGGCGCTCTCCTGGAGCCCATTCTGGGCCCAATGCAGGAGAAGAGCAGGAGCATGATGGACTGTCCGTCAGATTTCCTGCCTTCCATCATCAGACCCAGCTCTACCACACTGAACAATGGACACACACCGTAGGCCCTGATCACTCATCACCCACACACACACACATGCACCCATGCAATGCAGAACGACTGACATGCACAGCCTAGCCAAAAACTAATGGTCAAAATATTAGCCTGCATCATGCAAGGGATGCTTTAGAACTTTATTAAAAACCTGGAAGGAAAGTGCTACACCATAAACTTTATGGTACAGGTAGTAATGTGGTCAGTCAAAAAATTTACTGTATTCACACTTCAGGAAAAGACAAATAGTATAATATGTATATTATATTCATATAATATTCATAATATTATCATTTATCAATATATAAATATTTATACAAGTTCTTTTCCTAAAGTGTGTAACCATTTTTTTTTGGCTGACTCTGTATATATAAATCAGGAATGACTCTGTGTATATAAATCAGGAAGTACCACTTAAACGCCTGGTCAAGTTGCATGGACAGAAGAACTCACAGTGATGTTTAATAGTGAAAGGAAAAGCATTTCTACAGGATTGGGTTAAAACAGCTGCGTGGCCATAAGAGAACCACTTGTTGGAGAGAATTATCTGGAAAAAGGCTTCACAGTGCTAGACTGAGAAATGCAATGGGAAAAGGTCATGTGGTCTGACGAGTTCAGATTGACCCTATTCAAGGTGAAGTGATGCACTCATCGTTCATACAGTAGTGCACACTGTAGAAAGCCTCTGATCACATTCAATTTAGATCATTCAATCTAGTACCTGAAAAGTTACATTTAGTATACGCAATAAAATCACATGGAATGTAAAATCTGATTTTATGTGAACTGTATACAGTATACTGTATAATGTTATCTGTAATAGTGTTAATTTCATCAACAATTTTCAATTTTAATCTTAGTCTTAGTCATGGGATAAATGTCCCTGTTAATTATTATCATATTTAGTCAAACTTACCCTATTTTTGTTTAGTTAAGTTAAGCCTTTATTTGTCACATATACATTACAGCACAGTGAAATTCGCATATCCCAGAGTAACTGGGGTCAGAGCACAGGGGCAGCCATGATACAGCACCCCTGGAGCAGGTAGGGTTAGGGGCCTTGCTCAAGGGCCCAACAGCGGCAACTTGATGGAGCTGGGGATCGAAACGTCCGATCTTCCGATCAGTAACTCAGTGCCTTAGCCCTCTGAGCCACCACTGTCCCTAGTCAAGTTTTACTCGACTAAAAGTCTGGGCATTTTAGTCTAGTTTTAGTTAAAGGAACGTTTAAGTATTTTAGTCTAGTTTTAGTCAATGAAAACGGAACATTTAAGCAATAAGAATATTATTAAATGATCGACCTCTTCCACTTCAAGGATGTTTTTTTTTTTTTTTTTTTTCGAAACACTACATGTGAGTGCTGTACAAGCCACTGGTGGCAGTGTTATGATCTGGTGTTGCTTCAGTTGGACAGGTCTAGGGCTCAGCAATGTTATGTGGCAAAAAATGAAGTCAGCTGACAACCTGAATGTACCGAACGACCAGGTTATCACATCTATAGACTCTTTCGTCCCTTTCTTCCCATATTCTAGGAGCATGGGGAATCATTTTCACCTATGATCTGGCCACTACATTGTGTGCTGTAATCAAAACTAAAGGTCGTCGAATAAGATATTATAGCCCAGCCAGTGTACAAAACATAGACCTGATTTCTTATTTATATTGTCCTGTGTGTATTTATGTCATTCTAATGTTACAATATTACTTCCCGTTATAACCCTAGCCACGACACCACCATTAAAGGCTCCTCGTCTTGGGCTTCAGAGAAAACCAAAGAAGTCCCGAGGTCAAAGAAACGACCCATCCTGAGAGGCCAGTCAGAAGACATCTCAAACGCGAACACTGCCCAGGTACTTGGTGTTTAACCAGCATTCTCACACACCTCAGACATTTCAAAACTGTTTTTTTTATTTATTTATTTATGTCACTTGTCTTTTTATGTTAATGCGTGAGTTTATGTGGTAGGTGTCAGTAGAGATGAGGAAAATGGAGAACAGTTCCAGCACTGTAGCTCCTGCTGGTTTAGAGGGGTATGGACGAGCGGTATCCATGCCTAAACTCAACGCAGAAATGCAGGTAAATGTTTCAGATGATTTTCAGGTGACTCTGTGTTGTAAGCTATAGAGACAAATCCAAAAATATTTTCAAGTATCGAGGCTGCGGGAAAGCAGTAATTTGGCAGTTTGTCCTGACCCGACACCTTACAGTACTGACACACATTATGATTTTATTCTTTTTTGTATTGTTGCCCATGTTTATGTAAACAAAACTGAAATTAATCATAAATTATTTCAAAATAGGGATGGGAATCATGAGGGCCCTCCCGATACAATATTATCACGATACCTTCTGTAGGTGGCAAGTCAACTGATATTGTATCACAATTTAATAAAAATCCCAATTCGATATGTATCTTTTTTCAGATTTTGTTATAATTTTAAAAAATACATAGCAAATACTTACTGTAGTTCTGAACACACAGGATGTTGTGCCATGTGAATAGTTTAATGTGCACCATCTGCAGGATTATAGATGAACTGCAGCATTTTACCACTTCAAACGCAAACATACTCATCCATCCATCTAGGAACGTTTGTAGTCCAACTAGGGACTGTGGAGGCCAAATGTGACCTTTGCATTTATTCCCATTTTTACAACCGTGATAGGACATCCGGTTAACATTCACACATGCATTCGGGCAATTTGGAAACGCCAATTAACCTAATCTGCATGTTTTTGGACTGTGGGAGGAAACCGGAAAACCTGGATGAAACCCAACAAGCTTACGGGGATAACATACAAACTTAATGCACACAAACCCCCGGACCCTGGAGGGACAAGGCGACAGTGCTAACCCCTAAGCCACCATGCCGCCCTAAAAATACTTATATAAAATAAATGATCATTTCAATCGATTTTGGAACCAGTTTGGTGATACATGGATTACTACACATTCTGTATACTTTTTCCACTTAATTGAAAGTTCAGGGATATTATACACTCATACACAACCCATGTGAATTGATCTTTATCCACTGAATTCGCACAAATGGAAAGCCTCAGCATGGGACGTGATCTCAGTGTCTTTCCCATTACTAAAGTACAAGATAATAAACTGTAGATGCTACAGTAGCTGTAAATAACGGCATTGGTTTAATGCCTCGGTTGTAATGGATGTGGTGTGTTCAAGTTCAGGAGAGCTGAAGTAAATACAGGATACTGGAGTTTATGGGAAAAAAAAGTGCCAACGCCAAGGTCTGTGTTTTCTTTCTGCTTAAGCTAACAGATACAGATACTGCATAGTGGCTCTTAATGAGAGTGCTTACCCAAGGTCAAGATATTTTTAGGCGTGCCGCCACACTGCTTCCCTTCCTAATATAGCTTTTTCTAGTTCTGTGTCGTTCCAATTGCACGCCGGATACCAAAGACCAAACATGACTTTTATTTATAACACTCTTAAATAGAAGGTAAACTGGTATAATTTTTTTGCACATGAGATAAAACATAACCATGGCTGGCTTTCGTTAGTGTTAACAAAATGAGACCGATAAGTTATTTACATCACCCAGAGAACGAGGCAAAATAAGTTCTCTAGCTCACGGCCATGGGTGGCTGGGATTGTTTGGGATTTTTTCTACCCTGGATTTCCTGACAACAGCGTGAGTGCTCGGACCATTCAGCCTCTATGGAGCTTTTTGTTTTGTTTTTTACTGTTATTGCTATTTGCTGTGCTATTCTGTGCTTTTTAACCTTTGACCTTTTCAAGTCCTGGAATCTCAAAACCCTCAAGTGATTGCCAGTTTGAGTCCCTCATTAGTACATTTCTTGGGGAACCCCTGCGGTTCGGCTCAGCTACACACGTGATTCCGACGTGACATACTGTATTAGATCAGAACCATTGCACCGCCGAACACGTGATCTTCCCTGTAATACATACTGTACAGATTTGGCCGTTAAAAACGCACGTTTCGAGAAAAGGGATCTCGCGAGCAGCCGCAGCAGCGCGCGGGAAGCTGTGAACATGACGCTCATTACCTGTAGGAGGCAGTCGTGTTTCAATCTCAGATATTGTGTGTCTACTGTCCCACCCCCCCAAAAAAAAAATCTCTAATATAATGTTTATTTTGTGGCACATTTATTTCACAGGGATTTGTCATGAAATAAAATGTTTGCGGTAAATAAATATTGTTGATGAAAAATGACACGGAATGATTTTTATTATAAAATACGCAATATAAAATACATGGTGTATATGAAAAAATTATCATTTGTAAATGATAAACCTATAAATTTGTGTTCTAATATAATATTCTACGGAGATTATATAGGGGGGCAATCTGTGGCAGGGGGGATTTTAGCGCACAACACCGGAAATGTGTTAATCTCTCTCTTAGGTGCCCCGCTGACGGCAAGCGACAGAGCTCATAAACGCGTCGAGCTCAAACTGTAAACTTTGATATGTATTTAGTCTTCATTTTTCTCTCTCCTGCAGTGATGATTCTTTTTTGACTGCGCTTTCTCCATTATTTCCATTATTATTATAATTATTATTAGTAGTAGTAGTAATAGTAGTGCTGTAAAGTTATTATTATTATTGTAACGCACCCGCGTGTGTGTGCAAAAAGACGAAGTACAACAAAGAATACAAAAATGTAAGATAAGTTAGCCTAAAACAACATTGTTTTATTGTGTATATGCGCTTTAAATATACACAAAACAATAAACGCTACCTTTTGCTAAGTGAATGAGTTGCGCATGCGCGCTTTTTTGATAAAAAAAAAAAAAAAAAGGCTGATAAACGCGCGCGCAGATCTCCACATACACCACCAGAAATGCAACAAACACAAACGTATATGCTACTCACTGGGCTTTGACTGCGCTTTCTCCATTCATTATTATTAGTAGTAGTACTGTAGCACACTTTAAAACATGCTGGGTTTCTGTAAACACATCGTTGGGTTGTTTATGCTGGGTTTATGCGTATATAAGATGATTTTGAGGCTTTAGAAGTAATGAGCTGCTTCAAAAACGGTACAAGGTTCTCACCTTCGCTTGGTATTTCCATCTTGGGAAAGTTGAAGAGAAAGTGCTCAGCAGGTAATAAGTGATTGACTGAGAGGTTTCAGCACCTGCTCATATGGCTCAGATTCCACTTACTGTATTTCATCCAGAGACTCTTCCCACATACCCCATCTTCACTAGCTGACCCTGGCTTGGCTTACTTCAAGAAAGGCTGCACAGCAAAGATATGTTCACTCATCAGATACTAATGACTTAAATGGTTTCCATAGGTTTATTCCTCCAGTCAGTTATAGTGTGTGTGTGTGTGTAACTAATTGAATTGTTCTGTCCATTAGGTTAATTAAATCTATATCATAAAGCATCATGATGTTAACATTCTTCGTTCAGATGAATTTGTATTGGAAATAAGTCAAACTGGCACTTTCAAGTGAATAAATGAGTAAAAGTGATCGACATTTACGGAAGACTTTAGGCACAGTACGGTGATGAGGCTCTTAGCGTAATGGCGCAAACATATTGTGAATGACAATCCTGGCCGAGGTGGCTCGGCACCCACTGCAGTCGATCATATGAACATTCAATCAATAATTCAATCAATCAATCAATCAATTATTTATATAGCACCTCACACCTTTGAACCAAAGTGCTTCACAGCATTATAAAAAGGAATTAAAGGGCAATAAAAAAACACATCAAATAAAATTATTTAAAAACCTACATGAATTAAAAATGATCAAAAGCCATTCTTAAGTTTTGCTCTAAACAGAGGCAGGTCAGTAATGTAACGTAGCTCAGGTGGAACGGTGTTCCTGAGTTTAGGATCAGCCACTGCAAAAGACCGATCACCCCATTGTTTGTACCTTGACCGAGGGACCAACAGTCGGTTTTGGTCAGCGGAACGTAAAACTCTACTTTGCTGATAAAAACTAAACAGAATAAGAGAGTGAGGCCTGATCCTACCTGGAAAAGTTGTCCTGGCTTGCGGGGGGGAAAAACCCACATCTGTCTGTGGAAACTGTGCACACAATCTTTCACCAACACCACTTGCATGTTGAAGACGGACATGGCTCTGGCTTACTGAGAAAACATTCCACTTTTATGGTATCTAAGCACTAGTGAAACACTAGGATAAGTGCATTAACCTTGTAATTGTGTTGTTTTATTCGGTTTGACTTGAACACCTTAACTTGTACTATTAATAATTATTACTACAGTTACAGAACACACCTAGAATTCTTAAAAGATGCCTTTTAACAAATAAGACCTTATCCTTTGCAATATCAATACATACTGAAACCATTACAAAACCATTACAAGGTCCACTGTGTCCTTGCATAAAGCTAGTTATTATTAGTCTATTGAACAAGGTTCTACACATTACCTAGGGTTAGGACCTTGATATAGGACCTTGAAGTCCTATTACAGAATAATCAATTCCATTTAGAATCAATCACAGGTCACATGTTAAACCATCTGCACTTTTTCCACTGTCATATAAAACCCAAAAAATACCATTACGAACCATTACAGTCCATTACAAAGCCACCAGGAAGTGATTTCAGATCTTGTGTTTTTACGGACTTGTCCTTAAAATTGCTCATGACATTAAAGCTCGTCTTCTCTTTTCCTTTAACAAATCGATTGTTTCCTCTGCTCTCTCTCTCTCCCACATGGCACTTTGACAGAGAAGTCATTCACGTCACTCTCCAGGAACCTTACTCGCAGTATGTATTGTCTCAAATCCTTCCACGTCAACTGCATTAAGATCTGTACTAATACTGTACCTGCATGCTATATATGACTAGGCTGATGTTAAGAAAAAACACACAGGCTTGAATTACAAGCACTTTGTTGACCCTGTTGTTAGGTCGGATTTAAGGATTAGGCGATAGAGACAGATGCATGAAATTAAAGAGGCAGGATAGTTAAAGTGTCTCGGAGAGGACACCTTACCTTTAATCATCGCAGACTGACGCTACACCTTAAGCACTGCTTCTGATTGCAATATGTTGTTAAGTGCTAAGCCTGAAACGGCTAGTCAGGACGAAATCTACAGAGATTTGTATTATGTTTAAGCAGCTGTGCCATATAAATAGTTAAGAGTTTTGCACGCCCCATTTCTCGTCTCATCACCAGAGGGCAGCCTTGAGTCTCTTAGTTCTGATTCACTGCTTGAAACCACTGCGATCATATTATATTTATTATATTATATTTATGTCAGTGTTACAACATTTCCTTTTCCTCCTCAGCCCATTCCTGACTCTCCCTTGAGACGCTCGGTGTCCACGTTTGCCCCACAGCGTCCCCCAGAGGTTACCTTGAACGACTATATTCTGGAGAAGCCTTCTCAAGATCGACCGCATCACCATCATCATCATCACCGCTGCCATCACCGGAGAGACAGAGAGAAGAAACAGAGGTCACTGGATAGGTCACCCGGTGGACAGCCTAATAACACAGGAGGTCAGTGAAGATATACAGTATACAGTACGTTTAAATACAAAATCAAAATGAACTCACATTTTGATTTTGACATCTAGGTAATATCCTGTTAGATTATAGCTATAAGGTAAGTTAGATGTGGAGTTATTGTGTTCTGTCATGATGCAGGGTATCGCTTTAATCTTTATGAGAATTAAAGACTAAAAACACTTCAAACAGGAAGACTTTTTGTTGTTAGGAGAACTTCTACATATACAGGGGCGTTCAAGTCAAACCTGGACTTGTGATGAAATTTCTCGTAAATGACAGCGTAAAACACGATTGATATTTACAGAATCCCTCAAGTACAGTACGGTGATGAGCCTCTTCACCACAGTAAAACATTTAAACGAGAAGGCATGAATGATGATCCAGGCCGAGGTAGCTTGGAGCCCACTGCGGTCGTTCCTGTAGACCATTCAGCGTGTGGAACACTCTCAGGAAAAAAAAAACAGCCTAGGTTGTTCACCGAAAGTGTTCGCTCTGCAGGGCAATGCACAAACTCATCCCGCCCACTGCACCACTTGCACATTACAGGAACTCTGCTGGGAGATATTGCCACAGCCCCAGTATAGTTCTGACCTCGCTCCAAGTGATTTCTACATGTATGGGCCATTAGTGGAGTTCCTGAGAGGTCAGCGTTTCAGCCAGGAACCAGGAAGTCGGATCATGGCTCTGGCGTACTGAGAAAACAGTGAAGTGATGGTATCCAAGCACTAGTGAAACACTGGGATAAGTGCATTGTGTATCAGGGGAGTATATAAAATAATAAAGGGAGTTTTTACTCTATTAACTGTATTTTGTTATTCTGCATAATCAAAAGTCCCACTTTGACTTGAACAGCCTTTAGTACTCTTTATACTTAAAATAAATGAAATTGGTAGTCATAAAGCAGAGGTGGAAAGAGTAGTAACATTTTGTACTCAAGTACAAGTACTGTTACTTCAGTGAAATTTTACTGAAGTACAAGTATAATTTTAAAAGTTTTTAAAATTCTAAAAATCTACTCAAGTAAAAGTAAAAAGTAGCTCATTAAAAATTTACTTAGAGTAAAAGTTACAGAGTTACTTTTTTTTAACAGCGGCGGAGGGATGGGGGATTCTAGTGTAGTTAAAAAAATAAACAAGCGGATATAAATCTCAAACTAGTTGTTTTTAATTGAAGGAACATCTTTGCATAATAAAGCTGTTGCCTTTCTTGCACTTGAAATCAAAGCAATCGCTTAAATATGACCAGGGGTTTGCTTCATAAGAATCTGATGGCATTTCTTTTTCAGCTGGGTCTGCATCACTGCCATCTGTTTTGTCCGTCTCCATCGTTCTTGTGAGTTTAGCGCGTCTGATCTCCCCGCCCATCAATCAGTGCAGTGGTTTCCGGGGAGCAGTTTTTCCGAGTTGCATTGTTATTATTATATTTTTATATTCATTGTTATTATTTATTTATTTATATGTATTTTTACTCATTAACAAATATGATTTCAAATGTAGTGAAGTACAAAACAAAACATACTTGAGTAAAAGTCAAATGACAGATTTTAAAAACTACTTTAAAAAGTAGCACGCAAAAAAACAACAACTCAATTACAGTAACGTGAGAAAATGTAATTCTTTACTTTCCACCTCTGTCAGAAAGCCTCTTGTGGAGACCTGAGCCAGAGCTAAAGTGCGCTCGATCTGCTGCAGGAGCTTCAGCATGCACCTGGCATCCATTAGCCAGATAAAAGGATCTGACAGACACACCGCACACCCACTGACCTGCTAATTTATTGCCACATCACAGCAGGCCAGCCGTGGGTAAAAATGTCAGAACGCACAGAGGAAAAAAAAGAAAAAGAAGTACAAGAGACACGAGACCGGTGTGTGAGGAATGTGGAATTCGGGAGGGGAGGAGAGACGAGGACTGGCATCATAAAGCAGGCTTTTGATCTGTAGGGAATGTGATCGATCAGATGCCTGGTTCAGGACGTCGTCCGATTTGTCTCACGGGTGATGACTTTAAAGGACACTTACTGCTAGTTGAGATGGTTGAAATTGAGAGTAAATTTCATTAACAGATGAAATTCTCTACAATTAAACAATCTCTCTATAGATTATCCATGCTTCTTTATGCATTTGGAAACTGTGTCCTTTTTAATGAAGCTACTGTATAATTTTTTAAGATTAAATCACATTAGAGGTTTATTATATCAGAGATTTTGCCATCCTCCATCTGCTGGCGTTTTGTCCCATTTTCAGGCACAGCAGCTGACCCTGCAGGGAACTCCTCGTGTCGAGAAAGAGGGCACGACCGGGGCCGTTCCCACGAAAGGAAACACCATTCGTCAACAGCGGAGAAGCAGCGCTACTACTCGTGCGATCGTTATGGTAGCCGCGAGCACTTTCCGGCTAAACCTGCGCCAGCCAGCTGTGCCACATCGCCCGGAGAGGGTCAGGAGACCACCTTTACCAAGCAGGTGGGACTTAACGCTGGCTAGGCAGTAGGGTTAGGAAACACCAGAGGCCGAGCAATACGGTTTTCTCACGATTTCTACGTGTCGATTCGGTTTGTATTGCGATTCTTTAAGTATAACGTGATTGCATATTATTTTTATTTTTTTGTATATTTTGTTACAATTCTAAACAAACTTAACATATAATTTGCTCCATACACTCAGGATGTTGTGCTGTGGCAAGTTTAGAGAACGCCCCCTGCAGCATCACAGAGGAACGGCAACATTTTACCACCTCAAATGCAACCGTATATAAATTAAAATTGGTTTAAAACATTGATTTTGGATTATGGCAATACATGAACTGCCACGCGAAAGAGTCACGATACAGAACTGAATCGATTTTTAACCCACCTGTATTAGACATTCTTGAACTTTCCCCACTGTGGAATGAATAAAGGTATATCTTATTTTATATATAGGTTGGGGTGCCGAGTCTGACAGAATAGTACTAAGAAAAAGCTCACCAGTTCATAAATTTTCAGACTATCCTATGGCCTCTGTAATTTTTAGGTATGAGGGGGGTCAGGGTTCTTCAGATGCTTGGAATGCACCAGACTTTATGATGCATGCATTTGTGGCTGTGTTTCCCTTATCCTGTGAAATGAAACTCTTCTTCTCTTTTCCCTTAGTGCAGCCACTTATGGCCTTTCACTTCTTTTTCTGCTCTTTTCTTCTTCACCATTTATCTGTGCATCACGTCTGTCTTTCTGTTCTTGTTTTCTATCCTCTTGGTGCTGTCGTCCTCATCTTTGTGCTTTGTGTATCCTTTTTCTGTTGTTCATGTTGTCATACATATAAATGTTTCTTTCCATTTGTTCCTGCTTTAATCTCTTCCTCTTTTCCTTTCCTTTCATCTACTTTCTTCTTTAATCTCTTCCTTTCCTCTCCTGCTCTCCTCTCTTCATTCGTTGTTCGTGTCTTCCTTTCCTTTTCTCTGTTTCCATCCTGTCCTTCCTCACCGTGTCCCCTTTTGCCCATTCGATCCGTTTTTTACGCATTACCCTCATCGTTTTATTGTTTTGATTTGCTTGTTAAATTTTCATCTAGGGCAGTGGTTGGGCTAAAGGCAGCCCGGTGTTGTTGAGTTCGGGCTCGAGCACACCCAGCCGCGGGCGCAGGCAGCTGCCCCAGACGCCCCTGACCCCTCGCCCAGCGGTGGCCTACAGGACTGCCAACTCCTCCCCCGTGTCCTCTGCGGGCGCCCAGAACACCCTCCCTCCCCCGAGTCCCGTAATGCGCATCAGCTCCGAGCCGTACCTCCGGCCCCAGACCACGCTGCTGAGCCCACAGCAGATCGTGACCCTCCCGCCGCTGTCCCAGCATTCCCTACTCGGGATGCCCAACGGGTTCCACTTCATCACGGGCCTGACCGCGGGGCCTGGCGGCAGCAGCGACAACGTCCAGCGCTACTACCCCGAAGCAGAGGAGGAAGAATGGTGCTAGTACGGCTTTAACAGAAACACATACACACACACACAGATCTGCTGATGATTCGCAGTGTGTTTTTCCTTTTTTTTTTTCTTTTTTCTTCTTCTTGTTAAATTTTGATGAGTTTTATCATCTCTTTCACGGGAACATGTATATGTGGGCATTCTTTCGTTTCGGCAGAGAGGGAACGAGGACACGAGCCCCCTGACTGCTTTTTGATGTATTTTAATATCTGAAATTCTGCCTTTATGATGAAGACATGATAGATCTGGATGTGTATATAGGTTTCTGCTCTTAATTCCCCCCCTGCCTTTGTGAGAGAGGTCACAGTCTGAATGTTGGACAACCACAACAACCGCAACAGCAACAACAACAACACAAGAAAAGGTCTGGGGAAACCGTGTTCTATAGATCTCAGCTGCTTCAAATGCAACGTTTCACTGTCTTCTCTCCAGCTGTCCAGTGAGCTGCATCTCCAGACACAAATTCCCACGATATATATACTGTTTAAGAACGTTACGTTTTGTGTGTTTTCCATCTCTGGAAAGCTGAACCATTCCTGTTGGCTATGTACGCACACACGCACACACATATATATGTTTCACTCCCGTCCCACACAATTTATTTCCAAGTTATAGGTTAGAATTATTATTTTGCTGCTGATCACCGTTCCTCACCTTCGATGTCCGGATGTTAAGGAACTAGTAAAAATAAAACTCATTTCTTTTATATATATACTGTAAAACTCCACATTCTATCTCTTCATTAGGTGCATATATATATATATATATATATATATATATATATAAATATATATTTTGTTTTGTATTATATTGTGAGGAAATTATGGTGTTTCACATGACTCGCTTACAGTTTCATCGTCTCATCAGGTCTACCATTTCTCACAGACTGCTCCAGACGTTCTTACAAAGTGCCTAACCTTTTAATCTTTTGGAATATATTGTAGTAATGAAGCAACCTCAGACTTTTTTGTTTTGTTTTGTTTTGTTTTTTATTACTGTATCAGGACATAAAAGAAAGACGGACGGAAGAAACTCTGGGAGGTTTTTTTTTATATATATATATATAATTACTTTTATGTGGCACTACACGGTGTTATGACTGCAGGCTTTAATCAGGAAGCAAAAGATACTGTACGTTCAGTTTTCTTTATATTCTTATTATTTTTATGAATGGGACTGACGGTATGATTGTGTAGGACCTTCGTTTGTCATTTTGTTCCTCTGGCATTTGTAGTACTTTGTAACGTGGGAGGGCGGGACTTGTCAAAAATCAAATGCAAAATATTACTTAGGATGAACTATAAAAAGGAAAGTAGTCATATATAACTACTTTATACAACATAATCACAGCTGCATGTTTTTTTCAAAATGACCAGGTTAATGATTGTGATGTATGTGTAATTGTTTTTTTTCTTCTTCTTCTTCTTCTTCTTTTTTTTCTTTTGGTGTTGATGCTCAAGATGCTCAACTGGGACATCAGTGGCTTAACTGATGTGTAAAAAAACAGGAAAGACAGAAAAGCAATGTATGTAAAGTGATGTATAGCTTGAAAAGCAGCTACCTAGGTTAAGGTTAATGCCCCTGTCATACTTTGATGGAAACCATGAAGTTCCTACGCCCTCTTAAAATATTGGAGAACGCAGCAGGAATGGGAAAAAATGCGCATTTATCAGGTTCATACTACTTCCTATCTACGTCTCTCTGTCACTTACTCAACGCATCATGATCATGGTTTCCCTAATTTCCTCTCACGCACATGACCCCAGCCTCACCACGTCCGATGAGATAGAAACGTCAACAAGACATGAGGACCACGCTCTTAGTACGTACAAAGAAGTCCCTAAGAAATGTTAGTTCCGTCGTTAACTAGTCAATGTCGTCATTATTACATTGTTCCTCTGTCTTTCTTCGGCCATGTCCTCACCAAAAAAGCTTAGCAGCACCACGTCAACGGAGACAACACTACGTCCTTACCGGTTTTTCTCTGCATTCCAGCCAAGTTGTGCACGTTCTTTTCCTAGCCTGGCTAGGTAATTAGATATTGTTCAAATCAAACTGGGACTTTTGATTGTGCAGAAGAACAGAACAGAAAGAACAGAAAATTTGCTTAGTACGCAAGAGCCAGGTCTACACCTGCTTCACGTCTGAAAATCCTGGCCTCCCAGGAACTCCTTTAACAAACCAAACAGGTGGAAATGGCTTGGAGCTAGGTCAGGACTGTATCAGGGATGTGCGGATAACTCCCAGTCGAGTTCCTGTAACGTGCAAGTGGTGTTCGTGAATGATTGTATGTTCAGTTCCCACAGACAGATGCGTCTCCTTTGCAGATGTCCCACTCGCTGAATGTTCGCTGGTACTTCAGATGCTTGAAGTCTCCTGTAAGCATCAATCGGTTTACACCTTCATTCATGAGAAATTTCATCAAGTCCCGGTTTCAGTTGAACGTCCCTTGTATATGTTAATTAATCTATCTAATCTACCCTTTTCTAGCAAGTACATTAGCTAATGTAACTAGATTTAAACCTACTAACTTACTGTCTCAACAACATGTAAAAATAATCACTAAACTACAGAATCAGCATTTTGTTTTGTGAAGCCAAGACATGAGGACTGCTTGTCCCAGGAGCCTGGGTTTGTGATTTGTCCACCCCTTGACCTTCTACTTGGTACTCTCCAGACTCTTAGCTGACCTGCTTCCAGATGTTCAGCTGTATATCCAGCTGCTAAAGCCGTGACGGCTGGGAACCAAACAGAGAAGCATTACAGAGGCTGCGCAAAAGCCAACACCCAGTAAAGGATTAATGTTAAGGGACTGAAAAGGTGTAACTTAACTGGGATCAAAAGCTAGCTGATGCTGATGAACTTCACAAGGAAAAAGAAAAATGTCCCGTGAGTGTTTGAGCACCACTTTCTTTTGTAGCACTGCACACACAACTTGGCGTCCATTTAGCTGCTTGGCATGCAGTACAAGAAACAGGGGCCAGGGCCTTTAATGCCTCAGCCATTGAAATGACAGGATTTTGACTGAAAACGAGTACTTTTGTTTAAAGTAGGGCTATGCAACAAGAAGACACTTTTAAAAAAGAAAAGAAATAATAATAAATAAAAAAAAACAAGAAAAAAAAGGAACTTCATTCATTCTGTAGCTTTACCTGCTGGGATGTCCAGATTCAGCCTTCCGCATGATCGTGACCAAATCTTTTCTATAAAAAAAAAGGTCTAAAATGTATTTAAAAAAATCTATATTTTAGAATGCATCAAGGCACAATGATTAAAAAGATCAAACAAACAAAAAAACTAATCTGCAATGTATCTGCATGCGTCAGAGTTACCCACTTTGTACTTGTAAAAGCAGAGCGGGTGTTTTGAATAGTGCATATTTTTATATGGCCACTCTTTACCTGAATGGCTGTGCTGAAACCGATCGAGATCGAGTCGTCGCCGTTTTCATGCTGAAGTGTGAAAAAAAAACCTCTTTGCACTCCTGATACGTCTGTTGTCCTTCAGCACGCCGCCACCGTGGCTTTAAACCGTAGTCCATATATAACCCACTTCATCCTTACCTGCAGTTTGATCACTATTCGACGCAAAAGCATCTGAAAACCTTTCACCGTTTGTTGCCAAAACTGAAACTGCACCCTGTCCTCTCTGCACATCTAGTTTAATGTGGCTGTTCTCTTTGGGGAATAAAGTAATGTTTGCATGGTCTGACGATGTACGTGCATGTTGAACTACACATTGTTTAATCTTCATACCTTTTTGATACGATGTATTCTTTCTCGGTTCTGTTTTTAAAATGACATTTGATATAAATTAAGGGGTTTGTTGAAGCAAAAAAAATTATTTAAAAAAAGAAGAAAAAAAAAAAGAAGTTTCTATATAAACTCAGTATTGAATTGTGCACAGCTCCTCCAGTGAGACAGAGCTGGAACAAACACCCTTTATTTGAATTCTATGTCTCACTTGTTTGTTGCCTGATTTCTCTTCAAATGGCCAGACTTTGAATTCTGCAGTTGTTTCTACCTTAATATTTTGTATGAAGCAAAGTCCTTGAATAAAAAAAAAAAGGAAAATAAAGTGTTTGGAGTATTCTTTCCTGTTTTATCTATCTATCTATCTATCTATCTATCTATCTATCTATCTATCTATCTATCTGTGTGTCTATCTGTGTGTCTATCTATCTATATATGGCTGTCTTTCTCTCAATCTGTCTTTATCCATCTATCTGTCTGTTTGTATTGTATCTTTAAAAAAAACTGCAGGTATAAAAAAAAACTATGCAGTTTTAGGTCATATCAAATATGTATAAACATTTTTTTTCTTTCTTTCTTTATATTCAATATATATTAAAATTGAAATATACAATTGTTCATCATCATCATTATTATTATTATTATTATTATTATTATGCCCTGAGTGGTGTTTAATGTTTATGTCTAATACATGTACCTATATAATAATTGTAGTGTATTTGGTAAACTGGGGATTTGTAACTCCTAATGTAGTTGTAAAGAAATCTGATTGGTTGTTGCCTGGGCAGTGGGCGTGGCTTTATCGCCCTGATTGTCAACTGTGCACTTGCTAGGGAAAAGTTGTAAAGCGGAGTAGAGCCACAGCACAGATGGCACACACACGCACATACACACTCACACGCATACATTGTTCCTTCAGCCACAAACCAAGATGGATATTGTTTGAATGGAAATTCTGATGTGAGCAGAATAGTGTAAATATTAGTCAAAAGTAAGTTTGTATTGTTTTATAATATATTTTATTATTTGATGTGAGGTTAGAAACAGGAGGGATTGCTGCATCTTATAAAGATGTGTTTAAGAGCATTTCTGGCTCTTGCCATCCTCACCACTGGCATCACTCAATTTCATGCGGATTGGACAGAAATGGGCTCTGGACTTCAGGAGTCAGGTGAGATTTCTTCTATTATTATAATACAAAGATTTACAAAGTATCATATTATATCAGATATTAAACATTTTCATTTTTCAGTTATAACGTTTTTTGTTTGTTTGTTTTTATAGCTTTGATTACTCTTGAACAATTATTTTCTTATTGTATTTGTACAGTTTCATAAACCGTGTTTAAGGTTAAGCTGCAGCTGCAGTACCGCATAGCACCGCAGGGGGCCGCCATACTCTCGTTTATAATCCTCACCTCACTTACAGCGTGAATATTAAACATGTTGTATGTTCATGTACAGAGTGAGCATAAATCCCTTCCATGACTAGTACAATAGTATCTTCTTTTTTTTTTGTTCTAGAAATGGTAATGTTGTGGCATAGTGTGTAGCACTGTCACCTTGCACGTACACAGTCGTTGGTTCGATTTCCACCTCAGGGTCTGTTTGCATGTACTTTGCATGTTCTCCCTGTGCTTGGTGGGTTTCCTCCGGATTCTCTGGTTTCATCCCACAGTCCAAAGACATGTAGATCAGGCTAATTGGCTTTCCCAAATTGGCTGTAGTGTGTGAATGATCATATGTGTGCGTGTGTGTGTGTGTGTGTGTGTGTGTGTGTGTGTGTGTGCGTGTGAGTGTGTGCGTGTGAGTGTGTGTGTGTGTGTGTGTGTGTGTGTGCGTGTGTGTGCCCTGCGATGGATTGATACCCTGTCTCATGCCTTAAGTCTCCTGGGATAACCCCCCACCCCCGCCGACCCTGTATACAGGATAAAGTGGTATAGATGAATGATGGTCTGCCTCGGGGTCTGTGTGCCCATAGTGTGTGAATGTGCGTGTGAATGTTGACTAAGGTTCTAAGATTAAAATAAATGTAATAAAAATCAGTATTGGCCTCCCTGGTCACTAGCTGGATTACAGAGGCTCCTAGATGGATGTAGGGAATACACTATGGAAAGGCCTACTGTACTGTATGTTTGTACTTGGCATAGGTTTTATGTGTATTATTCTCCTTTGTTTACTGATAACAGCTGTAAAATTATTATCAATTACCATATTTCTCTAAGTTTACTACTTCACAATTTTTGTTTGAAGATGTCCTGCCATCACTCGTCCAACATTAATAGAGAATAATTGCTTAAATGTAGTATTTTTTAGTGTTTTGATATATACAGGGAAAGTAATTACACTGTACTTTGCAGGGCCAGAAATTCCAGTTATGCCTTTAGGTTATGTATTTTTAACTTTTATTTTAAGAACTTGGAGGCAATATATCCAAATACTGTATATGAGGGACCAGTATTTTTCCTAGCTATGGGATTACAATCTAGATATACTGTATACCTCAGAAGTTCATGTTAAAGGACACATAAGTGTCTCTCTGACCATTTTTGTATCTGATACCTTCTTTCTGATAATCAGCTCAGAATCCTACACACTAAACTGTCGCTGCCTACTTAACCACCAAAATCACTAGAACTTGCAGGGAAAGTGATCTAAGTCACCGCTCATGTTAACCGATATGCTGTCGGTACTGTAGCTTCAGCCAAGAACTAACCACAGGCATGATGTTAACGCTCATGCGCTGACGTTTCTCACCATTTCAGAATGACATAATCTGGGTTGTCTTTAAATATCGTCCATTTGTAGAGAAAAGGGGGGGGGGAAATGAAGTTTGATTTTATAATAGAGCTTATGTTACAAGAAGTTCCCAAGGGCTCCATTTTAGCAGCTGCCCCGATGAACCGGGATAAGTGCGCCTCAAGATTGAGAGCAGCAGGTGAAATAGAGAACATTGTGGATTAAAATCATGGATCTACTCAAGCCTTTTCTTTCTTTCTTTTTGTTTTTTGGAGACTGGGTGGGAAATGGTGAATTGTATCATTCAGTAGGATGGAACGCTTTCTGTATTATTCATTGCCAATGGATTTAGGTGTCCTGTTTGGTTTTAAACGTCTTGTTAAATTAGTCTGCCGTTTACTGTAGGTCTCCACCTTAGCTGATTTGGCTGAAACTTTACAACATTCTTAGTGGCAAAATTTGTAATATTTATCATGCAGCTAAAATATAACCAATCAGCTGACGTGCGAGTATACTGTACAGTACAATATGTCTTTCTGTTCGGAGATGTTTTCATGAAATGTCACATGAACTGTCCAGTCGAGGTCACTGTTTTCCTAGCTGTCCCTGAATCACTTCAGATGCATACCAGAGAGTTTCTCAGGGATATTCATGTGAGTCAGCAGTTCTAGAGTTCACTATTGGAATTTCTTATGAAATTAGAGTGCATGTTATGATAAACGCTGTAATTGCTATAGATGCTATAATTTCTACAGACTTACACATTATATGGTGGATGCTCCAAATAAGTGATTAGATATAGATTAGATAGTCATTAGATATGGGCTTTCTTTAAAGAGATGGTAATTTAGCATTCTGTTAAGACGTCTCTAGCGTCAGCAACTGTACAGTATATTCAACAGTAAATTCAAGTCGTTTCATTTCTGAAACAGGAAAGTCTTCATGACAGAAGGATTTGCAGTTTCTGGTTTCTTGTAATGTAACAAGATATTATTCTTGTAATGTAACAAGTATTTTTGTCTTAATAACCTCATGAGACAGAATAAAGATAGGCTTGCTGGTAGCGGGAAGGAACAACCATAATGGAACTAAATTGCTTTTTGGATGATGCACAACATGAGATTTAACTATAAATGGAAATATACTATGGTGGGTTAGGAGGCATGAAACACTTTCGGTTATTGCAAATTCATTACACTGCCCTCAAAGATTATTTTCTGATAACAGTATTCCCCATTGTGTTTTATTCCATGCACCATATAGCATGTTTGTGGAAACCTGACTATTGAACCCAAAAGTGTTTGTTGAGCACACGAGTCCCCTTTGTGGTAGGTGGCGCGGTGGCATAGTGGTTACCACCTTCAGGGTCTGGGTTAAGTTCCCGCCTCGGGGTCTGTTTGCATGGAGTTTCTCTCAGTGCTTGGTGGATTTCCTTCGGGTTTTCCCGTTTCCTGTCCAAAGACATACAGATGAATTGGTGTTCCCAAATTATCTCTAGCGTGCGAATGCGAGTTGCTGACCAGAGGGCCTACTGTACCACAGTTGTGAAAAATGGTAATAAATACAATGGTCACCACTGGCCTTCATGGTCCTTAGTTGGACCCACAGAGGTTCCTAGAGGGATGGATGCATGGTGGATATAATAACTTCCACTCTTCAGGGAAGGCTTTCCACTAGATTTAGCCTCTTAGTTCCAAGGGAGAGTAATTATAATGAAGCACATATGGATGTGATGGTCAGTTATCCCATTGCATTGCATTTCATTGCATTTGGCAGATTCCCTTTTCCAGAGCAATTTACATTCTATTTCATATTAGCTCAAGCACCCACCACTGGCCATTTGGTACACTGTAAACTTTAAACACTGTAAACACTGAGCTACCCTTGACACCTGCAGTCCAGGTCAGTATGCTAGCCTTGGAACATATGGAACATATCTCACAGACTTTTGTGTTAAAGCAATCAGCATGTTTTTTCCTCGCTTATTACACCAACATTGCACTGTCATACTCATTATAGCTAAAACCAGCACTTGAGTAGCCTATATAATGTACTGTAATGACCGACCCCCAAATTGCACCTTCTAGAGAGTAAAGTCAGAGTCTATTTGTTCAGCTTTTAGCCAGCTTATCTTTTAATTTGTACTTTGAATGAAACTACTGGCTTGTTTGTGACTAAGTGGCACCCCATCATCCAGAGCCAGACACAAGGCACTGATATGACAGCAGGCGTAATTAATGCTGTCCCTGATTGATAACCATTATTCTGGTTTGCCGCCAGGATAGTACGTTTGGGCCAGGCCCTGCTGATTGTGCGTCTGGAGATCATTACTGTATGCTCGGACAAGCACAGGCTGTCTCAGATACAGACAGGGAGGCTGGAGCTAATCTGTTAAGAGTTATCTCTAGGCCCTGCATTGTTTCTTATCACACTGGTAGCCAAGGCATGAGGCATTCCAGCCATTTCAAATTGTCTGTAAAACACACGGCTGACCTGAATTGAATGAAAGGTTTGATCCATTGCCAGCAAATAAGGCGGAATTGACTGTGCAAAAAAGTGGTCAAGGATATGTCCTGTAATCTAGAAAATATGAAATGTTTCCCACCTGTGCTGTATGAATTACGTTTTTAGTTTGAAATGTACAAATGAACTTAAATGAACACTTACATGTCCAGGAGCGATCTAGCAGTTATCCAAAATGATAGGTGTACCTCAAGGCTGCATTTTAGGACCTTTTTTTGGTGGGAAATACAGAGCTAACAGTAATAAATATGTTATATAATTTTTTTTCACATAGGGGGAACCTACAGTACGGATCCTAAAAAAAGTGATTAGTGAATGATTAGTCAATAGGTCTTGTTTGACAGATGTGGGCCATTTAAAATAGATTTTTTTTTTTGTTGGTCCCATCTGGATTCAAGACCAACTATATTTTCCCCCAAATGTTATCTCATAAAGTGACAGATGTCTCTCATGAAGAGATTTAGCCCACCTGGAGGACCCCAGTACTACAAAAAAAACACACACACAGATAATTCAGGACGTCTCATCTCTTGGGTTTGTAAACCTTCTAGTTCCATGAACTGAATGTCTCAGTTCGATCTTTCCTGTCTTTAAGTTGTTGCCCTGACGCCAGTCACTCGGCTCTCAAAACGCTGCTCTTACCGGTGACAGGAATCTCCTCTTAAAGCGCTAGTGTCCTCCCAATTGAGCTTGTGTCCAGGCTCCAAGAACAACTCTTGGCAGTGCTTTAGTCTGCGGTTATGAGACAAGAGCCCTCCTGTTAGCACTGAAAAGAGACCCTGAGGGGGCAAAGCCTCCTTCTCTTGGCACTCTCTTGCTATCAAGGACCTCTTCTAGTGTCCCTACGCTTATGCTTGTACACCATGACGGTAAAGCAAAGGAAAATAAGTCAGATAAGAATCAGATTCTAAATAACTCTATGTTTACAAATGTTTACTTAATTGAATCAGGTCTGTTATAGAAAAAATATATCCACAGCCAGTGGTTTAAAGGCCTGACCTGCCTGCTTCCCGGGTGGCATTTTAAGGAGTAAGGCCTAAAGTTCATGCAAGAACAACCCTTCTCAAAAGGAAATTATATTTTCAGACCTTAATCTCAGCACTGAATTGCTGTCTCTCGTACTTGTTTGGATAATGAAAAGCAATTGCAGTTATTATTGGACTTCGGAAGAAATGTACAAAGCATATAGGAACAGTTCCTCATGCCAAACCCTGCTGTAAGTACGAACGAATCAAAATGAAAACCCTGGGGATGTGTCATAGACATGCTGTAATGTTGGAAAAGTCTGGCTCGGTTGTTAGGACCTGTAAAATTCCAGCATCCCCAGGGAGAACCGCCTCAATGCATGCGGGAGGTGTGTGCAGCCGTTCTTAACGGTGTGTCAACATCATTAGTCAAGTTCTATAAAAGTGCGTTACAAGCTTGTAGCTTTGCTTTTAAAAGGATGCTGTTCTAGTCACACTTGATCTGGATTTATCACAAGGGCTTTGGTCTATTTTTTATCACCATAGCAGTTTGGCAAACATTCATGAAAATATTTCTGCATTGTAAATCAAGTTTCCTGTTTGACTTTTTGCTCCTTTCGTTCCCCAACATATTTGAAGAACATATATCCACTTACATCTTTACCATAAAAACACATGCTTGTAAAACCATTTCAAGTTTCAAGATTTCTATAGGTATCTACTGGGCTTAGTTGATGATGCGCACGTCGGAGTAGAGCATAACGACCACTTTGGGGTTGTAATCTAACCCCACACAGAGATAAGCCCATAATGGGCACATTGAGATTTTTAAATAGTAGTGTGTGTGTGTTTGGCAATGTCTGCTAGACAAATCCATCAGTATGGAAACAATGTTCTGACAAAGTGAGGCTGGGGTTCAGGTAGATTTCTGTTTTAGTTTAAAATAAAAGCAAAAAAAAATCCTAGTTATGAATAAAGACACGTTTTTACAAGCTGCCATTGGTTGTACATTAACAAAGGTACTCTTTAAAGTTTTTAAACAATTCTATGAGGGGCATTCAAGTCAATTCTGCTATTCTGTTCTGCTATTCTGTACAATCATAAGTCCTGGACTGACTTGAACGCCCCTTGTATATTCAAAGTTACAGTTGAAGCTCACGGTCGAGGTCCTTATCCTCAACACTGGTCAAAACTGACTGAAAAATAAAACGCTTACAGGAGGTGGAAATGAGATTTCTTGGGTAAGTCGCTGGTGATCTGAAAGAGCCTGAGAGTTAAGGATGCCCCTTGTCCGCTCACGCTAGAGCCGTCTTAACTGATTGAGAACTTTGGATTAGACCCAAGTCCAGATGGAGACATTATTATCTGAAAATTGGCTTGGGAACATCTGCAGATGCACAAGGAGGGGCTGGAATCTGGGACAGAGAAGTATGTGCTGAATTGCTTAGCATATTACAACCACGAACAAAAACTGAGGAAAATATGAATGAATGTTGGCTGGACGAAAGAATGACTAATGAAATAACTTCCAGAACTTTTCACTTTTTTGCATTTACAAGTGTCCTGAATCATGTTGATTGGTTAGTGATGTAGGACCTATCAGATGCTTCCTGATTTTCTATATGGAACTGTTTTTTTTTTGTTGTTGTTGTTGTTTTTTGTTTTTTTGCGAAGGTGATGTAAGATATACAGGGTGGGCCATTTATATGGATACACCTTAATAAAATGGGAATGGTTGGTGATATTAACGTCCTGTTTGTGGCACATTAGTATATGTGAGGGAGCAAACTTTTCAAGATGGGTGGTGACCATGGTGGCCATTTGGAAGTCGGCCATCTTGGATCCAATTTTTGTTTTTTCAATAGGAAGAGGGTCATGTGACACATCCAACTTTTTGGGAATTTCACAAGAAATCCCTGTTGAACTTGATCCAAAATAAGATCCTCCTGGGATTGTGATTAGGCAGGTGTCCAGGAGACCTTTCGTCAATCTTGTCAGCATGTGGACGACCTGCGCGCTCAACACTCCTGGATTCATCCGCTCCTGGAATGCACATCTCGCTACTAATGATGTAGCCTGTGGTCAAAAAGCTGGGTCACAATCCACCTTAACATACCCTGCCCAGACTGACCTGAGCTGTCATCACACTCGAGTGGAAAGTATCTGCAGGGCAGCAAATCCGCCTGACCCGAGTCTAAAACTGTGTATTTTTGAAACTTCCAGAGGTCTGTCTCTGTTTTTCTTAATAAAGAGCGTGATTGCGCTGCATGCCACTGCATTTGACACGGTCCAGGTTGTCTCAAACCTTCCAGTACCAAAATTTTATCATTAGTTGTGGACATGTGTGTTGTGGTATTCAGCATTTATAGGCATAGACGTTTCCACAGAGGAGCTCCAGTAGAGGAGCCTGCTTAATCTCGCTGGCACACCCGATTTCCCCACAGAACAAGTGTATCATGTGAAATCTGGATAAATAGATTATTGACGGGGATAATGAGTGGGACGTTTCTGCCAGGACAGATTCCCCACCTCTCTCCCTGAGGAGCATTGTTAGTTTTCCATGACCATGTGTTTTCTAACATGAATCACAGTTTCCCAAAGGAATCCGGGAAAGAAACAAAAAGCTGTTTTCATATAGTATCCATGCTAATGTTGTAGCTATCTTGTTAAAAATGTCTAATGCAAATGTTTCTTAAAATTCAATTAGATTTTTAGTCTGAATGGTTCCCGCACTCTAGACATGGGTATGTGTAGTTTTGTAGCGTTAATAGACATGGAGACGGATGGAATTTTAATTTGGGGTACACTGCATGTCTGCTGATGATAAGTATATTTATTCTAAATGTTTTGTTTAAAACTATCATATTTTTACCTATTATAGGAAAGCATGATCTATAATATGTCACAACCATTACACATACCATTTTTGCCATGTCTGCTTTTGCAATTGAGGATTTATAATGCCTAAATTACTCTTAAAGTTAACAACAACTATTTACATTTTTTTTTGTCTAAATACCAAAAAAATAAAAAGATTTTTTTATTGAAATAATTCCAATATATCAATTTATTAATGTCCGCAAATTAAGTTAATTATTTAACTCCTCTAAAATCCCCAAAATGATTTGTCCAAATCACATGACCAGCATCACATGATTTGATCTGAATTTCAATGTGGTATAAGTTGTGAAAAGTGTTCTTTTTTATATGTATTTATATACTAACATTGTTTGTATTTTTATTTAAATACTAAAGTATTTTAAACTTTTTATTTACATTTTTTAAACATATTTATATATACAAATTCTATCTATAATAGTTCATTGCACTGCAAAAAAAATGCTATTGTATCTTACCAAGTAAAAATATTTTAAATATAGTTCTTAAAATAAGATTACAACAAACCAAATATGAAATTATTAAGCTTATTTCTAATCAAATTTCACAAAAAAATGTAAGCAAAAAAAAAATCCTTGTTCTATAGCTAGATCATTTTAAGTTTTAGGAATAAATTTCTTAAAAGAAGCTAATTTATCGGGGAACTGAACAAGAAATTAACCTACGATTTTACTGTATAATTTACTGTATTTGGTTTGTTGTACTCTTATTGAATGAAAATGTAGATAAATTGAATAATATTCAAGATATTTTCACTTTTTCACAATTATTTTTTTGCACCATGTCATTGAATATGTTAATTGAGAATCAACTATGTCATGTTATGGTTTACAGATTCTTCATGATTTTAATAGAATTATATGATTTTTTTAGCCAAGCTGAATAAAGAAAGTGTAGTGACAAGTTTATTACAGTACTTTTAATAGCGTTTGGTGTTTGATTTGATGTTATATCGTTTCTAGGTTTGATGGTGTAGAGTTTAGAGTGCATTTATATGGAAAATATTTAAGTAATACAAATTCAACAAAGTATTAACAGTATGATTGTTGCTGCTGTTAAGGAAATTAATCCCATCGTGTTACTGAATGACACTATACAGTATGTAGGCTACGTTACCGAGCACAGGGAAAAGAAAACCATCGCTAACTCGTTTGAATGAAATGGCACGTTGGCACTGCGATTGTGTAATGGGGGCCAATCCATGCAGGGGGAGGGGGGGGGGGTGGCTGGTCATTTTAGCACATGACACATGGTTGTCATGTTGCACGTACATCCAGAGCCGCTTTTCGTGTTAGTGGAAAGCCCACCAAGCATGGGGAGAACATGCAAACTCCAAGGCAGAAATCGAACCCTTCACTCTGGAGGTACAAGGCCACTTTGTATCTAATTAGTTAGAATTGTTAATGGTAATGTTTGTGACCAGGAGAAGGGAAATTTATTAACCTGAACCACTATTTGTTCTATTGAGAAAGATAATTGTTTTTGTTCTTTTTTTTTACTTATGGGAAGTATACCCCAAGGTACACAGTGACGCATATCTCTGTACTGTATATGAATTCTTTAAAAAAGAATTCTCAGAGCTAGGGAGAAAAAAACATCAGCACATAAAATGAACACTGGATCCCTGGCAGTTTAATAAATGTTCCACTTCTAAAAAAAAAAGAGAAAAAAAAAAAGAATTGTTACCCGAATGCACAATATATCAGAGTTCCCCCTGTCTCTTAGTGATTTATTATTATTAATTTCAAGACTTAACAGTGTTATTTCAATAGCATGCTCACATTACCTCTAGAAACCAGTCAGTATTAGGTGTATATATCCAGGTAAATCCTGGAGGCTTGTACCTCCTGTTGAGTTCTTCCTGTCTGTATTCAAGGTGATGAAAACTAGGCAGGAAATCATCAGTCTGCCATGATCAAGCCTTTTCACCAGACGCCGTCTGCTCCTTACTGCTGCAATGACAACATTATCTCAATCAGAGTGCACATTCAGACCTGTTTAATGGGTTTCTGGTTTCACAAAGTCTCAATGCTGTTTTTATGTAGAAGGCTACATTTGTTCGTTTTTGTTTGGGCCTATTAAGTGTCACGTAAGCAAGAGGCACAGCTTGATAAGCTACACCGTGAACTCACAGGTTCTCTGAAGGTACTACAAATTGTAAAAACAGCAGTGAGCCACAGTGTTATGGAGTTTGCATTTACTGTATAAAGAGTTAACACATTCCCATGAACTTTAACCTCTAGAAAGTGGGTTTGAAATCGGTTGACAATGCATTAAGACCTTTTTTAAATTTGTAATTAGTTATGCTCATGATTGGTGAGGTAAACATGAGGTGTTCTCTACCCGTTTATTATTAAACCCGCAAAGTAGCCTGATGTCAAACAGGAATTGAACCTTCGACCCTGCCTGAAGGTGCGAGGCCACAGTGCTAACCACTATGCCATCATGCACAGTGGTGTGTGTATATGTATATATGTATATAGTAGTTAACACTGTGACCTTGCAGTTCCAGGGTTGAGGGTTCAATTCCTACCTTGGGTCTGTGCATGGAGTTTGCATGTTCTCCCTGTGCATACTGTATATATAAACATTTTACAAAAATGCTTTATGTTGGTTTTTCCTCTGCCACCCGTATCCTTGACATCCCAATGATGTTCCAGAGTGCATGGTCAGCCTTGGTATATCTCCTCCTGAGGAAAGAACCTTGCACATGTGCCCAACTGTTGTAGCCACGAAGGGATTTTAACGTTTAACATTCCAGTTGGTAACATAAAGTTTTAACATTCTGTCACAGGATTACTATTCCACTTTTACATGTTTACTTAAGGTTTGCAGTTGTAGGTTGGAGGCCACATGCAGTATAATAAGTACATGTTGATGACCTGTTTGTGCTGTTAGTTCATTGTTCTTGAAAGTAGTTTATTCTCCTGCTGTAGTGAGCAGCTCTGGAAGTCTCTGTGTTCTTGCTGTCTATGCATAGTTGCTTCAGCTGAGTGGTGCAGGTAATAGATACTATCTCCACACCCTCTGGCTCTGTGATCTCTCTCTCATCACTATCCTGATATCACTAACACGGAGTCTGAGCAGCCATTGAACCTCTTGTAGCTCAGCTGGGACTCGGCCAAACCAGCCTTTAGGATGCATTAGCTGGCTAATGAAGAATAGAAAATAATAAATGTTAGCGAGCACTGCAGTGGATTAGAATTTCAGACGTGACATCTAGAATGGGAAACTATATGCGAGTTCAGCATCACTGCAACACGGTGCAATTAAATGTATAAACTGATAACCTCAAAACTAAACTTATAAATATTAAACTTGGAAGGCTGATTGTTGAGCAGTATGTTTCTATTTATTTATTTATTTATTTATTTATTTATTTATTATCAATTTGTTATTTAAAAAGCTTAATTATTCGGATACGCACATTAGGAAAGAAGACCTGGTGCCGAGAAGCTTTTATCCACAAAGTCTGGGCTAACATTAATAATCTGAATACATTGTGCTAAAAGAAATACAATTTAGTACATTCCATAATGAACCACAGTACTGTTCAGAGGCACTATAACTGAAAAATATAATAAACTTTATAGAGTATCGGGCACGTCAATTGGTACCAAGGTACTATGCTACTGTATGTGCCACGATACATCATAGTGTCCCACAGTGGCTATCTCAGTTCAGCAGGTATCTATTATGGGATGTTTTTTCATATCAGATACAGTATATTACTACGCCATTTGGAAAAGTTAGGATATCAGAAGCAATCGTCTTCCCCATAGCAACCTATAGCTGCGAGATTTGGATGATCGAGAACAGACAGTTGTGATGCTGGAAAAGACTGTTGCGCATCCTGTTGGCCGCAAGAATCACCAATAAAGATGTTCTAGAGCCCATCAAGCAAAAGACCTCACTGAAAGTTAAGAACATTACCATATTATTGAATGTAATATTTGAACATACCCTATGTTATTTAATTAAGGTTTAATACAAAACAATTGTACCATATACTGCACTACAGTATACTGTATAAATATTAGTCTTATGGTAGATAAACATGATAGAACCAACATGCTATAGTACCATTGTGCCAAAGTAGAACCATGTACCATAGTTTAGTTAATGTATTATATCGGCAAATAAATACCAAGGTAGTGTCAAAAATACTGTGGTAATATTTACCATACTAACTACTGTATACCACAGTAAAATGTCATATAGGGTACTAGTAATAAATGAAGTAAATCTACATAGCATGTGGAACATTATTAGCAATGAGAGGTAGCAAACAGACATTTAGACAATGTCAGCATGATATTCACTTTATGTCTCAATGACTTTATGTCTCTTGTAGCTTCACCCTTAATATACTATATACACTGTACCTAATATTCCTTTTGTATACAGGAGCTTTAGGCAAGTTCATGCTTGCTCGGTCCTTGAATGTATTCAGCCAGTAACACTACAAAAATTGTTGTTTATGTTGATTCATGGAATTGAAGTAGCTAAAAAAAAAAAAGAAAAAAAAAAGAAATCTGTAGCTTAAAAAAATCACACACTAAAATGCAGCATTTTTTAAGACCTAAACCGTTTTGTTTGTTGCAGCTTGACAGTGCATGCTAATTTACTACCAGCTAGCTTGCTAACCTATCTATCATTTGCACTGACATTTTTATTTATTTATTTGTATTCTTTTTTTTCCGCAATTATTATGGTAAACAGTATTTTCACAGGTCTAGTTATTGATCATTAGGTCACAGATAATAGAATTGCAAATAAACTTTTTTTTCTTTTGTGGCAAAAAATGTGAGCTAGCTTACTAGCAGTGATCTAGCTGGCTAGTTGTAGACTGTAGAACACGGATGCTTTTCTAAATAGTAAACTATACAGATAATCGTAAATTCAGGCACTGTTCGTAAGTAAAAGGTTTCTAAATATTTAATCGTCTTAGATGATTAAATGTTTATAGATAATTTAATGATTATCTGTTTAAAGATGAAAAAAAAAAAACAATTTGTTGCATTTTTGCCAGGCAATCTCTTTGTTAGTCAGTCTTTCTGTTCATGCATTAATAAGAACATTCTGGGAAATAATATACTGCACATGATACTACAGATACTCACAACAAACGTGTAGAAAAAAGTCAAAACATGAGAATATTATGTTGGTGTACTGCATATGTGGCGGGATTATCTGTATCACTGAAATAGTACTCAGGGGTGTATGCAGTGTCCACATGGCACTAAAGATCAAACTTCCTTTTCTTGTCAGCATTAATTATATGATAATAATGCACATTTTGCTCCTTTGATTAGGATGCATTACTGACAAAGACGTTCTAAAAGCAGTGAGTTGTGTGTTAAAGGTCTGATGTTTTAAAGTGTTTTTCAGGGAAAATAATCAAATCGGATGGTGGTATTAGGGTTTTTCTCAAACACGTGGCATCAAGATGGTGCAGCTTCTCTCTTTTTTCACCTGTCTTATTCTTTCACGTTGCTTTGAAACCTGCCGCAGTTGTCTGATCTGGCTGTGTATTTTCATTGTAAACTTGACTTCATCTTGATCCGCTTAAGCAAAAAGTGCAGGTATGCATAAGCTGAAAATAGGCAGGAGAACTTACTGTAGTTCTTGTCAGCATTGTGCATTATGAGATTTTTGCCTGATAATGTGAGTTCCCCTCCACTCAAGGGGTCTTGTAGGATTCTTTTCCATCGTCGCAGCCCACGATTTATGTGGACCTAAATGCCCGCCACACTGTCTGTCAGTAGACTTGAATGGATGAACACTGTGTATGATCCTCAACAGCTGTCCTCACTGACTGTTGCCAGCCCTCGGTCCTTGTGCTCACACTAAACACTACTTTTCCCCCTGTTTTAAAGTAAACATGGTCATTATTACGAACAGGTGTACATCAAGACCAAACAAACCATAAAGTGATGATGGTGATGAACATTTTGTTCCTGGGTCCAGCTCCAGCTCCACCACAACCCTGACCAGTTTTAAGCACTTACTGAAGATGAATGAATAAATGTGCTTTTGTTTTTTTAAATCTGCATTATATATGGGATATTTTTGTGCCTTGGCGAAGTGAGGTATAATTGTGAAAGGTGTTGTTAGACTGAATATGTTACAAAAAGCTGTAGCAAGTACAGTACTGTACATGTGATTATCATTTACTGTAGCTTGTGAGGCCCTTTGCTCATGACCCTATTTTTTCAGGTCTATAATTCTTGCAAATGCAAGAATGGGGGTGCTATCCTGGGAGTGCTATTTTGAGGGCATTTTGGCTTGCACTGTCGCTTTGCCCCTTCAGGGTTGAGATTCCTACCTTGGGTTTGTGTGCCTGGAGTTTGCATGTTCTCTCCGTGCTTGGTGGGTTTCCTCTGGGTTTTCCGGTTTCCTTCCACAGCCGAAAGACATTTAGCAGGTTAGGCCAAATGTCTAATTATATGATAATTAATCATATAATTCCTATTGGTGGTCCAGTGGTATGTTTCTCGCCTGCCATGCGGAAGGCTGAGTTCAATTTCTACCCTATGCCCAAACCCCAGCCACAGGATGCAGTGCCAGTTCCAAGCCCATATACTGTAAAAGAGAGAGTTGCATCAGGAAGTTGTAAAAACCTGCCGTTGTGCGGATCGGATGGTCCGTTGTGACGACCCCTTGATGGAGCAGCTGAAAGACCAACAACAACAAGGCTAACTGCTGTTCTAAAATTGTCGGGGTGTACCCCGCCCAAATTCTCCTGCGATAGGCTCCAGACACACCCTGTATAGGATAAAACGTATAGACGATAAATGAATTAATAAATTATTGAGGTTATGGGGTTCACCTCTCATCACACCATGTTTTGAACATGGAACATTTATTTCTGTGATTTCTTTGAGCGTTTAACAAAAAAAAAAATTATTGAGAAAATCTGTGTAAACAGGTATTACAAATGTGCATAATGGGATTCCATGGGATTATTGCTTCAATGCTCTGTGGCTGTTATAACTTTTAGATTTTATCCAGTAACAGAATGTTGTCAGACTGAACTATTGGTATAAACTGCAAAGAAAAGGGAAATAAAGAAACTTTGACTCTGCCATGCAAAAATATGACCCCATCTACATCTCAGTGGTCACGATCCAAGGTTGAGAACACAGGATAAACACTGAGCAGTGCAATAATTTACAAAAATGTCGATGTGAATGTTGACTGAAGTAGAGCCCTGGAAGATTAACTGAAAGATATGCGAGTGTGAGTCACCTCAATGTGTGTGCATGTGTTAATGAGAGAGAAGAAGCCAAAAGGCAAATTTTTAGGAACACTTGCCAGGCAGATGTCCAATCATGTGGCAGTGGGCTTGTTTGAGTTTTTTTTTTTTTTTTTCAGAAACTTAGAATGGAGTGAAAGCACAAAAAATAAAGAACATCTTGATCAGAGGAGAATGGCCAGAAAGGCTACAGTAACTTACAACTCTTTACAACAGCAGTGAAAAGACAAGCATCTCATAAAACACAACTTTGACATGGACGATCCAATATTCTAGGCATTGGTATTTTTAATAAACCAGCCAGCGAGTGTTCTGTATTATGATTGAGTAAGAGTTCTCATGGTAATTACGTCCCAGTGTCGTCTATACGCCTTCTATGTGTGCATGTACTGTATGTGCATAGATAAATGCACTCGTGGTATGCCGAGTATGAAGTGAAGTTGAGCTTTCAGCAGATTATCAGAGATCACTAACATGTGACAGGAGTTCTGCTTTCATGATGCTTCTAGCTGCTAGCTTGTAGCTGCTGCATGTGCCGGCTGAGAGTGATGAGTGAGCCGTGACTACATTACAGGCCTTGAGTGGCTAATCGGTGAGGCTTCTTTTCATCACCCAGCTGAAGTTAACATGGAATCCCTCTTAACCGAAATGCCACCCGAGACTACACACATCACACAATGAAGGCCGGGTTATGAGGAATGATATACAGCAGCTGTGCTGAAGCTTTCTGAGAGACCGGTTGAGGCAGAGGGAATTAACCTGTAAACCTGTGCAGTGAATTATGGCTGGTTTTGACCTCAGCAGCTTATGTAGATTTCTCTATAGATGTGTGTACTTACAGTACGTACTACAAGGCTTTCTTTTTCTCCTTACGTTTAATGACCAATAAGTCACAAATCGAACTCAATGGCAATGTTATGTTGTAAAATTAGAACCTTGCTCTTCAAACCGTTTGTGGGGTTTTTCATTTGGTATGATTTCTGAGAGGGTCCTTTGTTAGCTCTGCTGGAAAGTTACAAGATTAATAAAGTACTCCAAGGTCGCACTCAGCACAGCTGGATATGAATAAGGGATGGAAGGAAAATTCATTAGGGACCACCTCGCCATAATCCCTTCTGTGGCGTTTTTAGATTAGACGGAATATGAATTAACTCCAAGAGAAATTGCAAGAGCATGCGCTGATTCACTGCGAATTTGCACACGAGTTACGGTTGAGAGCAGAAATTGGCCCCAAGGGGGAAAAAAAGCATAGAAGTCTCTTTTATTCCAACATTTAGTAGGTTTTTGAAAATAAATAAATAAATTGAACAGTTTGCATATTTCAGAATACATTACAGATAATAGGAAATGACAGAGCATACAGCCACAGTGGACTAATGCAAAGTGGAATGGAATCACGGAACGATGAATGGACGATGAGACGAGGCCAATCAGCCTCTACTACTACGGTGTCAAAGTTCTCACTCTCTCATCGTCTATACCACTTTATCCTGTGTATCGGGTCGTGGGGGGCCTGGAGCCTATCCCAGGAAACTAAGGGTATAAGGCGGGGTACACCCTGGACAGGGTGCCAATCCATCAACAGACACAACGGGCAATTTGGGAACGCCAAATAGTCTAATATGCATGCTTTTGGACTGTGTGAGGAAACCGGAGTACCCGGAGGAAACTCAACAAGCACAGGGAGAACATGCACACTGCCACGAGGCGGGAATTGAACCCAGACTCTAGAAATGCAAGGCAAGAGTGCTACCCATTACTCCACCCTGACGCCTATGTTAAAGTTAATTTTAATTAATATTTTCCATAACAACAAGTGTTTTATTCCACATGTACCACTTCAATAACTCCATAATCATTTTTTATCACTTAATAAGTAATTTTATCACTTTACATTTATTGTTGTGAAACACCCATGAAATCATCCACCATCATCTCTTCTTTTCTGTACATTGAAGTCCGAGTCCTATACTGTATGTCCTGTATGTCTTATACATGACAACATTTTCCAGTATAGCTGTAGGACGCAAGTCTGGTTTTAGACTTCAGTCTGAATATAAAATGTTTTCTGTATTTTCAGTACATTTGTATTGAACTTGCTTTGGACACTGGTCTGATTCAGGGCTTTAGTGGATAAAAAAAGAGAGGTGAGTAAAGTATGAATTATGTGATGAAGTAGACCATGACGTCAACAATGTTAAGTGTTTCTTTGGGGGAAAAACAGAAATTTATTGTTAAACTGCAACATTAAAGGAATAAACATTAATTTATTAATGAAGTCCATTAATCGGCATTAAGATTATAAGTCAATGTAACACTGTATGGAAGATTTTTTTTTTATGTTTCGCCATCACCAGATTTATTTCATCGAATCGCATTGATACAAATGTTCATGTCATGAAAACTTTGTTGTTTGTCATTATTGGTTGCAGTGGCATTCAAACTTACCAATTTGAATGAGACAAAAAATAGGAGTATTATAAAAACCTGGCTAGCCCTGTGATAATAAAACACAGTTTTATTTTGTTGTTGTATGTTTGCACGCTTTAAAAATCCTTGTATATTCATGTCGTCAAACTGTAACTGATGAACTGGATGACACAAGATAAAGTGATTGGTCACAATAGACCATGTAAATGCTGATTAATCAACGCAACAAAGAATACACTAAGATTGAATCTGGTAAAACAACATAAATAACCAGAGGACAGGTTATAAGCAGTTCTAGGAATGACTTTAGATCATTTTAAAGCTGTGTTAACGGTTATGGTTATGGTACCTCAGGAGGTTAAGACTCTGGATTACTCATCAGAAGGTCGGCAGGTCAAGTTGCCCCTGTTGCCAATTGAGCAAGCCCTTAACCCTGTCTGCGCCAAGGGGTTTATGCCTCATGGTTGACCCTGTGCGTCCTATAGACTGTACTATAATGTATATGTGACAAATAACCGCTAATGTTTAAAGTCACCGTCTGATCATTGTGGTTCCTAGATGGATGGATGGATGGATGGATGGAGGGATAGTTAACTTGTGTGACACTGGTAAAGTAAGGGCTTAGCCGTGCTTGAAGCAAGCCCTTAATTCAACTACTGTAGGTGTATTCTTGAATATAAATTGTTCTATGGTTTGATAATGTGCATATGAAGAATCATGTTTAGCCATGGTTTTTCCTTTTATGGGTTCTTTGTGTAGTAAATCACAGAGGGCATGCTTTCCAACCAACCACTTTAATCAAATCTCTCAAAGTAAGAATGCTGATGTAGGATCAGAGTTTGTCTTTCATCTTTAGAAATACTACTCCATGTGCACTAAGAACAGATTCCCGTGTTCCTTATAGACCCAGATGTGACCTGCTGTTCCCTAATGTTGCTATTTCCCTGCTGTCATGTTCTGTGTTAGAGTGTTCACTGTTTTTATTTTTTGTATTATTCATGACATTACATGTTCTGTTGGGCTTCTGTTTCTCAGAATGATATAATGTTTCATCTGGAGTAGGTGAAAGTTTAAATTAAAGGGAAAGTTGTAATGTATTAGCTATTACAATGCCCAACCCCCAAAAAGTTGAAAAATCACCAGTAAAAACCAGAGCTATACAGTGGAACCTTGGATTACGAGCATAATTTCATTCAGGAAGTGGGCTCGTATTCCAAAACACTCGTAAACCAAATCAAATATTCCCATAAGAAATAATGAAAACTCAAATAATTCGTTCCACCGGCCAAAAAAATAAAAATAAATACAGAAAAATAATTAATACAATATATAAAGTAAACATAAAACAAATTAACCTGCACTTTAACTTTAAAAGAAAGTTAAAATAAATCCCAACAGATAAGTGTTTCCGTTGTGTTGTGCACGCAGGCGCCGTGTATTTGTGTGTGTGTGTGTGTGTGTGTGTGTGTGTGTGTGTGTGTGTGTGGAATTAGCCCCTTCCTTCGCCTCGTCTTACACAGTAAAAAAACTTGGTACTCGTAAACCAAGACATGCTCGTTTTTCAAGTCAAAATGTATTAAAAATCTTTGCTCATCTTACGGAACACTCGTAAACCGAGTTACTCGCAATCCAAGGTTCCACTGTATTTAATAGTGAAAGTAACAGAACTATACAGCTGTGTGTCCATTAGAAACCACTTGTTATAGTGAGACTAATCGGAAAAAAAGATTCAGTTTGCTTGGGAGCATAAATAATGGAATTTGGAGCAATGGAAAAAGGTCATGTGATCTGATGAGCCCAGATCGACTCTATTCCAAAGTGATGAACGCGTCAGGGTAAGAAGGGAAGCGATGCTTCCATCATGCATGATGTCCACTGTACAAGCCTCTGGAGGCAGTGTTATGATCTGGGGTTTCTTCAGTTGGTCAGGTCTAAGCTCAGCAACGAGGCAAAAAATGAAGTCAGCTGACGACCTGAATGTCCCGAATGACCAGATTATCACTTCTATGGAGTGTTTCTTCCTTATTGGCAGAGCTTGAAATGTGAAAGAGTGGTTCTGGGGGTATGAGGAGTATCATGTTTTTTTCACATATGAACTGGACACCACATTGTGTACTGTAATCCAAGCTAAAGGTGATTAAATGAAATCTTAGAATGTCTGACAGGCATTGTATTATAAAAACAGACATTTGTAACAGATGACAGATTGATTTGGCCTTCATGGTCAACTTTTAAATGTCATGTTGAAAATGTTAGCGAGGTTAAATCTGAATAATTTATCTGTAGCACAGTACTGTTATTCTTATGTTATTGAGCATGGTGGCTCAGTGGTTAGCATTGTTGCCTTGCACCTTCAGGGTCCAGGTTCGATTCCCTTCGGGTGCTCCAGTTTCCTCCTACAGTCAAAAGACATGTAGATTAGGCTGATTGGCATTAATAAATTTATCAAAGATTTATTGGCACCCTGTGCGAGGGTATACCCTGCCCTGCCTCGTGCCCTTACCTAGAACCTGTTTACAGTTTTTTTAATATTGCTGTTGATTGATGAACGGTTGTTGGTTGCATTTTTCACAGAGGACGTGAAGGAGCGTTTGAATCCTTTCACCCGAAAGGTGGACTTACTGAGGCTCGTGTCAAGTCTCGTATCACAGAGTAACAACGTGTCTCTGTTCAAGGATAGTGAGGGATGCCCGGTTCTGAACATCGGCCTCTACTCGACCCTGACTCTGCCGACGAGACAAGCTTTTGGCCAGAGGTCTGTCCATCAATCTTGAACGTTTGCTGTGCTGCTGATACGTCGATCATTGCTTTCAAATTGAGTTTAGCTTAAATTCCAGTATACCTACATGTTATATATAAATAAATAAAATAATTGCCACCCCACTAAGATGGAGCAGTTAACACGATTTTAATACTGAGCATATTAACCATATGTATGTGGGGTGTTCAAGTCAAACTGGGACTTGTGATTGCATTTCTCATAAATGAAGGCGTAAAACTGAGTGTCATTTACCTTGCTCAAATACATTTCGACATCAGTGTTTCAGAAAACGTTGTACCTTGATGGTGTCCAAGCACTAGTGAAACACTGGGATTAGTGCATTAGTATAACAGGGGATTATATAGAGAAATAAAAGCTTGTTTTTTCCCCTCCTAACCGAGATGTGTTATTCTGCACAATGCAAAGTCCCGGTTTGGCTTGAACACCCCATCATTCTCCAGCTTTGATATTCTGATATGTGTGTGTGTGTGTGTGTGTGTGTTGGTGCAGTTTTACAGATGAGTTCAGTATACTCCTTCAGCTGCGCAGTTCTCAGGGTGTGGACCGCAGCATCCTCACTATTCTGGATTTCTACAACGAGGTGACGCTTCAGATTCGCCTCAAACCCTCAGGTTTCACCTTCATCACCGCCATTCAGCAGGACTACGAGTGAGTCTGAGAGTGGGATGGTCGTTTTTATAGGGGACATATGCAAAACATGCAGACTAAAATTGGGAACACAAAACTGCATTACTGAAATAGCGAGCGAACAGTTCGAAAAGAGGCGGTCGGCTGGCGTCACGTGGTTCGGAGGAAACACGTGATAGCTTTTGGCCCTCCCAGCTGAGTGGTAGTAGTAGCCTTAATGTGGGAGCCCCCTAGTGACAGGGAGGAATTGGACACGACTAAATCAAGGAAAAATCCAAAGAAAAAAAAAAGAATAGGCGGTGTGGATAATGGGTGGCTGTCTTCTTACAGAAAACTTTACCATATTAGTGATCAATGTCAATGTTTTTCTTTATTTAATATTAAATAACAAATATTAATCGTTAGTCTTTACAGTGCAAGTAAAGTGCTCAGGAGGTTAAGACTCTGGGTTACCCATCAGAAGGTCAGCAGTTCAAGGTACCTCTCGAACCACTTGATCCACTCCAGCTTCATCATGTTGCCCCTATTGCCACTTGAGCAAGCCCTTAACCCTGTCTGCTCCAGGAGGTATGCATCATGGCTGACCCTGTGCTCTGTCCCACCAACTTCCTACCTGGGTGACTGTACTATAATGTACAGACAAATAACCACTAACATTTAAAGCCACTCTCTGATCATTGCGGTTCATAGATGGATGAATGGATGGATACAGTATACTGAAATACAGTATACACATGCACACATTATTGCCATTTACAAAGCAATCAGAATGTTAATTCAATTAATGATTTGATGATTACATTTCATTAATGTAAAATAAATTAGCCTCAGCTGTGTTTTAGGAATGTTCTTCATAATTCTGTAGACTGGGCAAGAAAAAAAAATCGGCCACAGCATCTACTTCATACTACAGTGTGCATTTTAACCTATGACCTTTGGGGTTTCTTTTGAGCTTTATTCCACTAAGGTAAAAAATAATGGAAATTAAATCCCTTTGTTAACGGTGATATTAGAAAACATGGTCTGTATGCTGAGATGGAGATCGCCGGTTGTTTGTCCAGAGTGCGTTGTTGTTGCTTCCGCAGGTTTTTAGTGGCAGGCCTGTCTGACTCGCAGTGGCACTGGGTCTCAGTAGGAGCCTCGTTGGGGTATCTGGAGATCTATGTGAACTGTGCGCTGGTGGAGAAAGTCAGATGGACCTTTCCATACTTGGGGGTCCCTACAGACGGTCTGCTGATGGTCGGGGGAATCCTACAGGGCTACGAGACACCTTTTGAGGTTGTTTAAAAAAAATTTTTATGTTTTTTATTCAGGCTGAACTCAGAGCAATGCAATACATTTGTCATTTACTGCATAGACTTATGCAAGAATATAGAGTAAAAGTTAAAGCTGTTCCAACATGTTAAGGTTTTCATGATGCAGTTTCAACAGTTGCATGACTTTCTAGTCTTGTTTACTATTAACTTATTACACAGAGACTGGTAAGGAAAACAAAAACATAGCATAATGATTAAAAGCAAATTAGGATCGGGCAAAATCAAATTAGATTTAAATAAACAAAAACGAGAAGAGTAACGCTAAATAGTTTCCTGCTGTGTATTAAATTCAGCAGTGGATCGTCTGGATCTATAATTAAAACCAGAAAGCCCTATACGATTTTTATAAGAAACATGAAATGTTTTTTTTTTCAGGACTGTAACGGAAAAAAACTAAAATATATGCTCCAGCGATAGAAAGGTTTTGTGTTCTGGAATCTGCATGACTTTTGGCCATTTGCACGAAAGAGAAGGTCTTGTTTGAAAGACGAAACATGATCGCTTCTGTCCCATGTGAATTCTACTT
Source organism: Clarias magur (assembly GCA_013621035.1). NCBI lineage: Eukaryota > Metazoa > Chordata > Actinopteri > Siluriformes > Clariidae > Clarias > Clarias magur. Next base: position 515,919 of record QNUK01000121.1, read on the forward strand.
TCATTCAAAAAGTGTTCATCTCTTCTTTGCAGAATCTGTTACTTTTTTGCTCGTGTGAGTTTCTTTGCAGCTTTGCGTCAGCCACGTTTTCATCAAATATTACAATGATCTCTAGTTATGTGACTACTGTACATGAACTACTGTAACCATGGTTAGCTAGGAGTAGCTTGGCGGTTAAGGCTTTGGTCTACGGTTAGGAATGTCCCAGGTTCAATTCCCACAACCACCAGTTGGGCCCTTGAGCAAATCCCTTACCCCTCAACTACTCAGATGTATAATGAGATAAAAATGAGTCACTCAGGATAAGAGTGCCTGCCAAATGCCTAAATTTAAATGTTAGCACTGACTCTTGCACCTCCAGCGTTCGGTTCGATTGCTTATTTTCCCCGTACTTGGTGGGTTTCCTTCAGTTTCCTTCCTTCCACAGCTTAAAGGCATGCAGATTAGGTTAATTGGCGTTCCCAAATTGCCCAGAGTGTGTGTATGTGCCCTGCGATGTATTGGCACCCTGTCCAGGGTGTACCCCGCCTCACCCCCTAAGACTCCTGGGATAGGCTCCAGGCTTCCCGGGACCCTGTACACAGAATTAACGGTATAAGCAATGAATGAATTAATGCAAATTGTTTATCTTAATAAATATCTGAATAATCATTACAACATTTAGGCATTAAATGCTAATACATTTTAGATTGTAATTCTTTGTGATGTAAAATATAAACCAAAGACATCTTTAAGCTCTGTCTTGAGCATGTGTGATTCTATTTCAAGATATTCTAATTTCAAGGCTGTTCCACATATTACAGCCTGAACCCTAATGACAATGTGTTTGCAGTCCAAGCAGCCACAGGGACAGATGCTCGGATATACTGTAAGCTTTGGCCAGTGCTTATGCCTGTTTATAAGTAAATATTAGAAATGCTTTTTCAATCGTTGCTAATTTCATCTCCATAGGGTGAAATCAGGCAGATGATGGTTATCATGGGCGACGGCAGAGCTGCTAAAAATCATTGCCGACGCCATCAGCCGGTGTGTGGAGCCCCGGTGGACTCATGGTTCTCCAAAACGTCTCACAAAACACAGGTACAAAAACAACGTTAAATAATGTAGAATAAATGAAAGAATTGGAACAAATGTTTAATGCAACAAGTGCCTAAAGATACAACTTAAAAATAAGTTGTTTACTTCGGCTAAAAACACCTTCTCACTGAAACCCCTCCAGACGCCATCACTGTCCTCAACCAGCCTGACGGAAAACCCAATTATCTCTGCGGAGTTCTTCAGTGGCAGGATGGATCCGCTCATTCCGACCATAATTCAAAATCCCAGGCCTGAAACCGAGGAAGCAGACATGTTGGTAAGTCCGTTTCTGAATTACAGCACACCCGAAACATTAACATGCTCACTCGAGCATTTCATAGGCTTGTTCTATTCGTCCAAACGGATGCAGCCCTTATGGGATATGTGTGAATGAGCTTCAGGGATGACTTTGGAAGTCTGGAAATGGTGATGACCCTGACATCTGATTTGTCCACATGTACCTGGTGGAGGGGGCTGAGGTTAATGCTCATCTTGTGAGCGCTATAGTGATAAACGTTCCATCTGGAGGACAAAGAGGATGCTCACTTGGAGACGCTTAGATACTCAAAATGTTACTTCTTTGTATTAAGTTAGACTGAGAGTTCTGCCATACAGAAAGACAGACAGACATGTACATGGGCATCAACCTGAAATTAGGGCTGTAGCTATCGAATATTTTAGTAATCGAGTATTCTACCAAAAATGTCATCGATTAATCGGATAAAATGTGCATTTGCTTAATTAAACAGCAATGTAAAATACAGTGGAACCTTGGATTACGAGCATAATTTGTTCCGAAAGCGGTCTCGTATTCCAAAACATTCGTAAATCAAATCAAATCTTCCCATAAGAAATAATGAAAACTCAAATAATTAATTCCACAGCCCAAAAAAATAAATACAGAAAAATAATTTATACAATATATAAAGTAAAAATAAAACAAATTAACCTGCACTTTACCTTGAAAAAAAGTTAAAATAAATCCCAACAGATAAGTGTTTCCATTTGTGCACGCAGTCACCGTGTATTTGTGTGTGTATGTGTGTGAGTGTGTGTGTGTGTGTGTGTGGAATTAGCCCCTTCCCTCGCCTCGTCTTACACAGTAAAACTCCTCCTCCCTCCCCCCACCTCGCTTTTTAAGTTTCACAACAAACACACACACAATGGAAACACTGTTTTAACAGGAAAAAAATTAATCTCTCTAATGACATTTACGTGAGCGGATGCGTCAGACTAACGGAATCACTGCTATAAAGTAAAAAACAAAACAAAACAAATGAACCACCTTACCTTTGAAACGAATCACGACAGAGCACAGTTTCTGTGTAGAGCAGAGTGTGTGTGTCTGTGTGAAGCCGGGGAGGGGGGGTGTAAAGGCGAGAGTGTGTGTGTCGGTGTGTGTGTGTCGGTGTCAAAAAACTCGGCACTTGTAAACCAAGACATGCTCGTTTTTCAAGTCAGAATGTATTAAAAATCATTGCTCGTCTTGCGGAACACTCGTAAACCGAGTTACTCGCAATCCGAGGTTCCACTGTATATAAAAAAAACAGATTAATTGGTTTTTGTTTTAGAAAAATCTACTTTTATGTTTTAAATGCATACAGCATTTGATCGAAAATAAACATTGTCATTATTCACAATACAAGGGATAGCTTAAAGTTGACTGAGATGAATTAAGTGCCTTGCAGTGCCATACATTCTTATTTTAAAGCCTTTTCTCAGATGCAAAAACTAAAGTTTAAGTATTAAAAAAACTAGGGCACACTTTAAAATATATTTTTATCGCTCCCTTCCCATTTTGCAGCCTGCAACAGAACGCTCCCTCAAATCAATACACAGCTAACTGTTTGCGTCTCCTTCCGCTTTGTTGGTGACGTAAGCACTTCTTCTTCGTCTGTGTTTAACTGGCGACTTTCATCCGGAAGCGCGCGGTGTCACGCCAAACAAATAATTGCACAAAAACATAATGCAAGATTTTAAAATTAATTAAAAGATTGAATTACTCAAGGAATCTTTTTAGCCCTACCTGAAATAATAATAATAATAGTAATAATAGTAATAATAATAATAATAATATCACTTTAATATTACATTAAAGCTCATCAGATTATGTTTAGCTTTCACCTTTAAACTATTTATACAATTTTTCCCCCGTCAGTGATGGGTACTTACACTAGTGTTTACTGTTTCTCATGAATACTATACAGTATGAGTGAGAGCGCTCTCTCTCTCTCTCACTCTCTGTATACGCGTGTGGTTCGACTCTAAGGTGAAACAAGTTTAACAGTTCTGACTGCAGTTTTCCACAAAAAGGTCTCATTACATGGAGTGCCGTTGCTCTCTGTAGGAGTGAAGTTCTAAATGTTTGCTTTTCAAACCTCTTTACAGTCCACACATGTGTTTATTGAAGGGTATAAAACAGCGCCCTAGCGAGTGGAGCGAGTTAGCATCAGATTCAACAGAATCACAAAGTATGCTCAAGGACTGGTCATAAAATTGTTTTTTAAACTGTTATACAGATGTTCCCAGTTTATACAACAACATCAGATTGGAAACATTCCCTCTGAACGTTGGGGAATTCTTGCTGACATCAGCTCAAAAGCATCTATACAGTTATATGTTCATTACAGTCAGGTGTTTGACTCCAGTCCAAATCTGCAAGTCATGGTTACATTGCAGAGGGTTTTAATTATACTGTGCCTGAAGTCATACACTTTATAATGCAAATAAAGAAAAAAAAAGAAAAAGCAAAACGAATGGTGCTTCTTAGGCCACATACAGTAGTGATTAAGGAACAGAGAACAGCTGAGATGTCCTGTGTGTTACAGTGCTTTTACATGGAATGTGTTGTATACTGAATTCTGATCAATGATACTATATGTGATGATTGAATTTCCATGACAGAAAAAATACCTAATGTGCTCATCTAATTAATTTTGATATTCAAGGAGCATTAAAGTCAAACCAGACTGAGCAGAATAACAGAAAGTGCTTATGAAGGTAAAAACTCCCTTTACTTCTTTATATAATCCCCTGTTACACTAATGCACTTATCCCAGTGTTTCACTAATGCTTTTATACTATCAAGGCAGAAAGTTTTCAGAATTGGACTTCCTACTTCATGTCTGAAACGCCAACCTCCCAGGAACTCCTTATAAAATCTACTGAGCATGGTACATAAATAAACGTGGGGAAAAAAAATTCCATCTTGAAAAAAATATGCAAGGCAAAAAAAAGCTAACATGACATGAATTAAAATAATTTTTTTTGTTCGAAGATTTCGCGAGATCTCGCAAAAAGTTTGTAATACCGATCCAGTCCAGCAAGGGTCAGTAATGAGTCTAAAAGCTGGCTGTCAACCGGGAAAAAATTAAGGAAGAAGAAGCATATGGGGGAGGGGGGAAGATAATACTCGGATTAGAGTTACATGTGCATGGTTAAACAGGCATGGAGAGAATTACTAAGTAGCTGAGTTTTACTTCCAGCTTGGCCTAAAATATAAACCCATTCAGTTTGTACTCAGAGCACGCCCTTTCTGTATTTTGATGCTGGAAATACGAGTCACGTGGTCTCAATTTCTTTTCCTCCCATGTCCCATTTTTTTTCTTTCTCCTGTTTTTCCCCTCGCGTCTCATGTCCAATTTTTTTTTCCCCAGATTTTTTTTCCCCTCTCATTTTTTTTTCCTTTAATAAAATTCCCCCCCTCCCCCCCCCCTCGTCAATGTCCCTTAGAAATCAATGAACTGCTACAGTGAAAATTAAATCTTATTACTGCATGCAACAAAAAAACATTTTGAACTTCGGAAAAAAAAGACGCTTGGTTGAAGGTTACTTTCAAATAAAATACTCAATGTCTATTTGTCCACCTCGTATTTACGAAATAAAAAGCAGAACTTAAATTATCCACCTGCAGCAGACCAAAAATGCATCATCCTTTTATCGTGTGTACTGGAGCGTGCAGTCAGCGGGCAACGAAAAAAAAAAAGATTTGGTCAGAGCTCGGAGAAAGATTCATATATTTATTATCATTATTATCAGTCATGACATCATATTAACATGAGACAATAATTTAAACTTTAATTGGTGACTGAGTTTTCCGAATGGTGGAGTTTTGCCAAGGGAATTTCATTATCATTATTTATTTTCCAAAGCCACAGGGAGCCGCAGCAGAGGAATGAAAGAGCCACATGCGGCTCCGGAGCCGCATGTTGCCGACACCTGATTTAAACCATCAATGCTCATAAACATACTCGTGTAGAATTGGGTAGGAAAATGCTTTTATACAGTACATACACAAATAGAAAAAAACATTGAAGTGTGTCACTGAGTCATATAAGAGATAAAGTCACTGACTACTTGAAAACATTGCAGATGTTTGTTTTTTTTCTCTCCATAATTTAGTCATGTCCAATTCCTCCCCGTCACTAGGGGGCTCCACATTAAGGCTACTACTACGACGCAGCCGGGAGGTCCGAAGACTATCACGTGTTTCCTCCGAACCACGTGACGCCATCCGACTGCCTCTTTTTGAACTGCTCGCTCATGCACCGTTGGGGGCGGCGTAACACACTTGGAGGACAGTTGGCTATCCGTGAGCTTACAGATGTCTCTGATTGACTGTAGAGCCGTGATTAATGTGGGAGCACTAATTACCTCTCATCCCTCCCCTCTGAGAGAGCTCAGCCAATCAGCCCTCTCTAGACCTCCGGCTACGAGAGGTTACAGCATCGGTGATGGAACTCGCGGTCTCCGGATGATAGGGCGAGCATTTTACCACTGCGCCACTCGGAGGCCCCAACATTGCAGATGTTTTAAAGAATGAATGATGGTATAAGAATGATGGAACAGTGGCACAGCTTGTACAGTATGTTTGGCCAGGAGTCACTTTTTATTCATCTTTCATTCAATTTCTTAGTCCTGGTCAGGATCACAGGTTGATTTGGGTGTTATGTGGGAATATACACTGGCTTGGATGCGAGTCCATCACAGGGTGTCATGAACACACTCACACATTCACACCTATGGGCAGTTTATTGTTACCAGTTTACCTATCAGTATGTTCTTAGGAGGGAACAGAGGGGCAACACATGAATAAGAAGCAAAAACACTACAGTAACATACCAGACGAACGAACCAGAAACCATGAAGTTGTAAACTAAATTTTGATTTTATAGAATCCCAATGTAATCTTTAAATAAATATATAAACCTTTCATAAAACCCTCATATAATAAAGATGTCTGGATCCAAAGTCGGACTCAGTTAGTTATGTATAATATCATGGAAATGCCCTTTTCCTATAGACTTTTTTTTTTGTGTAACATTTTCACCTTTAACAAAGGTGAAGTTCGACTCCCCATTTTCTAAAGCAGAATAAATTTAGCAGAGGACAGGGAACTGGGAGTTTTGTCCAGCTCCAGTTTCATATCAGACTTTTCCAACTCACTGTGCCTTGGCAGCGCTTGTCTATCATCAGTGTATTCTGCTTTAACAGACTGGAGTCCTGTTATTATCATCTCTCAGCTGTAATTTAATGCCTGAAAATAAACCAGGTATCATAAATGTGCACACCAGAGAAGAAAAGGCGTCTTTTTTTTTAACAGTCTTTTCCCACACTTCAACCAATACACACATGTAGACATGCACTCTCAAGTTCTCAATCATTACTGCACTGTTTCCAAAGGCAGCACTGAAGCATTGTGGCTTCCTATTTAGTGTGTGGAAAGTGGAGCTCTTAATAAAGTTGAAAGTGTTTCTTTTTTCTTTTCTTTTTTTCCCCCCTCCCTGACCACCAAAAAGAGCTGCTAGACCTCAGAGACAGAGCTCCACAGAGCTCTCAGGCAACAAAACCTTCCTCTGTAATGCAGCTCCCAGATTTGGCTCCGTTACTGAAGCAGCCCTCACTGCTAATCGTTTCTGCTTCAACAACCTCATGGCCGTGATGCATCGTAGATTTTTGCTTCTGAGGACTTGAATAAAACCCTCTTATTGGTAGCATATTGTTGGGATGATTTCTGATATGTGAGTCAGCCACTTTTTCTTCAAGATTTTCACAAATTTCCTATTTGCTGACGGACAGTACCAGCCAGCTCATTCCTATCTGAGTGTATTGTTGGGATCTGTATAGAGGACAGTGATGCGCATTCATCCTACTCTCATAATACCAATTTTGTCCATTGGCTTCCAGCTACATGTAACATGTACACCAATCAGCCATAACATTATGCAGTCAATGCAAAACATTATGCCCAGTATTGTTTAGGTTTCCCCTTGTGCTGCCTAGGCAGGTCGGACCCCTTGAGTTCAGTTCAAGTTTCCAAGTTCCTTATTCTTCGCATATCCCAGCTTGTTAGTAGGCTCGGGTCAGAGCACGGGATCAGACATTAGACGGTGCCCCTGGAGCAGACAGAGTTAAGGGCCTTGCTCAACGGCCCAAACAGGTCGACCCTGGGGGGAGTTTGTGCTCGAACCACTGACCTTCCGATCAGTAACTCAGAACCTTAAAACGTTAAGTCACTACCGCCATTTTCACATGACTTCACAAGACCTCTGTGGTGTGCTGTGGTGTCTGGCACCAGGATGTTAACAGTGGATCCTTTGGGTGCTGTGGTTTACGGGGTGCATTCCATGGTTAAGGGGGTTACGGGGTGCATCCCATGGTTGTTCAATGGGATTGGCACCTAAGGAGTTTGGAAGCCGGGTGGGTAGCCCTGGGCTCTTTTCCTGCTGGGCCTCATGTACTAGTTCTAATGTCTTTCTCTCATGATCAGCACTGACTTTTTTCAGCAGGTTGTGCTACATTGGCTTTTCTGTGGTTTGGACCAGACAGGCATAGATGAGCCGTGGGTGCCCATGATCCTGTCACCAGTTTTCTGGTATATAATTGATAATCACTGTTAATGAGTTTATATTATGGCTGATGATGTAGCAACGGAAATGTCAGGATTCAAACTTGTTCATGTGTTAGCACAAACAGGTTTGGTTGACCATTTCTGGATTAACAAAAAGTCATAATGACAAATTCTTCCCATTTCACAACTGTATTTCCACCTCCTGGATTTAGTCTGAGCTTAGGGATTATAAAGTGACCGTTTATAAAGTAGAAGTAAGGAAATAGTTTTATACAATAATTACTTTGTTTTTCAAATCATGTTCAGTGTAATGAACATTATTAAGATATCCTAGTTCACACCTCATTTCAAGACCCTTGTTCAGCCTTCACCATCACTAACGCCTGACCAGTATATGGTCTGACCATATACAGTGGTCTAATGATTTAATTCTCTGCATTAATTCTCTGAACTTTCCTTCAGCGCTAGTTTCCTAGCAGTATGTGACCCACCTGTATGGGGGTACTGTGGGTTAAGCCTTGATTTCCTGAAGCCTGGCTGTCTGGGTGTGTTGGGCTTGGGCCGGGTCCTGGTGTGGGTGTATATGGGAGGTTCCAGCCCTTGTGAGAGAGGACGAGAGCAGGAGAGAGTACGGCACTCCTTTATGAACTGATGCAGCGTGGGTCCACTGTCAGCATGCGTTTCCGTGTTTGGCTTGGATTCTGCCTTATTCTGGGAATATTTCAAAAGGGACAGCATGTGAATGGACAAGGGAAAGCTGTGGTAGGCCTTTTTGTAATTTTTTTTTTTAATTGTCAGTCATTTTGATGTTGTAAGCATGTGCAATTGGTGATTTGATGGATACTTTATTATTGGTCCTCTGAATCTGGATGTATGATTTACCTGTTCTGAGTAAATCATTTTGAGAATTTGTTGTTTTTGAGTTCAGTCCAGGATTTCTATGACTTGAAACCACAAGTTCATGTTTGTGTACCTTTCTACTTAATGTATATTAAATGACTACACAAATATACCCTAGGCCCCCGGACCAGGTGGTCTGTAGCCTACAGGGCTTCTTCTGTGCAACTTTCTTAAACAGAATGACTGGATGCATGAATTGAATTTTGCATAAATGTAACTATTAACAAGAAGAAATTTATTTCAGATGCCAGATTTTGCCAGATAGGTTCATCAGTCAATTGTCCCTATTGTCCCAATGTCCCTATTTCAAATAGTAGCAATGTTTTGTATAATTTTGCTTTCACCTGTTCATGAATGGCCAAACTTGGAACTGAATGACAAAATGTATGATTGGTTAAAAAAGACAAGTTTGAAAGCTGTGGGATTATGTATTAAAACTCAAACCATGATTCTGCAATGCAAATTCAATGCAAAATTCTGGCTGTACTCCAAACAAGATAACAACATAAAAACCCACATATGTTTTACAATTGTAAGTCGATGTCTGCGATTATGTTTTGTCTATCCACAGATCAATACAAAGTAATTATTCAAATTATACATTATGACACATTATTATGTAATACATCATTTGTTCATGGCCAATAATTATAAATCCATAATCCAATTCATAAACCCTCAACGTAGACCGTAAACTATTATGTTCAGTTATTCCTATACTCCATACGCTCAGTATGTACTGTATGTACATAATTTCTTACAGTCTTGTCACTCCTGCTGTCTGGTCTTAAACAAATGTCTGTTGGAGATCTACCTACCTTTCTCTTGGTGAGAATAAATCAAGAAGGTCCTTCCTTGCTGTCCGGTGAACAGAATGCAAATAGTAACCGGCTCTGGGACTTGAGCGTTTGGTTCTCAGTGTGGTCGTCTATCATTGGTCAGTTATGCTGTGACTGGGGTGTACTAATGTCCTAGAGTAAAAGAGGACCATATGACCTGGTCCATCAGGTAGCCTTCTGCTAGAACAATGAATTTCCCTTGTTCTTGTATGAACATTATTCTTCTTACAATACATCTTTTAAACCAGATCAGATGAGGCACCTGGGAATCTTGACCTTGACATCCAATCACAGTCTACTGTGTGCTTGAGAAAATACGATTGCTCACTAATCCTTGTCTACATTCAAAGCTACCACTAACATCTGATCAGCTGTTTTTTATTAAAAGGTGTTGGTTGTGCTTTACTTCTACTTGAGCCAACAACAACTCTGCACCAGCAGCCAAAAATCTGACTCATAGCCCAAAGTTGGTGAAGCAATAAATTGGTTAACCATGTCACCTCTGAGAGGAGTGTTTCATCTAATGATGCCACTTTGTGGAGTGATGTGCGTGATTGCTTTCAGTCTGAGGCCTGCCCAGAGACCTGGGTTAATGAAGCTTGGAGTCATGCATATACCAGTTATCAGAGTGTAGGAGACCATGTTTGCTGCAAAACCAATAGTCCAAGAGGGTGGAGCTGACCCAGATGCAACTCCTCCTATAATTCTAACCCCTAAAACAGGCATGTGACCATGCAACATGCAACAACTAGCACACCTTTTTAGAAACACTAGAGGTGTCTGCATCTCCTGGACTTTGAAGTCTGCAGCAAAAGGTACCTGGAGTGTGGACCTTTTTTATTTATTAAATATTTACTTATATTATGTGCTGAGAGTAGGTGGTATGGTGGGTTAATAATGAGCATTGTCACCTCACAGCTTGAGGGTTGGAGGTTTTAGTCTTTGTGTGTGAAGTTTGCATGCTCTCCCTATGTTTGTGGGGGTCCCATAGTCCAAAGACATGCAGTGTAGGGTAAGCTGATTGGCATTCGGGTTGTACCCCGCCTTGTGCCTCAAGTTCCCTGGGATAGGCTCCCTTCAGTCTCAGACATAAAGGTACCAAATTGTACTTTTTCTTGTTGTTGAGGTAGCTCAATCAAGGGTACGTCTTCAGTGACCCCTGATGTAACTCTAAAGCTATACTCAATCAGCTAATTAAATGTACATCACATACAGTATAGATCTAACAGCTTATAGATACATACAGTACGTATCATACATAATGTGTACAGTACCATAATTTAAAGATACCAACTGAGAGACAGTTTGAAATCTGATTCCTGACTTCTGATTCCTTATACCTTTAGGGGTAGTGGGTCAAGTCAAGACATGCTGGAGGCTTGAGGGCAACATAATGCAGAGTGGGATTTGTTAATCATTTGTGTTTGTTTATAGGATCCTCTTAACTTCATTCCCTTTGAAGAGATGGACCCTCCATCCCAGACTGGCAACTTCCAGCCGACTGATGGTTTTCGAATACTGGATGAATCCAAGAGGCAGAAATCCCCTCAGGTCACACCATACACCAGGAATAAAGGCAACACTGAGAACCAATCCCAGTTTACCACTGTGAAATTCGCAAAGGAGGATCTTCTCTCACACAAACGACAAACAGATCAGGATATCATCGACCTGGATTCCTCAACTGGTAGCAGGCGTGTAAATAAGAACCATGTGCAAGAACAGTTCCTTGACCTAAACCTGACAGAAGAGAACCTGTTGCCTTCAGGGACATACATCACCTCTGGATCTGTCACGCAGGGCCAAGCGTCCAAGGACTTCCTAAGCCGGAAAGGCCAGAAAAAACCTGAGACCCATCAAGACAGATCGACACACCAAAGCAGGACAAGGAGTTCAGCTAAACATGGAGATGTGATCACAGGATCTGATGGCAAGAGGTATCGAATGCTGCGAGGACCTCCGGGACCTGCTGGGCATCCAGGGAAAACAGTGAGTCATACCGTAGCATGAAAACCACACAGAGCTGATGATAAATAATTAGAACCACATTGGAATTGCTAGGTTCTTGCGTGGTTCATATGTGTTAAAACTCAAGGGGGGCTCCTCTGCCAGCTACAAGTAAAAGAGAACTGATTTAGCTGTTACATAAAGTGTATCAAAACTAAAACAAGCAAGAATTAGTTTTTTCACTGGGTGATTGAATTGGTACAGTATCAGTCAAAAGTTTGGACACAAGTTTGGATTTATTTTTTACATTCTGGAACAACAATGGATTTTTTTTTTTTTTTAATGAAATAACATATTATGTCATTAGATAATTAAGTAACAACAACAGCCAGTTGTTATTTAAAGACACAAAGGTCACCTGTTCTGGAACAGTTCTTGCAAGAACAGTATTGTCAAGTTCATTTGCATTACATATCAAGCACTTTGATGAAACTGGCTCTTATGAGAACCATCTCAGGAAAGCCGTTGCATTTACATTTACGCATTTGGCATCTAATCAATTGAGGGTTAAGGGCCTTGCTCAAGGGCCCAACAGTGGCAACTTGCTGGTGCTGGACTTTGAACCTGGGACCTTCCGATCAGAAGTCCAACACCATAGCCACTGAGCTACACATCATCCCACGTGATGAAGGCTTTACAGAGCATAAGTAACAGACACCTGAATTTCAGCTGTTCAAAGGAGATTATCGCGTATGTCGTCATTGTTTTACAATGTTGAAAGAAATAAAAAATTAGGAATGACCATGGAATTAGAAGGCGCGACCAAACTGTTGGCTGGAACTATATATGTAAAGCGTATGTTACCTTTTGAAGAATTATAATATCTGCGGTTTGCCTGTTTGCCTGTTTGTCAGTGAACTATGCATTTATTAAAATTTTATTAAAAATTGATCACTAATCAGTAAACTTTTACGGCTAATTTGTTCCTAGCAACATCACTGATAAGCGAACTTTCTATTGTTGCGTTAAATGGACTGGCATAATTTTTAGCATGTTTTGACTCGCTTTAAGATGTTTTGATAGCCAAAAGAATACAGCCGCAAGTGATTACATCTGCGATTTTTGAAAATTACGGAAATTCAAAAAAATATATAGTTTTATAGGTTTATAGCTATAAAAACAATACTAACACTTATTTCTGACATTGTGTAGTAAGTTATTATTATTTTTATTATTGCCTGTTGGCGAAGATACATTTATACATGTTTTTGGCCCTTTGGAGAATCCATTAGCCAAACAGTTTCTATGTAGAATCACATATTACAAGGTTCTCTTTCTTTTTAACTTTTAGTAAAGCAAACAAAGAAAATTTTTAGTGACCTGTTCATCAAGTTAACGAACATCATTTATGTTGTTGTTTTAGGGTTGTGCCGGGACCAGAGGATATGTTGGATATAAGGGAGACAAGGTGAGCAAGAACATCTATGAGGTGAAATCATGTACTTCAGAGCCTGTATCTGTACCTACATACATAATTTCAAGTTACTGACACTTCATCACAAATTTGAGGTACTTGTATTTACAGAAAAGTGGTGTTGAATTCTAGTCCAAGTTCAAATGTTGAGCACTGTTGCCTCACACCTCGAAGGTTAGGGGTTAAATTTATGCCTGGTGGGTTTGCTCCGGGTACTCTGGTTTCCTTTCACAGTTCATAGATCAGTTGTCTAGATTGGTGTATTCAAATTGCCCATGCAGTGTGATTGAGTGTGTGCTACCTTCTACCCTAAGTTCCTTGGTACAGGCTACAAGGTCCCGAAACCCCAGGATAAGTGGTATAGATGAAAGATGGATAAATAATGGATTTATAACCATCATTTCTGAAAGTAGTCTCCAGTGTCTGGGAGTAAGTTTTCACACATGAGAGTTTTATTTATTTTTTTTAGATTGAATACAACACTTCAGGACTAGGCTTCAGGGTAGCAACATCACCATGTCGTTGATTTGTTTTCATAGTCGCATGCCACCAAGTGTTTAATTGCTTGTGCTGTGTCAGAACTACCCCTTTAGTCCCAAGACTGAAAATTATGTATTAAAAATAAGCAGTAGAAAATTTGAAACTTCTTACCCTCCGAAACTGAGTTCAGTTAAACAGGCTACGTTCACATTACAATCCACAAAGCTTAATTCAGAATTTTTGGTAAAATTAGATTTGATTGTCATAACGGGTTCACATTCATAATTACTTCGTAAATATCTGACTCTATTGTGGATGTGTCTGTACTCTGACATGTCTTTCGTTTCGCCATCTGTGTTAAAACACGCCATATTTGTGCGAGCACTCATTCAATTAAAAAATTGGATTTTACCAAACCTAGACTTGCGATTTTGCTTTGGAAGATGGCAAGCAGTGAGTTGGCTGTATTTGTTGAGATCCAGATGAAGGAAGAAAGGCAGACGACTTGCTTCAGCTGTTCAACACCCTGTGTAAAAAATTTCAACTGAGTCAGAGTGACAGACGAGTGAAACACCGCAACGATGACCAGTACCTAAGGACCTATGCACTCAGACATCGTTATGAACTGCCACACAGCTGCAGGCCCGTTTACGAGATATGAGTGGTACTAGGGTTTCCAGACAAACCATTCGCAACCGACTCCACCGCTTTGGCTTGAATGCCAGATGACCGTTGAAGGTGACTCCACTGACACGAAGACACCGCCGTGAACGTTTGCAGTGGGCACAAGACCATGTGACCTGGACAATGCAGCAGTGGTCTACCGTCCTGTTCACTGATGAGTGTCGGGTCACCGTGGCTGGAGAAGGTGAGGTGAGCGATACACTGAGGTCAACATGGTCCCCAGGGTTTGCTTCGGTGGAGGAGGTGTAACAGTCTGGGCAGGCATCACCAGTCAGCGCAAAACAGATTTGGTTATTGTAGATGGCTCAGTCACTGCACGTTCTTACCTCAGAGACATCATAGAACCCATCATCATCGCCCAATTCCGCCTGCACACCCCCAACTTTCTGTTCATGGATGATAATGCTCCACCACATCGTGGCAGAATTGTCACAGCTCGACTTCAGGAAGGTGGAGTGCCTCATATGGTATGGCCATCAATGTCCCCTGACCTAAACCCCATAGAGCACGTCCAGTTGTGGGACCAGTTGAAGCAGAGACTGGATGATCGTACCCCACCCCCATGTGACCTGGCAGAACTGCGTGTAGCACTTGTGGAAGAGTTGAACGCATTGCCTCAGAACAACATCATGAGGCTAGTGAGGAGCATGAGACATCGCTGTCAAGCTGTCATTGTGGCAAATGGTAGAAACACAAGCTGCTGACATTGTCAATTTTTGTTATTTGGGGCTTTTCTTGTTATTGTCAAAATTTGGGGGTAATAAATATTAAACTAATGAAAATGGTGTTTCTTCTAATACATTATTTGTAATATCAAAGGGAACTTTTACTTATTTCATTCAAATTCAGGGCAAATAGGAAAAGCACTCATGTACAGTAAATAACAATATGCCTAACTTATTGTGAGTAGTGTAATTGGTTAATACATACATTTTTTAAAGAATTTAGTTCAATTTAGCTCAATATATGTAACATTCAAAACTTTTTTGGAAGCATCAAAGTATATGTACTTGCAATGTAAATTGTGACAGTATATAAATATATGAACTGTTATTGTTCTATTTCAAAGGGATCTCTAGGGGAAAGAGGGCGAGATGGTCCGAGGGGTAACCCAGGTCCTCCAGGACCGGCAGGATTACCCTCGCTCTACCTATGGCGCAACACACAGGAGGAATGGGCCTCATTCGTGGTATGGCTCCATTCTTTCATTCCCTTATTGTCTTTCCATAACCTGTGAAATGTGATAGCACTGGTGAGTGAGGGCTGCCAGCCAGGTCTAGTGTTAGACAGCGGCACCAGCTCCAGAAAGTTTCCCAGTCTAACTTTTTTTGCCCTAAAGGTACCGCCCTATGAGCACAACAACAGAATGACCGAGTCATGGCTGCATCCCTGCTGGATTCTATTTCTGACTGTAAATTTAAACTTTTGCCCAGACCGCAAGTCTGACTTCTAGATAGATGCCTGTAATTGGAAACAGTGGTGCAATTTTTCGGATTGTGTAAGTCTTGTGTGCTTGTGTCAGGTCTTGTTGATTCTTCGTTGTTGAAAAGCTCAGTGGGAAAGGAGTAACAAAAGAATTTCACCAATCATCCATCAGTCAAGGTATGATAATGATTGACTCCATTACTGTGGTGCCAACCGCCCACCCCACCTGATTTTCACCTGCATTTAATATTTGGGTCCAGACTTTTTTTTTTTTTTAGTTTTTTTTTTCCCCCTGACAGTCATCATTTGCTTATAAATAACTAGGTTTAAGGACATTAAAGATATTCTAATGTTATACTAATATACTATTATAGTAGTGGCCTCGCGCCCCCAGGGTTCGATTCCTGCCTTGGGTTTGCGTGGAGTTTACATTTTCTCCTTGTGCTAGATGGGTTTCCTCAGGGTACTGCAAAGACAGGCTGATTAGAATTCCCAAACTGTCTGTAGTGTGTATGTGTGAGTGTGCCCTGGGATGAATTGGCACCCTGTCCAAGATGTACCCTGTCTTGTGCCCACTCGGATCGACACCAGATTTCCCGCGACCCTGTACAGGATAAGCAATATAGAAAATAAACGAAAATCAATAAAGAAAGATAACATACTTTTCTTATTCTTATAATATTTACAAATTTTGGACGATGCAACTTTCTGTCGAATATGTGACCTGTAGAATATTTAACATATTTCAAAGGGATGATAAATGTGTTCAGGGAACATAATTTAGTGAAACTAAAATCTGAGTGCATTCTTCATAACCCCTCAATGGATGGCTCGTTTAAAATTAACTTTCAGGCCTAAGATTTTGAATGAATTTACATACTCAAGCAAAACGTATGAACAAATAAATGAATCAACAGCATGGCCAAAAGTATGTGAACACCTGACCATTAACATCCCATTCCAAAACCGCATGCATTAATATGCTGTTATAATTAGCCCGACTGTTCCGCGGAGGTTTTGCACTGGGGTTTGGAGTGTGACTGTGGAGATTTGTGTTTATTCAACAACAAGGGCATTAGTGAGGTCAGAAACTGTTGGCGGATGAGGAAGTCTGGGGTGCAATCAGTGGTGAGCAAAGTACACAAATGCTGTGCTTCAGAAAAGTACAGCAACATGAAGCAAAATATTACTTAATAAACGTAGATCCTAGGTCCTTCATTAACATTTAACAACAGAAATCCTTACCTTCAAGTTCGCTTAAGTATTAAAAGCATTGAGTTGTTGTTGTAGGATGCAGTAGAGGGTAAATAAAATGTATACACTAATAAAACTACATATACATGAAAACTGTCCTTAATATGCTTAGGACTTATTCGCTTCTTCTCTGGTGTTTAATTGCGGCTCACAAACCAAGTTGGTGCATACTGCCACCTGCTGTATCGGAGGGTGTAAAAATGCAAGCATCCCGAGAGCTAAGCACAAAAACTATTTGAACGCTGGCCAGCAATGGGGAGTCTCCCCAGTTCTCTCTTAATCACCTTCCACCTCTGGATGAATTTGATATTCCAGTTTATCCTAAAGATATTCGTCAGTGTTAGGTCTGTAGGTCAGGGCTCTGTTCTCAGCTACTCGAGTTCTTCTGCTTCAATCTGGCTGGCAAACCATGTCTTCATGGAGCTCGTTTTGTGCACTTTGTCTTGCTGGCATAGCCTCAGTTAATTCAAGTGTGTAGAAAATCTATAGAATTAACATCTAAACATTCTGTAAAATTGTACAGAATTTGTGCTAGAAGATAGAGGGAGGCATAAGTTAATTTTTTTTTAATGGTCAGGTGTCCATATATTTTTGGCCATACAGTATATTTAAAATTTTTGTTCTGTGTATACTCATTATGATAAATGCCATATCAGTAAGAAACAGAGACCACCCCAATCATGTCATCGCCTCTAATGATCGTTAAGTTTGGTTAGTCTGTACATAGTCTGTATGCATCTTTCTTTTCCCAGTGGTACCTTACGATTTGATTATTTATATGAAGGGTTGATTGCTCGGGAATGATAATGGCTTCAATATGCCTCACAAGTATTGTATATTTGTCCAGAAAATAACAAAACTCAGGACGGTTATGGTAATGGTAGGTCTGCTTGTTTTCGTTTTAAGAACATGCTTTTGGCAAAGATCGGTGTATCCGTGTAACTGCCTGTGTAATTGTCATTTCCTGCATGACGTCATCTTTGTATCATGCAGGCTTTTCCAGTGAGTAAAAAAATCATATTGGGAAAATTTACTACTAAAAACAAGAATGCATTGTAAATAGTCTCTATGGTTCAGATGCAGATGTATTTATTCCCTGTGATCAGGTTCTTACATCCTGTGTCGAGACATATCGTATATGAATATGTGTACGCATGTTGATTTGTGCACTGAATGCACGGCTATTAGGCTGATTTGAAAGCGTAGTCCACCCACAAGCGCGGAGTCCACAGTGTGGAGTTTACTCAGAGCTCTCTTTCTGAAAGGCTGCAGTGTTGAAGATCTTGACAGACGTGTACGTAGATCTTCTCCCAGCCCCTCTGGGTGAGCTAACGGCATGGTCTGGTTCTCCTGGCAGCTCTGAGGCTCACCTTCACCAGGTCGAGCTGAACCCAAGCCAAGACAAACGGTGTAGAGTGCGGAGGCAGCCTGGGTGGTTTAATGAGTTTAATGTGACTCTGTGTGGACTATGTGTGTCTCAGTGGATGTGCCTCCGCTGTCCTCGGTCTGATATTTAATCAGGCATGTGGATCCTGCACACCTGAGATTTAAAAACTCAGATGGTGGTACGCCTGGAGTACGTCAGTGTGACTAGAACATCCGGTTCTACACGGCGGACGAGAGCATGTGAATTTAACAAGATCGTAAAACTATACAGTACCTCAGGGAAAAACACCTCCCCTACATCAGGTTTGTCTGTCTTGCAGAGAACTTCGTATTACCATTTCCTGATTTCAGCATGGCCCGTAAGTAACCACAAGCACTAAATTTTCCTCTTATGATAATTCCTTCATCTTGTGAATTCAACAATCATCGTCTACAGAGAGAGGCGGGGCCTCCTGGGCCAATGGGGGAAACGGGAAGGCCAGGACCACTTGTGAGTATACAGTACACGTGCGGACAAGGGAATATACACAGTCCACATACATACATACAAAGTGTGTGAATCATGCAAATAAACTTCACTACTAAGACAACTTAATAACCCTCACTGTACATTAAAATGCTGTTTTAAGCTCAACATGGCTTAAGACAATAACCAGTGTTATCCAAAAGAGGATGGTTCATTCATTAGGGATCTAAACCTCCATCCAGAGAAACTGGAGGCTAGTCTACGTGAAGAGAGCAGAAATCTCCAGCCAGATTTCTTCTCTCTTCACAAGTAGACTAGCCTCCAATTTCTTCAGATAAGTGTGTGTGTACAAACAAAAATAGTGAGGAAAAATTTATTCCTGGCATTCAGGGCTTATAAACCCAACTAGATTGTTCCCTTATTGTGACCTCATAGAGCAATATTCCCTCCATCAGGTTGTTGCTCAGCTCTGCTGTTCTGTTATGGGGTGTGGCTCAGCAATAGGTAATTTCCATAAACATTAAAATGATTTATTTGGAGGAATTTGGAGAATAAAGCATTATCTGTTGCCTCGCACCTCCAGGGTCTGGGTTCGATTCGATTCCTTGTGCATAGTTGGTTTCCCCTCCCAGATTGCCCGTAGTGTGTGAGTGAGTGTGTATGTGTGTGTGCCCTTTGATGCATTGGCACCCCGTCCAGGGTGTCCCCCGCCTTGTGCCTTAAGACTCCTGGTATAGGCTCCAGGCCTCCCATGCGACCCTGTATACAAGATAAAGCGGTATAGGCGATGAGGGAGTGGAGCATTAATACAAACACACACTTTGGGGGAACTTTGAGTCCGAATCAGATTTAATCGATTGTTCTGCATTAATCTGTCTTGAAGGGGATACCAGGAGATGCAGGAGAGAGGGGACCTCCAGGTCGGCATGGTGACATGGTACACAATCTCAATCTATCATTCCCGTGTTCATCATGCTAGAATTATATTATATTATACATAGCTGTATTTGGAGTTTTTTTTTTCATTATTATTTCTGTCTTACTGTATATCTTCTTTTGTTTAGGCTGCCATTATGTACTGTTTGATATACCGATATTGAGATGATAGAATTAGCTATTGTAAGGTAATAGCATGTAAGCTATCAGGCATAAAATGCATATCATAGATTAAAAAAAATTTTTTTAAAAAGAAACAAGTTGTTTATGGTAATATGATAAGGACAGGTCAAATGAACTGACTGTATTCTATGAGAATGTAAAATGGAGTAATTATTATATCATATCATATCATATCATATTATATTATATTATGTTATATTAACAGTGGTATCATGATATAGGTGATTTTGCAATGCAAAATAAACAGCAGCAGATTACAGTAAGTGTGTAATTAGTCTGTCAGTAGTGCAGAATAACTACTATTTCTTGTAATTGCAGGATGCAATTTTAAGATTTGTATGGATCACAAATGATTTTAAAGCATTTTATCCAGTTTGTAATCATGCATAATAATGGAGCTATAATGGAATTGTGAAGTAATTATATTTCTACTCGTTTTCTACACCCCACCCTTTTCCGACAGGGCGACTCTGGGCCAAAGGGAGTGCGTGGTCGAGCAGGGACTTCAGGACGAGATGGAGAGAACGGGCTGCGTGGACAACCAGGTCCTCCAGGGACACCTGGCCTGCAGGTGAGGAGAATCAAACACACAATGCCTATAAGACCATATGAACCATACAGTACATACAGTACCTTAAACATGGTGTGTTTTCATAACGTCTCATGTTAAACTGATAAAACCTGACATGATAATGTGTTCAATGTGAACCAAATCACTATCGGTTCATGACGGAATCATTCCAGTTACTGTACATGTTTCCTGTCTGATTCTGATATAAGGGGCTTTGGGGGTATAAAGGAGAATCTGCGTCCCCTGGAGACAAAGGAGAGCAGGTACGTTACTGTATATTTCATTCCATGTTTGCCTTGCATTCTCCTGCCAACTTTCTTTATTCTGTGGAATGTTTTCATTTGTGGGAACTTTAGGGTTTTCCAGGAATTCCAGGGCCCAAGGGGGACAGAGGCAGCATTGGAGTAAAGGTACAATTATGATTTTGTAATATGCATTTGTAAATTAACAGTAAGTTAATTTTGAATGCAAATGATAATTATATAGCGTCTGAGATATATATTTCTGTTAAATCTGAAAGGAACATGCAAAACATTTTTCCCTACAAAGACACACTAAAATGAATAACATTACAGAAGAATATTTGCATCCCTGTAAAGAAAGCAACATATTACATGACATGACAGAAAGAAAGAAAAAATCAATCATGTAGACTTTTGTATAGGGTTTTGCATGAAAATAGAAAGGAGCGAGTGTGATGAAGTTACCAAAAGAACTCATATTCTCCAGCACGCTCAGTAAAACCTAACAGCTGTTTTATGTACACTGTGCAAAAGTCTTGGGAACATCCAAACAATGATGCGTTTGAAAACATTTCTACTTTAAAAGAAACTGCTATAAAAAGCACTAAGTAATAACATAAACAATAAACAGTCAATATTTGGTGTGGAAACTCTTTGCTGGAACATAAGCGGTAGTGTCCGATACAGATGTGTGCAGTATTCTAAGTAAAACAGCTGTTAGGTTTTACTGAGCATGTTGGAGAATATGAGTTCTTTTGGTAACTTCGTCACACTCGCTCCTTTCTATTTTCATGCAGAACCCAGGAATCTACATTATTGATTTTTTTTTCCCCATCTGAAAACTGATCTGTCATGTAATATGTCGCTTTCTTTACAGGCATGCAAATATTCTTCTGTAATGTTATTTATTCATTAATTTTAGTGTATCTTTGTAGGAAAGGTCTTGTACAGTACATAATAATGCAGACATAATAAACTTATAAAATCTGTACTTTTGCACAATACTGTATATGTAAGAAGTATTATCTCTTATGCTACCCATAATAACGCATGTTAATGCGTCATCATTTTTACAAATTTTCCAAAACCACATATTTTTTCATAAAACATCTTTTGCTAGATAATTCTATTTAGTTTTTTTTCCTGTCCAATTTGTTTCCAGAGGACAATTTTGTATTATTATTTTGGGTGGGTGGCATGGTGGCTTAGTGGTTACCATTGTTGCTTTGCACCTCCAAGAGAATTTGTGTGATTATGAGGACGCTTTGATGGCCATCCTTGCTAAAGATTCTTGCAGCCCGTCTCTTGAATTTATTGATATTTTCCTGTGTATACTGCCACCCAGTATACGGATTCCTGAGTTTCAACAGCAGTGATCAGGCAGTCAGTCTTCTACTGCCACCCTGTGGACTAGAAGAGTAGCAGCTTTGCACATTCTGTATGAATAAAGATTATGAACCAGGCTTTGGATCATTACAGATCATACAGCCATTACCTTTTAAGAGAAAATAATTAATACTTTAATAAATATCATACTTACATGACTTACCATGGCTTTGTGTTTGTGACTCATGTTCTATCTCAGGGTTCTAAAGGAGAAGTTGGGTTAACAGGCCCTGTTGGTCCTCCAGTAAGTAAATCTAAGATTGTTGTTCACTTCCATATTTCATCAGAGAATAGAGACAGTTTGTCAAATAGAAAATATTAACTACTTACAACAAAATACTTAAACCGAATGGGTTTATTTTAAAAAATAAATAAAAAGAAATCATCCCTCGCCTCCAAGTGACGCAGTGGTAAAGTGCTCGCCCTATCATCCGGAAATCGCGAGTTCGATTCCCAGGTGATGCTGTAACCTCTCGCAGCCAGAGGTCTAGAGAGAGCTGATTGGTCGAGGGGAGGGATGAGAGGTACTTAGTGCTCCCACATTAATCACGGCTCTACAGCCAATCAGTGGCGTCTGTGAGCTCACGCAAACGGAAGGAGCGGATAGCGCTGTCCTCCGAGTGTGTTACTCTGCCCCCAACGGTGCGTGAGCGAGCAGTTCGAAAAGATGTGGTTGGCTGGCGTCACGTGGTTCGGAGGAAACATGTGATAGCCTTCGGCCCACCTGACTGACTGGTAGTAGTACCCTTAATGTGGGAGCCCACTAGTGACGGGGAGGAATTGGACACAACTAAATTAGGGAGAAAATTGGGGAATTTCTCCCTCCCAAAAAAATCATCCCTCAATTTCTAGAATTCACTCTCTGCCTACATACATACATATATCCATCCATTTGTCCCCAGATCTGTCCCTCTAAGCAGCCATTCATCTGTCCATCCAATTGTCCACATGTGCAGCCTTCCATATCCTCTTCTAGCTATCCATCCATTTTATTTCTTCCTTCCATGCATTACTCCACCTATTCAACTATTCAACATTTATCCTTCAATTCATCAATCTCTGCTTCCATCCATCCATTCATTAACCCAGACCTCCATCTACTATCCAACTAACCAGCCATCCAGCCATCTACTAGCAGTTCACCCTTCAGTTGTTTTTCCCTCTCTCATTCCAACTATCCATCCATTCATCCTGTATCTGCTCATTTGGTCATCCGTCTCTGTATACATCTCTTCATCCATTCACTTATCCATGTGTTTGTCCATTCAGCCTTTCACATCTTCCACTAGACATACATCCATTTTTATTTATGCATCCTTTTGTTCAATTAACCATTCACCCAGATATCCTTCCATGCATCCATGTGTTTCCATCCAGTCATCAATCCAGATCATAATTTACTATCCAGCTATGCAAACATCAATTCATGTTTTATCATTTTATCCATACATGCATCAATTACTTCATCCATTCATTGCTACAGCCCAATATACATATCCTCTTCCATATCCATTTATTTTATTTATGCATCCATTCAACCTTCTATCCATTTATTCTTTCATTCATCTATACTTATTCATTCATCAACTCAGACCTTCATCTACTATCCATCTAACCAGCCATCCAGCCATGCAACCATTAATTCATCTACCATAATTTTCCATCCATTAGTTGTTTTCCTTGTCTCTCCATCCATCAATCTACACCCTGAACATCCCACTGCAGATTTAGTCTACCTCTCCTCTTATAATGGCCTCCACCCATCTAGGAAGGATTTCTAATAGATTTTGGGGCATGGCTGTTGGGATTGATATTGGGTGAGTGGTCTGGCACACAGCCATCATTTCATTTCATCTCAAAAATGTTCATCTGGGTTGAGATCTGGGTTGGGAGTCCCGGATAGACCCTCCTTGGCAAACCATGTTTCGCTTAGTGTACCGGGGCACTGTCATGATGGAACAGGTTTAAGACTCTCCATTAAAGGGGAACTCTTAATACAAACAACTTACAGAGACGTTCTAGTCACTTCAAATGTGTGTCAAAGTTTATGCCTACAGATGGCTATGTATACTTTCGGCAATACTGATGTGTACTACAGTATGTTTCTGCTTCCTTTCTTTAGGGCCCTATTGGTGTCAGAGGAGTTAAGGGGCTTCCTGGACTGCCTGGACCAGAGGTGTGCTATATTTGTTAACTAATGTAACGATATTCTCTCTTATTAACAATTTGATGATGAGCAAGAATGTGTTTTCTTTCACAGGGGGATCTTGGGCATGATGGGAAACGAGGTCCTCCAGGGGCAGTGGTGAGATATAAAAAAAAAAAAAAAAAAAAACTCAACTGTCCACTTGCTTAGTACAATATTCCAGTTAATCATTGCTCCTGCGTATCTGTGTGTGTGTGTGTGTGTGTGTGTACATGTACTCCTATGTGTGTGGTCACAGGGAGCACCTGGGGCTACAGGGATGGTTGGGGCGCAGGGAGTTAATGGCTCTGATGTGAGTATTTAAAGTGATTTGGGTAAAAAATAAAACATAAGTTTAGAAATAAAAAAGAAATAGAATTTTCACGATTACTATATATATAGTCTGTGAACTTGGTTTGATTGCTGTTGGTACTTTTAGGGAGATTTTGGACCTGCAGGCCCAATGGGTCGAAAAGGCCCTCGGGTATTTACTGTTTTCACTTCCATTGATGTCAATTCTAGACCAAATTTGTCTGTCTGTCTGGCTGACTGTCTCTCTGTCTGTTTGCTTTCTACAGGGTCCTACTGGTACTGAAGGAATCAGAGGCCTCTCTGGTCTTCCAGGTCCACAGGTAAACAGCAATAAAGAATATTAATAGAGGTGTGTCCTCTGCACCTGTGAGTATCAGTAAATGAGGTGTGTCCTCTGTACCTCGGAGTTAACAAAGTTGGCAATAAGCAAAGTGAATGTGATGAGACATCATTCCCACCCGTGCTTGGTGGGTTTCCTCCGGGTACTCTGGTTTCCTCCCACAGTTAAAAGTCATGAAGATTACACCAACTGACGTTCCGAAATTGTTGCCATGAATGTTGACTGGAGGTCCTACCACGATTGTAAAAATGGGAATAAATACAATGATAACTGCCTTTAGTCTCCACGGTCCCTAGTTGGACTGCAGAGGTTCCTAGATGAATGGATTTTTCCATTGGTTTTGTACACTAATACTCTAAGACACACATGATACATGATACATGGTATGTGACTATAAAATCATGCTTAAGGAGTTTTTCAGGTAGTTTAGTTTTTGTTACTCTTATGTCCCACCAGGGATCACCAGGTAATGACGGACCTCGCGGGCTTAAAGGTGACATTGTAAGTTTTAATACCATTTCTAGTGTCTCTTTAATTAATAAACTGGAAATAATTACTGTGTGAAATGCCTAAAAATGTGCATATCATAATGTAAATGTACAGCACATACAGTTAAGTTCTGTATCATTGATCTGTCTGTTTAGGGACGAGAAGGTCCAGTGGGAAACAGAGGGCTACATGGACTTGAAGGGCCAACGGTGAGTTGTTGTTTTTTTTCATGTCTTGGATTATCATTTGACCCAATTTGACTGTTGTGAGGTCATAAATGAAGAGGTTATAATGTGCAACCATCTACACTAGATGGACAAAGGTATTTGGCCAAACCTGTAAATTATTGAATTCAGGTTTCGATCAGACCCCTTATCCCCAGTAAAGGGCAATCCTAATGCTTCAGCATATAACCATAACCATGCCCCATGGCACAAAGCAAGGACTTTAAAGACATGGTTTGATGAGTTTGGTGTGAAAGAACTTGACTGGCCCAAACACAGAGCCCTGACCGCAACCCCATCAAGCACTTTTGGGATGAACTGGAATGGAGATTGTGAGCCAGGTGTTCTCATCCAACATCAGTGTCTGACCTCATAAATGCTCTACAGACTGTATGGACATTAATTCCCACAGAAACACTCCAGAAGCTTGTGTACAGCCTTCCAGGAAGGGTAGAAGCTATTACAGTATAGCTACAAAATGGGGACCAACTCCATATTGAAGTTTATGTATTTGGACACAATGTCATTGCAGGTTGGCCAAATACTTTTGTCCATATAGTGTATTTGCCTATAAACCATGGCTCATCTGAAACTATGTAAAAGACAATCATTGTGTCAATATTTAGGAACTTGCATGTTAAAGAAGAACTGTTGAGAGCCAATCAGATAATTTTTTAAATCATGAATTTCTTCTATGGAAAACATATAGTATCAGACACTATTGACCCAGTGGATGTACTGGGTCTACTCTGCTTTTACTACTCAGTTTTTTTCTTCAACAGGGCACAATTGGAGATCGGGGTCCGAAAGGCTTTCTAGGCAACACAGTAAGACATTTTTGACTGATCAAACAGTATTACAGTATGGGCATTTTCTCTTTGGCTGATTTGCTGCTGAATTATTATTATCTAGGGCAGCAGAGGTCCGAATGGAGAGAGAGGTGACCCCGGACCGAAAGGAGAAAGAGTAATGATCCTCTAATTAATAGACTCAAGTGTTACAACCATTGTTGTGATGATTGATTCACACTATTTTCCTTTTGTTGAAATCAGGGTGCACCTGGAGCACCAGGCATTATGGGTCCTCAGGGGGAAAGAGGCCAGACTGGCCTTATTGGCTTTGCTGGGGTGAAAGGTCAACTAGGGTCTCCAGGAATCCAGGTACAGTTTTGGTAAATTTAAGTAAGCCTGTTAAAAGAAAAATGTGATTATCCTGGCACAGATTGTACTTTGAAGGGAAGATTAGCCGTGGTTAAGGATTTATAACACTATTTGCAGGAAGGGATGGAATATATAACTCACTCATTGTCTATACCGCTTTGTCCTGTACAAATGGTCACAGGGGGCCGGGATCCTATCCCAGGTACTTATAGGACGAGACATGGTACACCCTGAAAGAGCTACGGAAATGTCTTTAAACAACGCCTGAGACAACTTTTAAGACAAAAGTCTTGTTTGGATTCCCTGTGTTCCCTAAAAGCAGCACCACTTCCTGCACTGAAGTACTTATGGCCCCCTTCACTGTTCCCTAATTAACGCTTTAATGAAGCATTGAGTAGAATTAAGTCATAAAGGATCATTTTTATTCTTCAAGATCTCCAGAAAGCTCTTTTTTTCTCTCATTCCCTCATTGCCTTGTGTTGTTTATTTGCCAGGGTGAAGATGGTGAAGTGGGTCTCCAGGGACTGATTGGAAAGGAAGGCCCAAAGGTCAGAGCAGTTTATGACTTTCAGGTGGAGCCGTAAGAGACCTTTCTGGAATAGATCTTAGCATTTGACTTTGATTCCACATTTGCTCACTGAGAGATTCTCTTATAAAACTAAAAATGTTGTAACGAGTTGTTGTAATGTTGTTTGCGGAACGCCCATAAATCCATGCTGCTACTAGTGGGATCTTGAGGTTAGTGTACAATCTTGCGATTAGTATAGAATGCTATTTTTCATGTTTGTGTGTTAACTTTTGTTTGTATGTTAACTTTAATTGAACTTAAATTGTACATATAATATTACTTTAACAGTCTATGAATATATAAGCATATTTCAGTACAGAATTAATCGCCAACACATGTGTTGTACATTTTTATGCACCCCAAAAAATATGATGCATTCCTGGCATCATACACAAAGGATGTTTCACTTGCAAAAGAACTGCTTCATACTGCGGTGTCTTCTCTATCTGTCAAAACAGACACACACTTCAGTACACACGCACACACACACACACACACACACACACACACACGCACACACACACACACACACACACACACACACAGCTACTCTACCCACCTCTGGTTATGCGCTCAAATGTTTACACAGGGGAGTAGGGGTGAATCTGGACACAGTGGAAAAACAGGAGCCAAAGGACAACGGGTAAGACGCACTTTCAATTAAATCAAGAAAGAAATAAAAAGCATTTTTAGTAAAAAGCTTATCTCTTTACAGGGACGAGCAGGTCAACATGGGCCACCTGGTGGGTCTGGACTTCCGGTAGGTCCAGAAACAGATTCCTATAATGGATCAGTATGTATGTGTGTGTGTGTGTGTGTGTGTGTGTGTGTGTGTGTGTGTTGTGTTTGTGTGTTGTGTGGTGTGTGTGTGTGTGTGTGTGTGTGTGTGTGTGTGTGTGTGTGTGTGTGTGTGTGTGTGTGTGTGTATTCTCTGTTGGCAGGGTCTCAAAGGCCCACCAGGGACTGAGGGAGCAGATGGAAAGCCTGGTACACAGGTTCCCATTTTATAACTTTTCAACTTAACACATTACCGTCGGTTTTATATTATTGTCTCATCATTTGTTTGTGTAATCACGTCTCCAAGAGACACGTGATTGTGGTTCTAGTGATTGAAGGATGTCGAGATGAACATTCTAAATGAGCCCTTTGAAGGAGTACTGTAAATGAAAACGATCATTAGAGAGTAGTCGTTTTATGTTATACTCAGCTAAACTTACAGTGGAACCTCGGATTGCGAGTATCGAGCCAGTCTTGGTTTACGAGTGACGAGTATCATGTATCACGCATGCGTCACTCTTGCGCTGCGGAATTATGTGTAATCGTCTCCCCTGCGGGTCTTAATGTTCGTCTCTTACTTGTATAATCAACATCTCTCTCTCTCTTTCAGCGTCTCTTATGTGTGCGCGCGTGTGTGTGTCAGTGTCAAATTACGCGCGCGCACACATAAGAGACGCTGAAAGAGAGAGGGCAGGGCGCCTGTGCGCACCAACGGAAACACTTATCTGTTGGGATTTATTTGTACTTTTTTTAAAGGTAAAGTGCAGGTTAATTTGTTTTATTTTCACTTTATAGATTGTATTAATTATTTTTATGTATTAAATTTTTTGGGCTGTGGAACAAATAATTAGTGTTTTCATTATGTCTTGTGTGAAATGATGATTTGGTTTACAAGGGTTTTGGAACACAAGCCCACTTCCGGAATGAATTATGCTCGTAATCCAAGGTTCCACTGTATATGATATCTAAATAAATGTCAGCAAACAAAGCAAAGTGTTTAACTATTGTCCACCATTGGTGAAAGACCATGTAAAGTTTGACCTGATAGAGATGTGAGATTGGGACAAACAACAGGGAGGCAAAGAAATGGCAATATTCAGACCTCAGTGAGGAGTTATGGAGGAGTTACAGTATTGGTTGGCATTTAGATCTCAGATGCAGCTACAGACAAGAAACAGTTGTTTGGGAATTTACTTAAGCATAGGCAAGTCATAGTTAATATACCTGTATGGTCTAATATTGTAGACTGGATATCAGATCTAGTGACAAATAGCAAATAAATACATTTATAATTTTAAATTTATATATTTATACTTCATACTGATACATAGTAGTATTTTACAATGCAGGTTATTTTGTGTGGAATAGTTTAACTATAAACTGCTGTAGTAAAAACTATAAAATTGGTATTGGTTGAACTGGAATTTTCACAAAAAATACAAATTTTCCCCTGTACTTCTACATCTTTGTACCTAATTCATGCTAAAATTCCTGGTTCTAATTACTGAAAAACTCTCAGAAAAACTCTTTATTAAAGCCTATATTAAATACATTGAAATTTAAAATGTTATCACATGAACAGAAAATAATGTAAAATAGAAAATACATAATACGTAGTAATTAAGTTAATAAAGTAGAAAGTAGAAATATGTTTTTTAAAAAAAGAAAGAAATTTAAAAAGTGAACTTTTCCTAAAAATGTATATAAAGCTATTAATTTATTAACAGTATTACATCTTTCAGTATTAGCACATTTAACATTAATTATCTTAATCAACTTAAGAGAAGACTGAATACTCTAAACTGCATAAATATGAATAAAAGCTTAGAAGTAAATTTAAATATTTACTTAATAAAACAAACAGAACATTAACTGAATAAAAAATATATTTTGGGAAAATGTCATAGTCCATAGACAGTATAAATTTAAAACCACAGTACTGTGCAAAAGTCTTGAACTGCCCATCGGTTCTTTATGTTAACTTAAATAAAATTCAGCTAAATTAAATGATGTAGATTGGATTAAAGAAGAACAAATGTTTTACTGTGACAGGCTGCAAAGTGCCTAAAGATACATTGTTTAAGTACCAACCTCAGCAGCGACCTCATTTCCCCTCTCGTCTGTTCGAACCACTCAGTATTCATCATCAGTATACTAATCACCCCCTGATCATCTGTCATCATCCGCACCTGTTTCTCACTGGGTAATACCTTAAGTTTGATTTCTTTTTATACTGGAATGATTCATAGTTCACTGTGTGGCTGAACAAACATTCCTCTAAAACTGCTCGGGTACAGTAACTAGACTGTAAATGAGAGACAAAATCTTGCCAACAATAAGAGCCAGAAAAGTCTGGTTTATTGGAAGTAAAATATGAAGAAATATGGCTCAAGTTTTTTTGCACAGTACTGTATATCGAACTATGTTTTTAAAAAAATGATTCAAAGGAATACCAGTACTCCTCATCTCTTAGAGTACTCATATTTCCTTTTTTTATTTCTTATGCTGTTATATAACAATGAAATCTCTTTCACTTTCAGGGTGTTCCAGGTTCAGTTGGAAGCCCAGGAGATAAAGGGCTTATCGTGAGTACCGTTATTATTAGTTTTCAACTGCAGCGGATTTAAACAAAACTGTCATGCTTGACTTTTATCTTCTTAAATTGCCATAAAATTAACTGATTTGTCAACATATGATGTCTGTAATGTCAAATATGAATATGTACAACAGTGTTAAATTTAATAAATGTTTTGTTCTAGGGTTTCCATGGAGTAGCAGGAGAACCTGGGAAAAGTGGACCCACTGGTTCACCGGTAAATTTTGCAATGTTTCAACTAATTTAATTCAATTGAATTACGTAGGATTAATCTGGTGGATCTGGTATAACTTTTGATTCGGAATAATGTATACCGAAGCTTAAAATAAAGAAAATAGCTCAATTTACGACATGTCAAATCTGTAAATGACACATTTTTATGAAGTATTTGGGAATTATATAGTCATTAGAGGTCTAGAAACATCTTTTGAAATTACAACCAGCACATTTAATCATGTCTTTTCTAAAATGTTGCTCATGGTAATTCAACTAAATATAGATACAGAATGTACATTAAAATGTATTAAAGTTATTTCTTCAACTTAAAGTAATTATTTTTTATTCTGACAAGATCTTCGTAACTGAACTGGATTTTTGGTAGTTTAAATTCCAGGACCAAAAAAAAAACGAAGCCTTAACAGGAGAGCAAATGAAGTTGAACATTCACTGTTTCAGAAGGATCAAATTATTATGTTTCATCAAGCAAAGAAAACAACTAAGGAACTGGGTTAATCACAATGCGATGAGAACTCACAGGGTTGAATCAGGCAGTGTTCACAAGTACTGGTGCTAGTAAATGATTTAGAAAAAAAAGCTTCAGAGAAAATCCAATTCTCCTGGTTTTTACCCAGTATGGTAATTTGGTATGTTTGGTTTGAATCGAGGGCTCACCTGGACGTCCTGGTCACGATGGCAGCCCCGGAGCCCCAGGAGAGAGGGTTAGTTTCTCTTGCAGCATTGTTTTTTATGTTGTGGGATATAATAGACAGAGGTGGAAAGAGTTCATGAAAAATGTTACTTTTTTTTAACAGCGGGGGTGGGATAGTTCAAAAAAGACAAGCGGATATAAATCTCAAACTAGTTGTTTTTAATTGCATAATGAAGCTGTTGCCTTTCTTGCGCTTGAAATCAAAGTGGTCGCTTAAATACAGTATGACCAGGGGTTTGCTTCATAAGAATTTGATGGCGTTTCTCTTTCAGCTGGGTCTGGGTCTGTCGCCATCGTTCTTGTGAATTTAGTGCGTTTGTTCTCTCCGCTCATCAATCAGTCAGTGCAGTTTCCGGGTGCAGGTGGTAAAGTGCTCAATTCCAGGGTGATGCTGTAACCTCTCGCAGCCGGAGGTCTAGAGAGAGCTGATTGGCCGAGCTCTCTCAGAGGGGAGGGATGAGAGGTACTTAGTGCTCCCACATTAATCGCGGCTCTACAGCCAATCAGGGGCGTCCGTGAGTTCGCGCAGGATAGAAGGAGCGGATAGCGCTGTCTTCCGAGTGTGTTACGCCGCCCCCAACGGTGCGTGAGAGAGCAGTTCAAAAAGATGCGGTCGGCTAGCGTCACTTGGTTGGAATAGTCTTCGGTCCTCCCGGCTGAGTGGTAGTAGTAGCCTTAACATGGGAGCCCCCTAGTGACGAGGAGGAATTGGACACGACTAAATTAGGGAGAAAATTGGGGGAACCCCATCCCCCCCCAAAAAAGTAGAAGTACACATAAAAAACTACTCAATTACAGTTAAGTGAGCAAATGTAATTCGTTACTTTCCAACTCTGATAATAGAATATGTATAATAGAAATCTATACATATTACTCTACATTTGACAGAATTTCTTGTCTTGTATTAATCCAAAATGAGTTTTCTGTATAAACTTGTCGAATACGCTTCTTGCTCATCAGGGTTTCTCAGGACAGCCAGGAGCCGATGGTTCTCAGGGGCCTGTGGGAATGTATGTAAGTGAAATCCCTTCTTGCCAGTTTTCATATTTTTCCTTGACACTGACTGCAGTCAGTTATCTGATCATTTCTGATTATGATACTGTGAGAATGTCACCTGTTACACACTTGCATTTAAACCTTCACGCTCGGTCGTTTAAAAGTAAAGTGTGTTATTTTCAGAAATTAGCTTACAAATTCAATAAAGTGCAATAAAACCCCAGTCAACATGTTTCCTCTAAACGCCCTATACATTGTTGTATTATGTCTAGAAATGCGCTTTAACAATGCACTCTGTAGCTTTATATGTGAATTAAAGGATCTGTTATGTGCTGTATTAACATATTAGGGTCTGTTCTTAATTGTCATTTATGATGTTCTCGTAGGGTTATGCAGGAGAAAGAGGCCTACAAGGGAGGCCAGGCCATATGGGAGAACGGGTAAGAGAAGGTTTTTTGCAGTTTAATTAAAAGTATCATATATCAATTACCGTGCCTTGCACAAGTATTCATATGCCTTGAACATTTTCACATTTTGCCACATTACAACCAAAATTTATTTGTATTTGATGTATTTAAATGTATTTGAGTGGGATTGTATGTGATAGACCAACACACAGTGGCACATAATTGTGAATTAGGAATTAGGAAGGAAAATGAAGTGTCAGCATGTAAAGAGCATGGCTGCAAAACCTACCAAAACATGGCTGTCCACCTAAGGAGAGCATTAATCAAAGAAGCAGCCAAGAGGCTCATGGTAACTGTGGAGGCGCCTTAGAAATCCACAGCTCAGGTGGGAGAATCTGTCCACAGGAAGAAAGAAGAAAGCCATTGTTGAAAGAAAGCCATAAGAAGTCTCCTTTGCAGTTTGCGACCCATGTGGAGAAGAGAGATGGAGCCAAATGCAGGGCAACCTTAGAAGAAAACCTGTTAGAGTCTACAAAAGACTGGGGAACCCTGGGTTCAAAGATGTGCAAAGCTGGTAGAGACAAACCCCGAAAGACTTGCAGCTGTAATTGCAGCGAAATTCAGTTCTACAAAGTATTGACTCAGGGGAGATGAATACCAATGTATTATCATTTTCCTTCCACTTCGCAATTATGTGCCGCTTTCAGTTGGTCTATCATATAAAATCCCAATAAAATACATTTACGTTAATGGTTGTAACATGACAAAATATGGAAAAGTTCAAGAGCTATGAATACCTGTACAATGCACTGTAACTACAGTATATCTCGTATTATATCAATGCTTTGATATACAGTATTGCTGCAAAAGTTCTCACGGTTATTTGGATAAATGTTTTTAGGGTGAGCCTGGTGTAAGAGGAACCTTCGGGAAACCTGGACAGAGAGGACCACCTGTAAGCTGATCTACTGCATTTTATTCTAATGTTTAACTCTTAAAGGAAGAGTTCATTCATTCATTTCAGGAATTCTTAAAACGAACTAAATCTGAAGTTACAATAATGACAAGGCTGTACTTTGCCAGAACGAAACTCCATTTTTCTTTGCCATGGGTCATGTGTTGCTTCATAAGAGGAAAGGGTAGATGTTTTATCTGGGGGCGGAGCCAATTTCTGGGCCAGAAAAAGTAAAAATCCTTAAATGAAACCAGTGGCAGACTGTCTGACTGTATGAAGTGCAGTCAAGCTTTCGAATATTATAAATTGCTCACCTTTCTTATAGAACTGTGAAGTTTATACCATACTTTATACCACTTTTAAATTTTTTTCTTAGGGTTCTCCTGGTATACCTGGAGAGAGGGGCCCACCTGGACCTCAGGTGTAGTGTTAACCTTGTGCTTAAGATAATAAGACATAGGATGTTCAAAACGAGACATGTGTTCCTAACTATTATCCTGTGTAGGGTCGCCAAGGTGAGATAGGACCGACTGGTATAGAAGGACCACCAGTAAGTATCTTATATTATTATTACCTTCTTGGACATAGTGGTGTCCAAGCCTCTTGCTGATAAACTTCTATAACTGTCATAAATTTTCCCGTCACAACTAAATCTCTTTCCACAACTAACAAAAAAAAATGTGATTATAGGTTTTACGTTTTTAAACAACATGTATTTTAACAATTTGTTTATTACAAGGTATGTGCAACACCTGCCATGCATATTAATAATAATAATAATAATAATAAAAATAATAATAATATATTATCCCCCAAGCCATGGGGGAAAAAAAATCAAAGGCTACAAATTGTTTGTCTGATGCATGGGAGACTAGCTTTAAAATTGAGAAACATAAAAAAAATAAAAAAAAACATATTGATTATAATATGTTTTTAGATGAGCTACAATTATTGGATCGTTTGATTTGTAAGCTAAAGACTCTGAGGCTGTTGATTACATTAAGCAATATTACACTAGATGGAGTACATTTGTGCTTGATATTTAGCACAACAGCACAACCTCGAGTGTTATATTGCTTTTATAAAAGAGCTTCACCAACATGATTCATTATCAACAGATTATGATTTGTTTATTTGAACAAGTATTTTCAGTTTTTTTAAGACTTACTGTATCCGCATAGTTAAAGGTCGGCACCCAAGAGTTGGAGTTGCGAAAGTATGAATCTTACCGTTACTACAGTATGTAGCCAGAAGTTGAGGAGAATAAACCATGGAGGTGGTGGACTGTCCTGACTGTCGTGGGTTCCAAGGTTGAATCCCAAATAGTGTTAAATGTATATGTAGGGTGTATAATTCCACACACCAAGTAGGGCCCTTGATCAGGTGTTAGACAGGGATTAGGCATTCAGTCTTGAGCTAGAAGCTAAGTAAAACAAAAAATATGGTTCAAAGGCAATTCTGAACAATTAGAAGCAATTACTAAGGAGACAAAGTGTTATTGAAGATGACATAACCTTATCAGATGTGTTTTCTTGCTGAAAGAACTTTCCAGGACTGCAACCTACTTTCACCCATGCTGGCAACTGGCAGTTAATCTTATTAATGGTTATTAGAACATGTGGTGGAAGTAATGCATACTGTATAGTTAGACATCCCAGTGTCGTTATGTTCTATTATCACTTCACACCACAGGTTTAACTACACATAGTTAAACGTCCTGGTGCTGTTATGCTCTATTAACACCTCTTGTGGGAATCCCAGGGTTTTATCAATGTGATTGACCTCATGCTTTGTTACAGTATGTCCGTAGTTACCCCTTGCAGATGGACTTGAGATAGATAGCTTTTTAAAAAGTGCATTTATTGATATTTATTGTTCTTGGTGTTAGTGTGTGTTAAAGTTAAAGTATGTGTGCGGCTGGTGAGAGTTGTTTATAGCTGTTCTATATGAGTGATAACAGGATCTACCTGGAACAAGAACATGGATAAAAAATATAATGTCAAAAAGTTTGCATTGTCGCAAGAGCGATAAAATGATTGAGGGCATGATATTATAGGAAAATAATCAACTTAGAGATAGGAACTGTAAATCTGTATCGCATTGGGTTTCTATACACCAACTGGTTGTTAATTAATTTCCTTTAACATCATGCCCCCCCAAAGTGCTGAATTCCCTAGTTATTGCTCATACAGTATTTTACATGCATTGCATTATATATTTATTCATTAATACATAACATATAACCATGCATCATTTTCGTGAAGATGTTTTTTAATCTACTGTAAAAAAAAAAATTTCCCGAACAAATGAAATGAAATAGTAAATAACACCACTAGTACCTGAACATAGCAAGCAATAAAATTTCTGTCCACAAAGTGACACTAGTCGGGTAATGCTCCAGGTTTCCTGCCACTCGTGCACATTTTCAGGGTTCAGCAGGCCCCCCAGGCTCTGTAGGTGCACCAGGGAAACCTGGTCCTCCTGGAAGTATGGGACCTCAAGGACCAAGTGGAAAAACAGGGCCTATCGGATTGCCAGTGAGTGGGTACTCCTCATGTTACTCATTATACCAGTGCAACCTAATACAGTATGAACTGCAATGTAGATGTTTAGTGACACTGAGTATTTATCTTTTTCTGACTGTCAGGGAGCAGCGGGAGCTGCTGGGAGAGTCGGACTGTCAGGAGAGAAAGGACAACGGGTAAAGGAAAAAGGTTTTATTTCTGTGTTTGACGTGAGACTGATTTGGTTAGTGGGTATGTGGCAAGAACGTTCAAGTCAAACCAGGACTTTTGATTGTGCAGAATAACAGAACACAGTTATGAGAGTAAAAACTCCTTTTATTTCTCTATATAATCCCCTGTAACAAGAATTGCACATATCCCAGAGTTTCACTAGTGCTTGGATAACATCACAATAGCAAGTTTTTCTAAGTGGACTGGAGCCAGGATCGAACTTCCTGCTTTAGATATAAAGTGCTAGCCCCAACCAACCAAACCCCAACCCCTAACCAACATGTGGAATTGGTGTAGGACGAGGTCAGGACTGTATGCAGGATGTGGCAGTAACTCCCAACCAAGTTTCTGTATAGTGCAAGTGGCATTCGTGAATGACACAGACAGATGTTGGCGACAATTTATCTGTTGATTTTCAAGGTCTAGAAGTTCTACTCACTGAGTCTTCACTGGGGTAGTGCATGAGGTGGGGGACACCTTAGATGGGGTACCGGTCCATAAACACACTCATTAACACACTCATTCACACACTATGGGCAACTTGGGAACCCCAATTAGCCTGACCTGCATGTCTTTCGACTGTTGGAGGAAACCGGAGTACCGATCAAGCACAGGGAGGACATGCAAACTCCATACACTCAGATGTGGGAATCAAACCCAGACCCTAGAGGTGCAAGGTGACGATGCTAACCACTAAGCCGCCGTCTCACAGAAATACAGCCATCTTTAAAATGTTTGCACCATTCAAGAATCCCATCGCCGTACTGTGCTTGAAATTTCCTCTAAGTTTTACGCCTTCATTTATGAGAAAGTTTATCAAAAGTCTTGGTTTGACTTGAACGCCGCACAGATTTCAGTTGTGTAAGATGTAAGCAGAGTCATAACTGGAATATATAAAATAAGCTATGGAATGTGGGGAGTTGAGTTTCGATGGGAAGGTCAGACAGATTTTGAGATAAATAAATGATCCAAGTTTACAATTCAGTACAATTCAGTATATCCCAATTTGCAAACTATAATACACACAACTTTACAAACTTTACAGTCCATGCTAATTACAGTATTCATTGATGTTGAATGTGATGCTGCATGTAAGTGGACAAATAGATTTTTTCTTTTACAGGGAACTCCAGGACCTTCAGGTGATTCTGGGCCTACTGGCCTGGCTGGACATCAGGTTAGTTCACTTCCTTCTTTCTCAACAGATTATCAGTATTATATAATAATAAGGTGAATGATGAACATCTCCATCTTTCATTTCCATCATACTGTATTACCATTCAATATTATAATTACAAGTAATATTTAAAACGTGTGTTTATGTTTATGTGCAGGGATTTCCCGGTCCTCGGGGGATAGAAGGGGCATCAGGGAAAAAGGGGGAACATGTGAGTGATAAAAAAATAATACATGTGCCTTTACAGTTTCATATCTCAGTTACACATTGTAATAATACATACTGTACAGGATATGTCTTTTTATATTCAGTATTTGTATTATAGGGTGCACCGGGGCCTGTTGGGAAGCCTGGACCACTGGGAGTTCCTGGAGAGGAGGGGCAGCAAGGCTCCCAAGGGATGCAAGGAGAGAGAGGTCCAAGTGGCAAAGAGGTCAATTTTCTCCAATTACTACTGTTTCTGCATAATTATATTAATGCGAATTTTTTTACTGTATAAGACAAATCATTGTATGTGTTTATTATTATTATTATTATATTATTATAGGGTGCTGCAGGACCTATGGGCAGAATTGGAGATCCAGGCCCTAAAGGGCAAAAGGTACATAGCGTGTATGATTATTACCAACGATTATGAAAACTACAGAGTAGAGAAAGTATAATGGTTTTTTTTTTTTCAATGATTTTTAGGGTGACCATGGGCTGCGTGGGGTCCAAGGGGACGCCGGACCTCCAGGATTTTTTGGGGTCCAAGGAGAAAGAGGGCGAAAGGGTGAAAAGGGCTACATTGGTTTTTTTGTGAGTCTTGTAAAACAAATATTTATTTATTTGTTGATTTATTTTGTATCTTTTGATTATGAACATCCTTTGTGATGATGTGCTTCCCAGGGTCAGAGTGGACTGATGGGGAAAACCGGACCAGCAGGACTGTTGGGATTAGAGGTATACTGAGGCAGTGCGGTTTTACACAATACAAGTCCTGGACTATACCTGTTCCATCAGAAAAGAAAAATCTCCATAGATGTGATAGCCTGGTCATTCAGTACATGCAGGTCGTCTGCTGACTTCATTTTTCGCCAAATAATGTTGCTGAGCCCTAATAACTATAATAAAAAACATATTTCTTTCACAAAGTTGACTATCCTTCCAGGTTTTGATAATGTGTTGAAGGGTTCTTAACTTTAATTTCCAGTCATTTCAAATCTCTATAGTTGTTTTCTTTGCTTGATGCAACCCAGTAATTTGACCCCTCTGATATGGTGAATGTCTTTTGGCCAGGCAGTGTACAGTCCATCTTCATGCTCTGTGGTTGTGGGTGGAGTCATCCTGGAAAAGATCACTCCCATTAGGATAGAACATTACAGTACATTAATATTACAGCATTATAAAATAGGGGTTGTAGAAGTGTATTGATGGGCAGTGATGGGCAAGTCTAACTGGAGCCAAACCGTGCCACTTATTGGTTTGCAACATTTTCAGGTTTTCAGGACATTTTAAAGACAACATAAAATGATTCGTGTTTTCCCTGCCTATTATTAAATATCTAATATTTAATTATTGTGGATAGAAATTCCATCATGTACTTTGTTTTGCTCTGTACAAAGGTCTTTACTGCAGTTAATTATATTTATAAAGGTCATTTATCTGGGTGTTTAATCACAGGGTCTGATAGGTTTCAGAGGATCACCAGGTCAAGATGGACCATCTGGGACAAAGGTATCTAATTACTGCTTGAATCTGTTTTTCAACTCTGTAACCAGGTTAATTATTCACCTTAAATATTTTTTAATTGTCCTGCATATTCATTTCTGTCTTAAAGGGTGATGCTGGTGTTATTGGGGTGCCTGGAGCTCAGGGAGAATCTGGAAAACAGGTATTTAAAATCGCTGGGTTTTTGCTTAGGGTTTGTTCTTGCATATGGAACAGAGGAAGAAACACATCAGCATGTTTTTAGTGTTGTATATGATGTTGAAGCTTAAAGGATTTTTCAAGGGGTCTCTGGCTAGTCAAGGGTTCCTAAAGTAGCTACAGTAGCTTTGTAACAAGAGACACTTAGCGTCTCTACCTTGGATATTTTAAAGGTTCATCCCAACAGTCAGCAGTTGTTATTTAAGAGCTTTAGAGTGTGTGTGATCGCAGTAGAACTAGAATTTCAGGACTTTTTCCTATACTGAAAAAGAATAGTAAAAATCCTTTATTTTTCAGTCCATAAAAAAACTGACTCAGAGTTAAATAAATTTATGTAGCCTTTGAACATCTGAGCAAAAGAGTAAAGCATATATAAGAAATAATATGTTAAAAAATAGTATAGCTAATAGTTAGCACTGTCGCCTTGCACCTCCAGGGTCCGGGTTCGATTCCCGTCTCTGTGTGCATGGAGTTTGCATGTTCTCCCCTTGCTTGGTGGGTTTCCTCCGGGTACTCCGGTTTCCTCCCACAGTCCAAAGACATGCAGATTAGTCGGATTGGCGTTCCCAAATTGTGTGCGTGTGAATGAGTGTGTGTGTGTGAGTGTGTGTGTGTGCGCCCAGCGATGTACCAGGTGTCCAGGGTGTACCCCGCCTAGTGTCCCCGCCAAGTCTCCTGGGATAGGCTCTAGACCCGCGACTCTGAATACAGGATAAAGCGGTATAGAAGATGAGTGAGTAGTATACTGTAGATAATAATAAATATTAAACCGCAACAGAGTCACAGGTGAAAAAAAAAGAGCTACTGTACTATTATTTTCTCATAACAGCATTTTGAAAAGTGTTATATTCCTCTACTAGTGTAAAAATAATGACAACCATGACACGTTTAAACTTAAGGTTGTCAGAAGTGCTGTTATTAAATAATAATAATAATAATAATAGTATATATATATATATATATATATATATATATATATATTTTATTATTTTTTTTTTTTTAACTTCTGATGTAGTGGTTAGCATGGTGGCCTTGCACCTCCAGGGTCCGGGTTCGATTCCCACCCTGTGTTTGTGTGCGACGCATGGAGCTTGCATGTTCTCACTGTTTTTGATGGGTTTTCTCTGGGTACTCTGGTTTCCAACCACAGTCCAAAAACATGCAGATTAGATTAAGTGATGTTCCAAATTACCCGTAGTGTGTGTGTGTACGTGTTGATTGGGCCCCTATCTCATGCCCAGAGTTCCCCGGGATAGACTCTAGGCCCCTGCGATTTCTGTACAGGATAAGCATTAAAGAAGATGAATGAATAAACCATTAGATTTTTTTTATTGACATTTGTAATTATGTTTTATCCAATCTATTATTCAGCACTACTGTATCAGCTATTTTGCATTGTTTTGATGTTTTTAACTATAGTGTTTGGAATGCTATATACAGTATGTAACATGCTGGATGCTTCTTGTTACCTCTTGATGGGTTTTACTACGTGAATGACTTGTAAAAATTGCAAAACGTCTTTGAATTCTATGTTAAAATAATCTGTCACAGGGGGGAACAGGACAACGAGGATTAAAAGGGGAGATGGGAAAACCTGGACCACAGGTTGGTGTATACAGTAGCTTTATGTATAGTATCTACTCTATCACAGTGTGGATGTGTATATATTCCCATACAATACTGAAACATCTGATCACACCCCTGTTTCAGGGAGCTTCTGGTCCCAGAGGCCCTGAAGGCTTGACAGGACCTAAAGGGTTACCAGGAAATGAAGGGTCGAAAGGTGACCCGGGCAGGCCAGGAATTTCAGGAGAGCCGGTAACTCTGATAAAAATAAATAAATAAATAAACTGTGTTAATCTGCTTTTATTTAGAGTAATAACAACTAACACCATCATAATGTTTTTACTGGTTTAGGGTGCAGATGGCTTTGATGGTATCAGAGGGCCTCCAGGACTTCCAGGCTTAGAGGTACATTCTGATAGGGTTTTTAATTAAATATGCATATACATACTGTATATATATATATATATATATATACACACACATATGTTATAATGTAAATGTGTCCCCATCATATAAATCAGGTATTACATCGGACAGGTTAGTTTTTACGCTATTGGCCAAAAGAGCGCAGTGGATGAAATGTACAGTATGAAGTTTTTAATTTTAGTAATAAAAAAAAAAATCAATTGATAAATACTTTATTCTCCTGATTCAACAAAAATTAGAATTTTTTAATGCTAAACATTGCTTTAAAGCATTTTAATTTACATCATCCAAGCTTGGATAGAAAAACATGCATTTTTTGATTTGATGTGTCAGATCACCAATATGCAGGATTTTTAATCTAACATCCTGCACCAAGTATTAGCAATGGATTTACTTCTCCTGTGTGCAGGGGCTTCAAGGGAAGATGGGAGCTCAGGGGTCTGTTGGGCCTCCAGGACCTCAGGTCAGTGTTTCAGTCTCTAATATCTACTTATTGTTATTATAGCTGATATCATAGCAGATGAGTCCAGGGGCAAGTGGTGGCCCTGTCTGTTAAGGCTCTGAGTTACTGATCGGAAGGTCGGCGGCTCGAGCCCCAGCTCCACCTGAGTGAGTAAGGCCCTTAACCCTGTATACTTCAGGGGTGCTGCATAATGGCTGACCCTGCGCTCTAATCCTAGCCCACTAACAAAATGCTGGGATATGTGAAGGATAAAGTATTTCAATGTGTATATATATGTGCCTTGCACCTCCAGAGTCAGGGTTCAATTCCCGCCTTGGGTCTGTGTGCATGGGGTTTGCATGTTCTCGCCGTGCATTGTGGGTTTTCTCCGGGTACTCCGGTTTCCTCCCACAGTCCCTTTACAAATTGCCCTTAGTGTGTGAATGACAATTGGGGCGTCAAGCTGGCAACCTGACCCCTGGACGGACCAGATTACCAAAGAACGACAGCGCTTAATCATAACTCAGAGAACAAGGAATGCAGCACATGGTACATATTAGCATTAACATACAGTAAATTCTCCATGTTCTTGACTTTTTACATAGTCATATTCCTGTAGCACATAATGCATTTTTCATCATCATAATCATCTCATTCAACATCCCATAATAGTTGTTTGCCATGCAACTGATTTGGCTAGTTTCATCATTTTATTATTATTTTTCCTGGTGCAGAAATTAGCCCTGCCCACTACAAAAAAAAGGATGGGGTTGGATTGAGGGATGGCTTGTCTGTTTTGTTCCGTTTTTTAAATGTATTGTAATTCACTGCACTGGCATTAGAGGACTCTGCTACTTGAATGATCAGCCAGTGTTTCATCAAAAAAATATATATATGTTAAGTTACTTATGAACTATACCATATTGTTACACAAATGCTTATCTTACTTTTTAGGGTCCAAAGGGAAGACCTGGCGTTGCTGGAAGGAATGGACAGAAAGGCCAGAAGGTCAGGACATTTTTTTGTCTAATAGAATAATTTAATTTCTCTTTCATATTCCCTTATAACGTATCAAATGATGAATCAAAACCAGTTTTGTGTACTGACTAGAAGCTCTTGTCTGATTCAGGGGAAGGATGGTCGAGATGGACAGCCTGGAGGTACTGGGAATCCTGGGAGGCCGGTAAGAAAATCAGGATGATTTTACACACAGTGTATGAAAAACGCTTAAACTAATGTACTGGTTTTCTGTTAGGGGAAAAGAGGGAAAGCTGGACAGAAGGGGCCGAGAGGAATCAGAGGACAGAAGGTGAAATGGATTACCTCTCATCTTATCACATCATCTATACCGCTTTATCTTGTATACATGGTCACAAAGCCTATCCCAGGAGACTTAGAGCAAGAGGCGAGGTATGACAGGGACAGGGTGCCAATCCACCACAGAACAAGGCACACACACACACATAACACACTCAGTCACAATCAACAGGCAATTTGGGAACGACAATTAGAGTTATCACAGAAAGAACATGCAAACTCCACGCACACAGACATCGAGGCGAGAATCGAACCCAGAGCCTGGAGGTGCAAGGCGACAGTGCTAACCACTAAGCCCTTTCTGAATAGCTCTAAATAATGACTAATTTTGGTGATGTAATGTCATTAGCCTATCATTTACTGGTTTTAGACCATTTTCACTGATATCTTGTGGTAATGTATTGTTTTTCTGTTCAGGGACACCGGGGGTCTGTGGGATGGTCTGGACCAGCAGGAGGGCCAGGACCATACGTAAGTGATTATAACCTTCTTAAATAAAGAAAACATAAGTCCTGTGTTATTCTTCTGCACTTTAGTTATGAAGTCATGGGGTGAATAAAGCAAAGGGGTGTAAGGGAGTAAAAGCAATAATTTTGTAGTACAGTGTAACCTCGGATTGCGAGTAAGACGAGACAAGGTTTTTAATCAATTTTGACTTGAAAAACGAGCAAGTCTTGGTTTACGAGTACCAAATATCATGTATCACGCATATGCTTCTTGTTTTGACTCCGAGCGTCACGTGATCACAACTGAGCCAAACTTTTTTCTCTCTCTTGCACTGCGGAATTGTAGTCTGTGACCATGTGTGTGTGCGCATAAAACATCTTTTATTTTGTGTTTGTAAGCGTGTGTACAGCGTGCATGTACTGTTTATTATAACACGTGTGTGC
This sequence comes from Clarias magur, assembly GCA_013621035.1. Lineage (NCBI taxonomy): Eukaryota > Metazoa > Chordata > Actinopteri > Siluriformes > Clariidae > Clarias > Clarias magur. Next base: position 560,417 of record QNUK01000121.1, read on the forward strand.
ACGCGTGTATAGCAAAAGAAAGTCTCATTAGAGGTTAAAGATCCATTTTCTCTCTCCCTCTCTGTTTCAGCCTGTCATTAGTTTTATGTGTGTGCGCGTGTAATTTGACACCGTGTCCCACACACACACTCTACTTCACTTCACAATATTTTAAATATTATTGCAATCAAATTGCTCATCATAACACGCCGATCTCTTATTCTAACCTTCACACATGGTAAATTGTGGTAAATAGCTGTTTCACTGCTGAATCTCCAAAAAAAAAAAAAAAGAACCAGGACACTTTACAGCTTCGAGAACCTCATTCATTCTTTTTTTTTTTTTTTTTTAGAGCAAATAATTTATTTCAGGTCTGTTTTAGATTATATTTTATAAACTGTACAAAACTCAGCATGTATCACTCATTTATCTTCTGCATCTTCACTCTCCTCACTGCTGCAGGGTTTACGTGGTGTAAATGGAGAGAAAGGAAAAAAGGGTGAACACGGACCACAGGTACAGTAGTTAAAGGTCCTGTGCTGTATCTCCAGACACTTTTGTATGGATGTATAATTTATAATTTATATGAATGAATAATGTATATATTTTTTGCATTTTTTTTTACTAGACAGCACTCTAGTGTTATTTTTGTTTGTTTTTTTACTAGGGTGAAAATCTACTTTTAGACTTCTCACCAATTCCACCCACATGCTAGTAATATTCATAAAACAGACCCCAGGTGTTCATTAATATTCAGTTGACTCACATAAAAGAGAGAAATGGAAAAAATGTTTGATTTTTTTTCCTCCTTTAGGTGAAATCAGATCACTTGGTCCTGCTCATCAATAAGAATCATATACTGTATATATATATATATGTGTGTGTGTGTGTGTGTGTGTGTGTGTGTGTGTGTGTGTATGTGTGTGTGTGTAATATATGTGTGTGTGAATACAATTTGCAGTATGTTAACCAGTGACTGTTCTTTTCTGTTTAACTATAGCTTTTGAATTATTCTATGGAATCTTTCTGTAGTTTATTAATTAGCAGTTGGAGGACCAGTGATTTTTAACTGTTTAACTGAAATACTGAGATATAGTACTGTGTAAAAGTCTTGAGCCCCCTCATTCCTTCATACAGTATTTTGGGTTTTCTGTTGAGTCTGGTCTCTCTCGAGGTTTCTCCCTATTGCCATTCCAGGGAGTTTTTTCTTGCCGCCTTCAGCCTTGGCTTGCTCATCAGGGACAATCAGATCACTATGATCCATACGCATTATTACTTTCTCCTACACATTTCACTAATCTTCTTTTTCATTTTGTGAAGCTGCTTTAAGACAATGACCATTAAATGGTCCATGTTAAAAGCGCTATATAAATAATATTGAACTGAATTGAATATTAGGGATTTAATCCCTAATTTGACAATATTTTATATAAAGAAACATTTAGACTTTTGTATTAACATTTGTATAGTTTTAGCAATAAAATAAAAAGAAAGGATGTCAGTGCCAGAAAAATTTACTCTTTTTGTGAGCTTAGAAAAATGATCTGATTCCCTGAAAATCTCATGTTTACTCAACGAAAGCCTCAATGAAATACATGACAAATTATATACAGGTAGTCCCTGACTTACAAACATTAAAGTCACGAATTTCTCCAGATACGAATGGACTGCGGTTCTACAAACATTCATTGACGCGAACAAATCACTGAAGTAGCTCATGTACAAAATATACAGTGCAGTGCATCAGATACTAATATTTACAATTATATACAATATTTTTAAGTGTGTAAGTTATTATATGAAATATCTAAAGTCCAGTATATTGTACTGTATGTGTGTGTGTTGGGGGTGCGAGAGAAATTAATCACGGCCTCACCGGTTTCAATGACTGAAATGCACGATGATGGAAAATGTCTGTCCTGTAAAGCTGTCCTGATGGTGAATAATCCTAATTTTGGAAAATCCTCAACAAAACAGAGTTCACAGTCCAATACAGTGGAAAACAGTTCAGAGACAAAATGGTGTCCCCTTGCGATTTAAAGGCGCAGAGACGACACTGGTATGTTTGACGTGTGAGATTCATTCCCTTAGGCGCGATTATGATTTTTGGCCACATGAGGGCAGTGTAAGGGGAAAGGGGACAGAGATTTAGACAAGTGGATCTGTATGTTTTACATTGTATATTCGTGCCAAAGCGAATAAAACTCACTTTGTCGGACGTAAGAACAATTCCGACTTACAAACTGCTCCCGGAATTTAACTTGTTCGTAATTCGGAGACTACCTGTGCTTGTCTAGTAAACGCATGTAAAGCATAGCATCAGTTCTTACTTTATATTAGTGGAGCCTATAAATAAAGACCATATGCAGTTTGCATCCACAGGCCTTTCGTAGTAATGTACAGTACATAAAATAATTTTTAATGACATGTATATTTTTGTTATGGCTAAACAGAAGAAACCACACTAGAGATCAATTTTACAAGATCTTATTAGTGCACCATGTAGTCAAACAAATGATAACGTATATGAATGTATCATGTATAAATCATGAATATTGTGTTTTCCATCATTTAATGTTTGTATGAAGGGAGAAAAGGGGGAAATGGGACCATATGGACCACCAGGGGGCGATGGAGCTAAGGTATTGTTTATTCTTTTATAGCACTACTGTATCCTGATTAATATTATCTGTATCGTGTGTTGAACTTCACATCACGCTTCTTACAGGGGCAGCGAGGGATTGTTGGAGAAATGGGCAAAGACGGCCCAAAAGGAGAGCAGGTGTCGTGCTTAATGAGGTCTAAAATATCCAAATTGAGATAATAAAAAATGCAGACAGATTAAACATGACCTGCATTGTTTTTAGGGTGATATCGGACCCCCAGGGCGAAGAGGAGAGCCAGGACTACCGGGCATGCCTGTAAGTAAGCTACCTCTTACTAATACCCAATTCAAATACTTATCATTAGTCTTAGTCGTCCAGTATTGGTGCTTGCACAGAGCACTCACAGGACAGCTATTAATTTGTATCACTTGTGTCCTCCACAGGGCCTGTTTGGACAAAAGGTCGGGTTTCAAGGCAGGGTTTGAATTGAGAAATGGTGCATCGTATTGTCATGTCATGCATGTGTCAGATAAAACACTAAACCTGATGTGTTCGCAGGGATTAAAAGGGTTTACTGGGCTCTCGGGACATGCCGGAGTAACTGGGCTGCCTGTGAGTGTAACATTTCTTTCCCTGTATTATGGACTAATTAATTATAAAAATTTGCTGAGAATTTTTTACTGTAATTGAGCTGACACTCTCTGATGCGTCCTGCAGGGGCCACCTGGTCCTCCGGGACCCCCAGGATTATCTCTAAACCTCACCATGGCTCAGCTGAAGGCAAGTAACTTAGACAGGATCACATTTTGTCATGTAGTGGAGAAAATTTCTGCCTCACTGTATTATTAACATGTCCATGTTTTGTCTCATAAATCAGGACCTTATGTACCAGTCAGACGGACACAACTACCCCCTGATCAGGACGCTACTGGACTCCTTACAGCAAGACTTGAGGCTTTTCATAGATCCACCCGATGGCACCAGAGAGCATCCGGCGACCACCTGCTTGGAGTTAATGATATGTCATCCAAATTACACAGATGGTATAACTCGTGTTCATTACATATAGCATTCAAATCACACACCAGCAACTACTAGAGTATACAGTGCCATGAAAATGTATTTGCTCCTTCCTGTTTTTTTGTTTTTTTTTTTGCATATCTGGCACACTTCCATGATTCAGATCATCAGATTAATTTTAAATGAATAAAGTTTTTCACGGCACTGTGTTAGAAGGTGTCCGAACATTTGACTGGTATTTTATAAAGAGTGTAAATATCTGGGTGTCCACATTACCACAGTGTATGGAAAATCTACCCCATTCATTGATTATATTCAGTGATTATATTCAGCAGGCTAAAAACAATCCCTGTCGCGCCTGCGTCCCGTCACCACTGTGCTCAAATTTGAAATGACAGAAGGTGTTAAATTATATTATATAACCTGAGCTCTGATTGAAGTACAGGCTGTAATTCAAATCACAGGTTTATGCATATTAATGTACTCTCTCTAATACATCATATGTGGTTTCTATAGTAACGGTTAACTCACAGGCACTTTGTATGATGGACACAACACATAATCCGAGGCTAATAATAAACGGATTAAACTGCACCAGCGCTTTTTTTTAATGTGGAATTTTAAATATGAGAATGTTTTCTCTATACTAAGGAGGAATTTATTTATTTACCATTTACGGAAAGAGTTTCCACTGCCTGGTGAAGTGGTTAGCACTGATGTCTTGCACCTCCAGGGTCCGGGTTCGATTCACGCCTCTGTGTGCATGGAGTTTGCATGTTCTCCCCGTGCTTGTGGGTTTCCTATATAAGCATGAAAATAACAGTAAAGGAACAGTAACTCCACCCTGTTGTCGATTACTCACTCATCATCTATACCACTTTATCCTGTATTCAGGGTCACGGGGGGGGGCTTGAAGCCTATCCCAGGAGGCTTAGGGCACGAGGCAGGGTACACCCTGGACACGGACAGACTCACGCATTCATTCATACACTACGGGCACATTTTGGGAATGTCAGTTAGTCTAACCTACAGGTCTTTGGACTGTGGGAGGAAACCCAGCCTAGCACAGGGAGAACCTGCAAACTCCATGCACTCAGAGATGGGAATCGAACACAGACCCTGGAGGTGCAAGGCAACAGTGCTAACCACTACACCACCGTGCCGCCTTAAATGTATGACGTACATAAAACAATTCTAAGCATGACAATAACAGTAAAGGAACAGTTGTTGATTAGTTTCCTTAAATAGAACAAATAATAATGGGGTATGCTGTACTGCATGTTGAACCTGAATTCCCTTTCAGGAAGTAATTTGCCTGATTCCATTGTAGGGCATTATAAATAAACAGGCAGCATCTGACAAACATTATACAATGTTTTTTTTTTTTTTTTTCAGGAAACTATTATATCGATCCAAATCAAGGCAGTCCTGCTGATGCTTTTTCAGTTTACTGCAGATTCAGTTCAGGAGGTCAGACATGTCTTTCTCCACTCCGATCACAGGTAACATGCAGCTTCTTCATCCTCCCTCGGCTCTTATTTCCGATCCTAAAAGGTTGCTGTGACCTTTTGTGCCTCGTCCATTTCGGAAACTAATACATATCCCCGTGCTGCAGGTTCCAGTGAAAGCCTGGCTAAAAGACTCACAGGAGGATTCTTTCACTTGGCTGAGCAGGATTGAGCCAGGCTTTCAGGTATGCTGCACGCAAAGCCCAGGAGATCTATTACCTTGTATAGGCTTGCTTTTTTTTTTTTGACCTCTCTTTTCTTTCTCTGTTTTGAAGTTTGAGTATAAAGAAAGCAGCGTGGTACAGATGAGGTTCCTGCGGCTAAACAGCAAGCAGGTCACACAAAATATTACTTTCTCCTGCGGGCAAGCGAGCAGGCTGGGTTCAAGCCAGCGAGAAATCAAGTTTCTCGCCGATTCTCAGAGACAGAGTTTCTTGGGGACGTTACAAGATTGCGCGGTACGATACCTCTCACCGTGTTTCAGTCGGTATACTTGACTTCATGTCTGGATGTTGTTTATTAATTATATTGTAAACTTTGCATTGTAGCCAGTTGAGGAGCCGGATGCGAGATCTCAAGCGTCCGTGTTCCAGTTTGAAACCGAAGACCTGGAGCTGTTGCCGATCAGAGACCTGGCGTTGTTCGGCCGTAATGACCTTGCGGAAGACTTTGGATTTAGTATAGGACCAGTGTGTTTCAGCTAGAACCCTCAAGAAGAGAAAGAGAGAGAAAGAGATACACATACACACACGTTCTCTACAGACTGCTGACTGCTGAGCTGGTGTTAATTGGTCCCTCGTTAAACACAGCGGCATTTGCAGACAAGAGAAGAGATGCAATTCTTCAAGCTCCAGCCATAATGGACGATGTTGTTGTCTCAAAAAAGAAAAGAAAAAAAAAAAAACACCAGAATTGGCTGACATCTTGCATTTTCTTTTAACTTCTAGTCTACCATGGTTGCCAAGTGGCAATGATACTTTGCTGCACACGTTGTTGAAATGAACTCTTGTTGTCTTTTTGTTTTGTTGTATGGTGTTTACAAGGCTCTTTGTTTTAAATCAGCGCTTTTTTTAATTTATGTTCTAGTATGTCACCATCCAGGTTTTTTGTAAAGCTCTTGATACTGTACAATCACCTGGTTTGCTCGGAGATGCACTCTCATTTCAGGTTGACAGAACTTACGACCAAACGCACTGTGATCGTAGCAGAAGTTTCAGACGTAGGATGGACGCCTGGCATCCACATGAATTAAATATATATGACACAAATTCTGTTGAATTGCATTATGAATAAAGGGCGAGGTTTGTGGTTATTAAATATTGCAGAAGTGAACATATTCACAGCAATTATATCATGTCATGTCAGATCATGTCTGATGAAATTCTTTTCGGTGCTGCTGCCTCATGCTTTTTGTTTTGTTCAGGTCATTTCGTTTTTTTTTTCTTTTCTTTTTTAGATATGTACAAAGATGTTTGAGGTTCATAATGTTCAAGATATGTTAATTTATATGCTGGTCATTGAATTAATTACATTATGACAAGATATTTACATATTCTATGCAATGTAATAAAAGGTTCTTTCTTTGTCTGATCCTGAAATTTATTTATTGAATCAAATATGAGTCTGACATAGTGACATTGAGGGGGAAAATGGGAATCAAATACCATGTTGTGGCAATGACTTACTAAGTTGTGGGAACAAGATACTATGTTGTGGTCATGACTTATTAAGACGTGGAAACGAGAAAGTATGTTGTGGCCATGGCTTACCAAGGCGTGGGATCTAGATACTATGTTGTGGTCATGACTTACTGAGGCGTGGAAACGAGGTAGTATGTTGTGGCCATGACAGTGAGACCTGGGAACAAGATAATGTTGTGAACTTTGCACTATGTTGTGGTCATGACTTACTAAGGTGTGGGAAAAAGATAATATGTTGAGGCCATGACCTACTGAGGCGTAGGAACAAGGTACTATGTTGTGGCCATGATTTACGAAGGCGTGGAAACAAGATAATTTTGAGGTCATAACATACTGAGGCATGGAAATTATATACTATGTTGTGGTCATGACTTAGTAAGGTGTGAGAATGAGATACTATGTTGTGACCATGACTTACTGAGGCATGGAAACAAGGTACTATGTTGTGGCCATGATTTACTAAGGCATGGAAACAAGATAATGTTGAGGTCATGGCTTACTGAGGCATGGAAATGATACAGTATACTATGTTGCGGTCATGACTTACAAAAGCGTGGAAATGAGATACCATATTGTGTCCATGATTTACTAAGGCATGGGAACAAGATAATATGTTGTGGCCTCGACTTACTAAGCTGCTGGAACAAGATAGTATATTGTGTTTTACTAAGATGTACCATGATTTACTAAGGCGTGGGAACGCCTTCCATATTATGGTGTGGAACAAAATGCTATGTTGTGGTCATGACTTATTGAGGCGTGGAAATTAGTTAGTATGTTGTGGCCATGACTTACCGAGGTGTGGGAACTTTGCACTATGTTGTGGTCATGACTTAAGGTGAGGGAACGATATGCTATGTTGTGACCATGACTTGGAAGCATGGAAAGAGATATTTATTGTTTGTGTCCATGATTTACTAAGGCATGGGAACGAGATAATATGTTGTGGCCACAACTTACTAAGTTGTTGGAATGAGATAGTATATTGTAGACATGATTTACTAAGCTGTGGGAACAAGATACTATGTTGTGGTCATGACTTATTGAGGCGTGGAAATGAGTTAGTATGTTGTGGCCATGACTTACCGAGGCGTGGGAACTTTGCACTATGTTGTGGTCATGACTTAAGGTGAGGGAACGATATGCTATGTTGTGACCATGACTTACTGAGGCATGGAAATTATATGCTATGTATGATCATGACTTACTAAAACATGGAAAGAGATACTAAATTTTGTCCATGATTTACTAAGGCATGAGAACGAGATAATATGTTGTGGCCATGATTTACTAAGGTGTGGGAACGAGATACTATGTTGTGGAACAAAATACTATGTTGTGGTCATGTCTTATTGAGGCGTGGATACAAGGTAGTATGTTGTGGCCATGACTTACCGAGGCGTGGGAACGATATACTACTGTATGTTGTGACCATGACTTACTGAGGCATGGGAACAAGGTACTACTGTATGTTGTGGCCATGAATTACTGAGGCATGGAAATGATATGCTATGTATGGTCATGACTTACTAAAGCATGGAAAGAGATATTTATAGTTTGTGTCCACTAAGGCGTGGGAACGAGATAATATGTTGTGGCCATGATTTACTAAGGCATGGGAACGAGATAGTATGTTGTGGCCACAACTTACTAAGTTGTTGGAACGAGATAGTATATTGTGGACATGATTTACTAAGATGTGGGAACAAGATACTATGTTGTGGTCATGACTTACTAAGGCATGGAAGCAAGATATTATGTTGTGGTCATGACTTATTAAATCATGGGATTGAAATAATATGTTGTGGCAATGACTTACTAAGGCTGGGAAACGAGATACTATGTTGTGGACATGAACTAAGGCGTGGGAACGAGATACTTTGTTGTGGTCATGACTTATTAAAGCATTTGATTGAGATTCTATGTTGTGGCCATGGCTTACTAAGGCGGGGAAATGTCTAAATGCTATGAGGTTGTGGCCACCACATCGTATCTCGTGGCAACAAATTAAATTCCCCTTTTTTTCTTGTATCTATGCGTTATTACATTATTACGCAACAATATAGTATGTTGTGGCCATGCATTATACTATTTTGTTCCCACGCCTAAGAAAGTCATGGCCACAACGTACTATCTTGTTCTCATGCCTACAGATGGCCACAACATAGTATCTCGTTTCCATGCCTTATTAAGAGATAGCCACAACATTCTAAAGCGTGGGAACATCATACTAAGTCACGGCCCCAACACAGTATCTCGTTCCCACGCCTTAGTAAATCATTGTCACTGAATATTTGTCCCCCCCTGTAGAAATGCAGCAACTGTGCTGCCCTTCTTTTTTTTTATTTTAATTTTTTTTACTCCAGATATCATTGTTAGGGAAATATCATTGGGTTGTATCTTAAATCGCATGATAGTTCTTATGAGGGTGCACTATATAGTGTGTCAAGAAATGACTTTCAACGGAATTGAAGTGCACGACAGTAGGGAGATATTTTGGATTTATATTACGGTTTCTGATTGGTCGTGGATGAGTGGCCCCGCCTCCTCGTGAATTTGTAACCAAGCCACTCGTGACTGCATGAGATAAGCAAAGCAAACGGCTGGGAAGCGACAGGTGTGTGCGCGTGTGTGCACAGCGAGTGAAAGCCACGTCGCCGAATGAGAAGACTGGGAACTGGTTTTACTGATGCTTTCTTCGTTTTTTTAATACGTGGCTGCTTTTTTAAAGACTGCTACAGATATCGTTCTAGTTGGCTGAATGTTAGAAATGGTCGCGGCGGCGTAGGCCTCTGTCATGCCTCGCACTCGCGTAAGAACATAAGCGGCGCGAGAGAGCGCTGGTCCGGGGAGACTCTGTGTCGTGGAAGCGCTCAGTTTGAAAGGTAATGTAAGTCCTTATTTATGTCTTATTCTGACGAGAACGAAAGAGAAAACTAACTTTATGGCGATATATGTGACAATTACGTAGGTTTATGGCTGCTTTTGTTTAGATAAAAAGTTTTGTCTAGTTAATTGTCAAACCGTTATATACCGTTATATTAAATACTATAATAATAATAACAACTGGCTGCGTTTCGTATTGTTCTGTGATATGAGGGTTTTTTTTTATCAGAAGAATGAGATAAGATGAGTTCAAGACGGGATTGATCTGGTAATGCCTTTTGTGAATAATATTCATTAAATGTATTTGACAAGGATCAGTGTGCAGGATTTGCCCCCTGGGACTCGATAACAACATCTGCTCATCTTTCTGTCTATTGACGTTATTGATCGGTCTGGCTAATAACTAACTGTGTATCCTCATGCATCTGCAGCTGGCGGAATAGCATCCACTCATCTAGTACTCGTGCACAGGCTCTCCAGCAACCGAGCTTCTCTGAGCTGTACTTATCTCCTAGGGTTGTCCTCGTTTTTGCTTTTCCTTCCAACCTTGTTGGTGCTCGTTCTTTACTTCTTCCTTCAGGGACGTAGAAACCTGGAGACATGACTGCACCCTCCCGAAAAGACTTTGTGTCTCTGGCAGTAGACGAAAGTGGAGCTTATACTAACGGCAAGCAGCGCAAGCAGTCCTTCTGGAGGGTGAGATTAGATATTACTACAACTGCTTGCAGATATTCTTTGAATTAATTAATTAATTTATTTTTGCGTTTTCAAGAGTCTTAAATTGAAACGCACAGCTTTTGATTTGCATCTCGGTCTCGCATTCATCCTGTTTTGCATGTACGTGCAGAAATGGAAGCAGTTGTCAAGCCTGCAGCGCAGCCTCATCCTGTTTGTTCTGGTTCTGCTCCTCATCAGTGCCATCGTCATGTATCCCGGCCTTTTGACACAGTGGGGAGGTATGCATGTCTTTATTTAAGTTTGCACTTCCATAAATAGATCAATGTGTCTTGTCACACTTTTGATGCACTTTTTTTTTTTTTTTTTTCCAGCTCGGTCAGACATGGCAGAAGGAAGAGATGGTGGCGAAGGGTTTCTCCAGCATATGGCGTTGAAGATCGAAGATAAAGCCATTCTGCCTGAGCCACCTTCGGAGGTTAGTGCGACCTAATCAGAGAGCAGCATGCTCAGTTTTTCTGCAGCATTTTTCTTCGTGTGATGATTAGCTTGATTTTTGGCTTACAAGAAAAGCTACAGGAAGTTTCTGAATTTTTAGCAGTTTTTTTGTTTTGTTTGTTTGTTTCTAGTACTTCATGTTATGATTTACTTATTCTCACATGATTGTAATGACCTTGATCGTATTTTTCTTCTGAACACCCCTTGGCCTTAGGTTCATGTGTCATATCTCAGTAGAAATTGATGTTTTGCAACTTGTGTTTGGATTACATTGGCCAGGTTGTCTGATCTTCTCCTGCTGAACCCTGGCATTGAGTCTCCTCTCCTTTCCTTTTTCAACTAATGTTCTGGTCAGATTCAGAAGGACTAAGTACAATTCACAACAGTCCTAATTTAATGTAATTCAAACCCAAGTTGCAAAACACCCATTTTACACAATCCTGAGATGATACATGAACCCAAGGCCAAGAAGAAAAATAAAATCAAGGCCATTACCATCATAAAATAATAAATAAACCATGACACTTGCAAAACATTCAATCTTAATGATTGTGCAATATTCATATTAAATATCAGAGAAAATGAAAAATTAATCTCTCAGAAAGAGAACTTTCACATTCTCTCTGCCAAATGCCTAAATGTAATTTCAGTACGATGAAGCCAGTACAAGTAATGGCAGTTTTTGAATGCCAAGCTTCTTTGTGACTTTTGTTCTGTCTTTTATTGTTAGTTATTATTATTTATATATATATATATATATATATATATATATATATATATATATATATATATATATATAAAATTTTTTATTTTTTTAAACAGTAAATTGCTTTTGAAGTTGAGCCTTAATTGACTTAATCAGTTGAGTAACAATTAGATTTTGTGTTTGGTTGTATATATTGTTTGTTTGAAAATTAATCCATATTCAGCAAATGTTCTGTTGTTAAATTCACACTTTCTTTATATTCCTGCCCAGAAAACCAGATGTAAGTCAGTGCACTCACTTCAGTGTCTGTTTTTGTTTGTTTCTTTGTTTTACCAGAGAAAGTTATTTCGTAAGAGAGGACCGCCTTCCCTCCAGAACCGTTCACAGAATAAAGAAAACGGTTCCGACGCACATGGGGTGGTGAATAAAGTGTTGGGTGAGGAAGATGGGAACAAGTCTCTGATCAGGTCAGGAATAGTTCAGGAAATAACTTCATTATGGATCACATAATTTGGAGCAAGGTTGTAAGTAGGTTTAGGGGCAACTTTGGAATTATGTAAAAATAAATAAAGGTTATGTATATACCAAAGAAATATAATATAATAATTACCGCAACCATTACCATTGTGTTAGAATGAGAAGGATTACAACTCCTTAAGTAAAGTTTGCTCGGTTTTATCCAAATTTACAGCACTAGAGCAACTCATTAAAGATACTCCTGGTTGTCTTACTCCTATGTTTTTGTTGTATCCAGGTCAAAAATTCATTAACAACAGTGTTGCTTGCTCTTCTGACCAGTCTGAAAAGCGATCATCAACAATGATCATTATAGATATTTTTGGACTGTCATAATTAATTAATTAATTAATTAATTAATTAATTAATTAATTAATTTAAAAAAATGTTTTTTAGTAGTTGGCGTGGGAGTGTGGTCACGGTAGCTAAAGACACGGACCATCAGAAGGAGACGCAGACCGAGGACTTGTTATTAGGTCTGTGTTTGTGCTTTTTGTAAATAATATTTAAAGCTGCAAGCGCAGAGACACAGTGTCTGTTTACAGTGCATTACATTTTTCTCGTCTTTGTCATTTAGTGGCGAGCAGGCTGGAGGCGGTCAGGGAGGCTTTCCAACATGCCTGGAAAGGCTACAAAGACTACGCCTGGGGTCATGATGAGCTCAAACCCATTTCAAAGTCTTATACCGAATGGTTTGGGCTGGGGCTAACTCTTATCGATGCGCTGGACACAATGTGGATTTTGGGGCTGAAAAATGGTGAGTGGTTCCAGCCACACCCTCCCCAATGTATAAAGAACAAGTGAACAGGTTTCCCAGGTTTTCTTATATGGGTGTATTCCATCTTGGATTTCTTCATACGGGTGAGAGTTTTTAAAAAAATGTTGTTATTTTTTTATATATATATACAATTGCAAGTTGTTGTTTGTTGCTTAAGAGTTATTTCATAGTTTTGAATTCACCCGCATTGTTATAGACTGGGAAATAAATCGCCGAACAAAATGCATTGAACTAGAAGGAGTACAAAGGTGTAATAAAGTCATCAAAAACTTTTATTTATTTAACATTAGTATGTACCAGAACATCATGGTGAGTACTTCATGTGCAATTATTAGTTCTTGTAATGAAACTTCGAACTAAACTGCTACACTCTCTCCTTTTGTAATAATACAGTAGATAAGCCAGCTGACACATGACCGCTGGAATGACTAACGTGAACATTGTGAACACTCTCTAAGGTTTTTCGAAATGTTTTGAGCATTCCTTTCTTTTTTTTAAATCTTGACTTGATTGTGAAAGAGCAGGTGGCATAGGAGAGGTTGAAGTTATTTGAATTCACCTCTTTAGGTCCTTATTACTTTGCATGGAACAGGGAAATTAGTAACGCACCAACAAGGGATCACATCACAACCATTACATCGTGATTGTTTTGGTACAAAATGTGAGCGTCAATTAAACTTGGGTATTTAAGTATTAAATGGATTGTATTCATCTAGGCGAACTTGAAATTATGTCTTAAATTTTATATGTTTATGTTTATGCTTTTGAAACATGTTCTGTTTATGCGATTAATTATGCATCACTCGCACAGAGATAAGAATGTCCAACAATGAAAGCGAAGGTCAGGACAGACTAGGCCAAAATATAGGGGGGAAAAAAACTAAAATATTTTAGATAATTAGTCGACTAATAACAGTGTTTTCCATGTGTAAAGTTGACCGTCGCAATACATGTATAAGTGTATCGTACGTATATTTGCTCACCATTGAGAGCAATGGCATCCGCGATCGGTTGCTGCTGTTGGGCCCTTGAGCAAGGCCCTTAACCCTGTCTGCTCCAGGGGCGCCGTAAAAATGGCTGACTCTGGGGTATGCAAAGAATAAAGAATTTCACTGTGCAGTAATGTATGTGTGACCAATAAAGTCTAACTTAACTAGTTCCCTCTCACACTACGGCTCCTGTACCTGTTTATCCTGTTATCGTGAGAGCGGTGTACTGGGAGGCAGTAAAAACAGCAGATGCTGTAAAAAGAATAAGAAGAGAGTACTGACGGCCACACGTACAGTTTGACATGGTGAATGAAACCCAAGAGGATTAACCCCTTAAAACTGGAAGTGGCACTGATGCGTTCCTGCAAAACAGCATTGGTCAAGGACTGATGAATAAAAAATATTTGTTTATTTATTCATTTATAAAACATTTTATATATATAAAACTGCTTATACAGAAGTGTTTTATCAGTGTATGTCAATGGGGAAGGCTTCAGATATCAACATGTGCTTTGGGTTTCTTATGTTATGTAGATCCAAAGTTGTCGTTACTTTTAAAACATGTAAATTTTTATACTGTTTAATTACCGTTGCAAAAAAAAAAGGTCATGTCTTTTTATCATTGGTTTAAAAAATATATATATATCCAGTTCCTCATATTTTCTAGGTTGTGCTGGAAAAAAAAGGATACGTCTTTGTATATTGCACAATACTGACCCCCATAGTAATACTAATGCAAAGAGTGGCTAAAATGCTCCCTTTTTTAAAGGGAACTATCTTGTACACTAAAGAGTGTTTAGTTCGTAATGTTTTTACTTCATCTTGAGCTACATCTTGAGCTTCCACATACGGCTAGATGGAGGGAAGGGTTTGTAGTGTCGATCTCTGAAATGAAACGAAAACACACTGATCTACAACCATATAGCAAATTCACACCCAACGTTTTTCTTTTTTCCCCTCGCAATATATTATTAGCTGCTATTCGCACAAGTACTCTTTCCTGTCTCTGCTGCTACAGTACTTTTACAAGAAATGTTTACTGGTTTTTTTTTTTTTTTAATCCATCATGTGACTACCTGAACAGTATATTGTTTTCCATGTGCACTTGGTTGTTTTTTGTATAATACGTAGATATAATTTATGGTATCAGTTTGATTTGTCTTAGTTCGTTGGCTAATTAGGTGTCCTGAACTAACCAAATAACTAGCTAAGATTTATTAACACAAGTCACAAGACCACTTTTTATTTATTTATTTATTTATTTATTTATTTTCCTTCAGACGGTATGCAACTAAAAGATTATATAAGGAAATCTTTGTGGGTTTTACATAATGGTGTAATGTGTCCCTGCCACTGGGAATCCAGGAACGTCCCTCTCATGCAGTCTACCCTCTGACCTTCTCACAGAGTTTGAGGAAGCCAAGCAGTGGGTGGACACACATCTGTCATTTGAGAAGAATGTGGACGTGAACCTGTTTGAGAGCACCATCCGTATACTGGGCGGCCTTCTCAGTACCTACCATCTGACCGGTGATGCGCTGTTCCTGGAGAAAGCTGTAAGTGTGTGTGTGTGTGAGGGAGAAAAGTTGGCTGTTTGTGTATCACATTGATCAAGCACCACCTCCACTCCTTCTGTTAGCACATGTTCCGAGTCTCAGCCGGGCATCGAAGGCTTCTAGTCTTTTTAAAGCCTCTGATCTCAGCCCGCTGATGATGTCGATTTTCGTGATCATGTGCAGAAAGACATCGGTTCCAGGTTAATGCCTGCCTTCAGCACGCCGTCAAAGATCCCGTACTCGGACGTGAACATCGGGAGCGGCGTGGCTCACCCGCCACGCTGGACCTCCGACAGCACTGTCGCCGAGGTGACCACCATCCAGCTGGAGTTCCGCGAGCTAAGCCGGCTCACTGGCGACCCCAAATACCAGGTAGAGTGTGTGTGTGTGTGTTGAGCACATTTTCCTAATTTTCTCATGATACTAGAATAAAGTTCCTTAACGTAATGGCTTTAGAAGGAATGAGCAAGTGTGAAATTCTTTTTAACTTCGAAGTAACCTGCTAGAAAAGACGCTCTCCTTTTGTCTTCAGTAGACAAGCTTGTTGACACACACATCTGGAATGAGTAACATGTAAAAAGGTATTTTAACTCTCTGAGTCACTGAACCGTGCAAGTCCATACTTAGTATGTTAGTACTGTATGTTCAGGTTTTGAAATGTTTTTCTTTCTTTCTTCTCCCCGTCTTGACTTGATCTTGCTGCTTGAAAGATTAAGTGATAAGTTGCTGTTGCCTCCTGAGAAGGAAGGTTTTTAGGTGACGCGTATGAAGTAAACTTTGTTGTAATAACCACCTGTTAGCTTTATCGCCTACATCGGATAACTGGAGCAGGTGATGATGATGATGATTATTATTATTAGAAACAGCCAGTCAGACCAGCAGCATTTACAACCACTAATGAAGACACCTGGTACAAGCTTATGTAATGGCATTGTGTGCTTAAGCTTTGAAAATGTAATCATAAAGAAAAAAATAAATTTAAAATATTTTTTTAATTTACTAGTGAGGTTTAAATGTCATAGTTAAAATATATATATATATATATATATATATATATATATATATATATATATATTATTTTTATGCAAGTTATAAAATGAATGTTACACACTTATTATCCACTTTATTACGAACCCGTGTTTATTTGCACATTCAAACGTTTATCTTATCAGCCCGTCATGTAGCAGCAGTGCAATGCAAATACTCCTGCAGATACAGGTCAAGAGCTTTGAATAATGTAAACATTAGAATGAAGAAAAAGTGTGATTTTTGTTGGTGATATGGTTGTTGGTGCCAGAGAGGCTGGTTTGAATATTTCAGAACCACCTGGGAATATCACACACGCATCAGTCTTTAGATTTTAAACAGAATGATGTGGAGGTGAAAACAAAACACTGAGTGACGGCAGGTTGACCACGTGTGCGGAAACGCCTTGTCGATAAGAGAGGTCAGAGGAAAAAAAAGATAAGATTGATTTGAGTTGCCAGGTAGGATGTAGCAGAAGTAAAAAAAAAAAAAACCTCTGTCTTTCTCTGCCGCCTCTGCTTCTGATTTCAGCTCTACACCTCTTGTTTTATTAAGTATGCCTCGAACCAAAGAGGTGAAAAGCTGAAATTCAAATAAATACTATAGTTATGCGCTTGTATGTGTGTGTTAGCTGTGTGTGTAGTACAAAAGTACTATCCTTTAAAAACGACATGAGTAGTAAGTGAGATGTGTACTACAGCGCTCAGTAACATCTCACAATAGTGCCAACATGAGTGTTTTCACATTAGTGAATTCGCAGTGCTTCCTCATTCTGAAGCTTAACTGAAGTTCTTTGTCTTTTTTTTTTTTTTTTTTTTTTTTCCGCTTGCCCGATCACATAATGCGCTGTTTGTATAAGGTGTTAAAGATTGATTCGGACTATACAACCCGTACAACTTTACACAATAAATAAGATGATTCGTAAAAACGACGAATGATAATGTTATTGTCTTGTCCTTTTTATCTGTTTATAAAATAGTTTGGTGCAGCCTGTACTATTAGTATGCTAATTAAGCCCAACCTCCTTTCCTTGGCACTGAGATCCCGTGACCCGAGACCTCGTTTATAATTTCCTTCAAAACAACCACCGTGGCGGACGGAGAGCCAACGAGATCGTGTTTGTTTTTACACCTTGTAACATGTCTGTTGCATTTGCATACTCATTACTATTCATGCACTTTATATACAGGATCAGCCTTGTCTTTATTTCAATGTTTACACAACACATTGTATTTGCTATTGTGACTTTATTTTAACAGACATTCTTGTAACATGTAATATACTTTAAAAAAAATAAAAATAAAAATATATATATATATTATAGTGACAGAAGAACATGCATTTGCTTGTTAAAAAAATTGTATTAATTGTTAAAAGGCTTTGTTGTGTATGCTTTTGAAATTGTGTGCAATGTCAAAGAAGACAATTGGAGGTTGAGGTGTGTTTGTGAGATGCATTTTACGTTCTTAAAAAAAAATTTATTATAATTTTTCCCTGTCTAGGATGCGGTGATGGAAGTAATGAAGCAGGTGCACAAATTGGAAGGGAAGCATGAGGGTCTGGTGCCCATGTTCATCAACACCAACAGCGGGCAGTTCACCCACCTCGGCGTCTACACACTGGGTGCTCGAGCTGACAGTTACTATGAATACCTGCTCAAGCAGTGGATCCAGGGAGGCAAGACGGAGACAGAGTGAGTTAGCCAAGTATAGGCGGGGGAATGGGGAGCGTGTGTGTGTGTTGCCAGCAGGTGCCATAAATCTGGATTACGCAACATGCTTACAGAGTCGACAACTCTCATTCCCTCTCGTTGTTTGATTCGCTCAGCACTCATCTAACGCTCGACATTTCAGAGTGTGATTTAAACTGCATGGTGCCTCTTTACCCTGCTGCATCAAGCACTGTTGGGGAACAATTTCCCAGAGGAGTGTGTGTTTGTGTGTGAGAATGAGAGAGAGAGAGAATAACATTTTAAATATTCATAGCCGTGTGTGTGTGTGTGTGTGTGTGTGTGTGTGTGTGTGTGTGTGTGTGTGTGTGTGTGTGTGTTTTTTTTTGAGAGAGAGGATAACACTTTTTAAATATTCTTACCTAGAGTGGATTAATCTGTAGATGCAGATGTGGTTAAAAGTAACCGCCTTAATTTTTCATTCCTTGTAACTTGCTGCTATTTGTACAACTTATCTCCGGCTAAGCTTTTCAGATTTATTATTATTTTTTAAATTGTAGAATTTGCTCCGCCCTATAAGTCCCAAAATGTGTGATTTTTAATGAATATAAAATAAGTAGACCTACAGTATACATACACTATCGTTAATACCGTTAGTTGTTAGTTAAATAGTTGAAATGTTAAAGCTAAAAAAAAAAAAGGAATAATAATTAGATGTAATCAGTAATATCATTATTTCATGTTGAAGCCCATGTACACGTCTTTCTACGTGGCAGAACCCTCTGTCTAACTTAATACAAAGAAATCACATTTTGTCACATTTTGTTGTTTATCTTACGGCTTTGTTACGCTAAGTTGTACTTCTTTCCTCATCAGCCAAGTACACTCCGTACATTTAGTAGATTATTAAAACACAGCACATAACTGTTCATGACATCACTTTCACTCAGCATTTTTATTTGAATGGCTAACGATCTGTTTGGATGTTTTACACGCCTCCCACCTCGGACTGCTGGGGATATGTCTGAGATGGAACACGTGTCGTTATAGCATAGTAGCGTGCCACTTCACTGCTTTAATTAGCACCATTAATTAGGTTTCAGAGCGTAGGAGACGAACTGGTCTTAAACTTCATTAAGGTAGAGTAATTGTACATTGATCTGTCAATACGTTTTTGAAGATTCAAGATTGGAATTCTCGGCTCTGGCTTCACCTCAAGGGGAAATGCGCTGTATTCATTCGAAAATGCTTGGCTGCTATGATGTAATCTGGCACAAAACTGCTCATAACGAAGGACTGTCAAAGATTAATTAAAATCTGTCTAGCCAGTTTTGCGTGATGCTGTAACAAAATTTCGCTGGACAGACATACAGTGGAACCTTGGATTGCGAGTAATGTGGTTTACAAGTGTTCCGCAAGACGAGCAAAGATTTTTAATAAATTTTGATTTAGAAAACGAGCAAGTGTTGGTTTACGAGTACCGAGTATCATGCATCACGCATGGGCCTCTTATTTTGACACAGAGCGTCACTCTTGCACTACGTAATTGTGGGTAATCGTCTCCCCTGCTCCCCCGGGATCTTTGTGCTCGTCTCTTACTGGTATAATCAACATCTCCGTTTGTGTTTCAGCGTCTCCTATGTGTGTGCGCGCACGTAATTTGACACCGACACACAGAATTTTCAATTTGACCCCCGCCCCCTCCCCGGCTTCACTCGCACACAAACTCCGCTCTGTCGCGATTCTTTTCAAAGATAAGGTGCTGGTTCATTTGTTGTTGTGGTTTTTTTTTTTTTTTTTTTACTTTACAGCAGTGATTCCGTTAGTATGCGCTCACGCCAGTGTCGGATGTCTTTTTTTAAAAAATTTTTTTCCCGTTAAAACGGTGCTTCCATTATGTGTGTGTTTGTTGTGAAACTTAGAAAGCGAAGTGGGGAGAGGGAGAAGGAGTTTTACTGTGTAAAACGAGACAAGGGAAGGGGCTAATATGTTTAGTAACTCTACACACGTGCTCCAGATTGTAGCTTGGATAGAGTTTGCAGGTTATATCAAAGCTTGGTCTTGATTCACGTCTTTTTTTATTTTTTTATTTTTTGCCTGTCTTCTGTTTTATTAATTAAATCTTATCGCTATTTTGATGTCTGTGAAACCATATATAACAGAGTGTACAGAGTGTTGGTTGCAGCAGGACAAAGATAAACATTGGTTTTTAAATTATTTATTTATTTATTTATTTATTATTATTTTTTTGGTACAGATTTCTCTCTTAGTCTGACCCAGACTGCAGATCCGTTATTGGAAATAATTGTATTGACCGCTTCAGTACGTTTAACCTGTAGTCGGGGGATGTTTGCATTCAGTCTTCATTATTAGTCAATAATAATAAAGTGTATTGTGCAAAACATGTATAAGCACTGTATTTTTTTCTAATAAAAACATTTGTGTGCAGTGTTACCAGTATTTTAAATGGTTACAAATAGTAATATAAAAATGGTAAAATGTGCTAATCCAAAAAAAAAAAAATGCATGGAACCAAGACTGAGGCAAATTGTAACATTTAGTTAATTAGGTCTACATTTTCCTTTAATTAAAGATGTGACTTCATTAAATAATGAAGTCTACCCAGATATTACAGACAGACTGTCAGAGTCTGTGTTACAGTAGGTGTATTAACATGAGCTGCGTCCTGACATCGAGTGATCTACAACACCCCTTTGGCAAACTTAACCTCAGCCTTTTATTAAACCCGGAATGTCATTTTTGGCTGTATGTAGACATTTCACACTTTTTTTTTTTTGATCATGTAGGGGAAGAAAAAAACTGAAGAAGTATTCCGATATGTTTCCAGGTTGATGGAGGACTACCTGCAGGCGGTGGAGGGGGTTAAAAAGAACCTGCTGAAGAAATCTTCTCCTCTTGGCCTTACGTTTGTAGGAGAGCTGTCTCATGGACGCTTCAGCCCCAAGATGGTACATAAGTCCCATTGCTCTGTCAGAAGGGAACTCGATATGTAAACGAAGTTTCTGGTTCTGCTTCTAAATTTAGATTTTCTGGTCACAGTTCATTTCAGGTGTGTTTTAATGGGGAGGAAAAGCAGATAAACAGGAGATTATAGAGGCCTCCCACAGAAGCTGCTTTAAATAGAAGGTTTGTGTGTGTGTGTCTCTCTCTCTCTCTCTCTCTCTCTCTCTCTCTCTCTCCCCTCTTTTTTCCCTCAGGATCATTTAGTCTGCTTCCTGCCTGGCACCCTGGCCCTGGGGGCATACAGCGGCCTGCCAGCTGAGCACATGGAACTGGCAAAGCAGCTGATGGACACCTGCTACCAAATGTACACACAGATGGAGACGGGCCTGAGTCCTGAGATAGTGCACTTCAACATGCAGCCGGGCAGCGCACAAGATGTGGATGTTAAAGTGAGTTTGATTTCGAGCTTAAAGGAAGGATTTTATTTATTTATTTTTAACAATGTGTAATTAAATTGTGATACACATGGACTGTGGCCCACATTTTATTTGCTCATATGTGCTTGTTTTTATTTAGTGATTTATATTTTTTACGTTCTACAACGATAATGGGAATTTCAAAACATATGGAATTAGGTAATTATGTAACAACAAAATTCAGCCGATATTTTAAGACACAAATGTCAGCTGTTCTGGAATAATTCTTGTAACAACAATATTGTCGAGTGCATTTGCAAAACTCATGAAGCACCATGATGAAATGGACTCTCCAACCAAAAACCAAAACTTAGCTCTGCTGCAGAGGAGCAGTTCATTTAGAGTCACCAGCCTCAGAAATCACCAATTAACAAACAGCACCTCAGACCAGAGCCGCTATGAAGACTTTACTGATCATGAGTAGCAGATGCAGCTCAATATTAACTGTTCGGTGGAGATTATTGCATATTTTGGACACGTTCAAGATTGCTTTACAATGTAGAAAGAAAAAAATTAATCATGAACGATAACATAAACAGAAAGTGATCCCATACTTATGAGCAGTAGTGTGTGTGTGTGTGCGCGCACAGAGGTGGTGATCCAGCTGCTTGCTAATACCCTTCATGGTCTCAAAGTGACCTTCATGGTCACTGCTCATCTCAAATAGCCTCTGAAAGTTACATCCAAATTCTGACCTTCATGCATTTTTTTTAATATTATTATTATTAATCTCATTATACATCTGAGCAATTGATGGTTAAGA
The DNA here is from genome assembly GCA_013621035.1 of Clarias magur. Lineage (NCBI taxonomy): Eukaryota > Metazoa > Chordata > Actinopteri > Siluriformes > Clariidae > Clarias > Clarias magur. The sequence goes on from QNUK01000121.1 coordinate 582,732, forward strand.
GCCTTGCTGAAGGACCCAACAGTGGCAACTTGGTGGTCGTGGGGTTTGAACCTGGGACCCTCCAAACCGTAGTCCAATGCCTTAATCCCTGAGCTACTCCTGAGTTGATGGCAAATGTATCGCGTGTGTAATGTAAGTGTGGCCAAACGGGTGAATGTTGATTGGCCACCACAGGAATCCCAGACATTTTTCACAGGCTGGAGAGGAGGCTCAAGTGCCACTTTCACAATGGAGGTAAACCCAAAAATGGGAGCCAAGAGCCGTGGGGGTTCTAAATCAAGGATCATTGCCGTAAACTCTGACACAACACATCACCTTTGACGAAGAAATCATTGCAGTTTAACTGGTCATGTACCACCTGCGTCAAGCTCGGCAGACTCCAGCCAATAAGGAGCTGTCCCATCACTTTCGGCCTTCTCTTAAAGGTGCCTGGAGCAGAGGGTGAAAATACTGCACCTATCAAACAGAAAAGTCTCCCTATTCTACGAGTTGCCAGTTGGAATGTCAGTACTACGTGTCCTGACCTATCTGACGATCCAAAAGACGTGGATGATCCAAGGAAAACTGCCATCATCAACCATGAACTAAAGAGGCTCAACTTTGCCTTCATTGCTTTGCAGGAGACTTGACTACCATCAGGTTGTAACATCACCAAAAAATATTATACCTTCTTCTGATGGGGAAAACAACCTGAGGAGCAGCGGCATTGAATTTGCAATGAGAAACATTCTTGTGACCTCTGTGATGCCCCCATCCAAAGAAACTAATCACATTCTCACCTTCTGGTTGGAGATCTCCTAGCATGGATGCCCCGTGTGTGGTGACTGGGGACGGTTTCACTCTTCCACAAAGACGGTCTTGTACTCAGCTGATGCAGACAGCTATTCTCTGAGGACTTGTGACTTCAGTTGCTCGATAGTTCAGGACTAGAGTTTCCTACAGTCTACCTGAGCCTCCAATAACGAACTTGACTCAATTCTAACTTGATCACATCTCCTGTTATACTGAACCTCCAGTCTCACACAGTATGATGCAGATCAATCCCTGCTATCCGTTTTACCCAAATGAGGATGGGTTCCTGGTTCCTCTCAAGGTTTCTTCCTATTACCATCTCGGGGCCATCGTTACGACTCAGCCATCATCCTCGGCTTGCTCATCAGGGACAGTCTTATCATTTTGATTCATACACGTTCACATCTCATACAAACTTGTATAATTCTTTTGATTGTGTAAAGCTGCTTTGCGACACTGTCAATTGTTAAAAGCGCAATACAAATAAAATGTAATTGAATTGAACCATCTCCTCTTAACCACTTTACTTGCTAAGGGACTGAAGTGCACTTGTCCGAGCCTGAAGCATTGGTCACTTCTTAATTGTAAAGATGAACAGAAATTATCAACGGATGTTGGTGCTTTGCTTTTTTTTTTTCTCGAGGTTTGCGTAACCAACATCTCTGACCCATACACGGTTTCTTGCACTGGCATCAACTGTGTTCGGGCCATTACAAGGTGATCCTTATTTAGAGGGATTCTCGTGACATGTAGCCTTCACAGTGCTGACTATGACTCGAGCAGTAAGGTATCAATAAGGTGCACCTCAAGCCCAAATAAATTCTCTACTGACTGTAGAAACCAGAACCCAAAATGAATAGAAGCAGAGTCAAAATGTCTTGAGACATGTTAGAGATTCCTTATCAGTATCAATGAAGCACTTGGAGTGGCACAGTCATAGTGATTATAATTAGTCTGTGAACTTGGTTACAAATCTGCCTTAAAGACGGTCAAAAAGAGAGAACACCCCGATTGGTTAAATGGAGGCAATAACGTCATGGAACAGAATCAGAAAACCTTGCTGCTCTTGAACGCCAGGAATGAAATCAAAACAAACAGTTAGACAATGAACAACCACTTCCTGGACCTGTGTCATTAGCCTCAAGTGTTTCTTTAAAATCAAAGCCAGGAGACATCACAGACCGAGAGAGCCACTGGCAAAGCCGGTGTGTCGGGTAGTGACGGCATTGAGGCAGGCATGGACTGTGCCCCTTATTAACCACATGCATGTCTTACTGCTGCAGTGCTGGGACGACAGGGAGGTACCGCAAGATATACAAGACATAATTACGCCCATATAGAAATAAAGGTGCCCAAAGTTGATCGTGGCAATCTAATGTACAATGTCCCGCCTCAGCATTCCTGGCAAGGCTTTTGTCAGAGTAGATCTAAAAAGACTCGTCACTTGGCGAACATGTATACCCAGAATCACAATGTGGTTTTCAGGGTGGGAAGATCTACTGTCGTTATGATCTTATTAATGCTGGTGCCGGAGAAATGCCGTCAACAAAGTTTACTTCGTCTTCATTTACCTGAACTGAAGTGTTAAACCTGGTCAATTGAGAGGGGATCTTTAAACTGCTCCAAAGGATAGGAAAATAACCATACCAACAGTATGATGGCTTTTTCTAATCAAGAGTAAAGTAAAACTAGCCCCTACATCATTTGGTCTTTTCAACCTTTTTTAAAATGATTAATGCTGCTCCAAAAAAAGTTAGTCCTCTTGTACTGTATAAATGTTTGTGTGTTTCTATAATGCAGATGTTGTGTGTTTTAACATGTCTGCAAAACCATTCCCTATTTCCAAACCTTAAAATGTATTGAATAACATTTACAAAAAAAATATTTGCATGCCTGTAAGAAAAGCAACATATTACTTGCTGGACCAGTTTTCAGATGGAGCAAGTGTGACACAGTTACCAGACGGACTCGTATGGCATATCCTCCAGCATACTCAGTAAAACCTCCTACCCGTTTTACTTGTACGACTGCACACACGTGTATCTTGCGCTACTGAGCACAGTTCAAGCACAGTTTTGACACCGTTGTATAGATGCTTATTTTATGTAGAAATGTTTTAAAAAGAATCTTTGCTCATGGCTTTTTATTTATTTATTTATTTCCTATGTTCCCAAGATATTTTCACAGTACTGTAAGGCTAGACCGCTAGGTCAGAGCAACTTCAAAACTACAGCTCTTCTGAGGTTTGCAGCAGTCAGGACCTAAAAAAAGAAAGAAAGAAAGAAAGAAAAAAGTGGTGCAAGGAAGGAAACCCAATGAAACAGAGACAGGGTCATTGCTGGCCCATGCTCGTTGATGCATTTGGGGAAGAAAAGGCTCTGTGTAGTCCGATCCAAAAGGAGAGCTACTGTAGCACAAATTGCTGAAAAGGTTAACGCTGGTTTCCATTAGTGTCTTCCCAAAGGTGTCCAAGCATACAGTGATTTTTGCTTTCTGAAAAGGGGATCCACTCAATTAGTATTACTCAGTCTGGATCTGTAGGCAAAAAAATATTTAAAAAGTATAAAGATTTGAGCGAAGGCTTAACTGATGGCTGATTTTTACTGCACTGTGATGACAAGATGTCTTAATGTCTTAAAACTAATCAGAGATGGTTTTCTCCTTTTGTGCAGTGATCGTTCTTGTCTAGTTCCTGATAGACTACTGCCTTTATAGATCGCCCCAAAGTCAAGTAGTTTTTGGTTCTAGTTGATGTGTTGGAATTCCCGTCGCATGAAGACCTCAGGCTTCTGCTCAGGATGGCCGTGTATAGTCTGTTTTTGGTGAATGATGATTGTTCAACTTAATGACCATTTAAGATGGTCTTGAACTGAGCTGATGCAGCCAGTTTTTCTATGACTGAAATTCTCAAAGTGTTTTGTACCTGTTGTACATATTAACATAAACATTTTTTGCTGTTACAGTGAACTTTCAGCCTTATAGCACTTATAGCACGTTTTTACGGCCCTGCTGTCTGATAAAGTTGAAGTCTGGTTCCTCTCGTCGTCTCAGGGAGTTTTTCACCGTTGTACTCGTCTTGATCACACGGGACAAACTGATTGATATACTTCATACTTTTTTTTTCGCTTACTTTTTTGTAATGTTCCCATTAATTTGAAATAAAAAACAAATTTATTCAATTATTTATTAATTGATTATTCTGTAAAGTTGCTTTGCGACGATGACTATTTGTAAAAGCGCTATACAAATAACAGTCCATTGTTGGTTTCAAATCCAGCTTGAGTCAGAAATGCAGACTCTGGATCCAGATTTTTTTGGGCCGCCTTGTATTCTGTCTGACCCGATTTATTATCTGTTGTCCACAGCCTGCAGACAGACACAACCTGTTGCGTCCAGAAACCATAGAGAGCCTCTTCTACCTGTATCGGTTCACCAAGGACAAGAAGTACCAGACCTGGGGTTGGGAGATCTTTCAAAACTTCAATAAATACACCAGGGTAGGACATGAAAGAAAAGCTGAATGTTTTGGTTTGTTTGTTTTTTTTTGTTTGGTCGCTTATAATACTCAGTACTATTAACTTCTCATACGCTCAAGTTTCACACTTGTGCTGGCTCGCTGCCAGAGCGTGGAGCTGTGTGAGAGCCTCCAGTCTGTAGTTTCCTTGGCACAGATCTGATCTGAATGTTTCTGATGTTTTCATTCACCACTTGTCTCCTTTTACGTAAACATTGAACTGATCTTTTATGGACCACTGCATGCCTGTTTTTTTTTTTTTTTTTTTTCAGTAGAGATGATCAGAACTTGTCAGTAGGAAATTTATGCTTATAGGTATATTGTTAAAAGGAACGTTCTAGCAATTTAATAAAATGAATGGTTTCTATGCATGGATATATTAAGTTTATCACAAAACTGGCATGCACAAAATATTAATTTTTATTTATTTAGACAATGTGATCCATATTCGTACCATTTTACTTAGTACTCCATAACTTATAAGTAGAATGATTTTAGATTTGTTGTTCCTTGCTCAGGTATATTATATTCTGTGAATAATTTTGAATATACGTAAAAAAAAAATGAATAAGGAGGGTCATCAAGTACTGAAAACAATTAAGCAGATTTGAAATTACTTGAATTGGATCATTGTCCAATATATTATCAAAACCTGTATGGATAGTCCTGAACCTTTAATTTTATGGAGAAAATGTGGTAAAAAAAAGAAATAAATCATGAACGGAGATCACTAAGATTAGAAGGAGTAAAAAAAAAAAAAAGAAACTGACGGTAGAACTCCAAGCCATGTTTAACAGTGAATGTAATCGCGTCTCCACATTAAAACACTTTAATCTGCTAGGGAGCATAAAGATTGGACTTCGGAGCAGAAACGGGTCATGTGGTCTGAGTTCAGATTGATCCTATTCCAGATTGATGGGCGCGTCAGGCTACGAAGGGAAGCGCATAAAGCGATGAACCTATCATGCATAATGCAAACTGTACAAGCCTCTGGAGGCAGTGTTCTGATCCGGGGCCTCTTCAGTTTCTCAGGTCTAAAAAAAAAAAATGATGACCTATCTGTGGAGTTTATTTTTCCCCCCTGATGGCCCTGGGAGCATGAGGAATCATTTTTACACATGAACCGGCACCACACTGTGCATGAAAGCTGAAGGCGGTTAATGAAATCTTGGAGTGTGTGACACTTTTTTTTTTTTTTGGCCAGACAGTGTATATTATGGAGATCATCACATTTATTTTTAAATGATTTATATTATAGACGTTTTCTATCACACATGCAATTTATCCTGTAGTTCTGACTCTGGCTTGTGTTCTTAGGTCGAGTCTGGTGGTTACACCTCCATCAACAACGTGCGCGATCCGAGGTCGCCCAGTCCACGAGACAAGATGGAGAGCTTCTTCCTGGGCGAGACACTCAAATACTTCTACCTACTGTTTTCAGACAATTTTGACCTTATTAACCTGGACACGTACATCTTCAACACCGAGGCCCATCCTTTGCCCATATGGGCAAAGTGATGGACATGGACACCACTCTGTCTCTTTTTTTTCTCTCACACACACACACACACACACACACACACACACACACTTCTCTCAGGGCTTCTCTGAAAAAAAAAAAATTCTCTGTTCCCTTACTATCTTTACTGCCTTGTTTCTTCTTTCCTATTTTGGGAACAAGAATTTTTTTTCCGTAATCTGACTTTTAAAATTAGCAACGATTTCAAAAGTCACGGGACACAAATCAGAATACAGGCTGATGATGCAACGCGCCTCTTTCACTAAAGCGCTAACGTCATAATTTAATTTGTGCTGAATGAGAACAAATCTGATTCTGAATGCTGTAGTTATTAACCATATCCAGCATGACTGCTTAACTCCTCGCCCTCCACAGTCAGCGAAGGAGGCTTGGTGACTGCGAGATGATTACAGCCTAAGAGCAGGACGAAGGGAGACAGGCACGAATTACGCTGTCGTTACCCTCCGTGTTATTTACTTTAGATCTGTTCATCGTATTCAGTCCGCAAGTCAAATTCACTTTTAAACTGTGAACCTTTTTGTATAGACTGAGCACTTTATGGCACCCCCTTTCCCCTAAATCTGTCCTGTGTAAACATTTACATTTTTTTTTTCCCAGTTCATGTTTTTATCCCCTACCATGAAAGTTGGTGTGCTGTTTTTAAAATATATATATTTCCATGTCGAGTCAAGCACAGAGATCACTGCCATTCCTGTATATAAGGAAAGTAATTTTATGTTTTAAGTGGAAGATTTTCTCCATACATTTTTTTTTTTGTCTTTTTATTTTGTAATCATTATTGCATAAGAATTCAGAAGGTAGTTAATACTGAAAAATATGGACCAGTAAGGAAGATATGAGAACACCTTTCTTTATTGTTGCTTAAACAAGCAAACAAAAAACTTATTTATTCTTTTTTTTTTTTTTTTATTCTGCTATAATAATCCCCGCCTCCTGAGCTACGATTGGCCGTTCGTCCTTGTTTCAAAGCCATATGACAACTAGACAGTTTCAGAAAAATCAGACTAGATGTCCTGAGTCATAAAGGTAGTTTAATTCTATCTTAAATTTCCTTATACCACAGCGCTGTAAATTTTTGTACTATTTCTATCGAATTAATTTCTACAACAGTAGCCTTCAGCTGTGATGATAATATAAAGCAAATCATAAAAGGGTTTATATGAATACACACATATATAATATATATTTTTATATTGAAACGAAGGAACCAGTAGTCGTAGAAATGAAATGGTGTAAGGGGGTTTTGAATAGTGTTTCTGGAGGAAGTCGGCAGCGTCAGTGCTTTTATGCCTTTACATACTGATTGGTAATGTTTTGCTTTTTCCTGGAAATGTAGCATAAGCTGCTTTTTTTTCTATTTAATTAATGTAACAAGAAAAAAAGAAACTTTGTTTATAGCTGTTCACAGCTGTAACAACAAGGACTTGCTTGAGTCTTGGGCATTCCACAGCATTAAATGTAACTATAAAGAGAGTTGGTTAAATACATTTGATTGAATTTTGCCATTTTGCTGTGGTATAAGAGGAATAAAGCACATAAAATTAATCAGAGCATCACGCCACGCTTTCCCAGAACAGCGTGTCCAAAGTGTTTTATTCTCTAAGATATTTCTGATCAGGTGTCATGTCATGTGGTGTTTTTTTTATTCAGCGTAACGGACGTGACGTCTGCGATAGCACTTCAGCTCTTTAATACGATGACTCGGGTTGCTTAGCTGTATCTCTGTCCTCACAGCTGACGGAGTAGAGTAGACGTCGCCTACGTCGGACCTCAAACACCGAACCAAGGAGGGCGGAAAAGACTGAATTTCTCAATCTTGTGTTGTTCTGCTTGTGCCTTTTGAATCTTTACTGAGCAATGATAACGAAGTCTATTTTGATTCCTGAGACTTGTGTTTTGTATCGAAATGTCACATATCCCATGAATATGGCTTTTTTTTTTTTGTGCTTTTACAGATTTTTGTCGTAGTACAGAGAAATCTTTTTCTGCTTATTTATGATGACTATGTTAGATCACTGATTGAAGAAAACCAGCTCACATACATTTTGTAGTGTGTTAAATAAACTGATTAATGGCCGATGTCCATATTTTACATACACAATTAAGGGCTTTGTATGTACGTATGTATGGTGTATTTATAATGTTTTTTTCCAAGTGATGAATGTGTAAGATTTTTAACTTATCGTCCTTCTAGAGATTGACCAAAGACAGCGCTGTTCAAAAGAAGACCTGAATTATTTGTTTTTTGAAGAGAATGGAGGGAGGGGGGGGAGGGGTAAGGAGGAGGAGTATAAGAAGTGATACTGAACAATAACTGAATTTGTGTTTAATTTTGATGTTATTGATGTGAAAGATTTTGTAAAGATGTAAATGTGATTTAAATTTTGTAATGGTTGATTGCTTTAAGAGTTTCGAAAATGTGTGTGTGTGTGTAATGTGAGCTTGTGCAAAAGAAAAGCTTTGGTCAATAAACATTTCTGAAATCTCTTGTAGAAAGCTTGTAGACTTTTTTATTGCGTTATTTTTAAAAAAGTAACGATAATTACAAGTTTGATGAATTGTAGTGAACTTGACTACAATAAACAAAAGTTTTCCCTTTTCCTAAATTATTCCACCTGCTCAAAAAAAAAAAAAACACTGCATGACAAGATTGAGGACCAGATAATTCCTAAAAGGTATTGTTAATTTTGATTCTTACATAGAGGTTTTACAATTCACAACCTGCACCTTTTTCAAAGATTTTTCACTGCATCTTTTCTTTTGCAGCTTTCACCCACTGTGCGATGATGGCGGCCTCCTGCTGCCGTGCCTTTATCACCGATGCAGGATCTTGATCATTAGAAGCCCTGCCGAGCACCACAATTGTCACTTAGACCATAAACATAGGTGTGCACAGGTGTGTGTAAAAATGCATGATCATTTAATTCATCAAATAATTGAAAGATTTAAGATTTTACCTTAAATCCAGATGATGTGCGCCATCTGCGATGTTGACTGCAATCAAAGACTCGCTAAGTGTCTTTCTGATCTAGAAGATATAAATACGGATCCAATTATCACTTCAGCTGAATGTACCGGAGTGTGTAAATAATCCGGTTATTTTTTTTCCCCTCTCTTCCTCGCAACATGTTGTTTGAGGAAGCATTTTAGACTAAGAGAGAGGGAGAGAGAGAGAGAGAGAGTGTGGTCTCAGATCTTACCCCTCCGTTGGCCCATGGGTCCAGATCACCGTTGGAGAAGATGATGTTACTGGCTGTTGAAAGAGCTGGAAAGAATCATGAGCAATAGGAGGGTGAGAAATTATGTAACAAGGCACTTTGAGATCTCAGTATTGTCTTTCTTATTTGTTTATATATACACACATACAGTATATTAATAAATATTTGCATGTATTTTTTTAATGCAATATTATCTCTTCCCATATTTCTTAATTTAATACTACACATTTTTATATGTATGTAAACAATTATAAATTCATATATAATGTTAGCAGAAAAGACATTTCTTTCTGACATGACTTGTATGGAAATTCTATGAAGAAAGGTGTGTGCATATATATATATATATTATAATAACAATAAGAACTTTACACATTACTTCCGTCTCAGTGGTGTATTGCTTTCTTAGAAATTTGCTGAACATTAAAAACAACACACTACATTAAAAACAAGTCTGTGAATCTGCTGCCCTCTGCTGCTTGTTTGGCAAATTACAGTTATAAACAATTGGTATCTTGCAGCGTTGCCTTCTATAACCTCACTCATGCTTAAGTTCAGGGTTGTACATTTACTTCACTCACTCACTTTTAACATGCACTCACAGGCCACTTCATTAGGTACACCTGTTCAACTGCTCATTAATGCAAATGTCTAATCACATGGCAGCCACTCAATGCATTTAGGCATGTACACACTGTCAAGACGGTCAAAGCTAAAATCACCGTAAACATGACAGTGAGGTCGCTGTACTCAGTGTCCACAGTCACCAAAATGTCAACCCAATAGAGCCCCTTTGGGATGTGGTGGAATGGGGTATTCGCATCATGGAGGAATATAGACCAGAATATCTCCGATTCGTCCACGAATGCTGGCAATATTTCCATCACACGAAGAATTAATGCAGTTCTGAAGGTAAAAACCCAGTAGTAGAAAGTACCTAAAGAAGTGGCCAGTGAGTGTACCATCTTTTATGTAGAAATGTGGATATGCTACATGTTTAAAAAAAATAAATAAAAAGATTTAGGGTGTTTAGATCTGTATACCTAAAAACAAGTAAAAGTTGCACAGAACGTACAAAATGTATAACCAGCCACAAGGAGTGGCACCAATTGTTTTAGTAATAATTTTTTTCTCTTCTATGGCGGTCGCGTTTGTTGCTTACCATCGCCCCAGTACTGGGTTTTCAGCCAGCCGGGCCGGGGAAGCACCGCCCAGCGCTTGGCGCAGTACTCCTGTCTCATGCTTTGTGTAAAAGGCATGGGGGGAAACATGTCTGTCACGTTGTTGCTCTCGAAGTACATCTCGATCTCCGTGCACGCCTATCGATAGAAAGAACATAGTTGATTCCAAAGTCCATACGTCTTAAATCAAAATACAAGACAATGCATTAAAGTTCGTGAGAGACAAAGATTATAGTCTTCTTCTCATATTAGAGTCAAATCACCTGATAGTCCCAGGCATAGCTGTTGAAGCCAAGGCCACAGCCTGTCGGATCTGCGCACTCCACGTACAGCGAGTAAACATCAAAGCATGTCTGCGTCCCTGTAGAGTTGTACACGATACCTGAAAGGAGATGCGACGGCATCAGTTAATAATGACCAGCTCAAGTGTATTCTTTTATAATCTTCTCAGAAGTTCAAGCCAGGTTTCCTCACCGACGGTGTCTCTAAGCGCAGACAGCACATCCGTCCCATTCAGCATCACCTCACACGCCACCTACAGCGCAGAACCCAATACAACGGTGTCATAAATGTACAAATATGCATCCTGATCAGTACGTATATCTGAATCCCATCCAGACAATGAGGAGTGTCGTTAAGGGTGTGTCCATGTAATGTGTTCATGGATTATTGTAATTAAAAGCGTACAGTCTTTATCGGGTTTGATAATTATTACTTCTTCTAGATGTCTTAACTTGCCAGTGTGTGACATAAACTGGGGGTGTAAACCTCAAGGTTCCAAACTGCACAACATAAAAGGGGCGTTCAAGTCAATCCGGGACGTAAGTTCGCAACTCGGCTGGGAGTTGTTGCCATGTCCCCTTACAGTCCTGACCTCACTCACCACCATTTCCACATGTTTGGAGCATTAAAGGAGTTCCTGGGAGACCAGCGTGTCAGACATGAAGCTGGGAGACCAGCGTGTCAGACATGAAGCAGGCAGTCTGGACCCGGCCATGGCTGCGGTGTACTGAGAACTTTCTACCTTGATGGTATCCGAGAACTAGTGAAACGCTTGGATTAGTGCATATGTGTAGCAGGGGATTATATAAAGAAATAAAGCGAGTTTTTCTGTACCAACAGAAATCCAAGTTTGACTTGAACGCCACTTGTATGACTTGTTTTTTATATACAGCTGCCTGGAACTGAAAAATCTCTCATTCTTATTCAGTTCTGGGAAGCGGAGTTGTTTTTAGGTTAGCATTTGTCTGAATTCAAGGTAAATATCAGGCATTTATGAAAACGTTGTACCTTAACAGGATAAGGAGGCATTTTTGACATGAAGCTGGTGGCGTAAGGGTAATCCATCATGGCCAATAACGTAAAGGCATTTCGCAGGAAACCATGCAGCTGGTGGATGTCCATATTCGAGGACGGAGTCTTGCACAGAGAGAAGGCTGACTGGATACGGGCATATTCTAGAGGGAAAAAAAAAAAAGTTTTCAGCTTTTTTTTTCTTAATTTTTTGTGTGCGTGTAATATATAATCTCCTATAATGACCTTGCTGTTGCGCCAAAGTCTGAAGCTCCTTGAAAGCCGCTTTTACAGCATCCTTACAGGCTGGCTTATAATTCTCAAAATCCTGTAAATAGTTGGGAAAAAAAGCATACTTACTGTAAGTTAATCATTGAATGAAAGAAGAAGAAGAAAAAAACATTTGTATATGGCCAAAACATGCTATTGGTGCTAGGTGAAAAGGTGACTTTTCATACAAGATCATAGAACACCATTTTTCATAATACTTAATGCTTATCATCTCCCAATCCATGCTTCGATTTTTGTTAATATACATACACATTTATATTTTCATCAGATAAAAAGCAACACGTTTGCTAAATACAATTTCATTCCCTTTTATGTCTGTAGTGTCCGGAACCTTTTTAAATTCAAATCTTTCAACGATTTTAACCGTCATTCAGATGAAACTTGGCCGATTTAGATTTCACACGAAGAGAAATAAACCGGAAACAGTGTATTATTCTGAAATGCAGAAATTAAGATATTGCAACATGAATTTGCTATGGTTACGGACACTACAGATTTTTTTTCAGGGGAGAAAATCCTTAATTTTGTACGGAATGCTTTAACCAGCTCTCACCAATTTTAGCTTCAATACATTTTCAAAATGAAAATATGAATAATTTCCATTTTAAATGATAATTGTTGATTATTAAGCAAGACAATATAACACTGAAAAGAATGGCCATTTCTGAGGCACATATAAAATCATCTCTACAAAACAGCAGCACTGACACTTATTTTTTTTGCTAATATCACAGTAATACGTAATGTTTTTCCAATGTGTCAAAAAGGTTTTAACTTACAGCTGTAACATCTCTGAAGAACTGCCCCGAGTCACCCATTCCTGCTGTAGATAGGATCGGAGCGCTGGCCGCTAAAGCGCCGGCTACAACATTGGGGTACCGTATTCTCATGTACACACTCAACATGCCTCCATAACTACAGAGGGGAAAAATAAATCAACATTAGACGCCGATGAGTTTTGGTCGTTGGTCTTCTCATCATGAAACATTGAGAATTCATCGAAAAAGGTTGAAATGCTGAACATGATATAAAATGTCATCTGTGTGGATAAATGTGCATATATGCAAAGAAAAGGAACAATATGGCTTAGATATTATACAGGCTGATTCTTAAATTATTTTCCTTTAGTGATGTATGTTGTCCTTTACTCGATTTACAGGGACACAAATCTTTGCATATTGGTCCTGATTCCCCACAAATGCTCACATGAGCAGAACTGTAATATGACTACTTAATGCAAAGCATGTACAGGTTCTGCACTAGATCACGTCCCTTATATATACAGTATTTCTTCTTCAAGCACAAAAAACGCCTGGAAATCATTCTCCCGTGTAGATGCAATACAGAGTTGTACATGTCTTACCTCCCACCGAAGACAATGACGGGGCAGTTTTGAGCTCCCAGTTCCCCTTTAAGAGCCGTGATCATGACCGCGTAGTCGGCTAAAGCCTGCTCCACCGTCAGGAGCCCGACGTTTTCGATGTTGAAAGACTCTTGTCCAAAGGGTAGAGATTTTCCATAATATCTCTAGAAATGGATTAAAGTTGAGATATTTAGGTAAGAGAACCACAATCAATAGACTGTAGGGTTGTTTCCATGCATCTTAAAAACAAGTAAATTTGCGATACAGATCTTGTAGCTAAACTACACTAACTGGACATTTTAAAGTATTTGTCCATCTGCTGCTATACATCAATCAGTCATAACATTATGACCACGCACCTCATATTCCAGAGATCCCTCTTTTTGCCTTTTGCCACCAAATCAGTAATGCAGTATGTGATCGGACTCATTTCTCTCAGAACCAGCATTAACCCTTTGAGCAATTTGAGCTGTTGGATCGGCCTACACGAGCAAGCCTTCTCTTCTCTTGTGCATCAGTGAGCATTCCATTCCTGTCGCTGGTTTACTGGGTTTCCTTTTCTTGGACTACTTTTTACAGTAGATCCTGACCACTGCAGACGGTGAACATCACACAGGAGCTGCAGTTCTGGACTTGCTTCTTCGACCCAGCTGTTTTGCGATCACAATTTGTCTCGTCACAGTAGCTACAGTTACATTGGAACCTGGATGTAGGTGGGCAGTAAATGAATTTTTTTTTTTTCCTGAAACTGAGGTGCAGGAAAAAAGGGCAAGTGTAGGAATTCTAGTGACACTGACATCAGGGCATCAGTGTTTTAGTGGTCAAAAGTAGGCGCCTACTCAAAACAGTAGGTCCCTGACTTGCGAACATTCTCAATGAATCAGTCCAGGAGCATGATGATGTAAAGATTTCCTGATGGTGAATAGTCCTAATTTTGTAAAACATCTGAGACAAAATGGTGTCCCCGACTTACGACTGAGTTTCGTCCCTGGAGTACGTTCGTAAGTCGGGGACTCTTAATATATTACATGAGGGGGTCATAATGATAAGCCTGATCGGTTGTATGGACCACAACAGGATCTTAGATGAACAAAATCAACATTAGTGGTGCTAGTGAGCTTTCTGAACACTTTCTTTGCTTCATCTCGAACCGAAACAAACCTGTTAAGTGCTGCCAAGTTACACACTCTCTTTGTAACAATATCATCTGATTTTCACTCACATGCTCGGCGAAGATGACCAGCGCCTCCTGCTGAGCTGCAAGCTCCATTATAAAGCCAGAGTTCAGGGCGAAGTCCCAGACGTCCCCTTCATTCCCAGTGTAGAAGAAGACCGGGCCTTGGCCTTTTCTCCAGTACTGATCTAAAGACAAGCGAAAGCTCTAGACGGGTTGTGTAATGTTAGACGTAATGTAATAGGTGTAAAAGTGTCTAAGTGGGAAGGAAAAGCACACACACCTGTGATCAGGTAGCGCTCTGAGTATGTCCCATTTCCCAAGCTGTTGTAATTGAAGTGATCCAAAATCTGAGTAAAGAACTTCTCCTGCAGCCTGTCAGAGTGTGATGTCAGTCCTCCTCTGGTCTGGTTACAAGTCCATGAACCAAGTAGAGGGAAAAGAAAAAAGAGAAAAACATCCAGATTAACATTAATTAAAAGGCTGTGTCCAAAACCAGCACACACTCTCACTACACACCCCCAGGGGGCAGCAGGACTAGTGGAGTAGTAGTAGTGCATTTAGGCAGAAAGTAAATTAAATCTTTACCGTATATAATGTAAAAGCGTGGTGCACATATACAGCAGTCAGAACATACACACAGGATCGCCACCGTCCCGCCATGGTGTGTGTGTATGTGTGTGTGTGAGAGAGAGAGACACACACACACAACCGCGTTCAGTTACAGGATAAACACTAAGGCTTTGAGTGTAGCGGTCATGTGATGCGCTTTAGTGTCACGTGACTGTATTTCACGTGATTTAGTGTCACGTGATATATCTTCGCCGTGACTCCGGTGTTTCCGTTTCCTTGTCGACTCAGACAGTGGAAATCTCTCTCTCTCTCTCTCTCTCTGTCTCTCTCTCTCTCTGTCTTTCTTTGTTTGTCTCGCTGTCTGTCTGTCAAAAAACATTATAAATTAAATCCAATCCATATAATATCTTTGTGACTATTTAATCATGTTGCTATAAAAAGTTAACCGGGACTGATTCATTTTTAACTATGACCTGATTCCACTTATTCCTCATGTATTTTATACTTAAATAAATGCATTAATAAATAAAAAATATATTTGTTGAGGTTTTTTTTTTGTTTTTAATTTTTTTTACCTGATTGCACTGTATATATATATATATATATATATATATTAATAATATTTAGTTAGTTCATTCTCCTGGAAAATGTATACGTGTAAAACAATCGCCATCTGTTGGACACCTAGGGCACTGCAACTGCTGCAACATTGCTATACAATGTTTGATCCCCCCTCGCCCCAATACGGATTCTATGCCAAATCCGTAAAACCACCTGCCTAGTATTGTCCTGTGCTGCACACCTCAGGCATGGACTCCACAATACCTGTGAAAGTGTGCTGTGGTACTGTATCAGGCACGAAAACTTTAGCAGCAGGTCTTTTAAGTCCTATAAACTGGACTTGTTTGCCCAGCACATCCTGATTATATTCACTTACAGTAGATTAAGTTCTAGGGAATTTGGAAGCCAATTCGATTGAAAGCCTTTGCCTTTGTTCCTCGAACCGCTTCTGGACAAGTTTTTTTTTTTTTTCCCTGCTGAAAGAGTCTACTGCCAGTAGGGAATAAATACCAAGTAGGGGAGCGTCAAAGTAATAGTCATGTGAGAACCGATGGATCCCGGTAGAACCTTGCCTAGAGCATCACACCGCCTTTGCAGGCTTGCCATCTTCCTGATGTCATCTCTTTGTGTATGTAATGCACACACCCAGCTTTCCACATGATCCAAAAGACACCGTGAATCATCAGACATGGCCACCTTCTTCCATGCTCTATGTTCATCCTTAGCCTACACCATAGCCTCTGGTCCACATGTGCATCAATGAGCCTTGGGCACACATGACCCTGTCAGCAGTTCACCAGTAGCAAGACAAGACGTTAGATTGTTATTGTCTTCAAGGCTGGTTTCCCCTTATTTAACATTGTTTTGAACACTGCTGTTCTTGATGTGAATGCAAAACACATTATTTTCTTTCAAAGAAAACTATTAGAACAGAGAACAATTTTTTTAACTTGCATTTTAAGTGATTAAGAACGTTCTGAATAAGAACGTTAGTTCCTAGATTAACATGTCGATTGAGGTTTACCATGTGACACACTCTAACTGTTTGCTCTATCGGTTTATAAACACACGCACAATCTCAGGAATGTCACAGGCTGAGTTTCCTGCTTTCCTTGGAGGTGTGGGCGGTACACCCAGCTTTTTATTTTTTTTTTTCCCCTCCCAGGGCAGGTAGGCGAGACGACATAAATGACCTGCTCTGTAACTATGAACAGCTTGGGTTCTCCTTCTCAACTAGGTGACGGTTGAGGTTTCCTACCTTTCTTTTCCCTGTCTTTGTCTTGTCTGCTGGTGAGTTTTTTTAATTTGTTTTTTGTTTTTTTAATAATGTGCTTGATGGAAATGATGGGAATATTTTGATACAGGTGTAATTTTGAGCCGCGTTTCAGTTGTTGCTTTTTTACACTCTAACCAGATTGACTTCTTTTTCTGCTGATCTTGTACTTATTGTTGGGTAGAGATTGTTTTATTTGATACTTACAGTATAGTACATTCAGTTACAGAAATAAAGACACAGTGCCTGTCATTCAGTTCAGTTCAGAAGGGCTTTATTGGTAGGAATGTTAACCAAAATAAATACATTGTTGCCAAACATTGTAACGATCATCAATCTGTATTTATAAACATGTATAAACATTAGAAATATATTAAATCTAAAAGAATAACATGTTAGGTAAACAATAAAAAAAACAAAAAAAACATCAATACTAACAACAATAACCACAACTACAGTATGCAAACAATAGTGATATTAAATTGTAGTAGTTAAAATTAGGCATGTACAGGGTGTGTCTCATGTTGTGTCTCTCATACTGTGACATATTTTGCACACAGAGCAGTGAATCCTTCTCCTAAAATTATTCAAATTTTTTCACTATCTGTTAATTTGGGAATTAAATTTTTTGTCATTCTTTGTCATAGTCCAGGAAATTGATTTCTAGTTTATCCAGGATGCGAGACATTATAAACTGCATGTCTGTACTGTATATTTAAGCATATCTTATGGTTGTCTATTTACTATATATTCTGCCTCCCAGAGACATGCTGTACACCGAGCTGATCCAGTTATGGGACGAAGCGGTGCGAGCCGTGGACACCCGAGACTGGGAGGCTGCTCTGCTGAAGCTCGTTCAGATCTCCGAGCCCACGGCCCGGACTTTATTCGTCACTGCGTCTGTCCATCTCGCCTTGGGCCAGGTCGAGGATGCAATTAAAGTGAGGCTTGTATTCAACCAGCATTCTTAAACACTTATCAAAATGTTTAATTGCATGAGATTGATTTAATTCAGGGTCAAATCAATGTTCCAGGCTTTGGATCAGGTCATCGCCAAGGATGAGAGGCTTGCTGTGGGCTTTTTCCAAAGAGCTGCAGTGCACATGATGGCGGGAAGGTAAAAAAAAAAAAAAAGTGCTTAAATCAGCGAATTCATGACAAGATTTAACAGTAAGGTTTTGGCTTTGATAAACCTACACCAGTTTATGCTGTTAAAGCTTTATTTTTTACATACTGTAGATATCTTATCATATGAATGCAGCATATATCCAGAATCATCACTTTTTACTTAAGCTTACTCTCTCTCTCTCTCTCTCTGTGTCTCATACAGACTGGATGAGGCTCTCGGTGACTGTATTTGGGCTCAGAAGCACATGAGAACCAATGCTGTCATTGACTATAAACAGTTGGGACTGCGCTATAGACTATACAGCTGGCAGGTTCGGACTCCTGTAGTTTTGCACATATTGTAAATTCCACCTTGACATCATAATTTCAGGAAAATTTTCACAACGTGAAAGAACTACAAATTCACAGTTGCACTATAATGAACAAATACCTAGCATGTGCAATGGGTTTGTACGTTTTGACAGCATGTAGTATTATGTACAGTACAGACCAAAAGTTTGGACACACCTTCTCATTCAAAGAGGTTGAATTTGTATTATGGCAAAAAAAAAAAAAAGCAGCTATGTGAAGAAAAAAACGAGTGGCCATCATTACTTTAAGAAATGAAGGTCAGTCAGTCTGAATAATTGGGAAAACTTTGAAAGTGTCCCCAAGTGCAGTCAGAAAAACCATCAAGCGCTACTAAGAAACTGGCTCACATGCGGACCGCCCCAGGAAAGGAAGACCAAGAGTCACCTCTGCTGCGGAGGATAAGTTCATCCGAGTCACCAGCCTCAGAAATCGCAGGTTAACAGCAGCTCAGATCAGAGAGCAGGTCAATGCCACACAGAGTTCTAGCAGCAGACACATCTCTAGAACATCTGTTAAGAGGAGACTGTGTGAATCAGGCCTTCATGGTAGAATATCTGCTAGGAAACCACTGCTAAGGACAGGCAACAAGCAGAAGAGACGCGTTTGGGCTAAAGAACACAATAAAGAAAACTCTTTGAATGAGAAGGGGTGTCCAAACTTTTGGTCTGTACTGTATGTAAGGCAGTATTTGGGAAAATATCACTTGATCGTGCTTCCTCTGAAAAAAGAAAAAAAAAAATACAGTATTGTACCTCATCTAACATCTTAGATCCATAGAGAGGATCTTGGTCTCTCCTCCAGGCTAAATGTTTCTCCTTTATATTTTATACACAGCTCAAATCCAGAGACCAAAATTACATAATTATTGTGTTGAATGATGAGATCAGTGAAAGGTCTACTGTACTGTAGGTCTGGCAGAGGCGAACAGGTTTGGTGTGGAAATAACATGAAACTTAGGACAATTAATGGTGACCATGATGTTTATTGAATCCTTGGATTAATAGACATTAGACAAAGCATCAGTGAGAAACATTCATATTTTACAGTCGGTTTGAGGGCTTTTCTTTCCGTTTAGGCTTTGTTTTCTCACTAATCATGGTTATGATTTGATGATTATGATGTACAATTCCAACTGTTTTTTTTCCAACGGCGATTAGTTTGTAAGTTGTGCTCAGGAAGTGGGGCATTCAAGTCAAATCAGGAGGAGGTTTGGGTGGGTCGTCCCAGTGAACATTCAGCAAGTGGAACGCCTGATCCGTAACTAAAAACTTGTCCCAGCATATGGAAGAGATATATCTGTCTGCGGGACCTGTACACAGAATCATTCACAAACACCACCTGCTCATTGCGGGAACTCGACTAGGAGTTATCGCAACATTCCCCGTACAAGTCCAAAACTCGGTTGATGCAATTTCAACATTTTTGGACTATTTAATGGAGTTCCTGGGAGGCCGGCGTTTCAGACGTGAAGCAGACATGATCGGACTGATCAGGCTCCAGCATACTGAAAAAACTTTCTACCTTGATTGTATACAGTAGAAGCGCTAGTGAAACTCTGGGATCAGTGCGTTAGTGTAGCAGGGGATTATACAGAGAAATAAAGGGAGTTGTTACTCTATTAACTGTGTTCTGTTATTCTGCACAATCAAAAGTCCTGGTTTGATTTGAACACCCCATGTATCATCAAGTGCTATTTTAGAATAGATTTTTCTCAAATTATGATTTTTGACAGTGTTAGAAAATCCTGGGATATGTATGTATGTTTCCATCATAATTTTTTTTTTCTGAAGATATAAATAATTCCAAATGCACAACTCTAATTGTAATAGTACTTTGAAAAGGAGGAAAGTTCACAATTATCTTCAGTATCTTCAAGTGTTTTTAAAGGAAGAGATTTGTGCTTTAATTCTTTCCAGGAAAGCTTTCATTTACTTTTTATTGAGGTGCCAATACTTGTAAAACAGGTGTTTTGCCAGAAGAAGGGCCTTGTAAACGACCTCGTACCATGTTTCCGAAATCTGAGAAAGTTATTGGGTTTATCCCAGCAAAACTTGACAGATCAGATGAATACTTTATAATACTCTAATATTTATTAAATTGATTATTAGATTTTTGCATGAAAGCTGTGGTTTTGTGTAAGTCATACTATTTTAACTACTTCTGAGAAAAAAACTAAACATTTTTTAAAAAACATTTTTATACTTTTTTTTATTTCTATTAGCTGATACACAAGTTTTGAACAAATCGAACAAGTGGTGTCATACCATCTGTAGTTAAAATTAAATTACACTGAATACAAGATATTTAAAATTTTTATATCATATTTGTTTGGTTCTTCATTAATTCACATTTTTAACAAGTGTGCTGAAACCGCGCTGGAGCCGACGCTGTGACTCATCTGTAATTTATAACCCATTCAATTCAGCTCTTTCTTTCTTATCGTTGACCCGAGTGCGAGAGGAAGTGTTTCTCATTCTCTTGTCTTCCTTGTCAATACCGGTCTTGGTTTCACCTGTCAGCAAAGTTCTCCTCTGACTTATGCGGTGTCAGTTCCAGCGCTGGGGAAGATTACACATATCAGACATTCCTCATTTGCAGAGCCAGAGCTTTCCTCAGCTCAGACAGGTGGAACGACTTCAGATAGATATCTGAATGAAAAATATCCCTGTGTGTGCGTCTGTGTGTCTGTCTGTCTTTACCGCGTCTTATGCAGGCAGACTGACTTCTGCTGGATACTGAAAGGAGAGCGGTGTCGAAACAGTGTAGTTTGGTCTATATCCTTCTTCCTGGTTTGTGAAGGAGTGGAATGTCTTCCCAAGCACGTACACATACAGTACAGATCTGGCTATTCTAGAGAACACTGATGATGTCATCATTAAACACATATTGTGTCTAACAATATGACAAGCTGCACCTTGTACTATTACAGAGAGATAATGATACTAAGCAACAGCACAGCATTACTCGTGTATGTGTGTGTGTCTGTGTGCGTGTGTGTACGTGCACGTGCACATGTGTGTGTGTGTTGTCTAACAGGTTCTCTACAATGCAGCAGCTGTGCATTGTAGACTCAACCAGTGGAATAAAGCTACAGAGATCCTGCAGGCTGCTTTACAGGAGAACGGAGGAAGAGCAGGTCAAGTCGACTCGGCCCTACGGAGCGTAGCGGTAAGAACACACGGATATGACGTGTTGTTATAAGGTTCAAAAGTCTGAATTGCCTTTTGAGAACTCATTATAGATACACACACCCCGGCCACTTTATTAGGAACACCATATGCACAAATCCACACTTTTCAGTGTATCAGTGGTCCAATCCATTCTTTGTGTGCTTGTACTTTGTAAAAATGGCACCAACCAACCAGCCGTCACTTATGGTGCATCACAGTTTTTCCCTCATTTTGAGGTGTGATGAGCTTCTGGCCTGTAGTTTAGGTATTACATTACATTTCTTCGACGCAATTGGACAAGCTCATAAATGCTCAGGTCTACTGTGCAGGTGTTCGTTATTGGCATGAGGTGCTGCTAATGGAATTTAGATTATTGGAATTTGTTGAACATTTGAAACTCATGGTACTGCACTGTATTGACTTTTTCAGTGTTTACTACTGTACTACTGTATCAGTAAAAACAATAGACATTTAGAGAAATGGTTATGGTATGCAGAGCAGCACGGTGGCTTAGTGGTTAGCACCGTCGCCGTGCACCTCCAGGATCGCGGCCGGTATGCATAGAGTCTGTATAAGACATGCCTATTGGCCTAATTGGCATTGCCATAGTGTGTATGTGTGTGCTCTGTGATGGATTGGCATCATGCCTTGTGCACTGAGGCTCCTGGGATAGGCTCCTGGCCCCCCAGGATAAAGCAGGGTGAATGAGTGACTGACTAAACACCCTGTAGTCTACAAATGTGCTAGAGGGATCGTTTGTATTTGGTTGATTGATTAATTGGTTCTCATTTTATAACCAAAATAAATAAATAAACCCCCATAATCAAAATGTTTAAAAAACTTTTTTTTTTTTTACTATTACACAGAAAAATATAGATGCTGGATATTCCACATTAAGCTATCAGCTTAATCATCAGACATTACATATAAAAGGCCTAGACTATATATATATATATATAGCCTAAATGCCTAAATAGTACATCAATATGGACATTTAATCACTCACTCTGTTCTGTTCTGTATGTTAGAAGAGGGAGCTGATTGCACCTCTCCTGGTGCCAGAGGGAGTGGTGTTCCGGCCCAGGAAACAGTACGTGGAGGAGCTTCAGCCCAGAGACTTCCTAGGCAAAGCAGAGGTACAGTACGTTTCCTTAGATTTCCCCAAACAGCTTTGAGAAAAACTAAAAGTAGTCTGTAATTGTATATTTGATGTTTTTAAAAATTTTTCTAGGTCATCATCTCTGACATCCCGAATGACGACTTTGGTGGTTTTGAACCTCTCAGGTTGCAGGTACGATAATACAAACCAAGCAAAGAGCTGAGCAGTGTAGGTTATGGCTTCTGCTCTAGGGGTTAATAGGAGCTCTGTGGCAGTCTTGAGATTTGAAATCATGAGATCAGTAATGATGAATCATAACTACTGAACCTACACTTACTATCCTTCTGGCAATGCTGTTACAGAGCATAAAGGAAAAAAGGGCAATTAAGAGCAATTGGGGAAAGTCAGGCATAGTGTAGGCATAATTCATAAGGTTTCAACCAAATCTTACTGATACACTAAAATACCCTCTAAGCAAAATATCTTGATTTAAATTATTTAGTTTTTTTCCCCCCTTCCATAATTACTATTTTAAATGTTTTATGTTACAATTTGCTCTAGTTTGAGCAGAACTGGATTTTTTTTAAATTGCACTATAAAAAAAGTGCAATATAACTTAGTAAAATGATTTTAAAAGACTACATGTTCATTATACTGTAGACACATGTGGTTGTTTCGTGTGAATAATACTTTCTTTGGCAGTATGAAAATACCTAAAAAAAATTTTGAAAAAAGAAAGTGTAATGAATCAAGATTGAAGCATAAGGCAAGCAGGAAAGCTGAGGAATAATAATCTTGTGAAGCGTAATAATATTGTGCTATTACTATTTATCCTTTGCAGCAACCTGGATATTATGAGCCACAGGTGGAAGAGGGCCAGTAAGTATGAACATGAAACATTTTTTTTAGTCAAGAAAGATCCAACTACAGAGAAAAAAGTAGAAAGAATTTGAGACATTTAATTCAATTCAATTCAATTTTATTTCTATAGCGCTTTTAACAATGGTCATTGTCTCAAAGCAGCTTCACAGAAATGAAAAGAAGACTTATGGAAATGTATATATGTGTAAGAAAAATGTGACTAGATAATGAGATTGTCCCTGATGAGCAATTGATTTGATTTGAACTACTTATAAAATTATCTGAATTTGTCAAATTTGCTATCATGCTATGGTTCTATTCCCATTGTACTAGAGAAGATTCTGCTTAAAAAGGGAAGCTCTGCTTTGACAAGTGTAATTTAACAAATTAAAAATATAATTTATATAAAAACAGCAGGGCATTTTTATTCGCTTTTTTATAACTTTGTTTCCAGGAAGGTTTCCAAGTCATAGTGTTAGTGAAGGAGACAGTTGTAAAAATGCCAAGTGTGATTTTTTTTATTTTATTTATGTATTTACTTTTTACAAAATTAATGGCATGATTTGTCATATTTCCACAATGTTAATGGTTTTCATATATTTCTCAGCTAATTAAGATTAATCTTGACTAGGTCTTGACTCCTTTAAGACTTGACTTTAATTCTTCATTGATCAGGGCTAATTATGATCTTGGACATGACAATGACGTTCTTGACTAAAGCTCTAATTTGAATATCAGATTCTTGGGACTGTTTCAGGAACAGGTGCAAGAACGCTTAAAACATTATTTCTAAGACAAAAAGAAACAAAATATCTATCAGTTGAATAATGTAGAAGAGGGTTAGGCCCACTATAAAAAATATTCAAGTTCTGACATTTTACTCAGAATTCTATCTTTAATCCTAGAATTTTAATCTTGGAATTCTGATTTTTTTTTTTTTTTTTTGATTTTTTG
This sequence comes from Clarias magur, assembly GCA_013621035.1. Taxonomy (NCBI): domain Eukaryota; kingdom Metazoa; phylum Chordata; class Actinopteri; order Siluriformes; family Clariidae; genus Clarias; species Clarias magur. Next base: position 607,068 of record QNUK01000121.1, read on the forward strand.
CTGTTTTCGCCCCTCACATTCTCACTTTAATATCAGAATTCAGATTTCCCCCCAGAATTTTTAGTTTTTTCCCCTTAGAATTCTCATTTTAATTACAGAATTATGACTGTAATCATACCATTCTCATTTGGATCTAAGAACCCTGACTTTTCTTCCTCATAATCTTGACTTTAAACTCAGAATTATGACTTCTTTCTCAATTCTTCCCCTCAGAACTTTCACTTCTTTTTCACAATTCTTACTTTGAAATCAGAATTATATTTTTTTCCTCAGAATTTTTTACATTAAACTCAGAATTCTGAATTTAAACTCTCAAAAATTTAATTCAAAATTCTCAGAATTTTTACTTTAATCTCAGATTTCTCATAACTCAAATATTTTTAATGGTGGTCTTAATTCTCCTCCGTAAAATGTATTACGTGTAGCAAAGACTACTTAAGTTACAGCTCCCATACCAACTATGCATGTCCATATTCAATAACAACACAAAGAAAAGCATGCTGAGATGTAAAATTAGCACAAAGCTAAATCAACACCTCAGATTAAAAAATCACAAATTATTGGCACCCTTCAAGAAAAAAAAAATATTATTCCTTAAATCATTAACTACACACAATTATTTGATATTTCTACTCAAACCATTAGAGTGACTATGAAGAAAGATTGTGTTTAAAACATTTTTTAAAAAGCCTGCTTGGTGGAAATACCATTGATGTGGTGTAATAAACTAACCACAATTTACAGTAGTTACCATAGAAACAGTGTTGAAATTGATTTGATGTTCCTGCCAAGCCAAAAACAGTCCACTTGAGGTTCTCTGCAGAACAGTAGATCCCCATTGGGTCAGAATTTAGTGTTTAGATATAATTATATAAACACAATCTTACTGTTGTGTGAGTTGACCCTGAGCACTGTGATAATCCTGGTATACAGGGACTCGCGCTACATGCGTGTGAAGAAGACTTACAGTGGCAGGAAAGCAGGTGAGCTCACTGTGCCAGCTGGAGCTTACGTGTACGTGTTCAGCGAGGAGGACAGGGATGGGTTCGTCACAGTCATATATGATGGCCAGGTGAGTTTTTATGTATTTATTTTTTTAACTACTTTCAAATGAAGCGTGGTTCATCTCTTTACAGCTCATTGATGCTCGTGTGCTTCTCATTGTGTCTCGTGTTTCAGAGAGGACTGCTGCCAAGCTTCCTGCTCGAAACCGTGACGAAAAAAACAAAACATAAGAAAAGAAGTGTAAGAGTGTTCTTTATCATGATCCAGCAACACAAATTGCTTATCTATTCATAGTAGTTTACACATTTGATCTGAATCATCTTTTTTTTCTTGCACATTCCAGTACTGTATTACAGTTTAACTTGATGGTTTGTAAATACAAGCTTTGAACAAAGGTTTCTTTATCCAAAGCAGAGTTTCTGAGAAAAGCAAGGAGGAATGATTATGTCATCATGAATGAATGAATAAATGACACATGGCGAGTTTTATAGCTTTCTGGTTTCCTGCATATCTAAGGCTTTAGGACACGGATCTGATACTGAATTAGACAAATTAAACAGTTTCATGACATGAGGGTCCCTGCCTCATACAGACCCCTTTTTTTTCCCTTCTGTGTACGTTACAGAGCTCCGCTAGTGGGATTCCTCTCCCCCCGAGCATGAAGCCCCCTACACGCCCACAGGCTGCCGCTCCTCCTCTTCCAGGTACAATCAGAGCTTATCAGTACTATCTACCAAACAGGTCAATGAGGAAACAATGCCAGGGTGTAACAGCGCATGAGGTAATATCCGTATTCACATGCTGTAGACTGGGTACATGCTGTTTGCTTTTCACATTTTCACATTTGTACAATATGCTTTTCATAAGGAAGTCATAGAGGTTTGCAAAACATTTGAATCATGTACTGTACATGTGATTTCTTAATTCAATTCAATTCAATTCAATTTTATTTATATAGCGCTTTTAACAATTGACATTGTCGCAAAGCAGCTTTACACAATAAAAAGAAGTAAGTTTTTATGCAATGTGTATGAATCAAAATGATAAGATTGTCCCTGATGAGCAAGCCGAGGGCGACGGTGGCAAGGAAAAACTCCCTGAGATGGTAATAGGAAGAAACCTTGAGAGGAACCAGACTCAACAGGGAACCCATCCTCATCTGGGTGATAACGGATAGCAGAGAATGATCAGCATAATAATGTGTACTGGAAGTTCAGTGTAACAGGAGATGTGTTAAAATTTAAATTAAAAGGAGTCCAGTTTGTTCCCGGAGGCTCAGGTAGACTGTAGGAGATTCCAGTCCTGAGCTATCGAACAACTGAAGTCACAGGTCCCCAGAGCATCAATCGATGATAGGACAGTCTTCATGGAAACCATCCCCAGCCACCAAGCGCATCCAGGCAGACCACACGGGGCATCCATGTGACGGGATCTCCAACCAGAAGCAGGACTCCAGGACGGGTTAGACGGCTTCAGAGGGCAGAGGGGTCTGGATCACTGGCAACTCAGGAGCGAACATGTATAGCTCGACAGAGAGACAGAGAGAGGGAAAGGAGAGAGGGAGAGAGAGAGAGAGCAGAAAAGGAGAGAACAGAAAATAAGGAGAGATGGCAGTTAGGTATGGTCACAGTCAACATGTATAAGGTGAATGTATATTAGTGCAAAGTGCAAGCAGGGACTCCGGCAGGACTAACTATAACAGCATAACTAAAAGGGAGAGCCAGAAGGAAACACAAACATGAGGGCTCCCTGAGATGTAAAGCAACCAATCACCTCACCGTCAACAAACCTGAGTGAACAATGAGAGTGGGGAGGACAGCATCTAAACATACCAGTTCACCAGAATACTCTACGTCCATGAGTCCCCCAGATCTGCTCCTTTACCTAAGGTTAATCTATTTACAAAAATGCTTGGCTAAATAAATAAGTTTTTAGCCTAGACTTAAACACTGAGACTGTGTCTGAGTCCCGAACATTAACAGGAAGACTATTCCATAACTTTGGGGCTTTGTAAGAAAAAGCTCCGCCCCCCTGCTGTAGTTTTAATAATACGTGGTACTGACAGGCAGCCTGCATCCTTTGATCGAAGTAGGCGTGGCGGATCGTAAGACACTAACAGTTCACTCAAATACTGTGGCGCGAGACCATTTAGTGCTTTAAATGTCAAAAGTAGTATCTTGAAATCGATGCGAAATTTCACAGGGAGCCAATGCAGTGTAGATAAGATAGGGGTGATGTGCTCGTATCTTCTGGTTCTAGTGAGGACTCTCGCTGCTGCATTCTGAACTAACTGAAGCTTGTTTATACACCTAGTTGAACAACCAGACAGTAAGGCGTTACAATAGTCCAACCTAGAGGTGATAAAAGCATGAACTAGTTTTTCTGCATCATTTAGTGACAATATGTTTCTTATCTTGGCAATATTTCTAAGGTGAAAGAAAGCTATCCTGGTGATATTATCTACATGAGCTTCAAACGAAAGGCTGGAATCTATAATCACACCGAGGTCTTTAACTGTTGCACTTGATGGAACAGAAAGGCCATCTAAAGTTACAGTCTGATCAGAAAGCTTACTTCTAGCTACTTGTGGTCCTATGACTAGAACTTCTGTCTTATCAGGATTAAGCAGAAGAAAATTAATTAACATCCAATCTCGTATGTCCTGCACACACTGCTCAATTTTAGCAAACTGACCAGTTTGTTGCTTAATCAGAGTGTAACATTTATACAAGAAATGATGACCGTTTGCTTTTGATCTACCCCTGTATGTAGGATTGCCCTCTGTGTACAGAGGCAGCACACACACCTCAGCTTCTACACAACACAGAGGTGCAGCCCTGAGCTCTAGTCCACAGGTAAGACTGAACGAGAAGAAAGTCATGAGATTAAATTGAAACAACAGTAGATGTTCTGCTGGGTATCTCTAATTTGTAATATATAGATAGATACATTTATGATAAAAAAAAATTCTTTTTAAAGACAGGAAAACGTCCACACAGTACAGTAATGAGCCACAGTAAAATATTTAAATGGTGCAAAAGTTCTAAAGAAGACCATTTGTCCCATGAACATTCATCAAGCAGATGATCCTTACTACCCACTATCCTGAGTTATCCCCATACAATCCTGCCCTCTGTCCTCGCTCCAAGCCATTTCCATATGTTTGGACCATTAAAGGAATTCCTGGGAGGCCAGCGTGTCAGACATGAAGCATGTAGCCCCTGGCGTACTGGTAAAACTTTCTACCTTGATGGTGTCAAAGCACTAGTGAGACACTGAGTTAAGTGCATTAGTGTAGCAGGGGATTATATATAACCTACATGCATTAAAGGTGCAGTAAGGGATGCTTAGGAATGTCTGCATTCTTTTATTAATAACATAAATCTATATATACCTTGGATCAATCTGTAAATTATAGTATTGCAATAATGGATCTGGTTCTATTCTGTATGGATTTCTTTTATTTGTTTGTTTCCTTTTTTCTGACCCAGAAAATAGCTCTGTCTCTTGCTAGGAGCTCTGCTCCTTTTCTCCTAAAAGGCAAATGACCCATACAGTATAAGACATGATGTTCTTACCGGCAATTCATCTCCCAAGCAGCAAACACTCTACAAATCACATAACACAGCTCCTGAAAACTGAACTGAACTGCGATTTGTTCATGTAATTTTTAAATCATGTTGCATATCTTGCAGACGTCGGAAGCAGACTCGGTCGTACTTAAGGTGCACTACACTTACACCGTTGCTCTGAGTGTCCCACTTGGGACACCATACCAGGAGCTGCAGGAGAGAATCGCTCAGAAACTAGGCCAGCCTGCTGAACTCATTCATCTGAGGTGATTGTGCCGACCTGCTTTCTCTCCCAGCTGGAGTTGAAGAAGAAATCAAGGCCAGTCACGTTCAGTCTTTCCTGTTTTGTCTTTGTCATTCTCACAGATATAAGCAGCATGGCTCCTCTGTCCTGACACCACTGGAGGACAATGGAGGTGTGAAGAACCTGGCTGAAGTGGCAGAAGCAGGACGAGCCACTCTGTGGTGTCAGGTACTCCATAAATCATTCATAAAGCTCACAACCTCTGCTGTTTGTTCTGTGAAAGACAAGGGACCATAAAAGAAACACGAAACAAAACTAAATATGAAATATAAAAAATATAAAAGCAACAATGATCAGGCCCAAGCTGATCGGGCCCAAGCACCTGCGCACCAGAAAGACAGTGGGCTAAATGCGTTTAAAGGGGGAAATACCAATGTATACTGTAACTATATGATTATATAGAACTCAGGCAGTCATATCAGCCGCTCAGGCGCCCTAAGGGCAGCAGATTCCAAGCTGTGTGCTGAATTTCATGGCTTTTTGAGCAAGTTAAGACCTCCAAATAACCCCGGATGCTGGGGGGAAAAATCATAATGCTGATGTCATAGTGCTCGGGCCTTAATAATTATTGTTTAAAGGGAAGCAGGTACATGTTATTATTTCAAGAATGCAATGTTTATGATTGGAACAAATCAGTGTGTATCCATAAAACCCTGCTAGAGCTAAAATATGCTTTTTCCAGAGGCAATAGTTTACATAATTGTTTAATGATGTCATTGTTTAATTTACTATTAATCAACAGTGACGGTATTAAGACTGAGAAATAAGCGTCCTCTAGTAATAGGAGTGCTGCTATTGCTTACTGTATTATCACAATATTACAGTATTTCCTGCATTATTTTATATTAACACATCACACAAATAAGTTTAATGAAAGTTTAATGAAAGTTTAATTAAGTTAACAAGCATATTGACTGATGTCTATTTATATATGTCCATAATAATAATAATAATAATAAATAATAATAATAATAATAATATATTATTATTATTATTATATATTATTATTATTATTATTATTATTATTATGGGCATATTTAAATAGATATCAGTCAATATGCTTGAATATTATAATATTGCATAGTATATATGCATATATTATTATTATTATTATTATTATTATTATTATTTTATATAAATAAAATGCTGTTAAGGGATCATGGCGAACTGTGACGCAGCCCAACCTGAAGAACAATCACCTTCACTTACTTAACTGAAGTGTGGAGTTATAGATTTGGTAGAAATTACCAGATTTTATTTAAATACTTTCTGTGGTGCTTTCCCTAACAAATTTGTTATTGTAATATCAAGGTTTTTCTTTTCCAGCGCTACCTCTAGATTATTTATTTATTTATTTATTTATTTATTTTGAAACAAAATGTAATTATTGCTAGTAACACCTTCATTTATTTATTTATTTTTTTCGGGAATGTCCATAAAACAAGTAAATTCTTGTTATCGCATATGTTATAGCAGCTATAAAAGGTTGTTATCGCACCAGCCTCATTTTTCCTCTCTCAAGGATAATAAGATGACCAAAAAAAAAAAACACTTCTGAAGCTTACTGTATGTTACTAAGATACCAGGAAGTCCAAAGTCCTTAAGCCTCCCCTGTGTCGAAGACCTTACTTATGAATACAGAAGCACTGGCAAAGGTCTTAAATACACAGAAACATTCAACCTTCAATAATTATTTGGTTTTCTTTGTTAAAATACCAAGTACATTTAATTTCGGTTTTGATAAGTGCTGAGACATTTCACTGATACATTTCAACAAAATGTTTTGTATTTAAGAAGTAAGCATGATCATTTCAAATAACAGATATATTAATGAAAATTTTACAAATATTGGACTAGTTTATTTTTTCTAATTAACCAGTTGTTTTCTTTTTCAACACAAATATCTTCTTACAAATGAGAATGCCGTACAGATATCTGCTGAATAACTGGAATACTATACAGACTGACTACTTAACAATTTGCAAACATCTCAGTTAAATTTCGAATATTGTTTCTTTCTTTTTCTTTAAAATAATTATTTAATAGAAAAGAAGGCTAAAATCTGCCTTGCTAAGAAATATAATAAATTTACACTTAAAAATATAATAAAATGTATCTACAATAGGGTAAATAATTACAAATTTGGTTTCCTGTAATCATATTTTAAATTGTTGATAGAATTAGATTAGATTCAAGATATTTTCATTTACAAAGTCAACATTTCTTTTTCTTAAGTTTTTTTGCAGTGTACAGGATCTTGCAGTACAAAAAAAAAACATTTTAGCAAGTAAAATATTTTTGAATCTAGCCAAATCCATGTATAATTTCTTAAAATCAAATGTAAGATTATCACGCTTATTTCTAGTGTAATGTTACTAAAGTTGCAAGCAAAAATATTTGTTTCATTGGCAAAGAATTTAGCTTCTTCCTAATAAAAACTAACTAAATTTTCTGCCAATAGAACTAGAATTTCTTGCTTCCAATTTTAGTAACATTTAACTGGAAATATGCTTAAATAATAATCTTATGCAAGAAATTATAGATGTGTTTTCCTAGATTAAGGAATATTTCACTTTGTCAAGATTGCAATGTACTGTAATGTACACTTGCAAATTTTTGCAGGGTGAGGATGCTGGAATAAGACTACCATTGACTTACTCAATTTACAATTTATGTTTCATACTTTCACCTCTTAGTTGTTATTTATTTTGAATCTAACTAAATCTAAAATTATTTTGAATCTAATTAAATCTCAGATTTAATGTCCAAAAAACAAAACAAAATGCTTTCTGTGACCAATATCAGGCTGAGCATTCTCTGGGCAACAGGAAAATTCTTTACCAGATGGTGGCACTGTATGACTACTCGGCACAGGGGCCTGAAGACCTGGAGTTCAGTGAAGGGGACACCATTGACATCCTCAGTGAAGGTATACACACACCTGACCACAAATACATGCATACACAGAAAACACTGTCTTAAAGTGGATATAGAGACAATAGGTGCTTATTGACTTATTTGCTTTTCTGTACAGTATCTCAATTCTTAGTTTATTCCTTTTTTGCAGTGAATGAAGAATGGCTAGAAGGACACACAGCTGGGAACGTCGGGATTTTCCCCAGATGTTTTGCCTACAGAGAATCTTTAGAGAAAGACACAAACAGTGAAGCGACATTACATGAAAATGTTAAGTAGTGACTGTAAAGAAATTATGATGTATTGGTTGGGTAATATTTTATATGTTTATATTTCATATGAAAAAAATTCAAAAACATTAGCAAAAATGCAGTGCAGTATTTAACAAAGCATTTGACCTTCTAATCATATTGATTATATCAAACCACACCTGCAGTTATGTTTGCATTTTTCTACTAGAATCAGTCTGTGATATTTGTTTCTGAGCCTGTCATTTGCTTTCATACTGTATATTACTCTACTAAAGTTAAATCTATTTGCCAGGCATAATAAGAAACAATTTACTGTACAATATTAATAGGTGGTAGATTCTGGTGTTTTCAACTTCTCATAAAAATGGATCTTCTTACTCTCAGGTTGTCTTTTGTCCTTTATGTATAAGTAGAACGCGACACTGACACTCCCACAGATCAGGATATACTGTAGGGTGTGGAAAAGTGTGAATCATGACTGGAATCCCACAGGACCCAAAGGAAACCAAGTAAACGGGCATTATTTACCTCCATGAGACAGATTAGATATCAAAGTCAAACCATGTTTGTTGGCACGACATTCACACCAACAAGCAATGGGTTCTTGTTCTTGTTCTTCCAGAATTCTTCAGGGTTGGATGGGACTGGTCCCGTGGTGGGTATGAGAGATCCTTTGGGAGGAAGGAATTTAGAAATCCTTTGGAAGCAGGTTGGACTGGTCAGACCTTCTCTGGGAATAGGTGGGAGAATAATTTGTTTTACAAGTAAGATTTAACACTGGCCTGTAACGCTAGTACTGTAAATGTCAATCTAACAAAAAACCTATTTGGAGCAGCAAAACAGACTGTAGATCTAAATTAATGTTACCCAGTCAGAGTAGGCGTGGGTTAAAACTGACACCTGAGGTCCTCAGATACTTGAGGTGGGCAGGTGTAACAAAGTATTAGACATGAGTGGTAAGTAAAAGTCTTTGTCCCCTTACTGATTTCTTTTTCTTTCTTTTTTTGCATGTTTGCAAAAAAATTTTTTTCAGATCATCAAACAAATTTTAATATTAGTTAAAGATAATATAAATTAAAACATCTTGCAGTTTTTAAAAGAAGGTTTTTATTATTAAGAGAAAACAAAATCCAAAACTTCATAGCACTGTATGAATAGTGTTTGTCCCCTAAACCTAATAACTGGTTGGGCCATCCTTAGCACCCCTGGAACTATTGCCGCCAGTCTCTTTCCTATGATGGAGTCATGAACACTCACCTTAACTGAGGCAAGTGAGGCCTTCAGTTCTTTAGATGTTGTTGTGGGGTCTTTTGTGACCTCTTGGCTGAATTGTCGCTGCGCTCTTGGGGTAATTTTGGTTGGCCACTCCTGGGAAGGTTCTCTGTGTAGATCAGGGGTGTCCAAATCCAGTCCTGGAGGGCCAGTGTCCAACACAGTTGGTAATTCACCAACACCTAAACACACCCACTGAACCTAGCAATTAACAGATTAGTTAAATCAGCTGTGTTTGAGAAGAAGAAGCACCAAACTATGTTGGACACTGGCCCACCAGGACTGGATTTGGACACCCCTGCTGTAGATATATATGTTTTACTCTTTTGCTCAGATGGTCAAAGGTTATATAAGAATTTGCTAAATTTGCTTGTATTAGAGGTTTTATCAAGCACCTAGTGACTGACTATTCAGCTACATTTTTTCTTACTGAGAGTAAGAGTACCCGGAGGAAACCCACCAAGCACACCAACATTGTGTGCATACTCTGTGCACACAATGCTCCCTAAAGAACCCAGCAAGGGCTTTCACATGACTTTTGTAGCAGTGTGTCCCTGGCTTCCATCACAGAAAAACAAACAAGGAAAATTGTAAGCATAAAAAGTAATATTAAACATTCTTTTTGTGTAATATTTGGATTATTTCTTAGAGGTAAACATCTCTGGAGAAGTTGAAAGAATGTTTATAACTCAGCTTATTTCCTTTCATCTGAAAAAAATATCTACAGGGCAGTGGATGTCATGAGTTTGTGCTTGATCCCCCCCATAACCAGACAGGTCTATGACACGGGCATAAAGGACTCAGTGAGGGAGATTCAGACTTAGATCTGTCAGAGGATGAGTGTCCAGTAGGAGAGGATGAGACTGAAGAGGGTGAAAGCACAGAGGAGTTAGATGAAGTGCACTGCCATCCTCTGTGGAACAAGTGAGGTTTCAAACAGGTCAAAAAAACTTAGGAATGATGACTTGTGTACATATAGTCTGGGAAATGTATCAATATATCAATATTGTCATTATAAAAAATAAGTCCCCAGGGTTGGAGGTTTGAATCTTACCCCTAGTCTATGTGTGTGTGCCAGTGTTTTGTCAAGAACTTTATTTAATGTTCACATTAACCATCAGAATGAGGAAAAAAGTCTCTGATCTCTGTCTACCAGCCTAAAGTGACTCAAATCCGATATGTTACCCTGATGTGACACAGATGTGTTTTTTTTTTTAGGCACAAATCTGCTGTTTTTCAGATCACATCCGAGTCACTTTCGTATGGGTTCCTACTGTAGATTATGATACATATCCGATCTATGGCAATGTGACTTGAATGAGACAGAGGGCTGTGTAGGGCTCTGATGCCATCAGTCAGCTGTTAAAACTGTCTGGCTTTCTTTCATCTTCTGAACCTCAACATACAGCAAGAAAACATTAAGGGGGGGAAAAATCAAGCGCAAAGTCATAACTTCCACTGCCCTGTAGATATTTTTCACATGAAAGAAAATAAGCTGAGTTGTAAAAATTCGTTCAACTTCTCCAGAGATGTTTACTTATAAGAAATATAATACAACAAAAGTGTAATCTACCCAAACACACTTCTATCCATCCATCTACAGTAGGAATCCCTGTAGTCCAATTAGGGAATGTGGAGGCCAATGATGACTACCATTGTAATTATTCCTGATGTTATTTTCCAAATGTGGTACTTTAGGACCTCCGGTCAACATTCACATGCGCATTAACACACTATGGGCAATTTGGGAACAGCAGTTAAACTAACCTGCATGTCATGCATGAAACATGCAAACTCCATGCACACAAACCCTGAGGTGGGAATCAAACCCAGAGACTTAAAGTTGATTTAGCAGAATATTAATGGAAAGGAGCTACAAATTCAGAATTTTTTAGGTGCCGCGAATTAACTTAATCGAGTTTTAGAAGAGTTTAAAGGGATTTAGTGTTGCATATGCTGCCACTTCTTGTCTGCATAATTTTTTACCACTTCATGTTTAATGGTGAGGGTGAAAGGCTACAGTGCTAACCACTATGCCATCGTGCCTTCATTAGTATTTATTATTATCTCTAGTTTATAAAAGTATTTTTGATAAAATTTCAGTAAATCCTTGTAAAGTACATTTGACTTTATAGTTTCACTTTTAATTGAATAAAACGTAGGCATAATATTCATATTTAAAAATAATTGCAATTCCTCTGTACTTTTTTCCCCACCCCTTCTTTGCTGACAGGAACGTCTGACATTTAGACATTTAGCTTTATTAATACCTGCGTATAATCTAACATCTGATAGCAGTTTTGAAGACTGTTCTAATGTGATTTCATATTTCTTTTGGTCTGTTATCTCCTCTGTTTTACTGATTAAAAAAAAAAAAAAAACATTCCCGATGTTCATTTCAACGGGACTTTGCATTACAAGCTTTTCCATAATCTATAGCTTTGTCCTCAACTGATACTTCAGTCTTTAATTTTCCCTCTCACGTAGATTAGAGCCAAGTCCTGGAAGTGCTCTTAGCTGGAACATAATGGTGTTTGGGGAATTGTAATCTTCTGCAGTGAAAAATGCATAATGCCAGGAAGATGACTGGATTGTGTATGAATTAAAATAAAGCTGAGTAGGAGACTTAAAGTTGATTTAGCAGAATATTAATGGAAAGGAGCTACAAATTCAGAATTTTTTAGGTGCCGCGAATTAACTTAATCGAGTTTTAGAAGAGTTTAAAGGGATTTAGTGTTGCATATGCTGCCACTTCTTGTCTGCATAATTTTTTACCACTTCATGTTTAATGGTGAGGGTGATTTATCAAGCGTCCTATCGCAAAAGGAAGCTTTAGAGTGAGTTGAGGCAGGCGGACATATATAACACCTTCAGCAGGCATTCATAGTTCTTGTGCTGGGGCTATGTACAGTTGAGAGCTAAAGTGTTTAACTACAACCTTATAGCAGCTAAAAGATCTTTGTATTCTGAAACTAAGCGTTTTCCAATATCAGTACCTTTTTTATACTTGACTAGATGTGGAATTTGATTGCACACTCATAAGCATGTATTTAAAATTGTACAGCGCCATCTGTTGAATTTTTAGATGAACTAATGATTTTTTTCAAGATTTTTTTTTTTTTTTTAATGTTATAAGGGTGTTTTCCATTTTAAATTAAAATTTAAAGTAGCATATATTCTCTTCTTTTGGGCCGTTTGTGATGAAACAAAGCCTATATGTTACCTAAAGCTCGGCCAAATACACCTGTGAAACCCCCATTAAAATTCGTCAAGTAGTTTTTACGTGTTGTGTGTACAAACAAACAGACAAACAGATCCAAAAACCATCTTGATGTGTTCTATTACTTATCTTACATCTCCCTAAAATATTTTTTTTTCGCAAATATCTTTAATATACAGACACACCAACTTTACAGTTTGATTGTATGTAAAGATTATGACCAAGAAAAAAAAACATCTACACACTTAATGTGCCAAAATGTTGATAAATAAAATCTTGTTCTTCTTTACCCCTAGGTGTGCTAACTTTTGCTCATAAACTTTTACCTATAACTCTTTGACTTAAATTTCACCCTTTATACAGTACCTGCCACATTCTGCCTGTGGGTCTCAGCTAAACCAAACCTCCACACACAACATACTTGTCTTCATTTCTTCAGCCATTACCCTTCATCACATCATATAGCTTTCAGTCATTACCCCTTTATACTGAAATGAAATGAGGCTGAACGCATCACAGCGAGGTATCAGCAGGATTGTATTTAATGGTGTGAAAGCTGGCCCAGCTTTAGCCCTCGATGATGTTTGGCTTTTGGACAGTCAGAGTGCAGCATAAGGTCCCTCTCTTTTTTATACTGTATGGTAATCATAGGGCTGGCAGAGCTCGCCGTGATACACTTTCCTCCCTTGATTCCATTAAACACACCGTCGTTAATCAAACAGCTGCCTCTTCTTAGTGCCAGCCTTGTAAATCAATTACTTCCTACCTGTTTCCTTTTCAATTTTATGTATGTATGTATATGGGTGTGAGAATTTACTATAGCTTACTGTTCCAGAATGAACTAAATGAAAGTAAGTGGACTAAACAATCTTGTTAGTGTGTTAGACATATATGGTATAATTTTATGGCAGCACTGTGGCTTAGTGGTTAGCACTGTCGCCTTGCACCTCCAGAGTCTGGGTTTGATTTCCGCCTCAGAGTTTGCATGTTCTTCCCGTGCTTGGTGGGTTTCCTCCGGGTACTCGGGTTTCCTTCCACAGTCCAAAACCATGTATATACGGCTAATTGGTGTTCCCAAATTGCCTGTAGTGTGTGATCGTTGACCGGAAGTCCTACCTCGGCCATACAAATGGGAATAAATACAATGGTCACCATTGGCCTCCACTGTCCCTAGAGATTCCTGTATGGATGGATGGTATAATTTTACTATGAAATGTAGTGTTGCTATTTCATATGCCACGAGAACATGGTTCTATCCTAGATTTATCCGACATTAATAATAGCTTAACCTCAAACTCATTTATCTTAAGATGTTACAGACATGACTTATGACTGTTATTTTGTGAATTTGTAGAGTAACAATATGATAAGCAGTTACTGTAACAGTCAACAAGACCCCAGTCTCCAGATCACTGTTTCAAATATATATATTTTTAATCAGACGAAGCAATTTGGTGCAGTTATAGTGGTTTTCACTACAAAGACAACCGAGCTAGTTACTTATGTAAGTAGATAACAGTGCTAGTAACATCAGTATGGCAGTGGTGGCTCAAACGCTTAAACCAGGTAAACCATACAGCCTTCTAATTGAAAGTTTAGGGGTTCGAGCCCCAGGACCGCCAAATTGTCACTGTTGGGCCCTTGAGCAAGGCCCTTAACCCTATCTGCTCAAGGGGAGCTGCATCCCAGCAATGACCATGTGCTCTGACCCCAGCTTCCTAACTGGGATATGCGAAAATTTACAACTTCCCTTTGGGTTTGATAAAGTACTATAATAATAATTGCTAATAAAGGAAATGAAACAAAAAAACATAAAAATATTGTTAATTTCAGATAAATTATTTAAAAAAGAAATTTAGCTATGTTTGATACAACAGATGTGGTTCCTATCATCATGTCACTAAAGCTGTGAATCATTGTTAGATTCAATTTGTTTTTTTTTTGTTTGTTTTTTTTGGCCATTTGGTAATTTATCTCAAACAGCCATATTTATTACATATTTAAAAGTATTAAAAACTACCCACTATGTATTGAAATTCTGTGTAATGTGTTTTATGTTATATCTCATACAAAGCAATTAGCTTTATTGTCCTTCATTTTCTGCATCCATCTCCAGTCCAGTAGGTGGCGGTATTGCACCAACCACCCATAAACTTAAAAGTGAAGTAAGCGATACATTTGGAAAATGCGGAAAATGAAAGCATGTTGCATTTTTCTGCACCAAACTCCAGTCCAGTAGGTGGCGGTATTGCACCAACCACCCATAAACTTAAAAGTGGAGGAAGCGATATACTTGCAAAATGTGGAAGATGAGAGCGTGTTGCATTTTCTGCAGTGACTGTGGTGTGTTTGTAATGAAGTTTGTCAGTTGTAGAGAATATAACATTTGAAAGTTTACGCAAGCAGTTCAAAAAGTAAGAATCAATTCTGAATTCAAAACTGACCTATCAATGGGTAAATTAAATCGAACAGCTCTAATTGTCCAGACATCTTGAAAATTAATCACATTTATAGAGCGAGCGTGGCGCTTGTTGTAGTTCCACTCTTTGGCCACTAGTTTTAATAACGGCTCTATGGAAGCCATTTAGAGCTATATGGCGGAATTTTCTAGAAAAGTCTATAAGATGTCCGTTTGTGTTTGTGAAATAGCGACATTTTTACATTTAAACATGCTGGTCATTCATAAGAGTTCATTAAAATTACAACAGGATTTAAAATATAGATTAGAATAAAAATGAGTATTTTATGTGGCTTATGTCTTGCTGAATGGCTGATGACCGTGGTTGAAATTTAAATTGATTTGTGTTTAGACAAGAAAAAAATGATCAAAATCTGCATGTGTTTTACACTTTAGCATGATACAGCCATTGGAACAACAACAACAAAAAAAATCATGGTAAGCAAAACAAAAGACTAACCTGTGTGCTGTGGATTGATTTTATGTGCTCTCTTTTTTACTTTCTCGGTCAGTTATCTTACAAATTATCCAATTCCCCTTACACACTCCTGCACTTATATTTCCTCTTCTCCTTCTCTGTCTGAGTCCAATGATAAAGACTCTGGCCCTGAAAAAGCACTGTGCTAAGCGGTAAGGAGGAGCCTTTGAAGCCAGATGTGCAAAAAAATTATTCAACCACGATTGAGAAGCCCCAATACACACACACATTCCGTTATAGATCAGTAATTACTTTAATAATATATATAAGGTTAAGGAATCACATATCATGATTGTGTCCTTGGGCTAAGCCAAACCAGGTTTGCAAACAAAGTTTTGTGTAAGTGTGTATGTGTGTTTATGTTGATGCCTGGAGCATTAATAATAATATCTCATACACTTGATTTAATTCAATTCGCCCACAGCTGGCAATGTATCAGCTACCTCGCCTGGCCTCATACTTCTCAGAGTAAACAAAACCAAACAAATATAGCCCCCCCCCCCCCCCTCACTTATCTATTTTCATCTGCATACTTTTTTTTTGCTTTTCACTCAGTAATTCTGATGGTGACAGAGAGAGCATAGTGGTCCTAACACTAATAATAAACTAATAATAATACTAAATAAAACAAAACATTTTTTTTTACTTAATAACCTGGTGAGCCTGAACTCAACATTAAGGAAGATTTAAAAAGATTAAATGAAAATATTATTCAAACTCAGAGCAAATCACATGCTTTTATTTATGTGTGGTTTTAATGCATAATTGCATCCATGCATTTTACATATTCAATAAAAAATACAGTAAGTAATGTTTCTTGAATAGATTCGGAAGG
This sequence comes from Clarias magur, assembly GCA_013621035.1. Classification (NCBI taxonomy): domain Eukaryota; kingdom Metazoa; phylum Chordata; class Actinopteri; order Siluriformes; family Clariidae; genus Clarias; species Clarias magur. The sequence continues at coordinate 623,379 of QNUK01000121.1, forward strand.
TGGAAGATTTACAGCATGGAATGAATGTGCAGATTGTGAAAATCAGCAGAGATCACAAAAACAGTTGTGTAAAGTAAAAATAGAAAGAAAAGCAGTTCTTATCAGTTGGAGCCGGTACCAGGAACTCCACATTACTCAGCATTAAGACAGCATTAGGTCGATAATTCTCTAATAAGGATGTGGAACAGACACAAAAACAAAAGAAAAAGTATATTAATGAGATGACACTTCCTGAAAAGAGAAACAGGGGCTGGATCAATCATGCCAGGCAATAAATTCAATTTAGAGATAAAGTTGGTCTCGATTTAATAAAAAAAAAAAGAAGAAAAAAAAAGAGATCTTGTGAATTTGTCAGGTGGTCCATAGCAGGTATTATCGTTGTTGAGTGAAGGAGCGGCTGTCAGAAAATGGTGGTAACCAATGTGGTGCTGATTTTATCTTTGATGAACCTTGGAAAGTCATTAAAATGACTGGCAGGAGTGGAAACTGTGCTGGATGGAACCTGAACGAGTTTTATTAGAACAGTGAAGAGAGCTTTGGCCTTGCAACCATTTCCACTGATTGCAGAAGGAAGGTGTGGTGAACAAGAAGTGCTGTGGTGGTCAAAAATATTCAGACAAAATTGAGTCATTCTCACTCTATACAGACTAATCCTGTATTTATCTGGGGTAGCCGGGGGCCTGGAGCTGGAAACTGGAGTACCCGGAGGAAACCAACATGCAAACTCCATGCACACAGAGGTGGGAACCTGGCCAGGAATTGAACCCAAACCCTGGAGGCGTAAGGCAACAGTGCTAACCACTAAGCCACCATGCCACCCAAGACATTCTGTGGATCACCATAGCAGACCAGCTCATCTGCACAACAATTTGGCACAGGTTTCACGCCAGATGCCCTTCCTGATGCAACCCTCCCATTTTATCCGGGTTTGGGACTGGCACTGCATCCAGTGGCCTGGGTTTGGTCATTGGCTGGGAATCAAATCTGGGCCTCCACATGGTAGGCGAGAAACCTGCCACTGAACCACCAACACCTAAGACATTCTTAAAGTTTTAAAATCATACTGTATCTATCAAGATAATAAGAATAATTTGCTATTTTATGCAATGAAATTGCTATACAACAACCAATACTTAGCATGATGTCCTTTATTCTTTAAAACCTACTGGACTCTAGTGGGTATAGAGGCAAAATGACGGCTGCAGTACTGGTGTCACATGCTCCATCCATTCCTGCTTGATTTGCTTCCTGACGAGTATTTTCAGAAAACGGTTGCTTGACTGCTACTGCCAACTTCACCATTGTGCAACATCCCCTCATTTTGCACAACTCTTCAGCCAGAAAGGCTAGAGCTGATTACTGATATAACCTGTTTTGATCACATTGAGAACTATACTACATGTCATATGTTGTCCTAATTAGTGAAACACTGCATTTAGGGCCCCTTAATCATTCGGTAGTGCCTGAATATCCTAGGTCATTGGTTTTCAGTACACAGCTCAGGTATAAACCAAGGAAAGAAGTGATTTAATGTCGTAACAATCCAGTATGTCAAAATTGTTGCCGGGGTAATGTGGCAGAGGCTTGATTGCAGTGCTTGAGAATGGGAATGCTACAAATATCTTCTCGAAGATTATGCTATGATTCTGCCATCTTAAAAAATGTGTTTACACCGCCTCATCGTCATGCTCCTACTCCTCTCCAACTGCCTAAAATAGTCTTGCAATCCTGTTTGCGATTGCATTTCGGCCAGATCGCAGGATAAGGCCTGTGTTGTGATAACATGTGTAGATTTTGTGGGAGGAAGCATCAAAAGATGAAACAAACAAAATTTTAATGAAGTATCAGGGCAAATCAGCTACTTAGTAGACTGTAGTTAGATTTTAAACAATGTAGGTAATAGATAAATCTAAATTAGGTTGTTGTTATTTCAACTGCTCGCCATTAGGGGTCGCCCTAGTCACAAAGCATCTTAATCCTAAAAGTTGCTCCTAGTGATGAAATTCTAAGAAAGTTCTTAGAATTCTGACAATTTCTTAGAATTTCCTCTTAAATTTAGAATTAAATCTTAGTAAAGATCAAAAGAATTTATGAAACATCTTAGCCCTAAAAACAGCTCCTAAGGTAAAAATAGTTAAGAGTAGAGAGGAGGACTTTTAAGAGGCTTAAGAGTTTCTATAGCAGAGGACAAAATGGTGGAAAGAATAAATATTCTCCAAACACTAAAACGTAAAGCTAAAAGTAAACACTGCTTTTCTGTCCAATTTGGTTTTCAGGTTCTTTTACTTCCTTCCAGAAGATTGTTGGCTACAGACCATCCAAAAGTGCAACTTAAATAGACTGTCCTGCAATCATGTAAATTGGTAAAAAGGTGAGCCATTTTGCTCCCATCAATCTAAAATGGATTACGAGTAATAAAATCAGTATGATAAATATATGTAAGAACTTAAATATAGTAACTACTGTGAGAAATTGGTTCCTTCAAAAGTAGACACATTTTCAACATTTGTCTGTTTTAATTAACTTTAAAATATTTAGCCTATAATAATTTTTGTCTAAAATTTCTTTATATACAAACATCATGATTTCACTCTCTGTTTTATTATCATTTATTCTATTTTCACAAAGAGCCACAAAGAGCCTATTATCATTTATTGATAAAAAATCAATTGATAATCTATTGATTTTTTATCAACCAATCACAGTCCTTGAATTGCTGCATCATCCCTTCACTTTATTCACTGTCGATGTGCTTGCATCTGTCATGTCACACAGTTTGCTCTCAGTGACCTCATTCTTGCTTCTAGCACCATGATTGGTTAAGGGTAAAATTTGTCACATGTCCGTTCAGCACAGTGAAATTATAATTTTTTTGCATATGCCAGTTAGGAAGTTGGGGTCAGACCGCAGGGTCAGCCAGGATACAGCGCCCCCTGGAGCAAATAGGTTAAGGGCCTTGTTCAAGGGCTCAACTTGGCAGTGCTGAGGTTTGAACCCCAAGCTTCCATTCAGTAATCTAGAGCCTTATCTGTTTGAGCCACTACTGCCCTCTAATGTGGTATAAGCCCACACCATTGTAAGAAGAGATCTCTGTTGACAGCAAGTGTTTTACCTGTGACTATAAAATCGGTGCATAGAGAAAGAGGTGTGCAGTGCATCCAACAGCATCTACAGTAGGCGTGCCATGTTAATAGTAAAGAGAATAAGATCAAACACTGTTTCGTGGAGTGTTTTATGTCTCAGCTGGGCTATTCCCAGTGGGTCAGCATAGATGTAGGCCAAGGGATGCATAGGGGGCGCTCACGGGCACCCTTTTAAACCATAAAATGGTCTCTCAAAAGTGGGACACATTACAGCCTCAGGATCTTGCAAATTGATGCCAGAATACAGGCATGCTATTTAAGGGAAGTGCTTCTGTTGATCACAGAAGCCTGATTGGACTTAGAACTTTATTAATGAAAAATAATTGGACATATGGGTGATCAGTAGGCATTGCAGGCCAGTTCTGGTTCAGATGTGTCTGCATGTAATGTACAGTATGTCATCATTTTTATTTTAGTGTGAGTAAATATGAATGGCGTGTGTACAATATGCACTGAAGGCGCACATCTACAATGATTAGAAAACAGCTCAAGCTCTAACCATTACGATTATTCTGATCCATTAATTTTGCATTAATTTCCGTACATGTAGTCCGGTGCTCAGGACAGTAATAGCAAACGAATGAGGAGTGAAGCTCCTAATGGCACCATAAATTGACGAGCCAAAATTCTTGAAAGACATGCTGAGAAGTGCTTGGGGATAAAAAAAAATAAAATAAAATAAAAGCTAGACATATGAATCAGAAAAGCTTCTTCAGCCACAACAATGTAGGATAATAAATCCGTGCGTATAAATAGCCCAAGAAAAGCTTGTGACTGACTGTAGACGTCTCCTGAAGGCCTCGGCTAATACTTCTTTATAAGCTTAAGAGGACACAGAGCTGCTGTTATACAACCGGAGCCTGTCAACTCACCTAGTAGCAACTGGGCCAGGCAGAATCGCTTCAAGGTGATCGACAGACCGACGCAACACTTCACCGGGAAAATAACTGACAAGTCTTATAGTGCTACTTTCCCGCTACTTTTTTTTTTTTTTTTTACTTATACCAGTAAAAGAGTTTTTCGAAATAAGTGGACTTTTTTTCCCTCTCTTATGACTCACTATAATATACTTGCACAAGAGTTTGTGTGCTATTTAGGTTAAACATTTAACAGATACTGTACCTGATCTTACACACAAGTACTATACTACACTCTCCTGTAATAAGTTTTTCTCCTTTTAGCAACAGGATTCATTTTTGGAATGATGCTGTGTAGAATAAGCTCTGGCCAATACTTAACTGAGATTAATTTCTTTCACTCCACTGCGCTGGTGAACTAGTGAGAAGGTGTTGATTAAATGTCTATAACAGCAGCTCTGACACTACAGTAGCTCGATTGTGTAGTAACAGCTTGCATGGACTTCTACAGCAGGTGCTCTACATAAACAGATAAAATAAAGATGTGCCATTATTCAGCTTTTTTGAAAGAAGACATTTATTTAGGATTTTTCTTAAAGGACACTTCAATGCAATTGTGTCTGAGGCCGATGTAATGCGCCAGGTGATGATTTTTTTCTTGTTTTACTTCAAGAAAAGCAACAAAACCTCAATAAATTTTCAATTTTGACTTTTACTCTTTTTGGCAAAAAAAAAAACACAAGGTTGTCTATAATGAAACAGTTATCATGGCACTCTTTAGAAAGCTTGAGCATAATTGTTTTTCCACAGATAACCTTCAATTTATTTATTTATTTATTTTAACTAACAACCATACAAATCATTTTTATATAGCAAGACTTCATAATTAACTGCACCATTTTATACAGCAAATAATCAAATAATAAAAATTTCAAACAGAATATATATAAGTAAATAAATATCACTAATCAGGCATGAAAGTAAAAAGGTAGAAGAACTCTCTATAAATAAAAGAAAGGTTTTGTCTGTGCTTTGGCCAGAACTCACTCTTTTAATGATATCTTTGTGTTTCATACATTGGAGGACCTGAAACCCGTCTGTCTGTATGTCTGTCCAGCCAGGTTTAGTCACAGGATCATGCAAAACTGGCTGGACAGAATTTAATGAACCGTTGGCAGTCAAGTCAAGTCAAGTCAAGTCAAGTCAAGTCAAGAAGGCTTTTATTGTCATTTCAACCATATACAGTTGAGTACACAGTGAAACGATACAACGTTCCTCCAGGACCAAGGTGCTACATACATGCAACGACATAAATTAACAACACAACATAAATTTAACAACGCAGATTTTTACAATTTTAAGTTAACCTAAAAAACGATAAATTTCTATACAAAAAAGAGACAACAAAGAAAGCAGACAACAGACAATAAAGTGCACGTGCAAATGTGCAAACGAAGAGCTACATGACAACACAACAACGTAACACGTTACAGTTAAGAAATACCTTTTTAGTGATAAGGTATGGGTTGAGGTAGTGGAGAGAGCAGCAAGTAAACAATTTACATTGTGTTCAAAAATATTGTGTGCAAATCGCAAAGTGAAATAAAATATTGTGCAAATATTGCAAAGAGCAGTTCAGATAGGTAGGTATGAACAAATTAAGGTGGTTGTAAATCAGTGTGATTGTGCATATGTGTGTTTATCAGTTCAGTCCGGATGTTATTTAGTTCGTCTGTTTTAGTGATTTGTGTGTGTGTGTGTGTGTGTGTGTGTGTGCGCGTGTATGTTTATCAGTCCAGTCTCTTTGTGTTGAGGAGACGGATGGCTTGTGGGTAAAAACTGTTACCCAGTCTGGATGTGAGTGCCCGAATGCTTCGGGACCTTTTTCCAGATGGCAGGAGAGTGTGTGTGATGGATGTGTCCGGTCAGCCACAATGCTGGTGGCTTTGCGGATGGAGCGTGTGGTGTAGATGTCTTCGATAGAGGGTAGAGAGACCCCGATGATCTTCTCAGCTGTCCTCACTATCCGCTGTAGGGTCTTGTGGTCCGATATGGTACAATTCCCAAACCAGACAGTGATGCAGCTGCTCAGGATGCTCTCGATGGTTCCTCTATAGAAGGTAGTTATGTATTTGCCTGAAGTTAAACCTGCACCATAAATCAAAATGTTGCGTAGAAGTGAAGTTGTGAGCAGTTTTGTGCCACGTTACAGCATCTAGCACTTTTTCCCTGAGGTGGGCGTGGCTATACACATCACTCAACATAGCCAACCTATATATATAGAGTATGTGTAAGACATAGAAATGACAATAATGTACCTACAACCCGCCAAAATCCTCAAGAAACAAACGAAAGCATGACATAGCATGGCTTACTCCAAAAAAAGCCAAGTAGTCTATATGAAAACTGAACCTTAAAGAATGAATGGACAGATCAATGCTTGTTTATTCTTCCTGCATTTTTTCATATGTTCTGAAAACGTGGTGTTAATAAAAAGCAGTAATGCAGCAGGGACGCCACTATGAGATAAAACACGGGTCGTTAGAGCAAACGTATCCACAGCAGTACGACGTGAAGGTGTATAAAATACCCGAACTGGGAGTCCAGTGTTATGCGCTAAAATAGAAAAATGTTAAGTAGATGTTAAGTTAGGAGCGGTTTTGTGCCAGATTATGCCACAGCATCATGCAAAACTGGCTGGACAGAATATAAGGAAACTTTTGCAGTACTAAGACATCAGCCTGAGGTTTAAACTGCACCATAAGTGAAATAAAAATGTTGAGTAAAAGTGATTTTATGAACAGTTGTGTGCTGTATTTAATAATCTACTTTAAAAACAAACACCTGCACCAATAGATATTAATTCGAAATTCTAAACTGAATATTTTACTGGGATGTAGCACACAAAGACATCCTATACAACGTGATGATCAGAGTGCCACAAACCTTTTACTATACAGTGTATAATTAGTAAAAAAAATGGTTTGAAACTGAAATGTGCTTGTGTTCATGCTCAATCTTGAAATCTGTACACACTGGGATTTGTTTCTGCCCTTTTTGTGTAAGCCAGTGAATAGCGTGCTACAATCCCAGTGAAAGAGAATTAAGGCATGAGTCAACTTCTCTTGGCATCAGTCAGTGTGACATAAAACCTGACTTTGGCAGTGTTTCTAAAGAGAAAAAGTGGTGGTTCAGTAACACTGTCAATGTGAGATTTAAATAAGAAGAAAATAAGAGTGGGCCAGGAAGTCATGAAGTAAAATGAAGCAAATGTCAGGCTTTTCAAATAGAAATTTACTGAAGCTATCAAAATACGGTCTCTCAGTAAAGCCATTTCTAAACATTTTCAGTTGGTCTACTTGATGCTTCACATCTGTTTAACACTATATCATGATACACAGCTTGGAATAAAAGACTAAGATCTGAAATGATGAGAACTGATCATTTTTTCTTATTAATGTTTTACCAAAGCTGTTATCAGTTTCAACTTTTAACATTCTGCTGTAGCACATTCTTTAAATGTTTCCTTATAATTTAAATATTACGATTTCACAATCCAACCATGATTAAAAAAAAAAGAATTGTTCTAATGCTCTCTGACTTACTCATCGTCTACACTGCTTTATTCTCTAGACTCATGGGGCCTGGAGCCTATCCCAGAAGAGGTGGGGTACACCTTGGATGGGGTGCCAATCCATTGCACTTGCAAACACACACACACACACACACACACACACACACACACACACACACACACACACACACACACACACACTCTCTCTCTCTCTCTCTTATTCACACACACTAGGGGCAATTTGGGGACACCAGTTAGCCTAATTTGCATGTCTTTGGACTGTGGGAGGAAACTGAAATATCCAGAGGAAACCCAACAAGCACAGGGATTACATGCAAACTCCACACACACAGCCCCAAGGTGGGAATCAAACCTTCGACCCTGGAGGTACAAGGCAACTATCCACTAAGCCACTATGCCGCCTGATCTAATGCTAAATATCACCACTGTTTATCCAATCATATTAAAACCTCATAGATTTCTAAATATACTTTCTCATGCATGAGATAAGCTAGAGACGCTGGTCTCTACAGCAATGTGTAGTATGTAAGTAGTCACACCATCGATAGTTTTGAGAATGACACAAATATTAATTTTTACAAAGTCTGCTGCTCCACTGTTTTTTAAATCTTCCTGTCAGATGTTACTATGTTACTAAAGTATAATTACAAGCATTTTTACAAGCATGGCTTTTAATGACAATTGCATTACATTTATGCAAAGAGTCAAGATTTGCAGTGTTGACCCTTCTTTTTCAAAACCTCTGCAGTTCCTTCGGGCATGCTGTCAAACAACTTTTGTGCCACATCCTAATCCTAAAAGCAAGAATGGCAGCTCATTCTTGCATAATCAATGCTTGGTGTTTCAAGTTCTCAATGGGATTAAAGTCTGGTGAGGGCCAAGGACCTAAGATTTTGAAGTTTTGTTCCCTCATCCCCTTACAGTAGTTATTTATTTTGCCTTATTCAAAGCAAGGTGCTCCATCATGCTGGAAAAGGCACTGGTCATCCCCAAACTGTTCTTGGATGGGTGGAAGAAGTAGCTTTCTGAGGATGTTTTTGTACCATTTTTTAAAATAAATTTCTCACTTCCTTGCCTGAGAAGCAAACTCACACATACTGTAAATGGTCTTAGAATGCTTTACTGTTGGCATGAAACAGGACTGATGGAGAAGAAGGAGAAGCAGCAGAAAACGAACATTTGTGCCATTCTTGAAACCTTTGGCTATGGCTGTACCTCTATAAACCTGCAGTTGGCATGATCGAAACTATTCAAGCAGCACATTATCCTGTACGGCTGGAGTGTGTTTAGAGTAGTTAAAAACCTAGAACAAAAAATAATATTGAATTGGAACGTTTATAAAATCGTGATACTTGCAGAACCGGCACTCTGGTATCATGATAATATTGTATCGGGACGTCCCTGGAGATTACCATACCTACTGGGATGGATTTGATTTAGGATTTTATATGTATACAGTTACAGAATCCTTTCCCTTTTAAAAACATAATAATAATAATTTCCTTTCCTTTCATATTCTTTCTCTCTCTCCCTTTTATACAGTGCACTCATACGCTCTTCTGACTTCACTTTTATACATATCTATATTTTTGTGAATTCTCACTGAATCACCTAATGGGGCATTTTTTAAATACCTCTTCACGTCATTCACCAAGTGAACCTTGAGCACTAAAAATAAATCGGGCTGAATCCCAAACGGCTCCCTGCTGGACACAGGTGGCGCAGTATAACGCGTTCAAAGATATTATCTCGTACACTATGTAGTGCACTTGTGTAGGGAATAAGACACCAGTTGGGACTGATCTGCGCGCTCAAAAAAAAAACCCCGTTCCGTTCATTTATCAACTGTAGCGCGGTGTTGTTTGTCGCTAGGCGACGTAGTTGCGAGTCGTGCCTGCGTCACTTCCTGAGCCTCTGCTCCGGCTTCTTCGGAGAGAAGTAGTGCGGTGTGGGAGCCGTGGGCAGGCGCGCGCGCTCTCCGGGTGCTGAACGCGGCAGGAAAAAAAGTTGCTCTCGTCTGCGCTCGAGTTGTGTTTCACGTCCCTGCATCTCAGCCATACCAGGACCTGCGTCCGGCTTGGAGGTCTTGCGCAACTTGGCTCGGTTTTTTCCCTGGCTCGCAGATTGTGAGATTTATCTCTCAGGATCATTTCGCGTTCAACTTTTCACCTCTTAACATCATCATTCCGCGATGAACAGTGTTTAATACCGTGCGCAGTGTTCATCGGATGCTGTAAATACTCGGGGAAAGTTTTGCGTAAAGGCACCTATTATCCCTTGCATGCACTCCGAGTGAGTAACCTAATGCTTGAGTATATGCGCTTGTGTAATAACCTATATACATGTGTGTGCGTCTTTAATAAATGCATGTATATCAATAATGAAATATAGCTATATCACGTTTTATGACTGCTTTCCCGCAAGTAGGCGTATTGACTGATTTTTTTTTTTTTTAGTTCAACTGCAATGTTGAGATCCAAGTTTAAGATGTGTGATAGTTCACGATCCTTGAAAACAAGCATTGTACATACACTACACAAAATTAAGCAGTTTTTAGGGGGCTTTCCTCTTAAGCTGACTTGTCAAACACTAAATGACTAAATAAAATGACACCAGGTCGAATTCATCATTCAGGATTCCCTCTATATTGAGTGATAGTTCTGTTATACATGCAGTACAGCGTTAAATACTCAGCTCAGTGTGCATGCTGATGGTATACAGTAGGTGCCTTTAATGTAAATGTAATTTAGTACTAAACTGTAAAAAAAAAAAAAAAAAGAAGAAATCCATAAAAGCCAGAAGAAGAAAAAAAAAAATGAAGCGCAGGATGAAGGGTCAGTCACCACATGCCTGGATGTCAGAGTGGCAGTGTGCAGAATGTGTATTGTCTCCCCTACTCCCTGCACCCTGGGTGATCTATTAAACTCCACGGTTTGGACACTGAGCCTCTGAGCATCGTGTGACTCCGGGCATGAATATGAAACGCCAGAAGCGCACTATATAGTAGTGAGTACTTGGTTGTTCCGGACGCACGAGATGAACTCGGAGCTGGAGCGCGTGTCGCTCAAGTCGCGGGCGAACTCCGTGGGCTCGGGCGGGCGCTCTCTTTCCGTGAACGTCCAGCGGCTGCACGACTCCCTCCACGTGCTGCTCGGCGACGGCGAGCGCGAGCAGTTCGCGCACTGCCTGAGCGTCTACCACGCCAAGCGCAACGTCTACGACCTGGTGCAGACGCTTAAAGTCATCCTCGACACGCCCGGAAAGCGCCAGCTGCTGCCCATGCTGCGCCTCGTGCTCCCCCGCGCGGACCAGCTGCTGTTCGACCAGTACACGTCCGAGGGCCTGTACTTGAAGTCAGAACCGCCTACGTGTGCGCTGGGAGAAGGGAATCACGCGAACGCCGGAACGAGCGCCCACGCGCGGGCGCCCTCGGTGCACTTCGCCGGTGTGGCGGATTTCGGCGCCGCGGCGGACGGGACAGCGCACGACGACGACACGCGCCACGTGACCCTGAAGCGCAGCAAGAGCCACGAAGGCCTCGGGTTCAGCATCCGCGGCGGCGCAGAACACGGGGTGGGGATCTACGTGTCACTGGTTGAGCCGGGATCCTCAGCGGAGCGAGAGGGACTCCGTGTGGGTGACCAGATCATTCGAGTCAACGAGGTGGTGTTTGACCGGGTCACCCATGGAGATGCAGTTAAGGTCAGGTCTCTCTCTCTCTCTCTCTCTCTCTCTCTCTCTGTGCATAACTCTAACATAGTAAAATTAAGGTTTGTGTTTGCTTCCCAGCCAGGTTCGATTCCGCCTCAGTGTGTATGGAGCTTGCATGTCCTCCCCGTGCTTGGTGGCTTTCCTCTGGGTACTCAAGTTTCCTCCCACAGTCCAAAGATATACAGATTAGGCTAATTGGCGTTTCCAAATTGCCTGTAGTGTTGCGCCCTGTGATTGATTAGCACCCCATTCAAAGTGTACTAAGATACAGTATAACCCTGTATACAGGATAAAGGGGGATAGACGGTGAGGGAAGGATAACAATCTTTCTTGTGACCTGTGTGAGGAATAAAACATTACGTTGCAAGTCATAATAGGAAAACAATCAGCGTCAGAGTGGTGGTGATGTGATGTGCTTACTTTTCCAAAGTTGACTTATTTTCCAATAACAGCACATCCAGTAGTGGTTATCACTTAGGGTTCTGAATTCTTAGAAAGTGTTTTGTTAGGTGCTCAGTGTGTTAAGGCTCTGAGTTACTGATCGAAAGGTTGACAATTCGAGGCCTAGCTCTGCCAAGTTGCTGCTGTTGGGCCCTTGAGCAAGGAACTTAACCCTGTTTGCTCCAGAGGTGCCATATAATGGCTGACCCTGTGCTCTGACCTCAGCCTACTAAGAAAAAGCTGGGATTTGTGAGGAATAAAGAAGTTCACTGTGCTGTAATGTATATCTGACGAATAAAGGCTGAACTTAAACATTAAGCGTTTTACTCAATTCAACTACAATTCCTCCCCGTCACTAGGGGGCTCCCACATTAAGGCTACTACTACCACTCAGCCGGGAGGGCCGAAGACTATAACGTGTTTCCTCCGAGCCACGTGACGCCAGCCGGCCGCATCTTTTTTTCGAACTGCTCGCTCGAACTACACACTCTGAGGACAGCGCTATCCGCTCCCTCCGCTTGTGCGAGCTCACAGACGCCCCTGACTGGCTGTAGAGCCGTGATTAATGTTGGAGCACTATGTACCTCTCATCCCTCCCCTCTGAGAGAGCTCGGCCAATCAGCTCTCTCTAGACCTCCGACTGCGAGAGGTTACAGCACCACCCGGGGATCGAACTAGCGATCTCCGGATGATAAGGCGAGCGCTTTAACCACTGCGCCACTCGGAGGCAGACCAAGTATATTCAATGGAATTGAATATATATTCAAAGGATATGGTCAAATCAGCCAGTGTAATGGACCTTCCAGTCACCCTTTTTCTTATACTGTATAGTTAGAACTGAGGTGTAAGAGCTAAAAACCATGAAAAAAAATAAATCCAGTGATGTATTGCAATTCTTCAGAGCGGCAATTTATGTTTCGTCACACTGATTCCAAAACTTGAACCCCCAGGTTCCGGGTTTCGATTCTTGCCTCGGGGTCTGTGTGCATGGAGTTTGCATGTTCTCCCTGTGCTTGTTGAGTTTCCTCTTGATACTTCGGTTTCCTTCCACAGTCCAAAGACATGCAGATTAGGTTAACTGGAGATCCTAATTTGCCTGTAGGGTGTGAATGAGCGTATGGTTGTGTGTATGTGTGTACACTGTAAGTGCCCTAAGTCTTCTGGGATAGGCTCCAGATCCCCTGCGACCCTGTGTACAGGATTAAGCAGTATAGATGATGAGTGATACAAAGTGTAGAAAAACAATTATATAAAACTATAATGTGCCATTATAAAATATACCTGAATAATTTTTACCAAATATGTTTATGTATGGGAAACGACTCATTCTGCACTTATTTTCCTGCTTTTGGGATGCACAACTGCATTTGAATTTCATCTTTTCAGTCTCCTCTTGCTTTCTGTACTTGTTTTCTTTCCTGCTTCATCTGTGCAGCGGCTGAAAACATGTCTCAAAAAGAACACGTGTGCAGAATAAAAGAGCGGCAGAGAGGAGAGGGAAAAAGCAATCCGAGTTTGGTTATGCGGTCATTCGGTTAAACCTGAACAAACCTCTCTCTCTCTTTCTCTCAGGGTCACGCTGGATGCCTGTATTGTGTGTAGAACATGGACAAGTTTATGACTGGTTCAATAGCAAGCTGCAGATCCGCATTCCCTCTGCATTCTGTACTTATTTTCTCTAGTGGTCTAGTGACAAAACTGCTGTTTGCATCATAGCAATGTGGGGGACGTTAGGTCTGAGTTCGAGGCCTGGTGGCATATACAGTCAATGTTTGCTTTATTCTGGCCACCTAATGATCCAGTGCAAATAATTGCTGATTAGTAGCTCCCCTGAAGAGCTCTTTGTTACTGTCTTTTAATTATTATTGCTTTTTTTTCACCATTTTCCACACCTACTTTCAGATAATTGGATAATTGAATTAAAATGGACCAGTTTGTAGAACATGAGGAATTTAAACATTCGAAAGTGGTACACTCAGGCATGTGCACATACAGATATCAGAGAGGGATTAAACCCCTACCCCATTCAACTCAGACTTTATATGTGTATAATGAGGGCTGTTCAAGTCAAACCAGGACTTTTGGTTTTCCAGAACAATAGAACACAGTTATGAGAGTTAAAACTCCCTTTATTTCTCTCTATAAAATTCTCTTGCTACACTAAAGCAGTTATCCCAGTGTTTCAATAGCGCTTGGATAGCCTCAAGATAGAAAGTTTTCTTAGTATGTCAGAGCCATGATCGAACTGAATGCTTCGTGCCTGAAACGCCGGGCTTCCCCCGAATTCCTTCAATGATCCAAACATGTGGAATTGGCTTGGAACGGCTTCAGCACTTGTGGCAATAACTCCTGACCGAGTTCCTGTAATGTGCAACTGGTGTTTGTGAATGATTGTGTGTACATTTCCCACTGACAGATGCATCTCTTCCTCAAATTAGCGACAGGTTATTAGTCAATTTTCAAGGATGAGACATTCCACCTGCTGAATGTTCAAGGGAACGCGTGCAGTGGGCTCCGAGCCACCTCAGTCGGGATCATCCTTCCCTTCTTGGAAAGGTTTGCATTTCATCACTAAACCGTGTTTAAAGTCTTCTGTTAATGTCAATCGGATTTTCGCCCTTATAGTATTTTCCAGAGATTTTGCCACAAGTCCCGGTTTGACTTGAACGCCCCTCTTAATTACAAATAGCCTTTGGGGATCTCTCAGAGCAAAGATTTAGCCTGGACTGTGTCTCTGACTGGGGATTCGGTGTTGTCACTGAACCTATTTAAGGCACAATTAGCTCAGCTTCATTCAAGAATAAACTGGGTTTAATCAGAAACGTTCCAAGAGCTCCATCGCTATGGCGCACCCTCTCGTGGTATAACGATATAGCTCATATTTGCCTCAGTAATTACAGGAAGACATCACACTTTTATCAAGTAAATCATATTGTTATTACAGTAGGCACAGTGCATCATGTACTGTAGCTTTGCTGCTTCATAATGTCAAGGACCTCAAATTGATTCTGATCAGATCGCTATTTGTATAGATCCATGATTGTTTCCTCTAAGTATTTTGGTTTCCCCCTTACCTCCCAAAAACATTCCAGTAGGTTTTTTAAGATTGTTTATGATGAATTACCCCCTGTGTGAATGTGTGTACAGTGAGTGGAAATACAGTAGTAAGTAATTCAGACACCTTTTTTATTTATTTCATATACAGTACTTCCATATACGCATATCAGCTTCACATTTACATTTACAAGTCTTTTGGCTTTGAACTAAAGTAGTGCTAACGAGAAGTGTTGATTAAGTTAATGGCTAGAATAAATACAGTATGTGGCAGGGCTTTTATTTTCTGAAGCCAGTGGGTGTCCACTTCGATGACCAAAAGCTAAAACTTATGTATTTCTGTACATAATCTTCAGGAAGTGATCAAGTCAGCATGGAGTTGCAAGGAAGCACAGTTACACATAGAACTATTGTTGGTCTTTCAGCTGTTCCTGTCAAGTGGTCGTCACAGCGGACTAGCTGATTCACGCACAACTTGGCACAGGTTTTACGCCGGGTGCCCTTCATGACGCAACCCTCCCATTTTATCCAGGCTTGGGACCAGTACTGCATCTAGAGGCCGGGGTTTGGGTGGGAATTGAACCCAAGCCATAGTCTAGCCACACATTACAGCTTAGAAGATACAGTGGAACCTCGGATTGTAAATACCACGGTTTGCGAGTGTTCCGCAAGACAAGCAAGGGTTTTTAAAAAATTTTGAATTGGAAACTGAGCGAAAGTCTTGGTTTACGAGTACTGAGTATTACGCATACACTTCTTATTTGGACACCGAGCATCACATGATCACAACTGAGCCAATGGTTTTTCTCTCTCTTGCGCTGCAGAATTGTGGGTAATCGTCTCCCCTGCTGGGTCTTAGTGCTCGTCTCTTACAGGTATAATAAACATCTCCCTCTCTGTTTCAGCATTAGTCCTATGTGTGTGCGTGCATGTAATTTGACACCGACACACACACTCTCTCTTTCTCTCTCTCTCTCTCTCTCTCTCTCTCTCTCTCTCTCTCCTTACCTTTTTTTAAAGGTAAATTGCAGGTTAATTTGATTTAATTATTAATTATTTTTATGTATTTATTTTTTGGCTGTGGAACGAATAATTTGAGTTATGGGAAAATTCGATTTTGGCCCACTTCCTGAATGAATTATGCTCGTAATCCAAGGTTGCACTGTATAGGCTATATTCAGTGTATATAAAGTATATAGTTGTTAGAAAAAATAATTATACCTACATCTGAGGTTCCCATCCATCCATCCGTCCAGGAACATCTGTAGTCCCACTAGGGACCGTGTTGGCCAGTGGTGACCATTGTATTTATCCCATGTTTTACAACCGTGGTAGGACCTTCAGTCAAGATTCACACACGCATTACACTTGAGGTTTGAAAGGTAAAAAATACGATGTTTTACTAAATGTGAAGTGTTTAGACATTGGAAAATATGAAGCGATTATGAATATAATATTTGGTTACACAATGAAGGTCAAAATGTACTGTCTGGCAGTCAGGCTCTTCGTACTTAATTTGGAATGGATGTGTGTATATGTGTAATGTCAAACAAAATGTGCTGGTTATATAGAATTTTCTCAAGGTTTGACATGTCCCTAAAATATTTTCCAATGTATATTTTCCAATATTTTACAGTATATACTGCATAGTGATCTGATAAAGAGTCATGATAGATTTAGGTTGGATGTCCAGTTATTAATGGAGACTAGACTAACGGAAAAGCAGTGCTAGCTTTCATACAGACACATTGTGCACAGTACTTTGGAGGACCAGCATTAGTAATGAACATGCCAGGTATTAATAGTGCTCACATGCTGGTTGCTTTTCATGTCCAAAATGAGCAAATAGTGAAAAAAAAATCAAAAACAAAGTGTGCTGAGCAGGCAGCTGAGTATAGCAGCGCCTTCTGTTAATGGATCAGGCCAGCTAGTAGAAGTGAGGCGAGAGTGAAAGCAGAGAAAAACAAAATGTTTCTTTGGACATTCTGCTCACTGCGATGAATTGATGCTCAAGTATAACACGGAGAGACTTAAATACCATTCTAAGAAATTGCACTCAATGAAATCACTGTGCATTTTAAATATTTTTTTCAAGCATGATATAAATCAGGCATGTATAAATCCCCATGCACTTTCCCGCAATATAAAAAAAGGTTATTTGTGGTGAATTAATGGTATGAGTGGAGATGGTGTGTGTGTGTGTAAACTACCAGACAGAAAACTGGACACAACTTCTAATTCTGCTCTTTCCTGATTTTTCTTTGTTTTCTATATCGTAAAAAAAAAGCTGAAGGCACCCACAATATGCAATAATCTCATTTAAACAGTTGATATTGAGATGTGTCTGGTGCTTATGCTCTGTTAAGCTTTTGTAACGGCTCTAATCTGTATCTCTGATACAGTGAATCCTCAGCATACAGTACTGTAGGTGGCAGGTTCCTATAGAAACAAAGTTTCGTATTGCAAAACACACAACCACCACCCCAAAATATTTCCAATATTCCCAATTTTCAACATTATAATAATATTTTGCATATAAACAATCAAACCATTTAGAAAAGACATGAAGTTAGATATAGAATAAATAGATATTACCCTCACTTACAGTAACCTTAATTTATGATTCCACTTGGTACCGGCTGCTTTAAAAACCAAACAGAAATGTTTCCCTTTTTTTCTTGCTACTGCCCTTGGTCTTGGAACCCATGGTAGTACTGTATGACTTCAAAAAAAAAAACAAAAAAACTTGGCTTGGCGTACATGCAAATTAACCGCCGTTCAGGTCGGCTTGGTTCGTTCACTCGCATGCCCAAAATACTTTATATGCCAAGGCAAATTTCTTGCTAAATTTCAGTTATTAAGGCGAAAATTTGTGATACGGGTCGTTGTATGCTGAGGTACCACTGTATTTGAGGCTGATAACTCTCCCAAAAAACTTCTCCTCTACAACAGAGGTACGTTTTTGGTCTTGCTTTACTGGGAAGGTCTCCAGGAGAGCCAGTTTCATCATGGGTTTGCAAATGCACTTTACACGATATTGTTCTTGCAAGAACTATTCCAGAACAGCTGAACTTCGTGGGTTAAAATAACAAATGACTGTTGTGCTTGTTGTTATTAATTACTTAATTCCATATGTGTTATTTCATAGTTTTGAAACCTCCAGTATTATTCTACAGGGTGGGCCATTTATATGGATACACCTTAATAAAATGGGAATGGTTGGTGATATTAACATCCTGTTTGTGGCACATTAGTATATGTGAGGAGGCAAACTTTTCAAGATGCGTGGTGACCATGGTGGCCATTTAGAAGTCGGCCATCTTGCATCCAACTTTTGTTTTTTCAATAGGAAGAGGGTCATGTGACACATCAAACTTATTGGGAATTTCTCAAGAAAAACAATGGTGTGCTTTTAACGTAACTTTATTCTTTCATGAGTTATTTACAAGTTTCTGACCACTTATAAAATGTGTTCAATGTGCTGCCCATTGTGATGGATTGTCAATGCAACCCTCTTCTCCCACTCTTCACACACTGATAGCAACACCGCAGGAGAAATGACAGCACAGGCTTCCAGTATCCGTAGTTTCAGGTGCTGCACATCTTGTATCTTCACACCATAGACAATTGCCTTCAGATGACCCCAAAGATAAAAGTCTAAGGGGGTCAGCTCGGGAGACCTTGGGGGCCATTCAACTGGCCCACGACGACCAATCCAATTTTCAGGAAACTGTTCATCTAGGAATGCTTGGACCTGACACCCATAATGTGGTGGTGCACCATCTTGCTGGAAAAACTCAGGGAACGTGCCAGCTTCAGTGCATAAAGAGGGAAACACATCATGTAGCAATTTCAAATATCCAGTGGCCTTGAGGTTTCCATTGATGAAGAATGGCCCCACTATCTTTGTACCCCATATACCACACCATACCATCACTTTTTTCTGTTCCAACAGTCTTGGAGGGATCTATCCAATGTGGGTTAGTGTCAGGCCAATAGCGGTGGTTTTGTTTGTCAACTTCACCATTCACATAAAAGTTTGCCTCATCACTGAACAAAATCTTCTGCGTGAACTGAGGGTCCTGTTCCAATTTTTGTTTTGCCCATTCTACAAATTGTGTGCGCCGATCTGGGTTATCCTCGTTGAGATGCTGCAGTAGCTGGAGTTTGTAAGGATGCCATTTGTGAGTAGCTAATATCCGCCGAAGGGATGTTCGACTAATGCCACTCTCCAGTGACATGCGGCGAGTGCTACGCTGTGGGCTCTTGCTGAATGAAGCTAGGACAGCCACTGATGTTTGTTCATTCGTGACAGTTTTCATGCGTCCACATTTTGGCAAATCCAACACTGAACCAGTTTCACGAAACTTAGCAAGCAGTTTGCTAACTGTAGCATGGGAGATGAGTGGTCTCGTAGGGTGTCTTGTATTGAAATCTGCTGCAATGACCCGGTTACTGCGTTCACCAGATATCAATACAATTTCGATCCGCTCATCACGTGTTAACCTCTTCGACATGTCAATGGCTGTGAACAAAGAGAAACTTGTAAACAACTCATGAAAGAATAAAGTTACGTTAAAACCAAGCACACCATTGTTTTTCTTCTGAAATTCCCAATAGGTTTGATGTGTCACATGACCCTCTTCCTATTGAAAAAACTAAATTTGGATCAAAGATGGCCGACTTCAAAATGGCCACGATGGTCACCACCCATCTTGAAAAGTTTGCCCCTTCACATATACTAATGTGCCACAAACAGGACGTTAATATCACCAACCATTACCATTTTATTAAGGTGTATCCATATAAATGGCCCACCCTGTAGAATGTAGAAAATAAATTACTAAACAAAACAGACAAACAAACAAACAAAAACGTTGAATTAGAAAGTGTGTCCAATCTTTTGATGGATACTGTACAGTATATGTGTGTGCAGTGGGCAAAACGTAACTTTTTTGCTGGCATTATTAATGGTAGATGATTGAGTATTTCAAAAATTTATCGATTTCCTCTGTCTGTACAGTTTATCTAGAATGGTGCAAGGAAAGAAAAAACTATCCTATGAAGGCCAGTTCTGGTTGATGACAGAGATCAGAGGAGAATAGCCAGACTGGGTTGTTAAGCTGAAAGGAAAGTCTGTCAAGAACTCAAATAAACACTTTTTTCCCCTTACAACTGCAGAAAAGCATCACAGAATGCACAACACGTTGAGCCTTGAGGGGAATGGGCTAGAGGCAGAAGAGCACATCTGATTTCACTCCTGATAACGAAGAACAGGAGTCTTTACCCTGAGCTACAAGCTCACTGAAGCTGTTCGGTTAAAGATTGGAAAAGTACATAATGTGTCTTTGAAAATCTCAAGAGATCTGCCGTTTCTGTGAAATATTCAAGCCAGCCTGTCTGGCACCATGGTCAGATGTACTGAGATCACATTTGTTCTTCATTCTGATATTTGATGTGAACATTACCCAAAGCTCTAGAATTATCTAGTATCTGAATTATTTTGTGTTTTACGCTGCTGGCAAGTTGCATGAATGAACCGGTGTACCTAATAAAGTGGTCGGTAAGTGTATATGTAACTACTCCCCTGGCAGTTAGCTTCTCCCAGGCAACTGTGCTGTAGTTAAAACCTACATAATAAGCTGTTAGTTCAGAGATTAAATTGATAGATAGCTAATTAGCGATCCATTGCACTGTACATTATTTTATTTCTGATGTTGCTGAGTGAACCAAAAGTCAGGACTAAATCT
Source organism: Clarias magur (assembly GCA_013621035.1). Classification (NCBI taxonomy): domain Eukaryota; kingdom Metazoa; phylum Chordata; class Actinopteri; order Siluriformes; family Clariidae; genus Clarias; species Clarias magur. The sequence continues at coordinate 643,930 of QNUK01000121.1, forward strand.
TGTCCCAACATGACCTTGTCATAGGAGAACATCTAGAAGCGCCACACAACTGTGGCTATATAGTTCCTTCTATCTATACTGGAATCTGTGCCTGTGTTTAATGCTGGATATTGGTGTGAGCTTAAAGCAGAGTGCGATTACATAACGGTCAGAGATAGTAAGGTGTTCAAGAGGGAAATAATGATGGGCATTTCATCCCTTCTCGCTCCGTCTCTCTGTCTTTTTTTTTTTTGTCTGTGTGTGGGCTGGTAGCAGTGTGCTTGTTTTCGAACATTGAATCGACATTGTACAGAGAAGTGTCTCTCTCCCTCTGTCTCTATCTCTTACACACACACACACACACACACACACACACACACACACACACACACACACACACACACACACACACTTTTTCCTGGTATTTTTTCGGTCTGTTGCCAAGATCTTTGTACTAATTCAACTCATTACTAATAGCTTGGCTCACAATATTTACAAAAATCATTTTAATGGAAACAATTGCCATACTTTCAGTGGGAAATACCACAGACACTCATTTTTTTAAATCTGTTTTTGAATTTTTTATTTATTTATGTATTTATTTTGGTATTTTGGACCGTCCACATGCCATCCGGCATATCGGGCGATGAATACTCCATACCCTGGAAATCCGCTATTTCTGTGGCAGTTACTTAAGAAATCAGGTTGCCATTTCGACGCCCAATTATAATTCACACGCTGCTGGCAATTTGGGAATGCCAATTAGTCAGCCAGTCCAAAGTTATGCAGATTAGGCTAATTGGCGTTTCCAAATTTCCCTTAGTGTGTGAATGCGTGTGTGAATGTTGGATGTTGGCGTAAAATAGGAATAAATACAATAGTCACCATTGGCCTCCACGGTCCTTAGTTGGACTACAGAGGTTCCTACAGTGGATGGATAGAGGGATAATACGCTATGTAGGGGTACAGTCACTTGTTCCACACACCAACTAGTGCCCTTGATCAGAGGGTAGAGAGGAATTTGGGATTCAGTCTTTACAGCTTGCATTAGCCATGAAACACAACACGGACGGTTCAGAGGCAAATCAGAATGACTGAGAAGCAATTAGTGTTGTTTAAGATGATATAATGTTATCAGACGTGCTGAAAGTGCTTCCATGACTGGTTTTGGAGGTGGGTTTTGGCACTGGCATCCAGTCAGTAACGTCCCCTTTACCATCCTGAAGTAAGTGGTACCAACATGTACAGACATCGTGACATCCGGTGCAAAAGGTCTATAGCACATCAGATTAGGAGAGACTTTTCACTTTTAATTTGTGGAAGCTCCTATTAAAACTTGTCTTCACCCTGAAAAACATGAAACATGTTTATACTGAAATATCTGTGTGGAAATGAGCAAATCTGGTGCACTAGGTGCTGTATTTTCATTATTCCATACAGTTAAAGTTTCACTGCTCACAGTAGCCTAATAAGTGCTAACATGTCAGCTTTGCCTGTTAGCTCCTAAAAGTATTAATTCAAGTTTTCACTCCTAAAAATATTCATTCTAGTTTCATTTCTTGTTAACTGTTTTCAGTAGCTGACTAGATACATTTTGTGTTAAAGTTTTACATTTGTGCAGCTTCAAAAGCTATCATCCTGCAAAAACTGTACAACTTTCTTTAGGTTGCTAACCAGTGTTAGCTTCTAAAATAACGCTAGCTAGTGCTACTTTTGGAGTACATTAAATGAAAAGGTATGAAATGCAATAGTTACTGATATTTAAAGGATATTAGAGACTTAAAAGATATTAACTTCCATAAGTTGGATGCTGTTATAAAACAGGGTGGTCAGTGTGGAGAAGCATAATTAGCTAAAGTGGCTATAGCCAGCTTAGAGGTTGTCTACTCTCCTTACGGCTAAAAAAAAAAAGAGGGCTGTCAATATTAACCCATTAATGCATGTAATTAATCTAGAAATTTTAGTAAAAACATTACTATTTTTAATGTAAATTAATCATATGACCTTGTTTGGTTTGGCTTCCTATAATCGGACGGTGGTTACCCAGCTGTGTGCATTAATAGCCTGTTTGGTTCTGAATAGCAAATTTCATTATGAAAAAGCTTATGAAAAAGCTTCTAGAAAACAAAGTTGCTTTCAAACTACCTTCAAGGGGAACTATTTTCATCATTAAGTATTAGATGTGAGAGGGGTGGCTCAGGCGGCTCGTGTCTGAGGATCCGGGTTCAAGCCTCTTCGTCAGTGGGTTGCCACAACCCATACTACCCAGCCACAGCATGCAGTCCCAGTCCTGTTGGAGGGATTTTAATTTAACATTTGTTAAATGTTAATGTTTACGATTTTATGAAACTGCATAATCTGTTTCCTCTTACCAGTTTGCCATGCATTTCTTTATTCTAACATTGCACATTTATAATACAAGTGAATCTAAATATTAAAAAATCGTGATTAACCAGATAATTTTTTTTAATCTATATTAAATTAAGTGCGCCTATGTCATTGTGACCGAATATTACTGCATGACATGGTCAGCTAGATTAATACTATAACATTTATGGTGTTTTCAAAAGCCCTATTAGTGGTTAATTGCCCCCTTCCCAAAAAATCCCATAGACTTAACATTGATACCAACTTTGATGGAGGGTAAACCTATACTCTCTTTTACCCGCAAGAGGGTATAGGTTTACTCCCGGGTGGGACACAAATTTGCCCCAGTGAATTATAATGAGGATTTTTGGAGCGTAACTAGAACTGTATCGTTTGTCATACACCCATAAAAGATGTGTCAAATCGTGCGGCTTATTCAGGATTGGGGTGCTAAGACCTTTTTGAGGGGGCAGGCAATAAATTGCCCCCACAGGGGGCAATTAATCTCCCCAAAAAATCCCATAGACTTAACATTGAGCAACGTTGACGGATTGAAGCGCTGAGTGGGAATTTGGTAGAGATCTCAAATTTACCAAAATTTAAGAGGTTTGCAATCTGTGTTGGAACATACCTCGCAAGAGTGTATAGGTTTTACCCCCGGAGTAAAACAGGTGCAGAAATTTGCCCCATTGACTTATAATGGGGAATTTGGTGCATGACTCGTCACTTTCCGTTTGTCTTAGACCCATGAAACAGGTGGCAAATTGTGCGGTTCATTCTGGAATTTATTTTATTTGGGTTTATTCGGGGAAAGGGGGCTTGACATGACTTTTCTAATGGGCGAGTGGTAAACTGCCCCAGCAGGGGGCAATTAACATACAATGGTAAATTCCATAGGAACTTTAAAACTGAATTTAACTGTGGATCCCACTGTCGTAGAGACACAGGGGTGGGCTCATTTTACTCAAGTAATCAATCAGTCTTTCGCATGTATCATGATGCTCATAAGCCACGCCCCCTAGCAACATCATTAGCATGTTGCTAGCATTATGCTAACAATATTAGCATTTCGCTAGCATTATGCTAATTTTATTAGCATGTTGCCAGCATGATGCTAACAATATTAGCATCTCGCTAGCATTATGCTAACTATATTATCATGTTGCTAATAACATGATTAGAATGTCGCTAACATGATGCTAGAGTGCCTAGCATGTCAAGTTGTTTAGCTCATTAGCATGTTGCTAGCATTATGCTAACAATGTTAGCATGTTGCTAGCAATATCAGTAGAATGTTGATTTCATGATGCTAGAGTGCTTAGCATGTTACTAGCATGGTGTTTAGCTCATTAGCATGTAGCTGGCATTATGCTAATATTATTAGCATGTTGCTAGCTACATCATTACACTGCTGCTAACATGATGCTGGAGTGCTCAGCAAGTTGCTAACATTACTCCAAAGTTTTTGCCACGGCAAGCACCACTCACATTTTCTTCAGGAAATGTACCTCTCTAGTTGTAAGTTTATTGTACATCTGGGATAGACTAATTTATTAGCATGAGCAGATGCTAAAATTAACTCACTTATTAGGCCCTGTCCCGAGTTCTCAGTTTAATCCGAACTAAAATCACTGTAGCTATAAAGAAGAAGGAGGTGAATCCTGTCCAGCTCCTGCTTCAGTGAGTCTAATTGTTTCTAGCTAATTGGCTTGCCTCGCTAAGCTAATAGAGGTGTAGAGCATTTCTCCTGATGGGAACCTCTGCGCTCAGTTATTCATCGGCTCTATTCTGCTTCTCCTCAGGAACTAAATCATTCATAACTGCGTTTAATTAAGCAGGCAGTTTTTAAGACACGGTGCCCACACGGAGGTTTGAGGTCTCTTCCTGTCTTTTTATTTTCATGGAGCTCAGCTTAAGTCAGACAAAGAGCTTGTTTTCTGGGTGGTACAGTGGGTGATTATTAAACCTCCCAAAACACAACATGACACAACAGATGTTCGGTTGCGATGCCTCGCACATAGGTTCTATGTTGATAATCGCAGTGTAAAGAAGAAAGTCCGTAATTATTTTTTGCTATTAAAAGCTTATAAGGATATTATTAAATAAGCTTAGCTGAAGAAACCATTTATTTATTTATAAAATAACACAGCCCTTATGATCCTTCATGGGCTTAGTAATATAAATGTAAATTAAAGGACAGAATAATTACTCAGCATCAATTGTGTTTAAAGGTGGCAATGTAAATCCCTATACAGTAGGTATGTCAACATTAACATCGCAGAAGTTATTTAGAGATGTTGTAATCGCATGATGTGAAGTAAATTGGATATAATGCGACAATGATTACAAGTTTTTCTTTATTAATAAATAGCACAGTGCATGTTGGCGGTATAGTGGCTTAGTAACAATGTCGCCTTGCACCCTTAGGGTCCGGGTTCGATTCCCGCCTTGGGGTCTGTCTGCATGCTCTTTGCATGCTTGGTGGGTTTCTTCCAGGTACTCCGGTTTCCTCCCACAATCCAAAAACATGCAGATTAGACTAATTGTCAGTTAAAAAATTGTCTATAGCGTGTGAATGCCTTATCATTACCATGGTTGTACAAATGGAAATAAATACAGTGGTCACCTCTGGCCTTCATAGTCCCAAGTTGGACTACGAGATGGATGGATGAGACAGTGCTTTTTAGCCATTTATAGTGCAGTAGTTAATGACCATAGATTTTGCTGGGAAGGATAACATTAATATCGACATGGCTTCAAATTAAGTCTAGAATCTATATATCACTGCTGTAGCCTATGATCTGGTGATTCATTTCTTCTCAATGTACAGTAATAGGCAGTTGATAAAAATACAGTATATATTTTTTGTGTGTGTGCAAAGTGCATACAGAAAAGCTAATACGAATCAGATTGCCAGGTTTCAGGTAAAGTTTCCAGATCAACCGCCCTCTCAAAACACCTGAAATCATCTGCAGTCAGTTACTGCACTGCAAAAAAAGGAAGCATATTTTTTTCTGCGCCTTTGTGTAGGAAACAAGGTCACCATGGTGCTCATGCATTTCTGATGTAAGGACATGATCCGCTCCACTCCACTCCACTCCACTCCGTAATCCTCCTTTCCCTCGCCCAAATATATCTTACAAGAGAAATGGTTTTGTTCTTCATCGACACACTGCCTGCACTTTTGCCTTTGTATGTTAGCTGGAGTTAAAAAATAATAAAAAAGGAAACCTTTATAAACCTTGTCCTCTTTTTTATGTCTCTCGAAATGAATAGTTATTTATTAAACAAGAACACCATTTTAAATCCGTTTCTTGTTTTTAGGCCGGGATTAATTGACCAGTGATTAGTATTACAACCAGACCTGTTTGTCAGAGCTGCTTCTGGAGAAACTTAAACAGCACCTTGTGATCATTCAGAATTAAGAATTCAACACAGCTGTTCCATATGCGACGATTAGGGAATATATTTATTAATGCATCGTGTGCTTGTACCTGTGAATGATTTTGAGACAGTTTTACATAGACAGTATACCTGCCATATGTTATGATCAACATAGGCACATGCATATTTTTGATTATGCATGGATGATTAAAACTTTGCTCGCACAGCTGTGAGCGGCACTGTTTGCTCAGTGTGTATAGTTCTGAAGACAAGCACATTTGAAAGTCAGACAGCTTTCCACTGACTTTATCTTTGCAGACATAGAAATCATCAAACCTTTACACTTGGAGTCTTTATCTGCTTCTAATTTATTTGTAATTAATTTCGACCAGGAGCGTGTAATGGCTTGTTGTCAGGGCTCATTTGAATTTCTGAGCACGTCCGTCTCTCTCTTGTTTCCGAACAGAGAGATGAGCAGCATGGTTCTAACTCCGCTGTAAAACTTAATGGCAGTCTAGATAACTTGTTCGCTTGCCGTCGACAATGTTTTGTGCCTTCTATCCTTTTTTTGTCTCCCGTCATCCCTGGAGATCAGTCGTACAGCGTGTCTAGTACTCTTCCAGAATATCAACTCAACGCTTTCTCAGTCTCTGCCTCCCTGCTGTACACAATTCCAAATCTTCTGTTCTGTCCGGTGCTTACTAAGAACACACAACCTGAGGCTAGGCTGTAAGATTGACATTATATATATATATACATATATATATGTGTGTGTTTCAATTCTAAGTGTCTGGTAGTGTTTTGCGTTTGAAATTTAACGTATCCAAACATCAACATTTCTAAGGCTTTATTGTTTCCACTGTTTCCAGTTCTATCGTTGGGGACTTTTTATCACAGTTTTCTGGGTCAGTGTCCTACTATTCTGCATCTAACACACTTAGTGTTGCCTCTACATTTTGCTTTTAGAAAATTATGATCCATTGCAGTAGCTGAACATAATGAGTAGCTCTAAAGCTTCCGTTTGTGATTTGCAAGATGATTTTCAGTTCTGTAATAAACGTAGCTTTTTTTTTTTTAGATACACGTAAATAACCCTCAGTATCTGGACATTATGTGTTCAAGAAAACCTAGTGGATTTCCATTAAGCTGGAGCTTGTTTCTAATTATTTCCGTATAATACATTCCAAACTTAACCAAACACTGCCTTAAATATGACTGAAACAGTAACACTTGTAATAATTATATTTACAACTCTACCCTTTTCACTGTTTTAATAACCCATAACTCCTTGAGGGTGTCAACTTTTCTAGGCCTCTTTCTTTTCTCATGCCAACCTATTTTACTGCAATATAATATACCATCATAAAAATTGTGAATATGAGTGCTATTTATATACTAGGGGCAGAGGTGGATCGGTGGGTAGGGTGTAGGACTGCTGATCAGGAGGTCCTGGTTTGAGCCCAGACGCCACCAGCTGTCACTGCTGTGACCCTTGAGCAAGGTCCTTCATCCCCAAGCGCGAGTAACTGCTGCCATAGAAATGACGGATATATTTTATTTCATTTCGATTCAATTCAGTTTTATTTATATAGCTCTTTTACATAACAATGGTTATTGTTTTAAAGCAGCTCCACAAAATGAAAAGAAAATTTGGGTGAAGTGTGTATGAGTGAGAAAAACCTGTCTTTAGATAAAAATGAGATGAGCAAGCCAAGGGTGACTGCAACGGTGGCAAGGAAAACTCCCTGAGATGGCAATAGGCAGAAACCTTGAGAGGAACCAGACTCAACAGGGAACCCATCCTCATTTGGGTGATAACGGATAACAGGGATTATATAACGACATCATGTGTGTTAGGCTGCTGGAAGTCTAGTATAACAGAAGTGATCATGGAGTCCAGTTCAGCACAGGGATGAGTCAGCAGATGCAGAGGACAGAGGGGGTGGTCTGGATCACTGGGAGCTCAGGAGCAGCATGTGTAGCTCCAAACAATCATGAAGCAGAATCCATCTGGAGGTGGTTTTTCCCTGGATGCCTCAAGATCCTTGCAGGGTTGGTTAGCCTCTACCTACTGGAGCTGGCACAATCTCTAGATGCCACGGGATGGGTAGAGAAAGAAAGAACAGGTGGAAAAGAATCAGCGTACATGCCGTTCAGGATATTAGCAGCACTAGATAGGAGTGTGCATTTCGATGTACTGGAGTAGGAGGTTATGGAATGAATTATGCGTATGCCAGATTAAAGAGATGTGTCTTGAGTCTGCTTTTAAACTGGTAGACGATATATCTCCAGGCTGAGGAGTATCCTTCGCCCGAGGCCATATTGCACATACTGTCCACCATTTCACCACCTGGCAAAAAAAAAAAAAAGTGGGATATGTTAATATTTTGTCTGTGGTTTTGGCACTGTGAGCAGGCGTGTGCAGGAAATGGGCTACAGGTGCCGCATTCCCCAGTCAAGCCACTTTTGAATCAGAAACAGAGGCAGAAGCGCCTGACCTGGGCTACAGAGAAGCAGCACTGGACTGTTGCTCAGTGGTCCAAAGTACTTTTTTCGGATGAAAGCAAATTTTGCATGTCATTCGGAAATCAAGGTGCCAGAGTCTGGAGGAAGACTGGGGAGAGGGAAATGCCAAAATGCCTGAAGTCCAGTGTCAAGTACCCACAGTCAGTGATGGTCTGGGGTGCCATGTCAGCTGCGGTCAATGCAGCTAGCTATCAGGAGATTTTGGAGCACTTCATGCTTCCATCTGCTGAAAAGTTTTATGGAGATGAAGATTTCATTTTTCAGCACGACCTGCTCACAGTGCCAAAACCACTGGTAAATGGTTTACTGACCATGGTATTACTGTGCTCAAATTACCTGCCAACTTGTACACCTTGTGGAGGATCGCCTCTTTAATTTCCTTTATGCCAACATGCAAAAGAGAAACATGTTACATACAGCTCAGAAAAGTCTTTAGATTGTGATGTCAAAATGTTGCCATGTAAAGACATTTCCCATTCAGTCACTCAATCAAGTGCTTCTGTCTCAGAATACTAAGAACAATTCTCGCGCATGAATTTGGCTTTGACTTTTTGTGTGTGTTTTTTTATTCATAATTATCAGAAAGAATGTACATTATTATAATGTAATTATATTGTACATTATACTTGGACAGATGAGTCGTTCAATCGTTAGATATTAAAGCTGGATAATGAAAAGACAAGCTCAGTTGATTACCGATAGTGATTCTGATGTATGATAATGATGCTGGTGAAGAATCCATATGCAGTAGCATTTAATGTCCTTGACAAATTGATTGACCCTAATCAATGAATAACAGGTCACTAAGTAAAGTTTTGCGTCTGTGCTATCTTCAAGCCCGTGATTCAAAGAAGCTCCATCTGTCTTTAACAAGAACCAACATTTATACAGATAGGATTTTAATTTTAAATAATACAAAACCATTAGAACTCCTGGCATCTGTGTATCAATTTAATGTTTTTAATTTGTACTGTATTATACTGTAATTTATACTTGTAAGTATGCATTAAAAACAAACAAACAAACAAAAAAACTTTTAAAAAATTCTTAGGTGTGTTAACATTCATACTATACAATAAAAGCGAAATACTCTTTATTATTATTATTATTATTATTATTATTATTATTGTTATTATAAAAGTGTAATGTAATAATGTGATAATGTATTATAATGTGTGTATAATAATGTAATATAATAATAATAATAATAATAATAATTCCATTATTAATTACATATTATTATTATTAGTAGTAGTAGTATACAGTCCCCAACTTACGAACGAGTTCCGGGAGCATGTTCATAAGTTGGATTCATTTGTAAGTCTGAGAAAGTGAGTTTTATACACCTTTGATATACAAATATACAATGTAAAGCATCAAAAAACAATCACACAGATTTGGTGTTTTGGTTTTCCATTGTAGTCTCGCGAGACTACGCCTTTAACAAAAGTGGTGTCAGCTGACCTCATTGAAAGTCAGCCAGAGAAGACATTGGAGGAGGACAATACTACATGGTCTTTACTGCGTGCTTGAACAGACGCAATTTGGTCTCATAGCTGTATTGGACTGTGAACTCGAACCCCAAATTAGGATTTTTAGCTTTACAGGACAGCCATTTTCTATCATCGTGTCCCCGGACTGATTCATTGAAGCTACTGGACATTTATGGACATTTTATGCATTCACTACAATTAAAATATTGTACATAATAGTAAATATTGGTATCTGGTGCACTGCAGTGTCTATTTTTTGTACAATACACATGAGCTACTTCTGCGATTTATTCGCATCTACAAATTTTCGTAGATCTGCGAAAAAAGTCAGGGACTATCTATCTATCTATCTATCTATCTATCTATCTATCTATCTATCTATCTATCTAATGATACACAACTGAATGGATAATTTGCAAAGTGTGCTTAACCTTCAAACATTGTTGCATACAGAGTCCTTAGAGATTCTGGAATATTTTAAGGAATTTTGTCAGTTTAAAGTTTACCTACTGTAAATAGTCACCACAGTGACACTGCATCCAGGCGCTGGGGTTTGGACACTGGCTGGGAATGGAACCAACTACCTAAAAAGTTATAATCCAAAAATGTTTATCTATTCTAACCCATCCTTTCAATTAATTGAATTATTCATCCAAAGATTAATTAAATTTCATAATAGATTAATTTATAATTGTTACACAAGATGAATGGATCTTCTGGATTTTCTGAAAGGGTGCCAATTATATTATTTTGGCACCGAATGTACTTACTGAGATGCATTAACTGAGCAGGACAAGCATTTACCAGGGAGACGTTTCTATTCTTGACTTAGCATAGACCTGTCTGTTTCTATAAAGACCCTGGGAGAAAAATGACTGACAGTAAGGAACACCTAAGGTACAGTCCAAGGCCGAAAAGGGATGGGATGAAAAGTGAATCTGAGAAGGAGAAGAAGAACGGAAGCAAGGCAAAGGAGGGCAGCGTACCTCCTCACAGATTAAAAGTGACAGCTAATTTACCTGTCCTCTGCAGAGCTCAGCCATCAGTCCTCTCCGCCTTCTCAGAGCGGAATCCTATTTAACACTACATATACCTTAGCTGAAGTAAAGCATAGCCTCTGTTTCCAATTTATGAGGAGTGTGCATGTATTCTTGGGGAAAGCGGTGATTTTGAAAGGCAAAGCTGAAAGGTCTAAAAGAGGCACTTTAAAACTCTGACCTTGTTTGGGATAAAACATCCGGCATTGGTGTGATGTTTCAAATTGACCCTTTTTTTACTTTTAAGGCTGTAAAGTGCTGACCTGCTGACGCATACATCTACAAGATTAGGCCCGAGCATCGGGGTTCACTGATGCTCATGTGGGTTCCTACTGAGTTTCTGTTTTTTCCTTCCACATGCCGAAGCAGATTGGCTCTAACACCTGTAACTTGAGCTGAGGTGTGAATACATGTGTATGTGCATGGTGTCTTGTGATGGACCAGCGTCCCATCTGGCCCGTGTTCCCGCCTCCCATGCAGTGTTCCCAGGATAGACTCCAGATGCACCATTACTCTGACCAGGATAAAGTGATTACTGAAAGAGAGCGAGTGGGAGACTATTCGTACCTGGCCTATTGTGTTTAATGCTGCACTCAAATCGCTCTAAAGTGGCTGCTAGTCAAGTACCCCTAGTCGCAAAATGCAAAGTCCATGTGATGGAGTCTGACATGATTTAGCTCCTGCTATACCTGGGCAGAGCTGTACAGAGTTGAGCTCGGTGGAGTGTGTTTTAGGCTGAATAAGCGTGTTTCATGTTTTGCAGGGTGGGTTCTAGGGGGTTAGGCTTAGGCAGTACAGTAGTGACCTTGCTACCATGATGTCATTCACTATAGCGTATTGCAGAGGCACTGTTAAACGACATTAGGCTACTATGTATTTCCGTTGAGGTGTGCTTCAGAGCATAAAAAGTAACAGAACGATTATATAATGGTCACATGATTACCTACCGGATAGCCTGAAGCTGTTTCACACATAAAAGAGTAACCTAGCAAACAATAGCTTCTGTTTTACTGGTTACTTTCATATGCAATATATTGTGTGGTTACTCGTGGATTCGGAGGCATTTATTGCCGTTAGTGTTACAGTAGCTCATCCAGTGCTTCTGTTGCAAATGTGACGATGCCATGATACAGGGTTGAATCCCCAATAGATTAAAATGGAAAGCTAGTGCACTATGTAGGGGTACAAACTTTACTTCCCCCTTGATCAAGAGTTAGAGAGGGATTTGGGATTCAGCCTTGTGTAGTTAGCATTGTAGCTCCGGTTAACCGTGAAATACGACATGGCCGGTTTAGAAGCGGTTCAGAACTTAGACTTAACTTAGACATAGAAGAAAGAAGACTATGTGTTGTTTAAGATGATATAACACTGTCAGATCTGTTTTCATAGCTGAAACTGCTTCCATGACCAGTTTTGAATGAGAGTTTTGGCCCTGGCATCCGGTAAGTCAAATCCCTTTTGCCAGCCCGAAGTGGGTGGGATATGGCGGACAGGTCCAAAAGATCAATAGGAGGAGTTGTATTATATGAAGCTCCGTCCCCATGGATGTTTGGTTAATTTATTTACTCTCTCTCACTCTATTCTCTGTACCGCTTATTCTGTTCAGGGTCATGGGTGCCTCACCCAGAGGACTCAAGGTGCACAAGGTGGCATATACCCCGTGGGCAGGCTGCCAATGCATCGAAGAGCACAAGCACACACTTGCTCACACATTATGGGGAATTTGGAAATACCAATTAGCCTAACCTGCAAGTCTCTGGACTTTGGGAGGAAACTGGAGTACCCAGAGTAAACCCACCAAGCACTGGAGGAACACTCTCCGTGCAAAGAGACCAGAGGCAGGAATCGAACCCTTAACTCAGGTGCGAGGCCACATCGCTAATCACTATGCCAAAATGCTGCCAGCTGCAGCTTTTATTTCAAAATAAATAAATGAGCCTAGGGTTTTGCTTTTGGTCACTATGGTTGAGGCAGGGGTTAGATTTGGGTGTAGGTAGGCATGGCATAGTATTAATTAGCTGCATCAACTGTTACTGTATGTCAGGAAGGGGTCCTCAAAAGGATAGTACGATTAACAGGATTGTGTGTGTGTGTGTGAGTCCTAGTAGGACAACATTGGGATAAAAAAAGTGTAAAGCCTTGAGGCTCTTCCCTCCCCATCAGCAGCCCGTCCTCATCCTTTCCACCTTCCGCATAGGAATGAACTCTGCAATTTACCTTCTACACATGCAAAACAACACCCACACACTCGTTGAGACCACACTCACACACTCATACACTCACAAAAACACCCAGGAGATCTCTGTTTGGGCACACTCCACTAGAGAGGCTGTGTGGGGCTGAAATACAGCAATGCGTTTATAGAAGACGGGCACTCGTCTCTCTCTCTCTCTCTCTCTCTCTCTCTCTCTCTTTCTCACATCATCTATCTATCTATCTTGTCCTCGATCTGTCCTAGTGGTCCTGTGGACTGGGACACTACTTTTCTTTAAAAAACCTGTGTGCATGGTGCATGGGAATCCCAAAGCTTTTGCTCCGTAATGATGCACAGAGCAGATAAAAAGAAATCTAGGTCAGTCTTTTAAGTTTTTTTTTTTTTTTTCCACTTTTCAGGTTATTTGAACTTTTTCTCTGCTTCACTTTGCTGTACAGTTATTCATTTCTATTAGAATTAAAATCCATATCTAATGCATATGTTTATGTAGTGTTGCATTGTGAGATAAACTCATAGTGCAAAGCACAAAATCATGTAGTCCAGGTCAACAAACTTAGAATAAAGAAGAGAAAGAAAAAAAAAAACAGTGATCTCAGTGACCTTGATCGTGGTGTGGGTATTAGTGCCAGATGGGCTGGTTTGAATATTTAAGAATCTGTTGATCTCTTGAGCTTTTCTCACACAACAGGCTGTAGAATTGGTGTGAATGCTGTGAAAATAAAATACTTTCCGTGTTTATGGAACCTTGTGTCAGATGGTGATTGTGGTGTGATGATGTGGGGAATTGCTTTTCATGCCACACAAAACAAACATTGTCATACATACAGTGATGTAAATGCTACGTGCTAGAGGCTTACAGTACGGTACCCTTTGTGCCACTTGGGCTCTCTGACTCCACAGGAGGACTCAAGAGGTGTGCTGTGGTGTCTGGCACCGGATTCCTTTAGGTGCTCTGGGTTGCAGGGTGGGGACACTGTGGATCAAATATGTTTGGACATTCCTTGATCAGTCGAATTGAGATATGTGGAGTTGACAGTCAGATTGAAAACTTTGGGCTATAAGCCTGTCACGCCGGATACATGGCGGGCTGTGATGCAGTGAGAGTTCCGATACCCTTCTATCAAAGACAGCATTAACTTTTTTTGAGCTTTTCAGTGTGATTGCAAACGACGGGCTGGCCTTTGATCCCCGCAGTTCTGGGTGAGGCTCACCATATTCGCCCCGCTGTCAGTCGTGATGCACACATGGAGCAGCGCATCAGCTAGGGTTTGTGCAATAAATTCACCGGTGGTGTTTCCGGGAAAATATGCGGTGTCCAAGCATTTACTCTTTAGATTCCAGTTGTCATTAAAATGTACGCTTAAGCTGATGTACGGGTCACACATGTGGCTTGTCCAGACGGCAGCTCGCTCTCCACTGTTTTCCTACACTTTGTAGTAATTCTTTTAGTATTTCTTTGGCAATGTAGTACGCGATCGCGTGGGTTATATCATTGTATCGCTTGGAGGATTTTTTATAAGGCATTAGTGCCGAGTACCTCTCCATCGCACAAGCAAGTTGCTTGTGTTTCCATACTTGGCCAGGATGTTTTTTTTTTTCAAAGCGTACACACAACATTGTTCTGGTGTTGATCAGAAGAAAAGAGAGCAAAAAAACTGGTGTGCTGATGCATCATTTTTGATTCACAATCTCACCCCTACTGCGTGGCACGGCACTCATTTTCGCGTGTTATACTGACATGAGTTTTTTTTTTATCGTTATCGACAATGGTCTACCGTCAATAAATACCGATACCGTTTTATCGCCCAGTCCTAGTTGTAACATTATATAGTAGTGTCAACATCATACACACTAGCATTTTAAATTTTAAACATTTTAAAAATGGAAAGAACTGATTTGATTGGATCATATACAGTGCTATGAAAAAGTATTTGCCCCCATCAACTGCCAGTCACTCTGTCCAGGGTGTACCCCGCCTTGTGCCCTAAGTCTCCTGGGAAAGGCTCCAGACCCCCAGTGACCCTGTTGTTGCCACTTTTTTGTGGCACAACCAGATATTAGGTTTAGGGGGCTATTATTTTTTCACATACTGTAGGGCCAGGTAGGTTTGGACAGCTATTGCTTATCTTTGTGCAACATTAAAATCCGTTTGATAATCTGAATCATTTAAGTGTGGCAAATATGCCAAAAAAAATACAAAATGAAATAAACAGGAAGGGGGCAAATACTTTGAAACAGCACTGTACTGTAGCAGTAAAAAATCTAATCATACCTCTCTAGCGCTCCACTCTAGGCCAGGCTTACACCTGTCTCCCAAAAACACAAATATATCCAAGATCACAGTTACTGTATACATGCCTTACTTTTGCATTCAGCCAAATAAAGTCATAAATATCTGAACACAGTCTCCTTTAATCATTAAAAAAAGAACACGGTGTTGATTTAGCATTCGCACTCGTTCATTAATTTACTTCCCGCGTCATCAGCGTCTTGGAACATTAATAAGGACTGACATTTAAAGTCACAGCTAAGGGATTAATATAAAGCATGACGTATCTGAATACCAATTCATGACCCTCATGATTGATTCCAAAGCTCTGGAGGTTCAAAGCTTTATTTGTAGTTTCTTTTCCCCAGCTTTGAATCGCATTCCATACTCATGCCTGTCATCTCTTCCTGCTCTGTCCCCGAAGGCACGCATTCTGATCTGGAGTGCTTTCATTTCAGAAAGGCCACAGCATCTCGCAGCCGTAACCTCAGCATGCGGCGCCACGCGTTCTCTCCGCGGAGAGACGCAGCGAGCGAAATGCAAACTAGCAGGCACTTGAGAAAACAAGACTGAATTAAAAGAAAGGACGCAAAAGCAGGACGGAATCGAATGCGGGAGCATGATTTATTCTGCAACGGCTACTCTTTCATCCTCCGCTCCTGACAGCCTGGATGTTACGGCGTACTTGAAGAGGCAGTTATGTAACATATTTACAACCATTCACACGCGCAGCAGGCTGGAATCTGTTGCTTTATTCACTCTCGCTGTCTTTCTTTTTTAAAAGAGTTCTATGTAAAGAAGTGAAGATGCACTAAAACGCTCGCATACACCCCGTAGTTGCATGTTGGCTGTACTGTTACGTCTAGGGCTTCTGTACTGCAGGTGGCGCTGTTAAAGTTTGATGGCAGTTTTTATGACTGCAAAATGAAGAGTGCGACAAGGGATGGCAGCCTGAACTACCGTATAGTGACGTTACTGGAAACAAAAACAGTTTATTGAACATTTGTGCGTCTTTGTTATTCCATGATTATACGATTAAGAGTGTGTAGGTATCCTTATTATCATAGTTCTTACAGCCAGTTCTGTATGTTATCCTCGGAACGACCTTAGCTGGGATTCTTTAAAACGTTTGAGGCTAAAAGTCTCATCACCGTACTGTGGTCCCAGGTTGACATGTATATTATGTAATACTGGAACAACGAGGGGATTTTGAGATTACTGTATATTTGAAATCAAACAATCCATATGTATGCATCGTAGTGATTAGCACTGTGACCTTGCACCTCCATGGTCGAGGATTCGCTTGCCATCTTGGGTCTGTATGTGTGGAGTTTGCATGTTCTCCTCCAACAATTGGCGTTCCCAAATCGCCTGTAGTGTGTGTCTATGTGTATGTCCTGCGATGGATTGGGACCCTGTCCAAGGTGTCCCCCAAGGCCCGCCCCGCCCCCCTCGCATTGTACCCAACGTCTCTTGGGATAGGCTCCCTGTACTGAATAAGTGAATGAATGAATAAATGAACAATCAAGATGTGAGCAAAGTCAAGACTTCAAGAAAGTGTGACATTGACTATTCAGGAACTACATTCATTTTCATACAGAACACACATATTTCTTTGGTGGCTCATAAATAATGGAGCAAATGGCAGACGAGCAGTTGCATGGCCAGGTGTGGCCTGTCAGACCCTGTGAATTAAAGCTGCAAGTCTTTAACATCTTGAGTGCTTCATTTCAAAATCAATGCGGTGGTGTACAGAGGCCAAATGCCAAACATAGCGTTGTTCCAATATTTATGAGCCCAGGCGTATGTTTTGAATAGTGATAGACCTGTGCTTTTTTCTTCTACAGGGGGTGTCGTGGACTTAAGGTTAACACGGATTGTATTCGCGCTTATGTTCAGGGGCGAGAGGATCCGGGAACGCCGAATAGACGGTTCTTGTGTCCTTTTAAACTTGCCTGTCATATCATTGAAAGGTTTTATAGACCGTATTCCAGCTGCTCTCAGGCTTCAGTTGATTCCGATAGAAAGATGCATTCCATGCAGAAGATGCAGCTCAGTGAAGCTCATGTTCAATTATGGTTTTGCTGAAACAAGTAAAAAAAAAAAAAAAAAACATAAAATGACTTTCTGGCAGGGGTTTGCGTTGAGCATGTTCAAGAGCATCACTGTGTCAGTCCCATCGTCACTCGCTTTGCATTTGGCTCCAGATTTTAATGATACAGCAGAAATGAGATGACCACTTTATGGGGTAATGAACATCATAAAAATCTGGTGGGGTTAATAAAAACAAGGGGAAAAAAATCAATCCAATTCCACTTTGGCATGAGTATGAGGGTTATAGCATGAGCATGTGGTGGTTGTATATGTTTATGGGATTCGGGATGCTTCAGTATGCAAAGAACCCTAACATGGTTTAGTTTTATATGTTATAGATATTCTTTTTAATACGTTTATTACTTTATGAGTTATGTGTTATGTGTTTATGTGTTATGTGTTTAATAGCATTCAACAAATAGGGTCCTGATTTACTCAATCTGGTTCAATACAGAGCGCACCGAATCATCCATGAGCAGTAGGATATATTCTCTATATAAACAAAATTACTGATACTGGGCAAGTACACATAAACAAATAATTTCTGTATATATATATCATTACTGGTGACAAGACACGGATTCATCATTATGAGCCTGAGAATAAACGACGGAGTATGGAACGGAAACATTCTCAATCGCATTCTCAAAAAGTTCCAAAGTCAACAATGAGCTGGGACACGCTTAAAATGCATCATCACTTTTTTTGTTTTTTGTTTTGTGGTTAAGGCATCCTCCCTGTCGTCCTGATCTCGCGCCTGCGCTTTGGGTCCCTGAAAGCAGCTCTAAGAGGACAAAGATTCACTTTTGATGAAGAAGTGAAGACAGCAGTGCATTCGTGGCTTGCAGCTCAGCCTAAAACATTTTTTAATAATGAGATATGAAAGCTTGTTGTCCAAAAAAAAAAAATTCATTTTACAGCCAGAATGCGGATCATTTTTGACCCACCCTCGTATCACTTCAAAAACGCAGGTCGGTTTACAGTATATACGTACAGATGTCAGGTTCATATTAATATAGAGATGGAAGTTTAAACGATGACACAGAGGTCAACAGCTGTGCTGCGCTCCGCTTGGCACGGTTTCCTGGTACTCAGAAAGGCTGTGTGGCATTCAAACAATACTCGACGGGTATTAAGATGCCCAATGTGTGCCAAGAAAACATGCCCAGCCATTACCATCACAGCACCTCGTCCAGCCTGAACTGCTCACACAAAGAACATTGGATTGTGCTGTTGACTCCAAATTCGATCTGCATGTTAGAAAATAAGAGAGAGAGAGAGAGAGAGAGACTGATCGATTTTGGCGACGGTTTTCTAGTTTTGGTTCTTGGTGAAGGCAGAACGTATCACAGTCTTCTTCTGTTGTTGTCCATGTTCCTCAAAAGTCGAGGTCTGAAGGTTATTTGCGTTACTGCAGCTTGAATCAATGTTCCCTGATCTCCTGAAGACACTTCCGAATGCTGAACTCTCTCACTTGCTCTGTGTTTTTGCGCTGCTTTGTACCATCCGCTGTGTACATGCTACTGTAGACTGTTTTGCAGGAGAATCTCCTGAATCCCTGGAGATTCTGTAATGCTCAAACTCGGCCCATTTGGCACCGGCATTATAAAGTGGAGTCGGCCAAAACAGTGCTGGTACTGATTTTGTTTTGTTATACTGTATACCGTAGGACATGTAATACAGAAAGTGTGTGTGCTACTGTACTTCTGAAGTTTATGCAACATGGAAGTGATCAATCTTTCTTCCCTAAAAAGTTCACGTTGCCAACTCCAGCCGTTTTGGAGAGATGATTTTATTTGTGCACTAAAATTGGCCATTTTTCAGTGTTATACTGTCTCGCCTCAAATACGATATCTTGCGATATCTTAACCACTTTGCATTTTGGAAAAATACACTTTTTCAGGTTTGTGTCTTTTCATATGAAATCTAAATCAGCCAAGTTTCATCTGAACGACAGTTAAGACCGTTGAAAGATTTGAATTCAAAAAGGTTCCGAACACTACAGACATAAAAGGGCATGAAATTGTATCTAGCAAATGTGTTTCTTTTTATCTGATAAAATATAAATAAAGTGTATGCATATTTACAAAAATCAAAGGATCGGGAGATAAGAAGCATTAAGTATTTAGAAAAAATGGTGTCATATGATCCTATCTGAAAATTCACTTTTTCACCTACAGTAGGTGAGACCATTTTTACGACCAATACCATGAGTACATATTGTACGTAGTTGTGATATTGCTGAATGTTGAACAATTGTGGGACAAACAGTGAAAATCCAGAAAAAAAACTTTTATAAAAGTATTTTATAAGAGGACACTTTAGATTGCACTTGAAGAAAACAGGATTTTTCTTCCCTGCATCTGTGCTAGAGGAGGGGGGTCTCTGGAGGGGGTAAGGCATTATCAAGTTAGATTAAAATAGTTTAATTTTTATGTTTTTTTTGTTTATTATTGAGTAAAAATTGTCATGTACCCAAGAAAAGAGCGTTGTTGGCATTGACCTGCAAAATCTGCTTGTCCTTGTATTCCAATACAAATCTCTGCTAAATATAGAATTTAAAAAGACACTATACTGTACACTGTATATATCATTTATACAGATGATTTTCAGTGATATGGGTTAACCTCAAATGTTAAACCTCCACAACCAAACTGTGCCCTTCTTTTTCCATTACTTCCACAGTTGTTAGTGAATAATTCATCGTAAATCCTGAATGAAATGCTGTAACCTGAATAACTGAGTAAAAAAAAAAAGCCAAGTCTTTAAGAGGGCAGTATTGTCAGCCAGCTGGCCTTGGATATATTTCCTACATGAGTAAGTCATTTCTCACTTGCATCACTGTTGTGTTAGTCCTGGCAGCTTTCTTTGCGCAGTATTCACCTCGGTGAAACTGTTAGAAAGTACACAGTCTTACGCACATATACCGTACAGGAAGCTGACAGGCACATAACAGCCATGTAGACAGAATGAGCTGCCTGTGTGCCTCGGTCTGAACGTACTGTACTCGCCTGATTGACACTGTGAACTCCATCCACTATAGCAGGAGCTAATGGCTCCTGGACTTCCTCTATGATGAGTAAGGCGCCCTTAAAGGTTCTATACTGATGTAAAACTCTCGTCTTGCTCTCATAATATGTGCGGTTTATGTACAGTAACTGGGTGTGAAGGCTTTATATTGGCTTTTATATGTTGTATTGCACACAGTAACATTCTTTATTCTTTATATATCCCAGCTTTTTTCAGTAGACTGGGGTCAGTGCACAGGGTCAGGTATTATACGGCGCCCCTGGAGCAAACAGAGTTAAACGCCTTACTCAAGCACCCAACAGCAGCAACCTGGAGGAGCTGAGACTCGAACCGCCAACCTTCCGATTAGAGCCTTAACACACCAATCAACCTCACGCTGTTTTTTTATACAGTAAGGTGCAAAAGTCTTAAACACATATCATAGCAATAGCTTCTGTACAGCAAGGATGTATTTCTACATTCAAATAATCCATAAAAACAGTAATTAATGAAACAAGGTCAATAATGAGTTTGATGATACGCCGCTTGCACCTACTTCTGTTTTCATTCATGCAAAATCCAGAAGATTTCTTTCTTTCTTTCTTTCTTTTTTGTGTGTGAAAAGTGGTCTTTTACATAATATCTTGCTTTCTTTTCTGGTCTACAGATGTTTCCCCGTAATATTTATTGATTGATTGATTATTATTTATTCTTTTTATTTATTTTATTTATTTTGGTGCGTGCATCCAAGTGGATGCAGCATGACAGCACAAGACCGCGCGTGATATAGCGCTACATTGACCAACGCTGGTGTGATAATCTGCCTTATGCTCACACTTGTACCCTCATGACGAGCAGGTACAGTAGAAGCAGCAGCGGAGAGAGAGTCTTTCACAGATTTAAAGCTTAGCTTTTTTTTTTTTGTAAAGGACGCGACTGCCTGAATAAAACCAATCACAAAATAAAAAACATTAATCGCATTGCCGAGCATTCTAGCACCATCTGGAGCCCTGGGTAATCTTATGAGAAGCAGTCACAGGATGGATAGAATGTTGTTGAATTTCTTTCCTGCGAAGTGGAGGAGTTTTTAAGAAGCTTAACTTTTCAGAGGTAGTGTTATGTGACATCAAGAGCTTTATTATCACCTGATTCGATCAGAATAAGGTTGCAGCTAGGAGTGAGTACGCAAAAACTATTTTGGTGTAATTCATATGTGGGCCACATGTCACATGAAAGGCGTGGCGCTACTGGAACTGGTTTAACTGGTTTATTTGCCGGATTGACTGTCAGCACCTTCTGATGAATCAGATCTACTGTAATTTATCAGTGCTGTAGTATAAATAACAACAAGCACATTGTGCTTTCAAATTAAAATACTTAATTATTGATGATTAGTTTACTTCAATGCAAATGCACTATTATGCAAAATAAGTTTTTAGTCATTTTTAGATGTACAGTTGCATCTTCATCTTGTTTTTTTTATGCTTTTTGTCCTTTTTGTACCGATTTTCCTCAAATGTGACAATATAAGAAAAACCCCCTCCCGTGGCTTGTTGCTCAGCTTTGCTGTTCTCAGCCAAAAGTCATAAAGAAAAAAGAAACATGCAAGCAATATTAAGTAGCCTCTTACAGCTTCCAGAGGATTTAAGAGGGTAAGTTGCAGCCAGGTGCTGCTAATCATCAGCACTTGATTAATTTATCATCAGCAGATGAGCACACCTCTATAAAAGCAGCCGTTTTTGGCAGTTCGCTGGTCTTGTGTTAACTCAATGCCAAGAGGGAAAGACATAAGCAATGGTCTTAGAGAAGCAATTGTTGGTGCACATCCATTTGGAAAGTGTAACAAAACCATTTCCAGGCAATTTGGAGTTCGGCGTTCTGTAGTGAGAAAGATTATTCATTTTACGTGGAAAGCATTCAAGACAGTTGCTGGTCTTCCCAGGAGTGTACGTCCCAGCACATTCACTCTACAGACAGGCCTTACTGAGCTAAATGTTAAATGTTGCTGTCCATGACAGCACAATTAGAAGAAGACTGAACAAGTGCAGTTAGTTTGGAAGCGTTGCCAGTAGAAAGCCTCTTCTGTCCAAAAAGAACATGGAGGCATGACGGAGGTTCACAAAACTGCATCTGAACAAAGTGGAGTTGTTCGACCTTAATGTCCACTGTGAAGCACGGTGATGGAGGGGCGATGAAAAACTTGTTTTTGCAGCCACAGGACCTGAGCACCTTGCAATCATTGAGTCGACCATAAACTCTTCTGTGTAACAGAATATTCTAGAGGCAAATGTGAGGCCATCTGTCCGAAAGATAAAGCTTAGTCGAAATTGAGTCATGCGACAGGTCAAGCACACTTTCAGGATGGCTGACAAATAAAAGAATCAATGTTTGTCAAGAATCAATGGCCTTGTCAAAGTCCAGACCTCAACCCAACTGAAATGCTGTAGCGGGACCTCAACAGAGCCGTGTTCTTCCCTTCCCTCTATGACTGCAAGCCGGCCAGGCCCTGATGAAGCAACATCGGCCCAAACCATACTTTACAGTTGGGATGCTATTTTCACAATGATATGTAGTGTCCTTTCTTTTACACCAGATTTAGTGCTGCATGTTCTTTTTACATTTTAGTTTCATCAGTTTTCTAATACCGCTGCAGAGTGACAATGTGCTCTTTCGCGAACATCAGGAATTCATTCAGCAATGTTCTTTTGCCGTAAGCAGCGGCTTCCTTTTGCTTGTTCAATGTTTTGCGTACTGCAGACTCCTGAACACAGATACTATCCAGTTCTGATGATGCCTTCAAATCATTGGCTGTCACTCAGGGTTGTTTCTTTACCTCACTGATGAGTCTTCGTTGTGCTCTTTGGGTCATCTTGACTGGGCGCCCATTTTTTGGTAGTGTAGCTCCAGTCCCAAAGTGTCTCTATTTGCTGTAACTGTAGACTGGTGAATTTCTGAAGTCTTTGAAACCACTTTGTAACCCTTTCTCTTGTTCTCGCTTTTCCATCCCTTTATGTAAATCAACAATTCTTGGGACTGCAGATCATGGATCCTCTGAAAGCTTTTGTTGGCGGGACATGGCTCACAAAAGCGTATTCTTCTTGTGCGTAGCAAACTTAAAAAGCTTGAGTGGTTTTTAATCATGGTAGTTCAAAGTAACACCTGCAATTTATTCTATTTATTTATTCCACCCCCCGATTTTTTCCCTAATTTAGTCTTGTCCTATTCCTCCCCATCACTAGGGGGCTCCCACATTAAGGCTACTACTACCGCTCAGCCCGGGAGGGCCGACGACTATCACGTGTTTCCTCCGAACCATGTGACGTCAGTTGACCACCTCTTTTCGAACTGCTCGCTCACACACTGTTGGGGGCGGCGTACACACTCGGAGGATAGCGATATCCGCTCCTTCTGCTCGCGTGAGCTCACAGACGCCTCTGATTGGCTGTAGAGCCGTGCTTAATGTGGGAGCACTAAGTACCTCTCATCCATCCCCTCTGAGAGAGCTCGGCCAATCAGCTCTGAGAGAGCTCGGCCAATCAGCTCTCTCTAGACCTCCAGCTGCGAGAGGTTACAGCATCACCCGGGAATCGAACTCCAGGTATGCCAACATCTGACTCCGTTTAGATTTTTTGGAGGTTATTAACGCAAGGATTCGAGGTTTTTATGGTTGTTCTTAATAAAGACATGAAAGATCAGATTTTTGACGGGGTTATAAGATCAGATCACATATTATGACAAATGAATGCAGAAAACCATGAAATTCCAAAAGGTTCACATACTTTTTCTTTCCACTGCATACAGCACCATTTGCTCACCAGCCTTTTTTCAAGTTAATAGAACAAAACCAAAAAAAAAGAAGCAGTTTTTTTTTATTGTGTGAGGGGGAAAAAACAGAAAGTGAAATTCCATTCTGTCTTGAAGATCTCCCATGTGGGGAAACCTACAGGCTGTAACAAAGTGCTGACCCAACACACACCCAAAACACCTTGTGTTCAACGATAAGAGATTAGATCTAGTGCAATAATTTAAACCTGTAATTTACAGTAAGGTACAGCCTGAACTCCACTCAGAGCCATGCTGTTTATAAAAGCAATAAACAGCCAGACGAAGGTTTTTACGATTCCAGCTGTGGTGTGCTTTAACAGGATATGATATTATATACAGAATTATGACAGTGCCATCTCTTTACAATGCATGTGCATGATTTTAGGTTTATTTTGCCAATACCACACTCACTCTTGCCCTGAGTGCTACTACAAATTGATTCGAGTCGGGTTTGTTAGCGGCTTGATGCGGGGTCACAGGTCTGCTGTGTTCACGCATGAAGACATCTGCTTTGCCATCTTTTTCCAGACAAGACGAGTCCATGGGCTTATGGATTATTCATCGAAGACCTGTCAAAATATTGAAATATTTCTCTTCAGATCTCTCTCTCTACTCATCTCACACTGTCTTTTTCTTCGTCGCTTCCTCCGTCATTCTGTGCATGACTGGTGTCTTAGCCCTGAGGAGGGTAGCTAAATTTGACAGGTCGTTCTCGGTAGGTGTCCACTAAGGCTCGGTTTAAAAAGAAAAAAATAAAAGTATGAATTCTGCTTCTCTCATGTCATCGTGTTAATTTTTAAACATGAGCGGAAGAGTCCAGCACAATCGGGACAGATATTCTGTATTCTTCTTCAGGTTATCAGATGGTATTTACCGAAGCATGGTGGTCTTTATTTATGGAATGTGGTATTTATATATGGAAATGACCGGCTCTCCGATGCAGTAATGACTCACGTACTTGACTGCGCACTCTCCATGAAGTCTGTGCGACGTGCTTTAAGTGTTTTTAGCGTGTCATCTGTAATGTGAATGTTGACGCACACATTGTCGTGCCTCGGTCAGGGTTAGAGTCATCCTATTTTATTACATAAAAATATCTCTGAGCGTTGGTCTGCTAGAACATTGTGTTATATAGAGAGGCTTTTCATAGCTTATGGAGCAACAATATCCAGAAGATTCATGACAGTTAGCTATAGTGGGCAATAATGAAATCAAATGGATTCATCTGCCTTGTAAATATGCTCTCTTGTTAATACCCTGTGGACAGGATCTAGATCTGATTAAGGGGTGTTTCCGGCCCTATGTTATTTATCTACAGTCTCAATCCCAGCACTGCCAAGCTACCACTGCAGGGTGCATGCAGTGGGCAGAGATATCTCAGTGGTTAATGCATTGCACTGCTGTTCGGAAGGTCCCAGGTTCAAAACCCACCACCACCACCAAGGTGCCACTGTTGGGCCCTTGAGCAAGGCCCTAACCCTCTGGAGATTGTACAGTCCCGTGTGATGCTGTAACCTCTCGCAGCCGGAGGCCTAATGAGAGCTGATACTAGCCTTAATGTGTCATCACGCATCATAGTCTTCCCGACTGGTAGTAGTAGCCTTAATGTGAGAGCCTCCTAGTGACAGGGAGAAATTGAACACGACTAAATTAGGGCGAAAATCCCCCCCCCCCAAAAAAAAATGTAACTCGCTCTGGATGTAAATGATCTTGACTCCGAACCTTCAGCTGCTCAGTTGTTTAAATGAGATACAGTATGCTGCTCGCTATAAAAGCATCCGTTAAACTGGTGTAAATGTTCTATAACATGATTAGACTAGTTACTGTAGATATTATCATTATTACAGAAGCAGTCATTAATGGTATAAGCGGCGTTCAGGTCAAACTGGGAAATTTCTGGTGAGTGAAGGCATGAAACCGATTGACATTTACAAAAGACTTCAAGCACAGTATGGTGATGGGATTTAAAGTCGCAGTAAAACACTGAAATGCTGCAAACGTTTTTGAAATTGAGAGGTGTCTCGGAGCCCACTGCAGTCGTTCATGTGAACATTCAGCGTAAGGAACGCTTTGAAATCCTTGAAAATCAACAGATTTTCTGGTCTGGTCATCGAATAACGTCGTTATTAACACACATCATTCACCAACACCACTTGCACATTACAGGAACTCGGCTGGTGGGTTATTGGCACATCCTCCGTGCAATCCCAACCACACTTCAAGTAATTTCTACATATTTGGGCTATATTAAAGGAGTTCTCGGGAGGCCAGCGTGTCAGACGTGATGAGGTCTACCCTGATCTACCCTAGCCTAGCCTACCCTAGCCTACCCTGATATACCCTAGGGATAAGTGCATTAGTGTAGCAGAGGATTATGTCTAGAAATAAAGGTAGATGTTACTCTTATAATTGGTTTCTGTTATTCTGCGCAATCAAAAGTCCCGGTTTGACTTGAACGCCCCTGGCATCCAGCCTGTCTCCTTGAGTATAAAACTAACCTGGGAATGTATCATGTCATATTTTTGTTCTGTACAGTTTCCTTTAGAAGCAAGCCTCAGGTGTTGTGATCCTGCAGTACATCTGCTTACTTCTTCTCCCCGAGGGAGTGAATTCATAACCGAGTCAGCTAGAACAGAGCCTTAACAAGATGCTCCAGACATCCTTTATGCTACTGATACATGCGCACATCTGACTCATTGCTACTCTTTTATTCTGCGCCCATTTCTCCATTTTCCTCTCTTTTTATTTTTATTTTTTTTGCTTTCACCTTCTCATTCGCTCAAAGACTACGAGTCAATAAACGCTCCATCCTCTGTAAAAACAAAAGTGCCAGTCTGATATAAACTTTATCCACTGAGCACTGACAATATATATATACAGTATATATAAGAGATATATAAAACACTCTCCGGCCCCTATAAAACTATCATATTAGATGTGAGATGGATAGCTGTGGATGTTTTCCATGTATAAATGGAGCTTGATGAGCATGTCGGCAACGTAATTCGAGTTTATTTAATTTACTAGTCCCGTACAGTATATCAGTAGGTATGGAGTCGTCACCCATCTTTCCCGTTGCAAGGAAGGAAGTGACTTGAACACGCGGCCTCCTGTGCGCACGTCACTCCGATCTGAATGCGATATTAACATTTATTGAAATTAAAGTGTGATGAAGAGCAGTAATTATTTATCTGGCTGACTTTGCCTGTGTGCGCACTGATGGATTAAATTAACACGCGGACTAAGTGCTGTGAGTAATGATATCTGCATAAACCGCCAGACATTAACTCCAGATGTGGAATGAAATGATAAGGCCTCAATAATTGCCATACCCCTTCTCCTCCTCCTTTTTCTTGTCCTCGTTTCTTTCTACTCTCAAACCCTTCCATCATTTGCTCTTCCCTCGACAGGTGCTGAAGGGATGCAAGAAGCTCTGCTTATCAGTGTGCTCGATGGGGCGGATCCCTGGAGGTTATGTGACCAATCATGTGTACACCTGGGTAGATCCTCAGGGTAGAAGCATCTCTCCGCCCCCTGACCTGCTGGAGCAGCATACCGCGAGCGGTCGACACTTTAACAGCCAGCGCCGTGGACACGCCCCGCACCAGGGGGCGGAGAGAAGGGTGAGTGTCTGGGCTACTGCTTATCTTTTATATGCCTAATCAAAGGTCTGGATATGATGAATGATGAACACAATTAATTACCTTGTAGTGCTTGAATGTTCAACATTTTCTTTGAAGCTTTAACTGAGACAAATCGACGCAAAGATTTTTTCTTTTCTTAGGACCGTGGAAACGGAATAGTCGCATACTTCTCTGTACATTCTGCATTGCATTATAGGAAAAATAACAAATCTGTTAAAGTCTGTGAATGCTAATGTCTCAAAACTTGAAGCCAGTCTCTGATCCGATGAGCTCAGTCTTACTCACTCACTCACTCACTCACTCACTCGCTCATTTATCCTGTATACAGGGGCGCGGAATCCTGGAGCCTATCCAAGAAGACTTGGGGCACGAGGTGGGGTACACCCTGGACAGGGTGCCAATCCATCACAGGGCACACATATGTACACAGTCTTACTTGGGCAATTTGGGAATGGCAATTAAAATTAAAATTTTCAAATAAAAATGTCACATACACATTATGATATACAGTGAAATGCTTATATGACCGACTGTGACCTTATACTAAAGATAACAAAGAGAATAAACCGTCAGTATAAAAATAAGTTATGAAATAAAGTTAAAAAAAATTATTAAAAAAAAATATATATATATATTTTTTTTTCTATAGAAAACAACCTGTATAATATAGAAACTGTGAAGAAATTGTGTAATTTACATTATGTATGGTAAAAAGATCTGAATTGATTTGATTGGAATGGAAATGTCCCATATGGTGATGAATGTATGAACAGAGGACAGTTAGTCCTCATTGTGTAAGTGGGCACTGTCCAGTCCTTAGCAGGTGAACCGAACCAAGCACAGGCAGAGCATGCACACAGACGTGAGGCAGGAATCGAACCTGGACCCTGTACTGTAGGTGTGACACCAAACTGCTAACCACTAAGCCACAGTGCTGTACAATCCAATGAGCTAAATAATCAACATGTATGAATGTGATTGGATAAACTATAATAAAGAACTTCTTATAAAATCAAAGCTTTATGTTTGGACAGCACAAACATGTATGTTGATTTAAAAGCATTTTTGGCTGCATTATAGGGCGGTGGCTTAGTGGTTAGCAACATCATATTGCACTTTCAGATTCCGGGTTCGATTCCCGCTTCGGGGTCTGTGTGCATGGAGTTTGCATGTTCTCGCTGTGCTTGGTGGGTACTCCGGATTCGTCCCACAGTCCAAAGACAGGTTAGGATCCAGATTAGGATTATTGGTGTTCCTAAATTGGCCAAATAAGCATGTGAGTGTGTGTGTGTGTGTGTGTGTGTGTGTGAGCCCTGTGATGGAGATTAGGCTAATTGGCGTTCCCAAATTGCCAGGGTGTACCCTGTCTCGTGCCCTTAGTCTCCTGGGATAGGCCCCAGGCCCCCCGCGACCTTGTATATAGGATAAAGCGTATAGATGATGAGTGAGTGAGTGAGCTACGTTACAGTGTTTATTAAAGTAATGCACTGAAATACTTTTCATCAGATGCTGACCCCTGCCTCAACTCTTTATATTAATCCAAAATGTGCTGTTTACATCTTCCATTCTTTTCTCCCTTCCATGCCGCTTTCCATTTTACGTCAGTCAACTCTGCATTCTAGACTTTCGCTTTCTCTCTCTCTCTCAGTCTTTTAACCCCTGTCTGTCAATCCCGACTCTTCCCGGATTTTAATGCCAACAACAAACGCTCAATACCAGCGCAGTATTTCGGAAAAGCATGACTAAATCCCATCGCCACACATTCTCTATAAGACCCTTTAACACTCTTTAAGATACGGGAAAATCCTAATTAAAAACGACAGCCATGGGCTCTGTTTAGACGCAGGCGTCCACGGCTAGCAGGAGACACTGACAACAAAATGTTGTTTTTGCCCAAAGGGAGCTGAATGATATGAGGCTAGGTCCAGCCCAGGCAACAATCCTTTTTGTCTGTCAGCATGATTTATTTCCCATTCGCACTAGACAGATCTATAGTCATTTATCATAGGAACAATGCACCTGCATCTCAAGATGTTGGTGATTGGAATGTTTTAAGGACTTTACAATGACTCTAAAAGTTTTTTTTAAATATTAAATTACCTGGTATTTCTTCTCTCATGTAATTGGTGGCAAAATAAGTGGAATGTAATAACATTCTGGGCCGGATTGTTCAAATGTGACTGATTTAACGATCTCTAATATTGGACATCTTGATTTCTAAGGATGCAGAGCTGTAATCAATTGTCAATCATTTTAATAGATAGATAGATTGGATATACAATGGGCATTCGAGTCAAAGCAGGACTTGTGATAAAACTTCTCCTGAATGACGGCATAAAACCGATCTACTGTAAAGAAGACGTCAAGCACAGTAAGGTGATGAGACTCTTAGCCACAGTAAGAGTCTGGACCCACTGCAGTCGTTCCCATGAATGTTCAGCAAGTGGAATGAATGTCTGATCCTTAAAAATCGACAAAATGACGTGTTTCGAAGGCGTTCCTGGGAGGCCTTTTTTTTCAGGCAGGCAGTCTGATCATGGCTCTGGCGCACTGAGAAAACTTGCACTAGTGAAACACTGGGATAAGAGCATTAGTGTAGCAGGGGATTCTATAGAGGAATAAAGTAAGTTTTTACAATCATAAGTCCTGGTTTGACTTGAACGTCCACACATCTGCATTAAGCTTCCATTTTTTGCCTTGTCAAAATCTAACCAAGATTAATCATATGATATAGCAATACAAAATGCATGTTCCCATGGGAAAAAACTAAACAAAAACAAAATATGAAAAATAATTCTGTGTAATAAATTAATTAATAATTCTAAAAAATTCTAAAAACACTTTTTTTTGGCACAAAATCAAGCGAGTTTGTCAACCAGACGTAGCATGAAGCAGGGTGGTGGCAGGATCATGCTATGCAGCTGCTTCTTTTCAGCAGGGACTGAGGCACTAGTCACGATTGAGGTAATCATGGATAGCTCCTAATCTATTTTGGTGCAAAACCAGCAGGCCACGTTTAGACAAAATTCTCCATGAGCAATGTGTCCTTCCATCATGGCAAAGGACTTTGTGAATCCAGGACCACAGATGCATGGCACAGTCGGAGCAAACGTCTGATCCACCAAGCACGGGGAGAGCAATTAAACTCCATGCTCACAGACACGAGGTGGGAATCGAACCCTGACACTGGAGGGGAACCACTAAAAATTATCCAAAATGCTGAGCAAATTATTACTATTACTATTAATATTATTATATTACGAACAAAAAGTCACTCCAAAAAAAAAACAAAAAAAACAGCAACAACTTGTCTCTTCAACGGAGGCCAAGCAAACCAACCTCGCATGAAGAGGAAGAAAAATAAACAAACATGCACACAATACAGACAGTATGCACCACCATCTGTGCTGAGGAAAAAAAAAAAAAAAACTAATGGATGTGGATGCTCATAATCTTATTGTTATGTTTTTTTGGTGTGTTTAATGAGCCATTATCTACGTTTTTTTTTTTTATTATTTGGTTTTGGAAACAAATATATATATTTTAAAAAAGTGTTTCTCATTTTTTTTATTTTTGGTTTTAAAAAACAAACAAACAAATGATATTCAGATTATCCTACCCACGCCACGATCCGCCTCCCATATGTTGATTGGCTGTCAATCGTACGTGTTCCCTGTTTGGGTCGGTGAGCACCGTACACTATGCGACTAGAAGAGTTGGTTCTGAAAATTTGACTCGTGTCAGGAGGAGTCTTTTCTCAGTCTGTTATCCTCACACACTTGCCAGTTCCTGTCTATACCCCTCATACACCAACTCGCTAATCTAACTGGCTGCAACTTGTGCTGACTGGTGCAGACTATGGTGGATTCAGCACAATTTTGAATCCTTTACAAAATCCTGTCCAAAGTCATGTAGTGTTTCCCAAGCCTAACACATTTACACACCAAGGTTCTTGTGTGTCTAATTCTTCCAAAAAAATTTTTTTCCCTCAGCTTAATAATTACTATTTGGTTTTCTCTAGAACTGTATTGACTGCTATGTCATAGTCCATCCATCCATACATCTAGAAACCTGTGTAGTCCAACTAGGGACCATGGAGGCTGTATTTATTCCAATTTTACGACTCTGGTAGGACCTCGCAATTTAGAAATGCCAATTAGTCTAATCTGCATGACTTCGGACTGTGGGAGGGAACCGGAGTACCCTGAGGAAACCCACCAAGCACGGGGAGAACAGGCAAACTCCATGCACAGAGACCTGAGGCAGGAATCGAACCCGGACCCTGGAGGTGCAAGGCAACAGTGTTAACCACTAAGCCTCTGTGCCGCTATGTCATATTACAGACATATGGAAAAGAGCTGATATAATTTATGTAGTTTTAGTTTTTAAACTACAGTGTTTCACTGCAGATATTGTAAATAAATGGATAGATGTGTGAAAAGGAAGGCCAGATAGATGCTTAAATGGATACATTTTTATGGATTTGGGAAGTAAGATGTGTTGACGGATTGATGAATGGGTGATTAGTGGGATAATAGAAGTCTGGCTAGATACATGCCGTGTTAGATGGATAGGAAGATGGATAGTTGGATGGATAGACTGATATGCATTTATGGATGTTTACAAGGATGGTTGGATTGATAGGCAGATGAATAGTTATATTGCTCTATGAATGGTTGGTTACATGGATATAAGCTAGGTAAATGGATGAAAAAGTGGATAGATAGAAGGATTGATATATTTAACCCTCCCATTACCTTCAAATTTACTAACATCTTTTATCCTTGGGGTCAATTTGACCACAGCAATTTCAATTGTTATTCAATTGTTATATAAAATTTAAATTGTTACCCAAGTTTATGTATAAAAGTCACTGAATATGAAGCAAAAAAATTTTTTTTCAATTATTTATTTAGAGACTTTAAACATGACGCCAAAGATAATAGGAGGGTTAAGGAGGAATGGATAAGGTAAGGTACAGCAGTATGCTTAGTATACATAGGGAAAAAATCTTTAAGTGATAGCAATTCATGTACAGTGGAACCTTGGATTGCGAGTAATGTGGTTTACAAGTTTTCCGCAAACCGAGCAAAGATTTTTAATAAATTTTTAATTGGAAACCGAGCAAGTATTAGTTTACGAGCACCGAGTATCATGTTTCACGCATGTTACTCTTATTTTGACACCTAGCGGCAAGTGATCACAACTGAGCCAATGATTTTTCTCTTTCTTGCGCTGCGGGAATGGTGGGTAATCGTCTCCCCTGCTGCATCCCCTGTGTCAAAATAAGAGTCCCCTGCTGCATCTTAGTGCTTGTCTCTTATAATCAACATCTCCCTCTCTCTTCTGTGTGCGCGCACGTAATTTGACACTGTGCCCCACACACACACACACTTTTTACACACACACTTACTTTGTGTGTGCGTGTGCGCACGCTCGGAATTTGACACCGACCGCTACACACACACACACACACACACACACACACACACAGATCTCTCCGGCTGCAGACGCGCTTTATTTACACAGAAAACTCAGCTCTGTCGTGATTCTTTTCAAAGGTAAGGTGCTGGTTAATTTTTTATTTTTTTTTTAAAACTTTACAGCAGTGATTCCGGTAGTATGCTCACGCGAGTATCATTAGAGAGATTTCTTTCTTTCCTCGTTAAAACAGTGTTTGCATTGTGTATGTTAGTTGTGAAACTTAAAAATGTGGTGGGGGGAGGGAGGAGGAGTTTTACTGAGACAAGGCGAGGGGCTAATTCCACACACACATACAAAAAAACGGAAACACTTAACTGTCTGGATTTATTTTTACTTTTTTTTATGTTAAGTGCAGGTTAATTTGTTTTATTTTTACTTTATATGTTGTATTAATTATTTTTATGTATTTATTGTTTTGGGCTGTAGAATGAATAATTTGAGTTTTCATTATTTCTTATGGGAAAAGTATATTTGGTTTACAAGTGTTTTTGGAATACGAGTCCACTTCCGGAATGAATTATGCTCGTAATCCAAGGTTCCACTGTATCACCATATTAACTCTAAAATATATATACTATATATATATTTCTTTTAATTAATTTTTAATTTATATATGTTTGCATTTGAGGTGGTGAAATGTTGATATGGTATACCTCTATGATCCTACAGGGGGTGCTCTAAACTGTTCACACACTGGCAGGCAGCACTTTGTTTAGAATCGAAACAAAATCTTAAAAAAAATAATTGAATCGGGATATTTTAAAAATCGTGATTTTCCGCAAGAGAATCGCAATACTAATCAAATCGGCACCTAGGTATCGTGATAATATTGTATCAGGTGGTCCCTTGGGATTCGTATCACCAATGCTTGGAGGAGACATTCTGGAGCAAACTGTCACAAAGGATCCTCAGAATTATTGCTAGTACAGAATGATGGATGAGTAAGGATTTGTATGCATTTTTTATGTACTGTGTTTGTCCTTTCAGGTCACGGTCTCCTTGGACGACGGACGTCCGTTGGGTCTGATGATCCGCGGAGGAGCAGAATATTCGCTTGGCATTTATATTGCCGGAGTGGACCACGGATCCGCAGCGGAGTGTGGAGGTTTAAAGGTAGAACCCAAGAACGAAATATGGCGGAATGAAATACTGTTTACACGCACTGCTTGGACACACCTTATGATTGCATAGTATTTCTAAATTATAAAACAATGCTGATGGCATCCAGAAATATAAGCTATGCTGAATTCAGGAAGTTAGAGTCATGGTGGTAAGGATGTGATGGTGGTAAGGATGCACTGGCCTCTGCCAGTTTCCTTATTAGTGTAAAAGTGAAAGTGAGGCAAGGTTTCAAGCAGCCTTGGGGCACCGCTGGACATGAACAGCTTGACAAAACAGGGTATTGCTGACTGAATGTGAGAAGGTGAGTTGAGGTGTCAGAGTCCAGAAGTCCAAACCTCCAAACCAGAGAGCACTACAGAGAGAACACGATACAGTAAATCCCTACAGTACGTTGAATGAGTTCCGTTCTGAGAGTACTCAGAACAAACATTGTCTATGTACTAGGATATTAACACAATTTGCTATATACAGTATGTTACAGTACTGTACTCTAATAGGTTTATATAACCTTTTGCACAAATAATACATAAAAAGACAAACACAAAAAAATAAAGAAAACATTTGAATCTTAGAATGCCTGGAAACATTACCAAGTCCTTGTTCTTTAGAATCATGGTGATTGTTGAACGATTCATGTTAAAAGAACGAACAATGTAACAAGCCATCTTTTCACCTCGCTCCAATCTCTTAATTATTTCCACTTTTGCCTCCAGCGTTATTGCTTGGCGCTTCTTAGCAGTACCAGCTTCATCACTGCTGCTTTTTTACGCTGGACATGTGGTCTAACTGTCGCGAGTGAACATATTTAAAGGCATTGTTTGTATCTTTCAAAGTTCATAACTCGAATGTTCCTATGTAGGGGAGTTACTGTATGTAAATTGTCTGATGCAACTCATTAGCTTATTAAAAAATTTATGGTCTGAGTTTTGATTGGTAGCCCGTAAAGCTAAAAGCATTTTTGCCGCTATTTGTTTTGCTGTTTTGTTTTTATAAACACATACCTGTATACAGTACGGCTCAGGATTGTGCAGTATAGATATCTTAAAGATCTTTTTTGTCAACACAAAATATGCACTATGATGGAGTGAATTTTAGTTCATTTTAGCCAACGACTCAATTATGACTGAGCAAAAAAGAAATAGCACATATATACATGATCACACGTATTTATGGTTGATTTCGGTTGTTTCTATGACCAAAAAAAAAAACTATTTAATAATAATAATAATAACAATAATAATATGCTCATTATGCTACATTTTTGCAACATCATTCCCATATTCTGGTAGTGGTAAAATTTACATGTTACAAAAGTAATGATAACTTTTGTTCCACCTGAAAAACCCAAATGCAAAATGCATTTTTATGGTTTTTAGTCACAAACAGAAAGACAGAACTATTTAAGATGGGACAAGATAATCTAGGGTCTGAATCACTTTATTTATCTTTATTTTCCTGGATTACTGTATGTGGAGACAAATTTAAAAGGGACACCTTGTTTGCTCTGAATCTACAGCACACCTTTGATAATTCCCTCGTAAGAAGTATAGTGGGCTAACATTGTAGAAAAAGAGGTTCCACAGAGTACAGTGTGTGAAATCAGTATGTATAGACTTTCTATGTGTTCCTGGCTTTCTGTGGGATAGATACAAGGATACAATGTAAATCTTTTTGTCAGAAATACAGTACATGCTTATAGAAACAATGTTCTTTCAAGCATAAAGGGTTCATAACGTGCCTCTGGAAAAAAGAAGGCTTCTACGGTTTCCCTAGGTAGGCAGACATTAGAGAACTAGATGGTGTGTTTTTTTTTTTTTTTAAATAGGGGAACTTTCTTCTAGGAATGTGTAAAGTAG
The DNA here is from genome assembly GCA_013621035.1 of Clarias magur. NCBI lineage: Eukaryota > Metazoa > Chordata > Actinopteri > Siluriformes > Clariidae > Clarias > Clarias magur. The sequence goes on from QNUK01000121.1 coordinate 680,234, forward strand.
ATCTCACTGAGCTACAGATTGAAAGGTCAAAGGTTCAAACCTCAGATCAAATCAAACAGATAGATAACTTTATTATATAAACTTATGATAAACTTTATTAAGCTTTACAACCTTTTTCAATGCCAAGCCTTTACTTTGTCTAGTCGGTTGGCCGGTTTTCTAGAGGAGGAAATTACATCTCGTCCAACTTTGCGCACAGAGAAAACACATTATTTTCGCAGCTCTTGGATGAGATTAAGAGAATATTTATGGAGACGAATGGCTCATGTGAAAGAGACAAGTGCAAGTCAACGCAGAAAACATCTTGAGCTGTACGTACAGTATTACAACATACTAAGCTACAAAGATGTTGGTAAAAAAAACAAAACAAACATAAGTTATTGTGCAAAGACAAAAAGATGTACATGAAAGGAATCATTAACCCATAATTAAGGTCCCATATTTTACTATTACATTAATAAGTTGAATAAGGGCACAGGATTCCCACAAAGTGAATCTGTTAATGCTGCAGCTGAAATGCAAATTTTGAAGAAAAAAAAAATCACTTTTCGTCCAAAATGTGCCGTTTCAGTGTCAATGAGAATGAGCTTCTGCTGAGCCATCAACAAACAAGTTTGGGGAGGGGCTTTTCCTATATGAGATCACAATAGGTGAAAATTTTAATGCAGTTTTTTAAGCCGATCCAAAAAAGGAAAAAGGACAAAAAGCAGGGATTTTTTTTCTCACGATTTTTAATTGGAGACGCATCTGAATAATACGTGCCCTTTAAATCTTTCATAATATTCAGTACTAGTGTTAATTAGTAGAATTGAGAATAATGAATAAATACCGTTAATTTATCATCCCTCATTCACTCAGAAAAATGCTAATGCGGCCTGGGCGGAATACGATTTTGACATTTGTGCCAGCGGGACAACTGAAGAGATCTAAATTATACTTCTTCGTAATAATGTAGTTTAACGTCAATTTATATGAACACAGAGCGTCTGTTCTTCTGCTTGCTTTTTTCCGCCTATTGAAGGACGTAATTCCCTGTTCAGTTCGAATCGCTGTGTCATTTCCTGAGCTGATCTGTTCCATGGAATAATCAGCTCATTAGAGATGAAACGTTGGAGCGGCAAATAAGCCCGGTGCTCACATTTCCATTTTCTCTCTCCTCATTGTCTACCCTAGACTGGTGTACATAGGGGTTTGGGAAGCTGTAGCTGGTTCCGTGTGTGTGTGTGTGTGTGTGTGCGTGCGTGTGTGTGTGTGTGTGTGTGGAGAAAAACATCTAAATATTTAACTCAGATTTATTTTCTAATGCAGAACCACATCTTTCAGGTCTGGAAACAGACATCAGCATTCTCCAGGTCTTTGTGTGATGCTACGAAAATATTAGTAGGAGGTTGCTGTTTTTCTTTTCTGTTCTGATTCAGAAAAGTCACAGTGGATCTGGAGAAGAAAAAAACAACAACAACAGAACTGTTTGACGATGCTAAGGTGCCGAGGAGAGACTTGGTCTGTTTGTTTCCTTTTTTTTTTTTTGTTCCTTTCTTATACAGTAGCAAAAAAACAGTATACCTTTTGGAATTTCATGGTTTTCTGCATGAATTTGTCATAAAATGTGATCTGATCTTCATCTGCTTTAAGTCAAAGGTATTGACAAATATAATGTGTCCAAAATAATAACATTAAGAAAATCAGATCTTTCATGTGGTTATTGAACACACTCATTCATCATTTAAAATGGAAGTGGAAAAAGGAAGTGAACCCTTGGAATGAATAACTGGTTAACCATAACAATAACCTCAAACTTGATATGTGCATCTTCATTTAAGTCAAAGGGTATTGAGAAATATAATGTAACTAAAATGCAGCAATGTTCTTTTTAGTAATCAGCGACTTACTTTGCGGTGTCCTGCCATGGACAGCCTGCTTGATTTTACATACTGTAGACTCATGAACTCCATTGGCCTAACTGTAGACTGGGGAAGTCTTTGAAATCACTTTGTAACCCCTTTCAAGCTTGATGTAAATGAACAATTTTTGATCATTGATCCTTTGAAAGCTCTTGTTGGCGAGACACGGCACACATAAGTGTAATGTGTAAAAAGTTGAAGTGGTTTTTATCAGTCCAAGTAGCTGTAGTCCACCAATCCAATCCCATTTACTCCAATATGCTTATTGGTCAATGAGGCCATTAACTCAGGGATTCACATCCTTTTTCCACTAGCACTACGCAGTTTTTGTAGTTGTTCTCAATAAAGACATGAAAGGTCAGATTTTATTTTTGTGTTATTTTAGGTTCATTATATTTCTTAATACTATTTGACTTAGATGAAGATCAGGTCACATTTTATGAGAAATTAATGCATGAAATTCCAAAAGGTTCACATACTTGACACTTTTCTTGCCACTGTATGTGCGACAAAATCTTTTAAATAAATAAAAATAAAAAAAAAACATTTTAAAGAAGCAAAGCCATAAAAACATAATTTACACTCAGTGTACCGAATGCATGGACAAACACCTAGAGTAAATATATTTCCAGGAAACGCACACCCACAAATCTTGCACAAACTCACTAATACAACAGTGCTTTTACAGTTAGAACTGGCAAACTTAATCCACTTTATTCTATTTGTACACTGTAGTTCCTCGGGCCATTCGATATATGCCTACCCTACAAACTAAAGTCTCTATTAAAACTGCAGTTTGTACTTTTAGAACTGTTATCCCGTGCTAGCGATCATCAACCGTCCTACAGAACTCCCTTCAAAGCCAATGTAAATAATCAGTCAACAAGATTAGCTAGAGCAATTTAAAGAAATACAATTAAAAAAAAAAGTAGAATTCCAGCTCCCAGCTCCAGATCCCAGACAGGTGCCTCATCTATCCATGGCAGAGGGACGAGAGAGGAGAAATGGCTAGTCTGTCTGGGTGGGAAAGGTAGCAGATTGTCTCTCTCCTGTCAGTCACAGTGACAGTATCCAGTTGTCAGATTCTGTGAGCTTAGGGATGTGAAAGTGGGCAAAAAAAACTCCTCTGGGAGGGATTCTCCTCTGCATATGAAGCATTTTCATCATGCAAAAGACTGAACCGAGCCAAACTAAACAACGGCTAAGTTGCATGTACATAACGGAGCCGTTCAAAACTTGTTTTTGTCAATGGATAGCCAAGCGAAGTGAGTGTACATATTCTTTGTGTTTTCTTTTTTTTGTTTCATTTGTAAAGCAGTCGGTGCCAATGGGAATCATAAATTAAGCTTAACTGATGTTTAATGTCTAATTATTTCATATTTAACTACATTTGTATGTTTTTTTCTAAATGTTTGTATTGTTTTTATATGCAGAAAATATGATTATATAGTTGGAAATTGGTGATATTGGTAATATTTATGGGTGGCTGCAACGGATTATCAGAATTTACATTATTTCCTATGGGAAAAAGCGTTTTGCAGTACGAAATTTCACTGTAGAAATTCGCCACCAGAACGCATTATATTATTATGCCAAGATACTGTCACGTTTCGAGGTGCGAGGCATAAACGCAGAGGTCCAGGTGTTTAAAGGAAACGATGTTTATTATTTTAAACACAAAACAGGGAAATTAAATAAACAAATAGACTTTAATATAAAACAAACCAAAACACGAAGCACAATGAACGGACATGAACGAGGTGAAAATCAACAGATGCAAGACGCTAAACTGAACTAAAACAAACCATTTATAATAAAACTAATGAGCAAGTCGGTTCAGGTGAGCGCCCCACGTCACCTGACCGAGGTGCACGATGGGAAATGAAGTGAAAAAGGAACTACAAACTAAATCACAGGCGCCCTCTAAGGCTCGATGAGTTATTACAGATCCCTGACCAATAGGGGTTACACAAGAGAGAAAATAAGCCAAATGATGGCCATATGATTAAAGAAAAAAATGAATTGAGAATTTTTATTACAATTTGCAAACCATAGCCCTGTTGGATTCTGATTGGTCAGAAAATGTTGATTAATTGTCCAATAGCATCTCTGATAATACTGTTTGATGGAAGGTTCCTATGAGGCTGTGTTTAATAAGAGTTTTCGGAAGTAGTCTCCACTGTCAAGAGTTAGGTCAGGCGCTATGACAAGCTGCATTTTTGTCTTATTAGTGTGAGAACGAATGTATATACCTGCTATTACATAAGCAATCTTGTACAAAAGTTAGTTCCAACGGTGTAATCTGATTGGACTATAGGCACTGCCTATCAAGTGGTGGTATAGTGCATTATAGCATCATTAAGTATCACTTCGCGCCAAATGGGTTTCTAACTGTTGGTCGGCAGCGTGGGAAAAAAGTAGTCTGTACGGAGAGCAGCTGTTTGCCCGAACCCACATTCAAAACCAGTCACGGAAACACTTTCAGCAAGAAAACACATCTGATAACGGTATCTTAAACAACACTTTGTCTCCTTAGTAACTGCTTCTGTACCGACTGTATTGTTTTCTTTCATAGCTAACGCGAGCAACAAAGCTAACTAGCTTCTAACACAAGGCTGAATCCTAAATCCTTTCCTAAACCCTATGGAGGGCACTACTTTGTGTGTAGGACAAGTGATTTTACACCTTACATAGCGCAGCTCACTATCTTTTCTTTTCGCTCTATCTGGGATTCAACCCTGGAATCAGTTAGCTGATATTTTAAAACGCTGTAAGTTGATATATATATATATATATATAAAGTAAATGTTGTTAGTTTCTCAGGACGGTCCACCACCTCCATGGTTTATTCTTTTCATCATTTGACTACTGTATATAGTATCAGTAAGAATTTACTCTCCTGTTAATTACACTAACTGTCGGTTGCCAGTTCAAATGGTATTAGCACAAAGGCAATATTACACTCAAGGTCGTATTTAGGTTTTGATTTGTTTTGGAAAAATTGAACTATAGATGGTTTTATACCTACTTGGCGGCATGGTGGCTTAGTAGCTAGCACTCTCGCCTTGCACCTCCAGGTCCTGCGTATGATTTCTGCATCGGGTCTGTGTGTTTGCGTTTTCTCCCCGTTCTTGATAGGTTTCCTCCAGGTTCTCCGGTTTCCTCCTTCAGTCCAAAGAAATGCAGCTTAGGCTCATTGGCGTTCCGAAATTGCTTGAAGTGTGTGAATGTGCGTGACCGGAGTTCCTACCACAGTTGGGAAGAAACTCCTTTGTCCCCATTGGCCTCCACGGTCCCTAATCGGACTACAGAGGCTCCTAGATGGATGCAAGGAAAGAAATAAAACCCTATAGGACATTATTGGAAAATGAACAGATTATAAGTCCTCTTTAGATTAAACTGTTTTTGATTTTTCTTTTTCTTTTTTGTGAGGTAATCTACCAAAATCAAAAGTGCTTGCATTTATAACAAGTGATTTTTTTCCAAATTGTTCCAGATTAAATGGACAATTGATTTTCTTAACATGTCTGAGCGCATTCAAACAGCATTTCATGTTTTTTCCTTATATTTTGAGTCTGCTCACCGCTGGGCTTGAATATCAAGTTTCGATGTAATAGCCAAAGAACACGCAATTGACAAGACGAGGAAAGCATTGGGGAAAAAGCTCCATATTTTAGTTACACCTGTGACTCACCTTGCAGCCAGCATGGAGCTCAGAATTACAAACTGCTCGCTTAAGACGGTGTAAATCTTTCCCTCTTGGCCAGCTGTGAGTAATGCTTTTAGTAACTTGTGCACCCGGCAACGTCCTGCCATAAAGCAAATTGGTAGTTATGACAACCTACCCGACTCCCGACTATGTGGAGGTGTTTGAGAACTGAGACAGGTGTCTGATTGGCTTCGCCGTCGCGCTGAAAATGTGAACCTCCCAGATCGATAACCAGCATTTTATCAATGCGTCCGCTCTGCTGCGCTAGAATACACATCATCACACAGTGAGATTTTGTTGGACATGGTCTGAACAAACAAGGCTGCACCATCTGATAAACTACGGCCTGGTTTAATGAAAGGTGCCATAAAAACAGTTTTTTTTTTTTCAGAACCGCAGATCGATTATGTCATGATGTATGTTATTTATGCTATGCGGGAACATTTGGCAGAATGGACTATAATAAATTTACAATATGGTCCAGAAGTCTTGGCAACGTGTGAAGAAATTCTGCCTTAAGCAAAGATGCCTTAAAATGACTGAAGAAATTCTGCCTTAAGCAAAGATGCCTTAAAATGACTGAAATTTAATAAATAAATAAATAAATAAATATATAAAATAAAATGGAAAGGAAACTGGCTGTATGTTACATAATATTTTAAGAAATCTGTTCTATTTTTGGCGGCACGGTGGCTTAGTGGTGCCGCCTTGCACCTCTAGTGTCGGGGTTCGATTCCCACTTCAGGTCCGTGTGTAAGTTTTCATGTTCTCCCCAGTTTCCTCCCACAGTCCAAAGACTAGACCATTTGGCGTTCCCGTATTGTAGTGTGTATATGTGAGTGTGTGTCCGGCAGTGGATTGGCACCGTATCCAAGGTTGTACCCTGCCACACTCCTATCAGAACTGCAGGATTATTCAACACCGTCTAACCAACTTCAAGAGTGAAGTACAGGTACAGCACAAACGCAGTGCAGCACACATCTACCAGACAGCTTGAAATTACCAGTTAAAAGGAATAAAGAAAAATTTCCTTTTTTCCCCTAGAAAGACGAGATTGTGAAGAATGGATTTATTTGCATTGTGTAGCAGAGAAGTGTTTAGTGTTTAAATTTGTTGAGCTTCATTTAAATAAGAGTGAGTGTTGAATAAAACATTCAGTTTAACTAAAATTGAAATGTCAAGTGCGAGTGCCGGTCAGGCAATTTAATGGAGAAAATCAGGTTAAATGAATTGGCTTGAGAGTTAGGGCTGAGCAATTAATCGAAACTGACCTCCTAATCTGCGTGTGTTTGGACTGTGGGAGGAAACCAGTGTACCTGGAGGAAACTCACAAAGCGCGGGAAGAACATGCAAACGCCATGCACGCAGAGACGGGACTCGAACCCCGGACCCCGGAGGTCTAAGGCGACACTGCTAATGTGTAGTCACATGGGAGCAACATGGAGGAGAATCCTTTCATAAGAAAAACATATCTCAACATTAATAGTTTAATAGTAGGATTTTGTACCAAGCATGTCAGATAATTATGAGTACAATAAACAAACAAACAAAAAACAAAAACAAATGAATCATTCATGAATCATAATCAATATAATATGTTCAATTCAACCTGATATTGATTTCACGGTCACGGCTTCCCATGAGCTTTTCTTCATCCGAGTGTGAATCTCGAAGATGCTTATCTTGACTGATGTTCCCAGTGTTTATCCCATCTGCAAGGCCCTATGCTGGGTCTAATTACCGTCTGGCCCGGTTGGATATGACTGCAGCTGAGTCTCGGTAGACACCCTTATCAGTCAGATATGGCCTCCGTCGTCTGGACAAATCTCGAGATAGATGTGGCTGAAGCGAAGGCTCTTTTTTTTTTTCCCGCTTGTGCGTATGGTACTGTATAATAGCACGGTTTGCATTCTTGTGCGTTTTAAAACCGGAACACTGAACAAGAAGAAGAAGAAGAAAAAAAAAGAATAGTGGCTATGTGCTGTGCTTCCCCTTAACATAGCCCAGGCTTGCCTTGAATCAGGTTAGCTATTGTAGAGAGGAGCGAGAGAGTCCTTGAGGGTTGTTCATAAGCAGACGCTCCACTTTTAAGAGCGAAAAGGGATTTAGAGATGAGGAGCGGGTAGTGGAAATGGCGCAGAGATTAGACTGAGAGCAACCGACGCATAAGAAGGGGAAAAAGGGTGTATATGGTAGGAGTATACAGGTATGTACGGTGTGGTATGTATGATATATACGTAAGAAGACGCAAAGGTTAGACAAAACATGAAATTTTTGATGTAAGTGAAGCATTAAATCAGGTGCTTTCTCTTCTGTTTTCTACACCAACAAAATAGAGCTGCTTTACTCTTCTGATTCTAGACTACATTAGCAAAAAAAAAAAAAAAAAAAAAACATGCATACATCAATAACTAATCTCCCTGCGGTTCTTTTTTCAGCACGGGGCAGAACAAAGAGGAAAATAAAAGCGAGTCAGGGTGTAAAAATGATAACTGCTTTGTCCTTTTTTTTTTTGATAATGCCCTGGCATTCTGCTCTCTTTCTAAATCCGTTTCAAAGCCCAATTGACACCTGGTAATTATTTGACAGACTCAATATGAAAGTAATATTGACCTTCGGTAAATGGCGGTACCATCCGTCCTGGGCTTTCATAAATTTCCATGCCAAAGACGAGTCAGAAAAGAAAAGTGAAAGCGAGCCAGAAATCGTCTTCATGTTTATCTATGGGAATTGATCCGATCCAGAATATGAGCTCACTTTAAATCACTTCAGAATCCCTGATTTGGATTGGTCAGCAGTTCTGACAAGGCAAATCACAGGTGCTTTACTATAGTAACCATCACCGGTACCATGCGGCTTTTTTTGGGTGGTTGATGAATACGGGGAAAACAAAGAACAATAAGTAGTTTTTATGTCTCTGTCAGTAGATGGTGGAGGGATTAACTTTATGGTTTGTCCATCTGTCCGTCCTTGTGTCTGTGTCCTTGCTTCTTATTAGCACGATATCTCACGAATGAGTGATCGGATAAACCGGATTGATTTTAGGACCGATCCAAACAGGGTCAAAGTCACAGCGAGTCAAGTTTTCTTAAAATCTTGTTAGGTTCTACTGGTTCCCGAAAAGTTTAACATATAGTATAAAATAATTGTATTTGTTTGTAAAAAAGGTATTTGCAAGGGCCTCTGAGTGGCGCAGTGGTTAAAGCGCTCGCCCTATCATCCGGAGATCACTAGTTTGAATCCCGGGTGGTGCTGTAACCTCTCGCAGCCGGAGGTCTAGATTGGCTATTGAGGTCTAGCTGATTGGCCGAGCTCTCTCAGAGGGGAGGGATGAGAGGTACTTAATGCTTTAACCATGGCTCTACAGCCAGTCAGGGGCGTCTGTGAGCTCGCGCAGCGTCTGTGAGCTCGCGCAGCGTCTGTGAGCTCGCGCAGCAGAGGGAGTGCATAGCGCTGTCCTCCGAGTGTGTTACGCCTGCGAGCGAGCAGTTCGAAAAGATGCGGTCGGCTGGCGTTACGTGGTTTGGAGGAAACACGTGAACACGTGACGTCTTCGGCCCTCCTGGCTGAGTGGTAGTAGTAGCCTTAATGTGGGAGCCCCCTAGTGACGGGGAGGAATTGGACACGACTAAATTTAGGGGAGAAAATCAGGGAAAAATCCAAAAAAAAAGGTATTTGCTCTGAAGGAGTCTCCAGTGTCAGTTGTTATAGGTAAAGTTTTTCTTCTCATTCTCCAGGGCTTACAATTTTTGTTTTTGTTTCTGTAGCAGGACAATTGGCATTTACAGTATGTTATACCATACAATATAGTTCAAAAGTCTTGAGCCACCTGTCCTTTCCAATTGACCAACTTAGGTCAATTGACCTCATTTCCCCTCTCGTCTGATCCAACCCCTCAGCATTCAGCATCACCAGTAAACTAATCACCGACCTGATCATCTGTCATCACTTACAGTTTCTCACTTACAGTATGTTAGATGTTTGTTTTTTTATTTTTAATGCCTGTATGATTCATAGGTTCATATGTTACCCCTTTTCCATCAAGTTCTAGTTCGGAGCCGGTACCCAAAGCACTGGCCCTCAGACAGAAAAACGAATTCCATGGTGGCACCAACACTTCGCTGGGCTAGGATAAACCAACGCTTCCACCATGGGCTGGAGGCGGGATTATCACGACCAACTAAAAGTTTATGATCGCCATCTCAATGTGCAATAAGCAGCTTAAATGATTTCTAGTAATGATGAAGCAAGGAGAACTGCTCGCAAAGCCGTGTTGAAGTTCTCCATTGTTGTTGTTGTGCTTGCATTAGTTAATTGCCGCTAGCATCCCACCCCTTGAGTTACAAGCTGGTCTGAGTTTTAAGTGGCAAAATATGAAGAAATGAGGGTTGGGTCAAGATTTTTGCAGTACTGTATATGATAACGTGTATGAATGTTTCATAAAATAAAAGGATAAAAACATTATAATGATAAAAACATTATCATATCTAATCAATTAAAACATTATATTTCGAAAATATTCAAACAAACTTATGGTTTATTATTTTCATATTACCAAGAACAAAAAGGACTTGTTTCTAATCATCTAGAAATTCCGTGCTATTTTCTTAAATTGGGACACAAATGAGCAAATCCACACCAAAAGCCATGATTTTATGTAACAATGTTGGAACAAGCGTGAATAACTGTTTAAGCCAGACCTGCAAACGGCACAATTGTATCCATAATAAATTGCATACAATTCATTAATAAATAAATTATAAAAATCCTGACGGATGCTTCAGAAACATTCAGATTATTCTCAACCTGCAGTGACAAGTGCAAGTCTCCTTTTCCCCGTGCTGATGAGAACGGATCACTGTCAAAAATAGCAGAAACACCCTCAATATCAATATCAATATCGATCTTCAAGCTCAACAAAGAAAAAGAAAAAAAGAATGATACACCATGTCACCTAATCTGTGTTAACACATTTTTGGGAGGCACTATTAGGAAGATTTTAATACAAATAGATCAGGATCTAAGAATACTTTCAAGTTAAATCCCTGTTAGAGAGTAATATACTGTAAGTCATTACAGCAAGGAATATAAGTTTAGAATAAAGCAATAGCGCTAATTTAAGTGCTTTGTTGGAGCAGCAAACACACTGGCTGTCATTGGACAAGGTTATAGTCCACCTGGTTAAGCTTAAGTTAAGTTAAGTCTTTATTTGTCACATATACATTACAGCACAGTGAAATTTCTTTCTTCGCATATCCCAGCATAACTGGCGTCAGAGCGCAGCGTCAGCCATGATACAGCGCCCCTGGAGCAGATAGGGTTAGGGGCCTTGCTCAAGGGCCCAACAGTGGCAACCTGGTGGAGCTGGGGATCGAACTGGGGGATTGAATACCCTGAATCGTGTATTCAGGGTATTCATTTCACTATTTATCACTATATAATTCCCTGCTAGACTAATGCACTCATCCCCAGTGTATCACTAGTGCTTGGATACCATCAAGGAAGAAAGTTTCTCAGTACGCCACAGCCATCAGTGAACGAGTAATGTGCAAGTGGTGTTCATGAACAATTGTGTGTACAGTTCCCACAGACAGATGCTTTTCGTCTGCAAGTTGGCGACAAGTAATCTGATGATTTTCAAGGATCAGATGTTCCACTGAGAACGACTGCAGTGAACTCCAAGCCACCTTAACCGCGATCGTAATTCATGGACATAAGGCTTCCTTTAAAATGTTAGCACCATATGAATTAAGCACTATTCAGATGGGACTAATTTTACTGGGGGACGTTAGAGAAATTTCTGTTTCACAGAGGTACTTTGTGATTTTAATCCCGTCCGAATTTGCCATGTCTGTCTTTTTCTCACACGACCTCTGTGAAAATTCCAGAGCAAATTACCTACTGTTTTTCAGCAAACTCGGTGGTCCTCTGAGAAATCTAATCCCGTCCAAATGCGAATGTCTGTGTTTGTCGAAAATGTTTTTTTTTTTTCCAAACTCGTTTTCTTGTGTTTTTTGGTCAGCGTGAACTACCGTACAATCTCTAGCATGCCGGTATTCGAGTTTCTGCTTTCTACGTGCCAGTAGAAATCCTCATCCTCAACACGTGGTCTTGTGCAGCGCCCACATGTAAAACACAGTGTCATGCGCACTCCTAACACGACCGGCACTAGGACCTGGAAGTAGTACGGTCTTTATTCAGGAAGCATAAAAGGAGACATGATGGCTCCACACATTGCTCAGTCATTGAGTTTGCCCATGCTATCGCCGACATTAGACACCGTCTAATCGTGAGTACTCACTTTCTTGGGTTTCGCTTTCGATTGAGTGTGTGTTATTAGAACGCGGGTTTATTTGTGTAAACTCTTGCACTCGCGCAGAGAGAGTTCTAAAAATAAACAGCGTGGTATCCTGCCTGTTCACGCTACTTCCGCGTTTGGGTTTACCATCCACGCTACAGGGCTAACTGCTAGTCTTCTGGTCCGTCTCCGTTTGTTTGTGACACACAGACACGCCTTCTTCTTAAGCCCTTAGCCCACAGATGAGCATAGGCCATAGATGACTCTCTGCCAGCGAACTCAGTTTTGGGCTTCTTTTGCTGCTTCACTCCAGGTGATCCCGTGCTGTCTCAGTTCTGCTTCACCAGAACGCCTCCAGCTGTTTCTGGGTCTGCCACGTTTTCTCTTCCCCTGCGGGTTCCAAGTCAGGGCCTGGCGGTTGGTGCTGGAAGATCCTTCCTGAGTGTGGGCCCTATCCAGCCCCACTTCCTTCGCAGAATCTGCTTGGCCACTGGTTCCTGTCCCGCGCTTTGCCACAGGTCTTCATTTCTGACTTTATCAGGCCAGCGTATCTTTAATATGCGCCTCAGACAGGTGTTCAAGAATGTTTGGATCTTCTGCAGCATAGTTTTTGTAGTCCGCCAAGTCTCACAGGCATAAAGCAGAACCGATTTTACGTTTGAGTTGAAAATGCGGAGCTTGATCTTCATGGTGATCTCCTTAGAAGCCCAGATGTTCTTCAGCATGACAAAGGCTCCTCTTGCCTTTCCAATTCTAGCAGTGACATCTCGGTCGGTGCCTTCCCGATGGTCAATCACACTTCCAAGGTATACAAAGGTCTCTACCTCCTTGATAGGATTTCCCCCAACAGTGATAGGGGTGTTGGCAGTAGAGTTTATCTTCATCACTTCAGTTTTTTTCCCTACTGATCTTGAATCCTGTTTGCGCGGATATGGTCTCAAGACGGGTGGTCTTGTTCTGCATTTGGCTATGATTGTGTGACAGAAGCGCCAGGTCATCAGCGAAGTCAAGGGTGTCCACTGTATCCCATTTTTCCTGCCTGTCGTGGTGAACTTTATAATCCAGTCAATGGCCAGCAGGAAGAGGAATGGTGAGATTAGGCATCCTTGACGTACTCTTGTCTTCACCTGAAAACTGTCTGACATCTGCCCAGCATGGATAATTCGGCAGCTCATGTTATTGTACATGCATTGTATCATTACAATAATTTTCTGAGGAACTCCATAATATCTAAAGTTTCCACAAGGTCTCTCTATCCACACTGTCAAATGCCTTCTCATAATCTATGAAGTTGATGTAGAGTGGGGAGTTCCACTCCAGTGTCTGTTCAACAATGATGCGTAGACTGGCAATTTGATCAGCGCATGACTTGCTTCTTGCGGAAGCCTGCCTGCTGGTCTCGTAGCTTAGGGTCAACTGCCTCCTTCATTCTCTCCAGAATTACTCTGTTTAAAACCTTGCCAGGTACTGAAAGGAGCATAATCCCCCAGTAGTTCCTGCAGACACTGAGGGCAGACACCTTGTTAGGTAGCTTGATGATATTTCCTTCTTTCCATATGGCTGGCACCTCTTCTTTCTCCCAGATCTTACTGAAGAGGCTGTGAAGAATGTTGACAGTACTTTCCATGTCATCTTTAATGGCCTCTGCTGGAATCTCGTCCGGACCAGCCGCTTTTCCATTCCTCAGTGCTTTGACGGCCTTTCTTATCTCCCCTTTCGATGGCTTGTCACAGTTGATGGGAAGCTCTGTCTCTGCCCGTGGAATGTCTGGTGGTTCTTCCGGAGCAGAGCGGTTTAAAAGTTCACTGAAATGTTCTGCCCATCGCTTAAGCTACTCCTCAGTTGTTGTCAGTAGGTTGCCGTTTTTATCCTTAACAGGCTTGCCTGACTGCTGAAACCTGCCCGCAAGCCTCCTGGTTATAAGGTACAGTTCTTTCAAGTTTCCCTGTCTTGCAGCATCCTCTGCATGCCTGGCCAGATCATCAACATAGTCACATTTGTCTTTCTTGATGCTGTTCTTCACCTCTCTGTCCGCCACTGTGTACTCTTCCTGTGCTTTTACCTTTTCTGACCTAGTTCCGCTCATGTTCAAGGTAGCTTTCTTCTCTTTCCTCAGTTCTAGTTTCTGGTTGGTGTCAGCAAATATCCACTCTTTGTGTTGTTTTTTCTTTTTTCCAAGTACCTCCTCACAGGTGTCTAGCCAGAGTTTCTTGCTGGACTCCCATTGTGTCTCAATGTCTGTCTCAGCATCATCCATCAGTTCTTGCAAAGGCTGAAACTTGTTGTTCAAGCTAATTCTGAAGGCCTCCTGTGTGTCTCTACATTTAAGTAGTCCCACATTGTATTTTGTCCACGTATTACTAGAGGTGTTGTGCTTCTTGAGTCGAAGTCTCACTGATGTTGCTACGAGGTAGTGGTCAGAAGAAACATCAGCTCCCCTCATCACTCGCACATCCTGCCACCATCTTCTGAATTGCCGACTGATACAGATATGGTCAATCTGATTCTCTGTGACATGGTCAGGGGATCTCCATGTAGCCTTGTGGATGCGTTTGTGTGGGAAGATGCTCCCCCCTATCACCAGCCAGTTCGAGGCGCAGATGTCTGCAAACCGCTTTCCATTCTCATTCATTTCTCCAAATCCATGGGTACCCATGATGTCCTCATATCCTATATTGTCTGATCCAATCTTGGAGTTAAAATCACCCATTAGTATTGCCATGTCCTTGCTTCTTCCCTTGTCAATGACTGACTGGAGCTTCTGGTAAAACTCGTCCTTTTTCTCTTCCTCTGCATCATTTGTGGGGGCGTAGCATTGAATGTTCAGTCTGATGTTTTTTTTTCTTGGTGGTGAACTGTGCTGTTATGATGCGGAAGTTGACAGGTTCCCAGCCAATGAGTGCTCGCTGTGCTTCCGATGCCAGCAGCAGGGCCACGCCTTCAATATGTGGGGCACCATTCTCTGTATTCCCCGAGTACAGTAGCTGCTCTCCTGATGCAAGTCTCAACTGTCCTGCCTGCAGCCACCTTGTCTCACTCAGTCCTAACACACCAATCTTGTATCTTTCCATCTCTTGCGCTACTTGGATTGTTCTTCCTGCTTCATACATTGTTCTGATGTTCCATGTGGCTATTCTTGTTGTTTAGTTGAGTGTCAGAAAGGGGGTCAGCCTCGCAGCTTCCTTGCGGCTTTCACTGCGGTGCATCATAAGTCTCGGTGGTTGAGACCTTTCCTTGCCCAGGTAGATTTTTTGGCTTCTTGTCGTCGATGCTTCTGTAGCTAGAGTGTTTTTTACGGGGTGGGGTAGCTAACCCCACGCTCAACCTTCCTCCTTTATCCGGGCTTAGGACCAGCTGTTGCCAGGCGGAGTTACAGACACGCCTATAATCACGGAGATGTTAGTCTTGTCCGAATCCATACATGAAATGACAGACGTCGGCTGAAAAAAAATTCAAACTCCTCAAACGTCCCACAGTAAAACTAGTCCCGTCCGAATAGTGCTTTAGAGAAGAATTGCCGTACTGTGCTTGAAGTTTTCTGTAAATGTCAATCACCTACATTCATGAGAAATTTCATCACAAGTCCCAGTTGGACTTGAATGCAGTTCGTACTTAATAATCTTCAGTTTTTAAAAAAAGACAGTACACTTTCACACTTTTTCTCTTTGTGTAATGCTGGGTTAATGGGGCCTCAGAAGCGGGACTTTGCCACATTCGTAACAGCATTCCTTACCTCTGAGATTAATTTGTCTGCACTGTCAGAGTACATAAAGCTCCTACAAAAACTCCTTCAGCAGCACTTTTACACTTACAGGCCATGAGTGGCTATTTGTTCGGCTCTACTCCAGTGGGCTTCAAAAATTCATGTACAGCAACAATCAGACAGAATCGGCTAGTGTTACAGTGATAACTCTAGTATTGATGATCATTAAATTCTTAAAATAAGGATTACTGTTTGAGCACATAGAATGTCAGCATATTGACTGATACTGTATAATTCCAGTACTGCTTAAAACCAGTTTAAAAGTGAAAGGGTGCTTTCCACTGCCCACAGTTTAGGTGTGACTTTTTTCTGGTCAAAGGGGGAGAGCTGCAACTTTACCTTGAGCATTGGCATAGTCACTTATCAATTTTATTAAATTTAGTTTTTAACTAAACAACATTTTATTTGATAATTTGAATACAACTACACATTCCAATACAGAAAAAAGATTGGACTTTGTAGCAATGGAAACAGGTCATGTGGTCTGATGAGTTCAGATTGAGTCTATTCCAGAGAGATGAGTGAATCAGGGTAAAAAAGGAAGTGTGTTAGGTCTAGGCTCAGCAACATTATATGGCAAAAAATGAAGTCAGCTGATGACCTGAATGTACAGAATGACCAGGTTATCACATCTATGTTTTTCTTCCCTGATGGCTCCGCCATATTCCAGGACCCAAATTGTGAAAAAGTGGTTCTGAGAGTATGTGAATCGTTTTCTTAGCTAAAGGTGGGTAGGGTAGCTCAGTGGTTAAGGTGTTTGACGACTGATCAGAAGGTCTAGTGTTCAAACCCCAGCACCACCAAGTGCTCTTGAGTAAAGCCCTAACTCTCAACTGCTCAGATATGACATGTAATGAGCTAAATAACAAGTAGCTCTTGTGACCTTTTTTCTTTTTTCTTTTCAAGGTCACAAATAGTAGTTGTGTAAGCATTTCAGTGCATATCATACTGTATATGGTTGTGTATGTGACAGAATACAAACATTTAATTTTCATTTAAAGGTGTCTGCCAAAAGAGATTTATTTATTTATTTATTTATTTATTTATTATACAGTAAATGACATTATCAAAACTTTGTTTTATTTAGAGAAGGACTGTGAAAACACTGGAGAAATATTTTATTTTCATCAAAATAAACCAAAGGTTTTTAAAAAATTATTTTTTTGAAATTTTTTTTTTATTATTATTATATTATTTTACATTAAAATGTCTTAATAATATTAAGTTAATATTACAGTATTAAGTATAAATACAAGTATAAATTTATATACTGTATAAATTTCAAATAAGCATAACATATATAAATAAACTGTTTTTAAACAATGGCAACCCACCATGGTAAGGACACACTGGTGGTGTTATCGCTTATTCTGCCCAGGAAATTCCAAGAGTGCTGAATGTTTAATTAGAAATGTCTGAAATATTGAATTTGTTCAATATCTATGAAATAAATGCTGGCTGGTCTATCGACTCCTGTCCTCGGCCTGTGAGAGGTTTTCATGAATGCTTCTCTTTACATTGATTTCCCTATTGACCTGTTAGAGCATCTCCAGCATTGTGCTGTTTTAGCAGCTTGCATTTCATTAAGCCCGAGATCGGCCGCTTTCGCCTGTGGCTCGTGATTGGATAATCCTGCGGGAAGGCAGCGTCAGCTCCCTACCACAGGCTCCGTGTCCTCACGAGGTCAAACTCGAAGCCGAGAGACTGAGCGCTGCTAACACAGAGAGCCGATTACTCATGTACAAGTGATGCTCTGTTCTTACGCTCCGTATACTGTAGGTCTTGTCATACTCCAGAAGCTGCATTGCAGTTAGAGTGACGTTCTCTTACTGTTTATCGAATCGAATTGATGACTTTTTTCCCTTGAGCACCATTTTCTCCATTCTGCACTTGATTAGAGGTTTATTGATTGCGTGAATTGGTTCTTTAGCTAATCTATTAGAAAGCAACGCTCCATGATTTGGACAGAAACAGCATGTAATTATATTGATACACACTGCAGGCCATTAATTACAAAGTGGTAAATGGTATGGCATGCCATCGATTACAAAAGGCAAGCTTGGAAACCTGCGATGTTCCATAGTTAAAGGTCACCCTGCATTAATGCAAATCTTATCAATTGGTACACATACAGTATTAAAAACCCATGTTTGGTTCATAAGGGCATACCAGAGCTAGTAAGTGGTTAAGGCATTGGACTACGGTTTGGCAGGTGCCATGTTCAAACCCCACGACCAGCAAGTTACCACTGTTGGGCCCTTGATTAAGGCCCTTAACTGCTTAGATGCATAATGAGATAAAAATGTAAGTTGCTCTGGATAAGGGCGTTTGCCAAGTGCCTAAATGTAAATGGGTGTGATCATCCCCTGGGTGTGAATATGTTTTTGTTTTTTTAAATAAGGGCCAGACATATAGAAGCAATCATCATTTAGAGGCTGTTAGAGCGACTGGGATAAAAGTAGTTTTAAATTCCTTACTTATTCAGCTTTAGAATTAGCTCAGCTAACTTAATCTCTAAAAAAACGAATAATGTAAAGCTAGTGCACAATGTAGGGTGTAGAGTCACCCTACAAACCTACAAAAATCACCCTATACCCTACACACATATACCCTTTCACAAACCAACTAGTGCCCTTGTTCAGCGGTTTATAGACTGATTTGGGATTCAGTTTCAAGTTGGCTCTGTCGCTTGTGAACAAAGAACCTGTCTGCGCAGTACTGTATGTGTGTAGGTTTTGGCAGGCAGCTGCTCTCCGCCCTTTCCACTACCGCATACTGCCACAGAATCTTTTAGCGTTAAGCAATATTGAGCTTTCATATGTGAAGTCAAAATGTAATTTCATTAAAACTTTATGACATTTTTTTTTCTTACATAGTCACTAACTCTAGTTTACTGTAGGCTACTTCCCAATCTTAGCTATCTCATAAATTTCACTTGATGTCTTCTGGGTATTATTGGGCTGCAGGTTGGAGATCAGATCGTGGAGGTGAATGGGAACGGTTTCCGCAGCATTGCCCATGATGAGGCTGTGCAGATCCTGAAGAGCTCACGTCATATGCTGATGACCGTAAAGGACGTAGGGCGTCTTCCTCATGCCCGCACCGTAGTGGACGAGACCAAGTGGATCTCCAGCCCAAAAATTGCAGAGAGCTCGGCCAGCGCTACCCTGAGGTGAGCTGATGGGGGGTCTCCTTCTGTGTTTCTCTCACCAAAGTATTTATTAGCACTTTTTTAATCACATGGGGTGGTATTAGTTACAATACATACTGTATACAGTGGAACCTTGGATTGCGAGTAACAGATGGCTAAAAAGTAAACAAGCGAAGTATGGATAACCGAGTACTGTAGTACGCATATGCTTTGTCTACAGAGCGTCATGTGATCACAACTGAGCCAACTGTCCTTCTCTCTCTTTCCATTTTTTGGTACCTTATTTTTGGTAATCGTCTCCCATGCTCAGTCTCAGTGCATCTGTGTCAGTACATCCGTGCGTATGTACTGATTATTATAACATTGTGACTGTAGTGTGTGCGCGCGTAAAAGCATTTTTTTTTATTTTGTGTCCAAGTGTAGTGACTGTTCTTTAGTAACTGTACTGTAACATCGGCCTCCGTGAAGAAAAAAAGTTAAAAAGGCTGCAGCAGTGTGGGAAAACAATCTGTTTAGAGGAGTGTGTGTGTGTGGGTGTACGCGTGAAAGTAGTTCTACACAGTAGCCCCCTTGTCACGATTCTTTTGAAAGGTAAAGTGCAGGTTAATTTGTTTTATTCTTACTTCATATTTTATATGAATATTTTTTTATTTAATTCCCTTTGATATATGAGTGCTTTGATATACAAGCATGCTTCCGGGAACGAATTATGCTCGCGATCCAAGGTTCCACTGGAATATGAACGTGAGTACTTTAGTTCTTTTCCTCAAGTAGAAATATAAATGGAGGACTTCTACAAGATTTTACCTGGGCTATCCTTATCTGTACAGGATTTGTATAGTATACTTTCTCTACCACTTCGTCTAGGAACCTTTGTAGTCCAACTAGGGGTCGTCGAGGCCAGCTCTGATTAACATTGTATTATTTTTTATTTCATTTTATTCGCAACCGGTCATCATTGACATGTGAATTCAAACATTATGGGTAAATTGGGAACACCACTTAGCCTAATCTTCATGTTTTTGGAATGTGGGAGGAAACCAGAGTACCCGAGGAAACCCACCAAGCATGCCTCCTATGCAATCTCAATGGGGGCCTTGCAATCTCTCTGCACACACACAGCCCCCAAGGCGGGACTCGAACCCGGACCCTGGAGGTGCGCGGCGACAGTGCTACCCACGAAGCCACCATTATTTACCACTGTAAATAAAAAAGCTAAAACATGGTTCTGATAATGAAGTAAATAAATAAATACATAAATGTAAATACTTTATTCACACTTGCACATGCTCACGTGCTCAGAACACACTCTAACCTCTCCTGTGCATACATTTCCCATTCCTGTCTGCTCAAAGGTTTTGAATGTTGCCTTTTTATAACTTTCTGCTTTCAGTCATTCATCAGTTTCTGAATGTAAGGCCTATTTTAAGTATTTGTATGCAGACCACGGAATGATTTTACCTTGTTGCAGTAAAAGCTTTAATATTGTCCCACATTTCCCTGACAGTTAGTTGAAGCCATGTTGTCCTGTCTAGAGTGAAATTTGGGTCAGTGTCTGCTGCTGGTTTTTTAATTAATTAATTTATTTTTCAAAGAAGCACCTCTGAATAGCTGTCGGTTACTTTTTTTGCTTTAGGTTTAGATGCCGTGCTGTTGAATGCACATTTGTGTGTGTGTGTGTGTGTGTGTGTGTGTGTGTGTGTGTCTGTGTGCATGTGCTAGCTATATCTCGTGAACTGACAGCACTCTGAACTCTCTCCCTCACTCTCCTTCTACCCTAATGGAGCGGGGGTTGATTGAGAACCCTGGGAGACGCTAATTTCCAAAGTGCTCTACTAGATATCGAAGGTGGCTTTGAGTGCCACACTCCGTTCCGTGCTGTAACGCTTGTAGGAACATTTAAGACACTGTTTTGTGATTGCGACATTGCGTTTTACCTTTGTGAGACATTAATTGGTGTCACATTATCAATCACTGCCACATGGCAATAAACTGACAGCTGTTTCTCTTTCCTGCAGTGTGTCAGGAGACGCTGCTGCAGGAAGCTCAGGAAAGGTAAGCCACAAATTCTGTAATTTGTCACACTACACACACATACACACTTTATTTGTAACATATAACTCTGTCTTGCTCCTGAGGTGATTTACACACATCTGTGGTTGTCCTGGTGTTCCCCACCTTACATCCAGTATTCCCAGGATAGGCCATGAAATTGGACATGAGACTAGGAGAAAAAAAAAAACTTGAGAAATAGCATAATGTCTGACATAAAGGAATCTACAAAAAGAAAAAGGAAACCACAGATCTCCACATGTGCAGGGCCAAGAGGGAGTAACTGGTCACCTCTATGACATTGTGTTAGCAGTGTGAGAAGATAAAGCTGCAGTCTGTGTTTGCTTTTACGCTTCCAGATCGGTAGCTGCCAGGTAGTGGTGCAGTCTCAGCTAGCAGCTGTAAATTAGCCTTGACTAAAAGGGATGAAAATTGAAAATAATAGAAGGTAAAAGGAATGAAAAGAATGGAAATGAAACGAATGAAAGATGAAAAAGGAATGTGAAAATAAATAAATAAAACGGAAGCATGGAGAAAAAGAAAGTGAACAAAGATGCTACCTACAAAGGTTAAACAAAGAACAGAATTAGGAAATTAATTGAAATAAAAGGAAGTTGATTAATTTATTTGAAATAAAAGGGAAATAAAAAGGGAAGAAAAGGAAATGAAAAGAAAAAATAAAAATAATCAAGGAAAAGGGAAATGTGAAAAAGAGACCAGAATAGAAGGATGGAAGGGACTGAAGTTAATAAGACGCTGAAACATTTCTATATCAGCTTTATTTTAGTATGTAATATATAACTCGTATATAAATAGCTGCTTCTATACTTTTGGCCACTTACAGTATAGATGCTATACATGTGCATTTATACTAAACTATACTATACATACAGTATAATAAAACTGTAAAGTTGGCATGTCTGTACATTAGATATTTCAAAGATGAGTATACAGTACCTATATTCAGTATACCTGAAAACCTATTGGGGTTTTCACAGTTGTACTGGATTTGGCCAAGCTTGCGGTAACACATAGGCTTTGTTTCATTGCCATCGGCCAACGGGAAGAGAAGATATGCTGTCTTGAAATTTAAACGGAAAACGCCCTTATATATAAAAAAAAAATCGACCTTGAAAAAAATCAGTAGTCTCAAAATTCAACAGATGGCACTGTACATTTGTGTGCAACTAAGTTCCAAGTGAATGAAGTCGCGGGTGCATCTAGTACTATACTATAACCACTACTTGTATACAGTATACCCATATAGATCCATTCATTTAAGTACTTAAGTACGGCGCCAAACAAATTTTATCCGTTCTGGAGTTCGCCTTAGTTCTTAAGGTGAAATTTCATATTGTGAAACACATTTTCCCATAGTATATAATATAAATGCAGATAATCTGTTCCATCCACCCAAAATATTACTAATATCACCAATTTCCAACTATAATCATATTTTTGCATTTAAAAACAATCAAAACATTTAGTAAAGACATGTAAATGAATTAAAATATGAAATTAATAGACATTAAACCTCATTTAAACTTAATTTATGATCCCTCTTGGCAACGTAACTGAAAGTGGCTCCCTTTTCTTCTTGCTACCATCCTTGCTAACATTCTTGGGACCCAGGTGCTACTGTATATCTTCACTGTGGGATTTGAACCTGGGATCTTCTAAACTGTAGTCCAATGCCTTAACCCTTTGACCCCATTGCAAATCCCTCCATTGGATTGAGATCAGGTGACTGTGGACGCATTGTTCAAGAAACCAATTTGAAATGATTTTAGCTTGGTGACATGGGACATTATTTTGTGGTCATAAAGGGATCGACATGTTCCTTAACAATACTCAGGTATGGTGTGGCATTTCAACAATGCTTACAATAATTGGTACACGGGGCCCAAAGTGTGCTAAGAAAATCTCCCCCACACCATTACACCTCTATTATATTTCTACTTGTACTATAAACTTTTATTACGGTATATACCTGTATTACAAACACTATTCAGTTATTTATTTATACTCTAAAAACTATTTGCTCCAATATTGTGGCATTTCCCATCTTTCTGCAAATATAGCACGTGTGTTTGAAGCTATTTTGCTCAAATAAAGCTTCAGTTTTAAAAAGTGTGTGTACTCACACAACATGGCATGCTTTATGTTTTCCATAATTACACTCTCAGTAGCTTTTTGGTGATTTCATTTAAGCGCTATTATCGGATGAGCGATCCATTATAAAACACATCCAGTGAGCAGCACTAATATTAGTATTAATCATAAACCTGTACATTGTATATAGTGCAGGGCTGTACTTGTGTTGTCGCATGGCTAAAAGCCTGGCTGCAGGAGTTTGACCACTGCAGTGGTGGAACATTGATGTGTCAGCAGTTTTCTGGACCTGGACTTGAATGAAGGCTATAAGGAGTTGGTGAAGAAATGTGTTGGTCTTTAGTCTTTTCTCTCTCTCTCTCTCTCTCTCTCTCTGGCTGCCAGGATGCAGATTGCATTAGCGCTGGAGTAACCTTGGAGAGTATGGCTCTGTAAATCAGCTCCCCACTCCCTGAACGCCCCCACATACCCCAACCCTTTGGGACCTGGGCCCACTGAGCTCTTTTATGAGGATAGAGTGAGAGTGCAGAGACCGTCATTGAACCCTGATAGCCGATAATGGCGAGAGAGCAAAGGCGGCACTGAGCGTTCAAATTCCTGGCAGTCCAATACCACAGGAAAAAAATAGTAGAGCTGTTTTTTGGGCTTTTTAAATGATGTTTGTCCTGCTCTGAGCTTTACAAATGCCATTATAAGTGGTCACTTTACATCTATGCAATTATCCAATCAGCAAGTCATGTCACAGCGTCATGGAGATGCAGGACAAGAGCTTCAGTTAATGTTCACATCAAACATCTGAATCTGGAGAAAATGTGATCTCAGTGACTTTGACTGCGGCATGGTTGTTAGTGCGGTTTAAGTATTTCTTTACTTTACTTATGCAATCACAACTTACAGTAACGTTTTTTAATGGTCAATAATTTTGCAAGATAAATGGAAAATACCCCTATTCAAAATGAAGAGATCTATTCAAATTCATTATAAATAATCAGATTTATGTTCCAGATTTATGCAACACCGTAAAATTCCTTAAAAAATGGGGGTGAATACTTATGCAAACCACTAGAGAATCGTTTCAGTTATGTACCGTGATTATCTTGGGTGGCAATTTTATTGTGTTGCTATTCCTCAATGATCCTACAGGTGGTGCTCTAAACTACTGGATTGCGGTTCTAGGAGCATTTGTAGATAGATGTGAACAAATCTCGGAAGTATCTCTATGTATGTGTATTGCACAAAAAATAGACACTGCAGTGCACCAGGTACCAATATTTACAATTATATACAATATTTTTAGTGAGTAAGTGAATGTATAAAATGTCTAAAGTCCTTACAATATACCAAACTTTAGTGTTTGGTATATTGTATGAGTCGGGGAGAAATAAATCGGCCTCACTGGTTTCAATGAATCAGTCTGGAAGTAGGATGATAGAAAATGACTGTCCTATAAAGCTGTCCTGATGGTGAATAATTCTAATTTCGGAAAATCCACAACAAAACAGAGTTCACAGTCCAATACAGAGGAAAACAGCTCCAAGATAAAATGGTGCCCAGGATTCCCTTCACTAATTAAAGACGCAGAGACATTCACATTTCACTAAGAGATTCATTTTCTTTAGGTGTGGTTATGGTTTTTGGCCACATGTTGGCAGTGTGGTGAAAGGGGACAGAGATTTAGTCAAGTGGATTGGTATGCTTTATATTGTAAATTTTTGTCAAAAGCATATAAGACTTACTTTTTCAGACTTAAGAACAAATCCGACTTACGAAGATGCTCCTGGAATGGAACTCGTTCATAAGTAGGGGACAGCCTGGATAATAGATCTAAATATCAAAGAGGGTTTGATTCACACCTCATGTTCTCCTTGTGCTTGGTAGGTTTCCTTCCAGTGTAGGCTAATTGATGTTGTAGGCTAAGTTGCCTGTAGCATGTGCGTGGGTGTGTGGGTGTGTGCGCATTGGACTGGCAGCCCTGCTTCCTGCCCCTAGAACCCCTGGGATAGGCTCCAGAGGAAGCCTTTGAGAAAGAGTACGAGAGTGTAGTGCCCCTGTTAATATATGGACTGTAAAAATAAATGAGTAAAATATTATGAGCTCATTAATATGTATATAAATTTTAGTACATTTAGTAAATTTTGTCATTAAAGTCATTAAATTTTTAACGAACAATAGAGGTGTCTACAAACCTGTTTTTATATGTAAGATTTAAAAGGTATGTTTAGCACCTTTATACTAAAAGATTGCACTGTTATGACAGTGGCATAATTTCACTGCATCCAAATCGAGTGTATTATTAAGATTTTTTAAAGCCTGTGAAACAGTTACTTGGCTCCGAAGCATGCAGGGACAGATGAAGTGTGCAAATGCTTATAAAGTATTGATTTAGCTGTGGAGGTAGTGAATACCCCTCTTGGTTGGTGAACGAGAAAAAAAAAATTCTCAGCTGTCTCTATCTCAGCGCTGTACCCTTGAGCAGCGTATAAATTGCACAGATTTTACCCCTGCCGTGTGTGATGAGTGTCAGGATTCGACTTTGCATTTATCATACCGGCATCCATTTATTCCTTTATGGTTTGGAGTGCGAAGTACGACCCCCATGAGACAGGGCTTTGACGGGCCTGCGGTCAGGGCACATCTGCTGTCGGATTACACCAGAACGTTTCACGCACTGATGTGACAGGAGATGGGTTATTAGACCGTACTTAGCCTTCATTCCAGCTGAGTGGTGATGTCTGGACAGGGTGCTGTTTCACTGGGGAATTTCATGAGCGGGGAGTTTTGTGAACCTTTCTCTGTCAGTCCTCTGTTGTACCCTTTACATAATGCCTGCACTGTTTGTATTGCATTAATTGTATTGCATATCAATTAAAAGGGGTATTAAAGTAGTAAAAGACATTTTAATGGTAGGATCGATTGCGTTATGGGGAATAAAGTCTGGAGGGCAAGGCTACGGGGAGGCGAGTTTAATTTATAAAAACTCAATCCAATCTTTTCCAGTTGCTTTAGATGTAATTGGATGTGTGACATGTTCTTCAGGTACGAGTTCTTTCTCTGCTTTGTTGTTAAAAATAGTTGAAATTGCTCTCTCTGGATTTTTATCTTTGTAATAACAGAAACACTAGGAGACATACAGAACCCAAAAACAAGAAAGCTCTCTCTCTCTCTCTCTCTCTATGTATGTATCCCTGCTCGAGGCTGATCCTAATGTACTTCTGATTAAGTAGAATGTCAAGAAGGAGAGAAGGCACGAGACGCGTGTTTCAGTGCAACGGCTGTGGGTTAATGACACATAGGAGCAGAGGAAGTGAGGGAGTGAATGAGTGCCACAGAGTGACTCATAGAGCCCTTTCATTCCCCCGGGCTTGTGGTACTTAATATTAGCTCGGGTTGAGTGGAGGGACCTCAGATGTCTGGCCGTTCACCTGATTCAAGATCCGTTCGCTGTGATTTACTAAAGCCTTCACATTGACCCGAGCACACACTTCATTTCACTAGAGCAGCTGTTTGATCAGATCTATTTATAATAACCCATATTATAGTGACTCACCGTAACAAAATAAAGTTGCTGGCAGGCTTATCGCACTGGATCACATGAATATACTGTAAAAAAAAAAAAAAAAAAGGTAATAAAGTTATGTAAGGGAAGGGGAAAAAAACTTAATGAGTGACAAATCAGTAAAAATAGGTTGCTTCTTTACTAATTAAAGATTGTTCCACGTTATTCACTCCACTTTTTCCACTAATTATTATTATTACTATTATTATTATTATTATTATTATTAGTTGGCTTAGGGTTTAGCACTGTCACCTTGCACCTCCAGGGTCTGGGTTCGGATCCCGCCTCAGATCTGTGTGCATGGAGCTTGCTGTTCTCTCAGTGTTCTCTCGGTGGGTTTCCTGCGGGTTCTCCGGTTTCCTCCCACAGCCCCAAAACATTCCGATTAGGTTAACTGGTGTTCCCAAATTGCCAGTAGTGTGTAAATGAGTGTGTGTATTGGCACCCTGTTCACGGTGTACCCCTCATCGTTTCCTGGGATAGGCTCCAGGCCCTGTGCAATCCTGAATATAGGATAAAGCGCTATAAATGATGAGTGTGTGAAAGTGTTTATTATTATTATTATTATTATTATTATTATTATTAAAGGTTGATGTACTCTTTATTCATTTATAGTTATTTTTATTGTAGCGAGATGTCCGGAAAACAAATCCGTTGTCCTCAGCTTCCCTTTTTGTTTCCTGTCCCTTTTTACTACTTTCTCATTTGGCAGATGTTTTTCAATCGAAAGCAGCTGCACCTATAATTGAATTGACCTGAGCAGGAGTTAGTTCAGGGTTAAGGAGCTGGCAAACGTTTAACTCAGAATTTTCCAGTCAGCACCCAAGAGCCTTGATCCCTGAGCCACCGCTGCAAACTTCTTAAAGGTTCCATATTTCTTTTGATGTTCTTTTGAGTCTTTTGAGTTCCCACAAAGTTTGTCTGTTAGGATGCTTTCACACCTAAAGGCTTCAGTCTGCTTACTTTACCTAGTCTACTTCTGCTCTGATCTGAGGTGCTGGTTGTTACAGTAATTGGTGATTTCTGAGGCTGGTAACTCTAAATGAACTTCTCTGCAGCAGAGGTGAGGTTTGGTCTTGCTTTCCTGCAATGGTCTCCGTCATCGCACCTGATGGGTTTTGCAAATGTATGTGACACAATAGTGTAATTGCAAGAATGGTTCAAGAACAGCTCACCTTCTTAGTGTCTTCAAATAACATCTGAATTTTGTTGTTGTTACTTATTTAACTAAAACCATATGTTATGTTATTTCATATATTTTAATGTCTTCTATATTGTTCTAGAATGTAGAAATAAATCACTAAACAAAAACTTTGAATTAGAGGGTCTTTGACTGACAAGCATGTCACGGTAGGATTAATGCACACTGCCTCCTGCATTGTCTTGATATGCGCCTCCAGTGTGTCAACACGTTGTTTCCCAGCCATAGCCATACTTCATTTTCAAACTGTATGATGTGCAAACTGTAGGATTTGCCTAAAGATGGTAAATGCATGCAATTCTCTTTCCATGCAGTATTCCACAACACAGGATCTTCTTTCTGTGTTTAATTATTTGTTACCATGGTAGAGACGTTTGAGCAATAAGCAGATAGGAGTGTGCAGTACTCATGCGGTTTGAATTTACACATTTTGGTCCACTTGGATTTATCTTTGAAAAAAAAAAAGCACAAATCAATGACAAACGGTACAAGCATGAATGTTCGGACTGAAATATCCCTCAGATAATAATTTTTTTTATATATTACATCCCTTTATTTCAGTTCTCCTGCAAATGTGCGGTTTCATTGTCACCAGAGAAGAGCGGAGATGAGCAATTAGCCGGAGGAGGGTACCTTCTTATATGAGGTCACATTAGGGTTAAAATCTAATTGGCTTGTTTAAGCCTCAGCCAATGGAGAATGGATGAAAAGTATGATTTAAAAAAAAAAAGATAGTTTTTAACACACACTGGAGACCCAGAATTGTCTGCTAAAAAGTGAAAAGTCTTTTTCTCTTCTCTTTGTGTGTTTGTGTGTAAGGGCCTGATGTCCCCGGCTCTTGTCCCAGGACGTGTAGGGGCACGGAGTTCTTTGGAGGAGCAGGCCTATCTACTGCTTACTGAGGCAGAGAGGCAGACCATGAACTACTACATACAGGAGTACCAGTGTGGCCATATTGGGGTGGAGCCTCTCGCCATGGCCCTGTTTGAGCTCTTCAACACACACGCCAAGGTTAAGTCTGGAGATAACAAGTATGGGGGGGTTGGACTCCAGCAGAGCATTGCCAAAAGCGCTGCGTGAGATAAGAAACATAAATGGTGCCAGAAATAGCTCGGAGTTTATGATTGGTGAAAATGCTGGATGAGTATGTTGTGCTTTTTAGGGGTGGCTGTCTTGTAGTTTTATTATTGAAATAAAACAGTTTCAGGCCCTTTAGTAACCTGCTCATTTCCATATATGTTTTAATTTGCTTTGAACGTAAATGCTACAGTGGGAGTTGAATTAAATTTTTACCAAGCGAAATGGACACCTACCTACTTCCTAGTTTATGTCCCTGTGTACCATTTACACTCTAATGAGCTATACAGTACACTGCCTGGCCAAAAGAAATGATAAATTAGCCATTTCATAAGGGTCAGATTTTTGGGCTGCATCAAGTAAAAAGAATTAAAGTGGCTGGAACTGGGTTGAGTATTATTCAACACATTGTCAAACCCTGCATAAAGGATAGTGTTAAACCACTCCATTTTGTGGAATAAATATGGTTGGAAAAAAAAGACATGAATAGTGATCACTTAAACACTTGGTGAAGTTGCATGGTAAAAAATCAACAGTAAAAACCAGATCTATGTTGAATAGTTAAAGTACGAGCATTTCCACACACACACACACACACACACACACACACACACACACACACACACACACACACACACACACACGCACACGCACGCACGCACGCGCACACATGCACACACACACACACACACACGATGTGATGAGAACTCACAGGATTGGGATTAAACAGCTGTGTAGCCATGAGAACCCACTTGATAGTGAGACTAATCAGAAAAAATGCCTTCAA
Source organism: Clarias magur (assembly GCA_013621035.1). NCBI lineage: Eukaryota > Metazoa > Chordata > Actinopteri > Siluriformes > Clariidae > Clarias > Clarias magur. The sequence continues at coordinate 709,841 of QNUK01000121.1, forward strand.
TTACCTATGGAGACTAAAGATTAGACTTTGGAGCAATAAAAAAAAAAGGTCATGTAATATAATGAGCTCAGAATGAGCTTATTCCAGAGTGATGGGCGTGTCAGGGTAAGAAGGGAAGCACATGAAGTGATGCAGTTATCACACATTGTGTCCACTGGAG